>CM076580.1:14524901-15150088 GCA_034641835.2 Pinus albicaulis | reverse complement strand
GTCTGTGTACGGTTATGCACGTGGGAACACATTTTGTGAAAGAAGACTCCTACTAGGACTGTTACAGTCCAGGTGTCTTTTCTCTTTTACGCAGCCACCTTAAAGACTCCTAAGATGATTTGGATTAGAAAGACATCATTCCTAAATTATTGTAATTATTGTTACTTGCATTTACTTTAAAAACTCTTGAATAGGCCGAGAGCTTAGTTAGAAATTTTGTGTAGATTTGCTGCTAGATTTTGGTGTAAAACTCTGCGTTACGTCTTTTAAGACACAGAGCATTATGTTCAGACTATTGCATTGTTAATGGAGCAGACAAAATTATCTTGAAGGCGTGATTTAATTGTGAAGTTGAATGCCGTCAAGTGGTAGAGGGCCCCTGCCCCTTGAACGTATTTCCTTAGCGTAAACTAGATAAGTTTTTCCTAGCTGTCTTTACGTTTTGCATATTGAATTAGTAGTTGCTGTGTTTTATATACTGTGGTCGTATTCGTTCAAGTTCTTCCATAAGAAGACATTCTTCCAACAGACCAAAATGATGAATGATTGATGACTATGGTATTGTAGGATATCAGTTAGATTTGTATTTGTTTTAGCTGGCTACTGTAGCCATAATTCGTTCCAGTTCTTCCACAAGAAGACACTTTGCCAATAAATCAAAACGATGAATGTTTAATGACTATGGTACTGTAGGATAGGATTTGTATTTGTTTTAGCTAGCTACTGTAGCCATAATTCGTTCCAGTTCTTCCACAAGAAGACACTTTGCTAATAAATCAAAACAATGAATGTTTAATGACTATGGTACTGTAGGATAGGAGTTGTATCTGTTTTTAACTAGAGACTGTAGTTATATTCATCATAGTTCTTTCACAAGAAGACATTTTTCCAATAAATCTTAACAATGAATGATGAATAGCTATAGTGTCATAGAAATTAGTTGTAGTTTTTAGTCTTCACTATCATAGTTGCACTTGTCCTAATCACTCTTCCATAAGAAGAAATTCTTCCAAGACATCCTTAAGAAGTTCAAGATATGACTGTGATGTGACAACTTAGTTTCATTTGCTTTCAGTTCATTACTTTCAATTGCATACAAGTCCACAATCAAAATTGTTCTACCTCTTCCACAAGAAGGAACTCTTCCAAAATATCCCTCATGATGAACAAACTGATTGTGTAACTTCATAGGATAGTGCATGTTAATTAGAATGCTCCCGAGTTTCATTTTGCATTTAATTCATGTCCAGCTACTTCATTTCAAAGTTTGATGATAGCTTATGGTTTAACATTGTTCTAGTTTAGAAGCATCTTAAGCTCATGTTTAAATCAATTCATTGCATTCATATCTCATAGTCACACTGTCACCCTTTGCACAGTAGATCATTTTAGTTGATATGATTCCTAAGACAGCCTTCATTATTTACAAATATCTTTTTGTTCTGAAAACTATCAGTGATCCATAACTTTAGGAACAGAAGATAACATCATTACAAGGTCCGAAATATCTCTGCAAATTCCTCACTATAAACAGAGCTTTTCCTCAACAGAACTACCCTGAAAAGAAACCAATAACTCTTGAAGAATAGACTCTGACCTTCAATTGAAATTGCAGAATAGAACTAGAAATTAGTCATGAATAGATGAGTTTAGAATAAAATGTTGCATCATGATTAGTGTCTGATTGTCTAGTTAGAAAATTTGCATATTTAAGTGATCATTTCTCAAAGTCTAGTTTGTGTCATTTGTTTAAAAAGTCATCATCAAGCTCTTGTTTCTATTCAGTCATAGTTTAGATGTTGTTTCAGTGTTTTTGATTACATTTGCCATTCCATACATTAGGCTTAACTGTGTTTTTGACTACCACTCTCTTTTCATTAGTTTTCTAGGCATTTTCATTGTAAACATAAAACTTCAAAAAGACCAAAAACATCATAAATCAACATAAAAGACCAAAACATAACAAAACACTACATACAACGCACTAGGAAACAAGCACCTAGGTACATATGGTACATTTCACTTCAGCAGTTTACAAATCCTGGTTGACAATTAAATGAACTCAGTTTAGGAGACTAGATTGAGGCACAACATTTTGGCGTCGTTGCCGGGGAAGTGAAAACTAGGTAACCTTTGTTTCTTAGCATCCAAAAACAATTTTATGCGTAGGGAGAGAGATTCAAGAGGAAGATTTATAAGCAACAGAGGCAGAAGTTTGACATCTAGAACACCACTTGTTTCATCTAGATCCAGAACTAGTACACCTTCAACTCAAACCCATCTTCCATCCTTTACTGATCCTGGACTTCTAGAAGATCTAAGGTCACCTATTCCATTAGAGAAACCTTCTACTTCATCCATTGAACCTGCCATAGAAGAGGATCCAAAAACTTTTGTTGAGGATACAAACCTTTCTACTTCCACAGGAGAGTCAACCATGGCAGAAGAAGGAGGAGGAGGAGTTGTTAATGGAGAAAACACATTTGGAGGAGGTAGAGGAAGAGGTAGAGGAGAAGGAGGAAGAGGAGGTAGAGGTGCATATGGAGGAAGAGGTAGAATAGGAAGCTCTTTTGGGTTCCCTATACTTGATGGAGAAACCAATACAACCATGAAAAACATTTCACCTTCTGTCCTTCCGAACTTCTATGGACTTAAAACTGAGGATCCCGAAACTTTCTTATTCGAATTTGAAGTACTGTGTAGGACTTATGACTACCTTCAAGATGCCCAAAAATTGAAATTATTTCCTTCAACTCTGAAAGGAGCATCATTGAAGTGGTTTATGAGCTTAAGCAATAGTTCCATTAGGACATGGGAAGACATGAAACAAGCATTTCTAGAGAGATACTTGGATTATTGTATGCCGGTTAATCATAAGGAAGAAGTGTTCAAGATGTTACAAAAAGAAGATGAAAACTTAGAAGATTTGTTGGAAAGATTTAAATACAAAATAAAAAGGGCACAAATGGAAAACCTAGATCAAGACACTTTAAAATCTCTTTTGTTGAAAACCATTAGGGATGAATGGTTGGATATCCTTAACATGATGGGAAAAGGGGATATATCACAACTCACATTACCTGAAATATCTGAGTTATGTATCAACCTTTCCAGGGGGAAATCCAAAACTGTCAAAGGTCCAAGAGATCCGCTCTTGCAAGAGCAAGTAAATCTGCTTCTGGGACAGTAAGTAGATCAGAAATAGGACACATGCTTGATGATTTTAAATCTGACATCTTAGGGAGTCTTAGTGAACAAATAGACACCCTCAAGATACAAAACAAGAAAAAGGCTGAATCTGATGCCTTGGCAATCTTTTGTCCCAAATGTAGGAAGAAACATGCCTTGAGAGAATGTCCTCTAGATGTAAAAGTTGTAGAAACCCGTGTTATTTGTTCTGAGAATATAAATTTAGGGGGGTTCTTAAAATTTTCCACTGCTCATTGATATTTACCGAGACTAGGTATACACATGTAGAAAAGTTGGCTTTGGAAATCGTTCAATCCATCCAAAGGTTTCACCATTACATCTTGCTCTGGAAAACTACGATTATTTCATATTTCAACCCTATGACATACATTTTGTCACGTCAATTGTTGGGGGGGAAATAATCTAAATGGATCGTCATACTGCAAGAGTTTGACCTAGAATTCATCAAATCTAAGTCAAATAAATCCTTGGTTTTCATTGAGCTTATGTGTGACCTTACTGCCCCTCATTATGAATTGACATCTGATGCTTCTATCTCTGACGAGTCGTTGATTTTTATTTCTTCATCTAACCCGTCGTATGGAGACATTCTGATTTATCTCGAGACCCAAAATTTCCGGTATGATAACTCTCGCTTCGAGAAGTGACATATCTGATACCAAACCAAATATTACGTTATCATTGGAGACACTCTTTATCGACATGGTATCGATACGGTTCTACGAAGGTACCTCACACATGAGGAGGTTGAGAAATTACTTAGTGAATTCCATTCGGGGGCATGTGGCGATCATTTATCTGGATATGCTCCTGTGCAGAAGATCTTACTCGTTGGTTACTTTTGGCCAACTATATTTTGAGACTCTAATCTTGCCGTCCAGAAGTTTCATTCATGCCAAATTTATGATAGTAAGACCTGTGCTTTGCCTGCTCTATTACGTCTTGTTATCATTGTTGGACAATTTACGATATTGGGTATCGACTTTATGACATGTAATATTCACTCGGCTAGGTGGCATGGTTATATTATTGTCGTGGCAAATTATTTTACCAAATGGGCCGAGGCAATGCCCGCATATAACAACATTGGCGAAACAACTTCATATTTATTTTTCAATCATGTCATCACATGGTTTGGTGTTCCACAAGCCATAGTTACGGGTCACGAAAAGAATTTCTGGAATGATATGATGACCGAACTAACTGCCAAGCTGGGAATTTCCTAGGAAACTTACAATCCCTACTATCCTCAAGCTAATGGACAGGTTGAAGCTATTAACAAATTTCTTAAAACTATGCTTCCATGAATGATAAAGGTCCACCAATCAGACTCTTATCTATGTTTCCTTGTGGGCATACTGAACCTTAGTGAGGACTGCTACTAGATTCACACTTTTTCAGTTGGTTTATGGTCTGGAAGTGATCCTCCCAATTGAATGTGAGATTACATCTCTCAAACTAGCCATCAAACTTCTTCCTGCCACATTTGTAGAAGAGGAACATATTTTATGTCTAACTCGTTTGGATTAGACTCGACGTGATGTCATTATAGCTAATGAAGCTCATAAAATACGTGTCAAGGTGCAATATGACAGAAGTTTCAAGCCTTGTATCTTCTCAGAAGGAGATATTTTTCTTTTATATGACCAAGAGGTTGACAAGTTAGGTGTAGGAAAGTTCCAACCAATTTGGTTAGGCATGTATATTTTTAATCTTGTCCTTGCAAAAGGAGCCTATGAGTTAGTTGATTTCAATGGAGTCCCTTTGGCGCAACCTAGGAATGGTTTGTACCTCAAAAAATACTATTCTTTATTTCATGCATAGTACACTGTGTACATATTTTTTATAGGTGCATTGAGTGTGTGTAAGGTTCCTTTTCAGACACATTGTCAATCGACAAAGCAAATCTATTCCAGCGATAGACTGTAGGGGAATTTACTGGATTTTTCACCTTCATAAAGAAGGATGAGCTCCAGAGGCTACCTGGCCCACTAGCGGACTATGTATATAGAGTGTTGTCAAGGGATAATATCTCCAAGAGGGAAAAACAACAAGATTGGGAATCTCTTAAGATAACCCCAACATTGCAGCTTCAAAAATAACAAATACATGAAATGGAAATAACAGTGATACATGTACACATAAAATTCCGGATAATCCAATGGCCATCATATTAAGACATAGCAGCAAATAATTATACAAATCCTTGAGGGAATGATCACTCAAGCAAGGCATTAGAAGCCTCAAGAAACCTGTACATGAAAATAGGGAATACACTGCTGCATAAAGAAAGCCCTAGGCCATGACTGCCAAGTTTTAGAGAGGTACTACTACATAAATGATGAAAATACAAATATATAACAATGTGGGCTCAAATAAAGAAGGGGGAGCAAGATCTCAACCACTGAAAATACATAACATCAATCCTCTAAAAGGATTGAACAGAAAATGATAAATGGTAAATATACAAAAATTAGAAGATTCTGATATGTTGCAACTCAAAAGTTGAAATACATTTAACATGATAGGAAGGCTGAAATGGATGCAAAAATGAAGAACTCTTCTCAGTAGAAAATCTTCAGTGAAGGGGCGATCCTTTCTGAGACTTCCCCTCAGTGGCTTGTATCTGATCCCTCACGACTTAAAGAATGGTCACCTTCAGAAGAACGTTGTCTAAGAGAGGGACTGCGCTGCCAATGATGGAATGTGGTTGGCCTGATGCCAAATATGGTGGGATATGCTCAAGAACCACCTTTTCTTATCTCCCAAGGGATGGAACCTCCCTCAAAAAAACTAGCCAAGAATGGTGTTGTGGAAAACCTCCCCAGCAACACCCAGCAACACTGCACAATGTCTGCTACAGAAACTGCGCTGATGTAGATGGCTGAAGCTATGGCCTGCATGTCGGAATATTGGGAATGGAGTGCAATCCTTCATGATCTCCTCAAGAAGGAGAGGAAATCCTAAACAGGACTCCTCGTGCTCGAAGGCACAATAGCTCTGCTGAACAGCAAGAGGCAGCAACAAGTCTCCAAGACTCAAATGTAAAATGATAAATGATAATCTCAATGGCTACCTTGCTCCTCTTTTAAACAAGTGAGCCTCCATCCATGGACCCTACTTTTAATTAGGGTTTCCCTTCCTCTAGAAGCTTCCCTCCTATGTTGTCCCACTTTGTGCTTTCCAACTCATGCCAACGCAGTTTGACTTGGTCCACCTTGGCCTAGCCTTATGCAAAAACCTCCTTTCACACATGGAGGTGTGAAATCCAACTCCAAACATGATCCTCTTTCATAATTAGAGGATTTTTATTCTCTAATCATGCAAAGAATGGGTCTCCTACCCATTTTATTCACCTTATTCATAAAATTAACAAAATTTAATATTCCTCAAAATTTTGGAACATTACAGTCCTCCCCTCTCAAAATATTGCTTGCCTTCAAGAAATTGCAAGGATAGACTGAATTCCCTTCTGCCCTTCCTCCTGTAGCATCCTTATGTGATTTCCTCTTCAAGGAAAGGATGCCATACCATCAATAAAGTCTTCGAACTGTCCCTCCAACATATGCAATCTAGCCTTTGGGTGAACATCCCCAAATAGCTATCATGTAGAAACAACTATCATGAAGGAAAAAGAGTTGTCCAACGGCCTCCTTGAGGCATGAGATTGGATATATATATATAGTGGGAATTATCATCCCAATATGAATCTCTCATCCTCAAGCCATCAATCATGAAAAAAAATAAGCTGCCTCACAACAAGGCAACTCATGGAAAATCTCCCTCCACCTTGAGCTCCAGAAATGAAGGTGGGCTGAAATATGATCATGGAAAGCTTTATAGACTGCCCCTTGATGTCCTCCTCTACACTTATGATAGGTGAAAAGTATTTAGTGATCATGGGCTACAAATGTATTTCCCTCAAATGGAAAAATGAAGAGTAATCCCCCAAGGATCTCTCCTCCATCAATGATAATCCGGCTGGTCCAAGACATGTCATCTATGATGAATAGGACAAGATCACCATAGAATTCCCTCATGACATGTTTTCTGTAGGTTATACCATGTGCATAAAAATGCAAACAATGCCTCATAGGGTAACAATGCAACCTCATCCACTGCAGCTGCAGAAAATAACATGGCAAGTATTGTACAACAAATATCACATCTACTACTAAATAGTAAATAGATGAGTGAATCAGCAAAATAAGGTCAAATACCTGCACATATACATACAATGGATGGATAAAATTACTAAACCCATGGCTCACCCCACAAGTAAGCAAATATGTGGCTGTAGCCATGCCTCCTCTCATGTTCCTCTTAGAACATGTACTGCAGAAAATATGGGAGTCCTTCCTCATCGAGGACACATTCATCCCATGTGTCTCTCCTTTGATCATGTCTTCCATTGAGAAAAAATAAATATCAGCCAAGGAGACCATACTCAGCAATAAAATTATGTAATTATTGAAGGTTTCATGTTGTGCAAAGATGTACCAATAGTCTCCCAAGTGGTCACAACACAGTTTCCCAAACTGCTGCTTTGAGAAATGATATGGAAAGTTGTTTTTCAACTCATGAATAACAATGTATGTTCTTATATATGATAATGCATGGTAAATTTCTGAATATAAATAGTGAACATACATGGAAGGTAACACTTTCCCAAGGCCATATGAAAGATGGTTGTCTCCATCACATGGTATGGCCCAATTTTTCTCATGGAGCAACATGAAAAATCTGCCCCTTTGAGAAGCCCTGCACTGCATCATAATGATAAGAGTATGTAAATAAGCAAAGGTACACACAAGACTCTTACCATAGGCTGGAAGTGAGATGATAGATGGATTTTTGCATGTGATCCTCCTCCCAAATGACAATGCTGTGAGCTCATGCAAAAAGGCTTCTGCCCATGCCAATCTTTGTTCCTTGACATGCTCCTTGCCATGAACAACTTTGGTGATGCTGCTACAAATATGAAGCTTCTCCCAAGAGGGAAATGCCTCCCAATAAATCCCAGCTAAGGAGTGATCCCCTTGCACTATGAGAGTGCCCTCGTCTACTCCTGAAACACCATCAATCATATGAGAGAAAATCTTCTTGTGCTCTCTCCCATCAATCCCAAGCAACTCAAGTGCTTGCTTCCTCCTCATGCTCACATCATATGACTCATGTGATGAAGGTATCATGACTAATATATAGGTTATATCAGAAATATGTATCCCTTCTCCTTGCTTCCCAATGATGTAAACACCCTGCCACTTCTTCTCTTCTTTGGTACTCCTCCCATGAGGGTCACCATCCTCCCAAACCAATTCTTGCTCCTTGCATTTCACGAGAGTTTGAAATGTAGCTCCTTGGAGACCTCTTAGGAAAGGCCTCTCACCCATGAATATGTTGGATCTATGAGGATCCAAATTTGATGGAGGTGATGTCTCCTCTCCACCTATGTTCAACAGCGCTGCTAATTCCTCCAATGGTGTAGCAGCTGTCTCCTCCTCCGGTTCACAACTTGTTTCATGATTTTCCATGGAGGTGTCATGGTTCACTTCATCCTCCAAAATTTCACACTCCCACCTCAAAGGCTGAATGCAACCCATCAAATATGTATGAGGATGTGGGTTCATCTCCTCCTTTAACCCTTTGCATAGCGTAGTACAATCAAGAGGCCCTAAAGTGGCCATGTGATTTGATCCTTGGACCTCTTCATATGAAATTCCACCATCCTTAAGATTGATTTCTGAAGTAAATGTGGAACTTTTCTCATACCTTGGTGGGTCTTGGGATGACTTTGTGTGGCTGAAAAGGCTTCTCCCTCCCATGCAATGGCTTCCCCATCCATGGATGTTGAAGGCTGCTCCTCCAAGTGCAACGCTGTAATATCCACTGCTTCCCTTTCTACCACTGGATGCAGCAATACAAATGCCTCCAGCTTCTTCACCCAAGCTCTAGCTGAAGTAACCCCATCAAATGTAGACAATAAAAGCATATTGCCTCTAATTTCTCCTTTTCCACAGGGCCTTCCCTCCTCCATCTGCTGAATAGACTGTGGGAACGTTGTAGCTCCCCTGAATGTTGCAGAATGGGGTTTATAGTCACCCAGGTACTTGCTTAAGATCTGAAAATCCAAGCATCTCCCATGCTGGTCTTCAAGAGATTAGGAAGTGCATGCACCTTCCTCTTATCCCCTTTTCTTCTCCTCCTTCTTAGGGAGGCTCTTCTTTATTCCAAAAATAGATGAGCTCAGGCTCATCTTATTCATTATTCTCCTCTGAAATCAAACTCACAGGCTATGCCAAGTTCGATGCTCTGATACCACTGTAATGTTCCTTTTTCAGAAACATTATCAATCGACAAGAAAATATGTTCCAGAGATATATTGTAGGGTAATTTACTGGATTTGTCACCTTCATAAAGAAGGATGAGTTCTAGAGGCTATCTGGCCCACTAGCAGAATCTGTCTATAGATTTTTGTCAAGGGATAATATCCCCAAGAGGGAGAAACAACAAGATTGGGAATCTCTTAAGATAACCCCAACATTGTAGCTACAACAATAACAAATACATCAAATGGAAATAGTAGTGATACATGTACACATGAAATGCCGAATAATCCAATGGCCATCATATTAAGAAATAGCAGCAAATAAGTATACAAATCCTTGAGGAATAGATCACTCAAGCAAGGCACTAGGAGCCTCAAGAAACCTGTACATGAAAATAGGGAATACACTGCTGCATAAAGAGAGCCCTAGGCCATGACTGTGTAGTTTTAGAGAGGAACTGCTACATAAATGATAAAAATGCAAAGATATAACAATGTGGGCTCAAATGAAGAAGGGGGAGTAAGATCTGAACCCCTGAAAATACAATACAACAATCCTTTAAGAGGATTGGCTGAAATCTATGCAAAATGCTATAATACAAAAATGCCAGAGTTGCAGTAGCAGTTGCAACTCAAGAGCTAGAAATACATGGAGAAGGCTGAAATGGCTAGAAAAAATGAAGAACCCTCCTCCAATGGAAATCTGAAGTGAAAGGCTGATCCTCTCACCAATATTTCACCCTCCAAAATGCCGGATAATCCCTCACAGCAAATATTTACCAAGAAGATCGTTGTCTAAGAGAGGGACTATGCTGCCAATGATGGAATGTGGTTGGCATGATGCCAAAGATGGTGGGATGTGCTCAAGAACCACCTTTTCTGATCTCCCAAGGGATGGAACCTCCCTCCTCTGAAAAACTAGCCAAGGATGGTGTTGTGGAAAACCGCCCCAGCAACACACAACAACACTACACAATGTCTGCTACAAAAACTGCACTGATGTAGATGGCTAAAGCTATGGCCTGCATGCCGGAATATGGGGAATGGAGTGCAATCCTTGATGAGCTCTAAAGGAGAAAATTCCTAAACGGGGATTCCCTCATGCTGAAGGCAACGCAGCTCTCTTCGAATGAGCGACAACAAGTCTTCAAGATTCAAATGTAAAAATGATCAATGATAATCTTAATGGCTGCTTTGCTCCTCTTTTAAACAAGTGAGCCTCTCCGTTGACCCACCAGAATTAGGGTTTCCCTTTCTCTAGAAGCTTCCCTCCTATGTTGTCCCGCCTTTGTGCTTTCCAACTCGTGCCAACGCGAGTTTGACTTGATCCCACCTTGGCGGCCTTTATGTAAAAACCTCCTTTCACACATGGAGGAGTGTGAATTTTCACTTAAAATATGATTCTCTTTCATACTTAGAGGATTTTATTCTCTAATCATGCAAAGAATGGGTCTCCTACCCATTTATTCATCTCTCACATAAAATAACCGAGAATTTAATGTTCCACTTAAAAATTTGGGAACATTACGAGAAAGTCTCAAGGAAAAAGAATCATTGCAATTATTGCAACAAGGGTGGGCATCAAAGATTCACATGTTGGAAGCTCTATATAGAGCTATGTATAAAAAGGGACAAAGAACATATGAAATCTCTTGTGAAGGAATTGACCAATGAAGAATTTCAACAAGAAATCCAACTACAAGAAAGCCCATTAGCCTAGTTAGGTAAGAGATGGGTAGCATTTTTAAGTAGTTGAACATGGCCACCATTGTAAATCACATGTTTCAAAAATTTTTATAAAAGTGATGAGCTATATCACATCACTTATGAATGAAACATGGTGATATTTTGGCCTTTTAGTTGGATAGCAAAGGGTATGGTTTCTGATGTAGACTTAACCATGAGTGTGTTATAAACTTTTTGAAAGTAGGGTCTTGTTTGGAATCTTGCAATATGGACATGTATTGGCATTTACAGTAATTAATATGGATATAGGTGTTGGTTTCATTCCTTAAAGCTCTAAAGTACAAATATGAAGGATAATAAAGTGTGGCCTTTCAGAGACATTTTTTATGCAGATCAATATTGTAGTACTATTTATACTTTTCGAGGACCAAAAATCCTTTAGTGGGAAGGATTGATCCAAATGGGTCCCTAATGACTCAAAAATAAAATTCCTTGGATTGTTGTGAAACTAAGGCCATATTTAGGAACTTGTTGCAATATTTCCAATGGCATAAACAACACCTCAATCCGAGTTTGCATGCAAAAGTTATGGTCAGTCAAAGTTTTGGTCAAACAAAGAAAAATTCAAAGTCAAAGTCAACCCATGGTGCCACATGGCACTCCCATAAGCTGACATTTGGAAACTAAGTTAGTAGGCCTGGTGGGACCCATAGAGCTGATGTGGCATCCTAGTCTGCAAATCAGGTGGGACCCACAAGCAGGTGATTTAGCGGCGCCACAAATCGACATATTGCAAGTAGGTGGTAGAGTTAGCATATTATGTTGACTAATGAGACCCTGCCACATGGTGCCACATGACACCTTAAATTAGGCCCAAGTGTCCTTAGGATGGTGCAACCTCATTTTTGTCTTATTTTCATGGTTTGGTGAGTTGTTACAATGTGGACATACATTTACCATATCTTATTTGGTTTCAAAACTATATTAAAACAAAATTGGGCTTTAAAATTATATTAAAGCAAAATTGGGAGTCCATGGGTTTTGAACCCAAACCTCCCCAACAACAAGTAACTTAATATTATTATGCCAACCATTTTTCCAACCACACACTTTGTCTTATTCAACCTCACACTTCATTATAAAATTCCATTTGACTGGTTCAAAGGGAACCATGGAGAATGCATGAGAGAGAAGGGTGCACACAGGCTAATATGGACATAAATCTCAAGAATATTATAGTAATACTCCCAAAGAATATATTAGGGGAATATTTTTAGATAATTCTCCTTTGATGATTCTAAGAATATTATTTTTTGATGTTGTGAGGAATCTAGAATATTCCTTGAGTGGCCATAATTGTAGGTGGCAAATGTGGGCGAGTTTATACTCATTTTAACCATAATTTCACAATGATCACAATAGCGTAGTCATTTTTTTCATCTGATAAATTGATTTAAGGGGTCATGGAATAAACTTTCCTTATTCATTTATTTTTAGGCACGAAGTTCGAGACACCAATGCACCTGTTAGAAGTAGGTCATGTTTACATTCAAAAGTATCAGGAAGATGAGACAGATATATTGGTTCTATGATTGTTGTTATTTGAGTAGATGAATTTTACATCACTCCTAGGAATTGGAGGTACAATGATGTATTTATCCATGTATTTGTCTTATTATGAGATGAATGAAGTGACCTCCTAACTATTGAATCAGGGCCTAGAGACGTATTCCACATTGGACAAACTTCATTATCAAACATTGTGTGCATTTCCTTTATGGTATCCTTTATGTTTCTTCTTCTTTAAGTGCTTTCATGCATGGTTTTTACATGAAATTTCATGCAATTATGTTAACATCAACTGAAGAAAATATATTGGATAATCTCTGTAAATAAGAGAATCTAAATCAAATAGTGAGTAGGATCTTAAATAGCAGTATTCAGGCATGGTGGGAGGAAACATGTGATGCCTTTGTTCATCAACAAGTAGATTTATGATAGAAGAATCATGCCTAGCTTCACAAAGAGATATCTTTCTTCAAGCTTGCTAGTGATCAGTATGAAATATTTTCGGTTGATTTCCCCAAAAATCTATATCAGTTATTGTGGCAGCTGCGAAATTATTTAAGAGATTGAAGTTTTGGTCAGATATACCGAAATTGGAATTCATAAGATCTAGTTGCATCACCCCACCCACACCACGAACTTACCAGGGTTATTGATTTTTGGGTGAAAACTACATTGGAAGGTTATTTTATTGAATATTATGTATAAACCAATTAGTATTTCTTAAAATTAGAAGTGGTTTTCAAGTTTGGGTTGAGAGGTAGGCTATTGAAGGAAATCCCTTTGTGGATCATGATCCTATTGGTAGAAGAAAGGATACTACCCTTCTGTTTAACTAACATGGAAGCTTAAAACCTATGTGCTAAGGGGAGGATCTTGGGGGAGAAGATGATCTGTTGTGAAATATAGGAAAGAGTTGGGGTGGAAGGGGAAGAAAGATGCAGTGGTAGATTTTTTAGGGAAATAAGAAGGTCATGTATATCTAAGAAATGGAGGGAGAGAAAGATAAGGGAGATTCAAAGGAGACGAGAAGAGTTGAAAAAAATAGAGGAAGTGTTGGCCAACCTGAAGTTACATAATAAACGATTGAGAGGAGGTGAGAGTTCTGGTAGAGGAAAGGAAGCTAGAGAAAGTGATTTACATGAATAGAGTTGTGGTAATGATGTCCACCAGGAATTAGGTGAATCCCAAACACCATAATAAAATATCATGGTGAAGGACCCTAGTACTCCTATAGATGAAGATATATATTTTATGGTTTGTACGTCGTTTCAAGAATATATTCCTATCCTCGAAGTCAACTTTCTGCAAGATAGAAGCACAATCAATTATGTTCCTTCCCTCCCCCTTCTGCTTTATCATAATCTAGTAATTTTATTTTATAAGCTTTCTAAGACTTTGAAGTCTCATAGTATTCATAAATAAGATATAGTTAATAGTTCCCCTAGTGGTAATTAGCATAATTTGGGGAACATTTCACAATTTGGTCAAAAGGAGTTTGTTTTCGTTTTACCTAGTCCTACTCCTATGACTAGTAATTTAAAAAGATCCTCAACCCAATACCATGTTATAGCTCAAAATTCCAACCCCTAGGGTCAATAAAACAATCACATCCTTTTCCAAGCCAAAGGATCAATTTGTGATTGGTAAACATAAAAAAATAAGTGTTTTGAGGGATCAACTCTACTTCCAAGTGGTAGGAATTGGACTAGAAGTCCTAGGAACACTCTTGCCTAGTGATGGGGATCAAAACAAAAGGCAATCAATGGCCTCTCTGAACTAGGGCTCTGAAAAAATGTGGGAATTTGACTGGATAAGCTTAGATTCGGTCCAAATTAACAAATTTGGTTAAAATAATATGTTTGGGCCCCAAAGTCACACTATGTCATGCTATAGTGCACATCCTAGGAACATCTAAATCCAATTTTAATTCATTGTTAATGTTTTTATTTTGTTTTCAAAAATATGTATGTAGATTACTTAGATTTCACTAAAGTTTATTTCTGCATTTTTAGGTTTTGTTGGAGTCCGAAAAAATTGAATTTTTTTAAAATTGTTAATGCAAGGGACCACATAGAATATATAGTGGCATGGGACAAAAGTATTCAACATGCATTAGTAAGGACTAGTGCAGAAGGGAGAAACACGACATAGGTAGGTACCATGTGTAGGAGACAACAACATCCATTAGTTAGGACACATGCGAATAAATATGGTAGATATGATTTTGTAGATAATGAGAAAAGGAGAGGAGGGAAATCATGGTGGAAGAATTTGGAGATATTTACAGATGGGAGGAAGTTGGTGGAGTTGTGATGATTTGGTGGTATATATTTTTAGAAGGCTTGATAAGATGGTTATATGGTGTGGGACAACTAGAAAGAAGATGTAAAAAAATATGTTAGATGGTTAGTCAATTTGAAAGACAACTAGAAGAGAGGTAGAGCATGCCAAAAAATAATGACATGCAATGATAGATCAATAAGAGGAATCATCTGAGATAGTTTGAGGGTTGGGATGAAAGAGGAAGAACTCATTTCTAAGATCATGTCTTTTTCTTCAATAGTTCTAGATGTTAAGTGCATGTTTTTGTAGTTGTTGTTTAATAGAGGTGTAAAGGAAGCAATATGTAATGAAGTCTATTCTATTTTTGTGTTGTAATGGTTATTGTATTTTACCCTAAGTAATATAGAAGGCTAGTTATCTTAGTTTTGAATGACTTCCCTTGTAGCACATTGCACTTTTTAATTTTGTTATGAATTAATGAAAGTAATTATAGATTGTATCATCTATATTGGTGTACAAATGTATCATATTGTTGTTATTAGTATCTATTATTTCATCATCTTCTTAATGATAACATGTCAAACCAATGTGTCTTAAAGTCTTGAATGGCTAAGAGTATCAATAGTATTGTGGCAGTTTTATTATGTAAAAGAATATTTGTGATGAGTGGTAAGTCACTTTATTGATGTCAAAAAGGTTGATGAAAAGGATGATACATTTTAGCTATAGTATTGTTGTAGGTAATGGATCATGCACTAACTAACAAGTGTAATAACTTGTGAAGTCCCACACACCCACAGTCCCAGAATGACTACCATGTGTCTGGAAAATAGGTGTCGGAAGTCTCATACTGTAAGGAAAGGTCACAATGTTAAAAAATTATAGTAATACCATATGACTATAAAAACCTGGTTCTAGTAGTCCCCCATAGAATCTTGGGTGAGGCTTCATCCACTTTGTGGGTGATTCCAAAAGGACAAATGTTGAGCAATTTTGTTGGCCAATTGTGTAACAAATCCTATGCCTATTAGAATCCCATGTGCCAACAAATGGTTTCGGTGTTAGGATAAGGATCATTGTATGATGGGATTATTTTGTGATAGAGATACAAAAACCATGGAATCCCACCAATGAAGAGATTACTTAATGGTTTAAGAAAAAGGGGCACGAGTTTGTAGGAAAAGAAATCGTGCATAAAGGAATGTGCATGAATAAATGGTTGCAGAAGTATGTGTTTACTGAACTCCATGAAGTTTTCTTTGGATAATTCCCGAATATATTTTTCTGGGTGGGTTCAGGGGTTGAAGGATAATAATATAACCTATTTACATGAGGGGATAATACAATAGACACCAGATAAGGAACACTGGTTGCAAGTGGTAAGTAATAAAATTTCATGTGTTGTAGATTTTTGTTTTGAGAAAATGTTGAAAGGTTATATTATTGAATTTGCAATAGCAGCAACAATATCCTAATGTGTAGCACAAAGGAAATTACTGAAAGGACCATGAGAAAAATTCATGTGATCATTGTTATTGGGTGCAACCCAAATTGGCCTAGATTTTGGATAATACTCTGCATTTTGAGGAGCGAAGTGTGAAGTGGACCGCACAACAAAAAAAATTCGATATATCGCATGGTATCATAGGGGCTTCAGGGTACGTCAAAGTCCCTCCTTTTTTTAATGAATTTTGGGTTATATTTCCTTGTTTTGTGGATCCCATGGTATTATAATGATGTAATAATAGATAAAGGGATGTAATGCTATGTTTAGTGACAAAATCAAATGATATGATAGAGGGTTAAGGGAAAGTCTTTGTGATGTGTATTTTGTAGCGAAGGGAAGGCTCTATAACTGAGTGCCACAGAGACCTAAGAAGAGTCTGCAGCTTAGTGTGCATAGCGCCTACATCTGTGTGCACAGGTCTAAGAGTTGATTGTATTCAAAGATCCATCATAATAAATAAGAATTTTTGGATGATATTTTGTGTCCTTATGTGTTTTTTGTACATATTTGCTTAATATCTATTGTTGCAAATTATTTAGTACAATTGCATTTTATTTCAATGCAGTAATGGTTTGTGATGTCATATGATGTGTTTCTGTGAGTAATTTCATGGGGTGAAGTAACTTGTAAAGTTGGAAGTGTAAGAAAACATAAAAACACCACATCACGTAGTCCGTCAAGGCTGCATAAACCTAGTTCTGCAACCACCCATAGTCACTTCAGGTGATACTACAGTCTGCTTCCATTTCATTGCCAAAAGGGCTAGACATCAAGAGTTTTGTTGGTGCGTAATATAGATCTAACCTGGGTCAAGCCCAATCAAGCCAAAAAATGGTTCTATTGTTGGGATCTGGATATGTTTGAGGGATATGTGTATGTGGCACCCATAAAAGAAGGAAATTAAATATTGGATAGTCCAGAAGGAGTGATAATATGCATATCAAGAAAAAATAAATCCTAGTCTGACATACAAGGCTTGGTTGCAGAGGTATATTTTCACAAAGAAATACAAAATTTTCTTTGGATCATTTCCTGGTGAGTTATATGAGTGGATATCAAGGTTGACTGAAAGGAAGGATTATTTTAAGAATGACGAACCTATAGTGTGGACTCCTGAGCTAATAAAACGATTCAATAGCACTAACAACAAGATCTCAACGGTTGTCTACTTTTGGGTTGATAGCATCTTGGGAGGTTTCCTTACTAATTTCACAGTAGACTCGATTGTGTCCTAAAACGAAGCAGAGCAAAGATTCTTAAAAGGACCTTGAGTTAAGTACTTCAAATCTTTGAAACTCTGGATTAAAATTCTTTTGTGTGAAAATGGAATTTTACGGATGCAATTAGATTACTAGTTTACTTATGTTTGGAGGAAGAAGTAAATCTAATAAATAAATGGGTACAACACAAAGTGGAAAAATATATAGAGTAGATACTAGAAAAATATATTGTGGACAAGCGAATACCTTCATAGAGACTGATTATAGTCCTCTTTTGAGTGAATCTGAAAGTGAAAATTAAGAAAACTATCCAGAGAACCCCCAGGCAACTCCACAGTATTCCCCCTTCTAGGTTGAAAGTATGTCAAAGTCAGAATCCAGTAGGAGCTAGGCTATTATTATCATTCCCCCTCCCCATAATCCCTTTAACCCCCTCGCCCTCCCCCTCCCCATAATCTCTTTAACCCCCTCCCCCTCCCCCTCCCTCCAAAAAGAGGTATGGCTGACGATATTAATCTACATGTTTTCAGAGGATCCAAAACAGTTTTGGTTTGTAGCCGAAGTCGTATGGACAATGAAGTAGATCAATTATAAATATTAAAAGAAGGATCATCTCGTTACGACGTTGTGAGATATAGCACTGGCATGGTATATGAACTATTTGACTAACCAGAATGGTACATTTGCAGACATTAAGAAAGCACTGATACAGGGGTTCAAGAAGCCAAAGTCTAAATTGCAGTGCATTACTAAGTTAAAGGAGATAAAATAGAAAACTGATGAGTCTTTTTGGGAGTTTGATCAATGGTTTAAGGTGTTGTTGGATTGAGTAAGCATCAAAATTCCTTCGCAACAACATAAGGAATGGTTTATAGCTATGTTGCGACTACATATCAGATTTCGATCAATGAAAAAAAAGATAACAACTCAAGCTGAAGTTCTGGAAATTGTGATGAATTTGGAAGCTTGGCCTATAGGAGACAATAATGGAAGTATACAAAATATTCAGAGTCAGTTGGAAAACCCGACCTTGTAATTGCAAGATATCAAGAAAGGTAAAGAAGTTAGAGAAGAAGTATGGTATAAAAAGTGAAAATTAGAGGGCCATTCTAAGGAACAGTGCCTTCTTTTCAAGGATTAAATGGCCAGTGGAGCACCTAATCCCTCGAATGCATGATCCAGCCTGTGGTGCGAGATATGCGGGACTAGAGGCCAACATCACTTAAAAAAAAATTATTTATTGTAGAAATATGCGCAAACCCCAAGGAATATATTTTGCAAGTTTTGTAAGTCAGTAGGACATGATGAGAATAATTGTCAAAGTTATGACCGAATTATGGAGCACAATGTTGATACTTAAAGAATTCAAGCAGAAGAGCGTGCACATGAGGAAAATGGACAACATGGTGTTCAAGGAGGTTATCAAGGAAGAGGCCAAGGAGGTGGAGCTGGTCTAGGACGTGGATAGATCCTTTTCTATAATTGCGGTCAGGAAGGTTATTTTGCAAGATACTGCCATAATACCACTATGGCATGTAAGTACTACAAATCATTTGATCATGTAATTGAAGATTGTCTTGTACTTATGGTAAAAATGCAATAGAAAAGGTATCAACAACCCACACAAACATCCAAATGATTACTTCTGAAAGAAGGACCGATGAACCTCGCATTAATATTGTCACTAGAAGAGGAGTTGTGACTGGAATTGATAAAGAAGATGGAAATAAGGAAGTTGAAAATCTAGGTGCATGGGTTAGAAAGAATACAAAGAAAGCTCCTATGTTTGATATACAGAAGGAAAAATAAAAATTTATGGAAGCGAAGTAAAGTTTTATGGATGTGGGATCTTTGACTTCTACTGCACAATGAGGGCCTAGTAACTATGACATGTCATTAGTTCTGACACATAACCAAGCAGTAACACAATATCGAGCTCTGACATAGAATTCAATAGACCAAGTAAGGATTTTGAGATATTTTCCACAGACTTATATGAAGTTGTTAAGAGATAAAGAGGTTGTAGAAGGGATTCAAGAATTGATAGATTCATGTGCATCAAAAGAAACAACACAAACTGAGATGCGCATAGTCAATAATGTACATCGACAGAAGAGAACTAGAAAATAAATGAGACTTAGTGCGTCTATAGGAGAATATGAAATGGATCAAGTTATTTGGACCTGGGATCTTATGCTAATTTCTTGAAAAAAAAGACATGGGAATTAATGGGTAACCCAAAGCTACAATGGTCAAATATTCAGTTAATATTGGAAAATAAACAAAAGATCTTTCCTATGGGAAGGCTATTAGTTATCACAGTAGATATTGAAGGAGTTTGCACTATTGCTGATTTTGAAGTAATAGAAATTGTTGATGATAGTAATCATTATCCTGCTTTGCTTGGAATTGATTGGGAATTTGACAATATGGGAATAATAAGTATGAAGACGAGACAAATGATATTTGAAGGAAGAAATATGAGGGTGATTGTTCCTTTAGATCCATAAGAAGAATTAAGATATACAAAACCAATCAAAGTAGAATACAATGCAACCGATATATATAAAATCTATCAGTTGATAGCTAAGGAAGATGATTATATTAACCCTACTACATATGGAAAGTTGAATTGGGATCACGATAGTTCTTGCACATCATATTCAGAAGAAGGGGCCAAGAATTGGCAGAATGGGTTGCATGAAGTATCCACAAATTATTGTGCAAGAATGACAAAAGTAGCTCATTGTATGCCATCCGAGGGACACAACCTGCATTATTATGATGGTTTGGGAAATTTAGATACTTTTCTTACTGATTATCAAGAACAAGTTCCAGAAAATCAAAGATTTTCAGCTTTAGATATAACCTTGAGAGCTACCCATGCTAGATGGTGGGGAACACACAAGAAGAATATAGGAGATTGGAAAGTATGTCGAAGACTAATGTGGATAAGGTTTTGACAAGTAGAAACATAAATGTAGGAGAAATATGATTGTGAAACTAACCCTAGAAAGCATATCCATCTATGCATTGCAACATGGAAGGGGATTCCACAATAGGAATGGGTACATGGATTTATTCACACATTGGATACAATTCCTATGAATTGGTACCTAGAAACATAGCTGCAACATGGTACTATGAACTGGGTAGACTTGGTTGATGGTTTTATTGTAACATTTAGCTTTGAGGATGAATTTTTTGGCATAGATTTGACCCTTCAGGTAGTAAAGGAGAAGATCTTTGAGGGTGAAACCACACTAACATGGAAGCAACCTAATTGGGCCGCGCAGATAAAATATGCACCGGAGTGTTATTAACATTATTGCAGAAGAAGAAGAAGATCCTTGCAACATCAACATAACAGAATCAGAAGGACACCGTGAAATACAAGGAACTGAGATATAAATACCAAACATAACAAATCCATTGAAGACCAAGAAGGTGAATATAGGATCAGAAGAAGAACCCAAGTTTGCAACAATAGGATATTACTTGGGATGAGGTATTAGTGAGTAAAGTTACGGAAGCTACTTCATAAATATAAATGATTGTTTCCCACTAAATTTTTAAATATGAAGGTGTTATGCTCCTATACCAATAGGTGTCATATATCATGATTGATTTGATGGGCTATGTTATATGTTCATACCTTTCCTTGTTGCAAGATTTTCCATATTGTCAAAAAAATTAAAAAAAAATTAAAAATGTAAAGAAGGGTATACCCTAAAAGAAAAATCAAAGGGTGAGAAGAATAAAGTGGCCAAAGCAGTGAAAGAAAATGAACCCCGCCAAAAGAAAGAGAATCCAAAAGGAAAGTGTGCAAGACTAAATGCCACCTAATTTTTCTCTTATGTAATAAACAAATTGTGTGCAACTTGTAACTTATGCCACAATTATTTCATGTTTGAATTTTATGTTTTAGAGATAGAGAATAAAATATGACCACTCTGTTTAATATTGGTAGATAAGTAGATAGGTAGAGTAAATAAAAGGAGCTCAACAGCGTAATCTGAGCCCTTGGATGTAATAAGGTTAGACTCAGATAGATTTCTACATGTAAAAGAAAAGAAAGTGTGATAAGGGTTTTCCAGTCTAAGTGCACCCTAATAAAGAAGAAAAAATGTTAGGTTAAAGTAGGTAGGGTAGGTAGATGATGTTGCAGAATTACATGTGATGGATAATGACTCTAAATGTGTTAATCTTTACTTTCATCACAAGTGCAAGGAAGACATTACACTGGAGGAATTTCAAGCAAAACAAGGTCAAATGATTAACTCCCCTTCTCATTCTTCCCTAAAAATTTCACTAATTTCCCCGAAGTACTAAGGCATTTGAAAATTAGAGGGGCTCAGAGCATTTCTCTGACTTCTGGAGGGACCAGACCCTCGACCCAATAATTTAAAAGCCTAAGTACTTAAAACCATCCATAAGTCATTCATTTACTTCCATAAGACATTTCCTAAGTAAAATCCTATTTTACTTAGGAAAATTACACAATATCCCATAAAACCCCTTTTTCATTTAAGCCTAAGTTAAATACACAATCCTAATGTTTTATACTTAGCGCTTTTTCATTCATTATCACATATTAACTTTTAACTTGTATTATTTATTTCCCTATAAAAATCTACCCGTTCCTGTATTACTATAACTATATAAAATCCCCAAGTTTTACATATCCTGCCCCTTGGTTAAAATAAAATCATAATTACAACATTAATTTAAATAAGAATTAATTAACCCCCACGGTGAATTAATAACTTTCTCCACCAATCACGTTGCTCCCGATATAATTAAATAACCTTTGATTGTATTGGGCCCACCCTGATTAAACGCCCATCGCCTCGCCTCTCCGATAGCCGTCTGATCAAGCCCCCCCACATCCAACGGCTGTCGTCGATATCGCATGACCATCCACGACCGAACATTAGCGTGTGATTGCGGAGTGGTTTCGTGAACATTGCTCTGCCACGCGTCGAAAAGCCTGTGGAATCGCTGGCTCCCGACTAAATACCGCCCGTCCCCAAAAGCGATGCGATATCATACCACTTATCGCCCTCCGCAGACGACAAAACGTCGTTTCCCGCACACGTCACCCGCCCAAATGACAAAAACCCCCGCCAACCCTGACTTTGTTAATAAAACAAACAAAACATTATTTTCCTTATTCTGTGCTGTGACCAGAGTTCCCATGCAAAGTACGTCAAAGTCAACTGTCGACAATTTCCAACCACCACTTTGTTAAGAAATTTGCAGTTGTACTAGTCCAGAACCTGTCAACCATTGCCTGCACCTGTTTTCGCACCATTCATAGGTATTTATCCAATTTCCGCCGAAACCCTACAAGTCTTGGTTTTACACTCCAATTACACAGAAAAAAGACTAAAATATAGTATAATTCAGTCTTTGTTTTACTACATAAGTTCCCAGACTTGTAAATTTGCCTATTTTCCACTGAAAACCCAAATTCATTTCTGAATCCACAAGAACCAGGGATGGAAACCCTTGTGGCTTTGAATGTTGCACCCTTGAATGCTCCCCACAAAGATTTAGACTATCTGCCTCTAGCGGATAGGGACTTCCAGATAAAAGACCTCACCTTTAGCCAAAATCCCTTGAAAATCTTTTGTCAATGCAGAGATAATTCCCTGAATGGCTCTGATATTTTTGGACTGTGGGAATCCAATCTTCCTATGTATTTTCTACCCTCAGTTCATGTCTTTCTTGAAATAATTTATCACTGCCATGCCAATTATGACCCTAATCAACGAGTAGTTATGTCCCCAAGTCAAACCATTCTTTTTCCAATAACTGCTCAATCCATCTCGACAAGTTCATCAACAGCAAAGGCGTTGCCTACAGGCAAAATTTTTTATGACAGTCTGGAAAACTTGTTTTATCTCGAACATGAGGTAAAGCACTTATTTCCAATTCAGCCTACCTTTTTCAGGTACACAGAAATTGATGAGACCCTGAGAAAGCTTCAAAGAACCAGAATACCAGAAGCACAATGGTGGGAAGACATGTTGGACATTTTGTAAAAATATCCTTGGATAAATTTTGGATATTTACTACAGTTCGTAATGGTAAAAGGATAAACAGATATCAAACAGGTCAAAGTGTATCAGTGCAGATAAAGAGTATCAGTAAAAACATGGAAACCAGCACAAAGTTACCAAAGAAGACAGCAGCAAGCCAAATCATAGGGCCTGCCTTCCAGCACACTCATAAAAATAGGAACAACACAACATCGGTTTACCTTTTCTCCTATCTACGAGACTATCTGTCTCTATTTTCTTGTAACTTATTCATGAGTCATCCTAAAATATATCTCTCTGTTAAGAGATATTTTTTGTGATTTTTTGTATAAATACTCCCTCAATTAGAGAATTGGAGGGTGGATTCATAGACTTTGCTGTAATATTGATTATTTTGGAATAAAGCGCTGTTGGACAAATTTTGCATGGCTAGCTGGATAAAGAATTGATGCAAATGACTTTTCACAAGATTCTTGAGTCAGACACTGGATCAATAAGTCTTCTATACCTTTTGTTTTAAAGTTTTCTTGTTTATTATACCATCTATGTTTCATATCTGAATGATAACGAAAAAGAATAATTCAGAAAGTGCTTAAGTGCAATCTGTTTTCAATCGTTGTTATTCTTAATGTTTTCTTTTGAACTAGTATGAACAGTGAATTCTTAATTGCTCCTGTTTTCTAGTTTATTCATTTTGATTATTTGGTAAAGAATTCTTAATTGCCCTTTATTAATAATCATTCAATTTCCCTCTTTTCAAATAGGTTGAAGGATTCTTAATTGCCCTTCACCCATTTTGAGTCCATTCCATTTATTTCAAGCCTTTAATTGTTCCCATCTGATTACCCCTGCCCCGTGAACCATCTCTTGTTAAGAAACCAACCAGCTTAAGCCATCTTATTTGACTCCATTAGGCCCAATGGCCTAAACTACTCAAACAACCCCTCGTTTTTGAATTTGTTCCACCCAAACACAATCAAATCCCTAAACTTATAACTAGCCTAATATCTTCAAAACAAAGCTTAAAACTTAAAGAGAGAGCCCTCTCTAGGTGCAAATTGGCTAGATTCTCGTACCTAAAAGTTGGTTTGTGGTTACCTCGGCCCCCTTCCTCTTCCTAACAACTTCAAGGAAATTCTAGTGATGGGATTAGTGGGCGCACTCGCCGGGGAATCGAACAATTTGCTTCGTTATTGTTTATTTTGTAAACTTAACACTATTCGAAGTTGGGTCGTAGTTTCTTTGAAATGCTCTTGCTTTGCAGCCTGCATAACTTTTCCTTTGTCGTCTAGCCTATCTCCTCTGCCCCTTATGAACTGAACATCTGGTTTCAAACACTTGATCAGTTCCTCTAATCAAATAAATCTTGAAGAAAATCTAAATCTAATATTCAAAACCTCTTAAAGAAATTGTTGAAGTTGTATTGTTAATTCCATTTAGACAAAAAACCAAAAAAAAAAAAATCACCTAGAAACCTGGCTTCAGAAAGGACTCATTACACCAGGGCTAATCCTGATCCAAATCCACCACCTGTGTTTGAAAATTGTAATCTGATCCCCAGAATTCTTAGGAGATAGGAGAGCCAAGAGAGTTCTGCTAGTTCTCGGCCTCTCTATAGATCAAGATCCTGCCCTGTGAAGTGGATTTACCTTGAGGACGAACCCTTCGATGAGAAATTTGAAACCTCTTTATTTGTAACTTTTTCTGAATCTGAGTTGGCCCACTTGGTTCAAGACCCATTATTTATTGAATATTTACAACTTGAATTTGTTGCTTCACATCTTGAAAAACATTTGCGGAACTCCGTACAATCTGAGCTTTCCTCTGAAGGAACAGTAAATCTTTCTGTGATCACTACAGCCTCTCCAAGTTCATCAACATTTCCTCAAACATCTCAACCTCAAACCAACCATTCTACCCCTCCATCCACCACTCCTAGATCAACCTCGGCTGTTGTTTCATCATTACCTAATGCAATGTCGAACATATATGCTCCCTTGGTATTACCAGTCAATCGAGGGGCTATGCCCCAAGACTACCAAAGTAAAATCGCTCCATTTGATGGTTCTGGTAGCATACTAAAAAAATGACTGATTATTTTGAAATATATGAAATAGATGCAGATGATGTAGGAATGAGAATATTTGTTTAAAGTCTGATTGGAGAAGTTAGAACTTGGTTTAGAGCCCTTCCTGCAAACAGTATCAATGACCTAGAAGATTTTTATAGAACATTCTTAAACATGTGGGAAAAGAAGAAAGATCCTCTCCAAATCTTATTAGAATATGAAAACCTGAAGAGAGGAACACAAGAAATGGTGCAAGATTACTGCACTAGGTTCAATAATGTTTACAATGCTATCCCTCAAAACCTCAGACTTCCTCCAGATTTAGCATTAATCAAATTCCCCGATGGATTTGATTATGATATGGAATACCAGCTTAGGGAAAGATCTCCTCGAAATTTAGAAGATATGCAAAGTATAGCTGTCAGTGTTGAAGCCAACCTGATATCCAAATGAGCTAAAGCCAGAAATGAAAGGAGGATACCATTAAAAGAAGAACCCTCGGCCTTTGAACATAAACTAGATGCTATTATTAAAGGAATGGATAGGCTAGGAGATAGAGTAGAAACAATTGAAAAAAAATCTCCTTGGGATGGTCAACCAAGCAATACTGGGAGAAATCCAAATTTCAGAAAGAACTAAAACCAAAACACTGGAAAGACTGGTCCTGACCAAAAAATTAGGCCCCCATTCCAGGAAAATTATGCTGAAGCCTCATATTCTGATGAACCAACAGAAGATACTCAAATAAACTTAATGGGACTAAATAATGAACAACAAGTTTTCTTGACCCAAGAGGATCAAGAAGCTCACATTCTCAAACAATTCCAAACTCAGTCAGGTGAATCATTTGACTTCAGGGAGGGACATGATACAACCATTTATGAAGTCCACAAGCAATATAATCTGAGGAGCAGAAGAATTGATGTCCCTGAAACCAATAAACAGAAAGCTACAAAACAACCCCTCAAAGGTAAAACCAATACTACCCCTATACATATTCTTTCTGGATCATATCCTAATCCTGCTAACCCAATTATTGAAGATGTATCCGATAATCAACCTAATAACAGACAACTCTCCAATGCTCTTCCTCCCAAAGGAAATGTAGAAGAACCTCCAGAAGTTGATTTGGAAACAACCTCAGCCCACAACCCCACTCCTGAGAAGGAGAAAAATACAGAAAATACAGAAGATAAAGAGAATCCAACTCTCTGAAATACAAGAACTCAGACTGAAAAACCTTTTAATCTGGATACTAAAGTAGGCAAATTAAAAATAGTTGTTCCATTGTTTGAATTAGCTAAACATGATGTCTACCGAAGTCAAATCAATAGATCACTCAAGATCACTGGAAGTGAAGACTCAGTAAACATTTTTGATGACCAACCTAAATTACTCTTTGGCCCTGAAGTAAATGGAAAACCAATAAATGGAGGAACTCCTCCATTCTATGTAAATTTAAACATACATGATAAAATACTTCATAATGCCATGTTTGATTCTGGGGCATCTCACAACCTAATGCCCAAATCTGTAATGGAGAAATTAGACCTAGATATCACCAGGCCATACAGAGACCTCTTTTCTTTTGATTCAAGTCAGGTGAGATGTTTAGGATTAATCAAAGACTTGTGTGTTTCACTGGTTCAATACCCTGCAAAAACAATCTTGATGGATATAGTAGTAGCAGATATTCCTCCAAAGTATGGCATGTTATTGTCCAGATCTTGGGGTGCAAAGCTTCAAGGATCTCTTCAATTGGACATGTCATATGCTACTATTTCAGTGTTCGGCCAACCTAAGAAACTATACAGAGAAACTTTAATGAAATATGTAGTTAGTAGTCAGGAGAAACCCGAAAATTTCCCCATCTACTTAGTACACTCTGATATGGATTCATTTATTCTTTATAATGTTGAAATGGATCCTCCCACGGAATTAGAAGTTCTAGCAGCCGAACCAAAAGAAATTACAAATCGAAAATCTAGTGTTCAAATCCAGGAAATCTCTGAGAACAATGAAACATAAAATACCCAAGAGAAACCAGAAGAAAGTAAAAAACCAGATCTCACTGTTAAAAAAGTTCTTGAAACTCCTGATACCAATTATGAACATGAAATTCTTTGGCACTTAGAATTTGATGGTTCAGTTAACAAAATAGGAGCAGGAGTTGGAGTTTGGGTGCACAACCTTGAAAATGATCATGCTGAAGGCCATGCCTACAGATTAAACTTTAAGTGCACCAATAATATGGCAGAATATGAAGCTCTTTTGTTAGGTCTTAAGCTTGTCAAAATATTAGGGGCAATTAGAGTATCTGTCATAGGAGATTCTGATTTAATCATTCAACAGATCAAAGGACACTATCTAACAAACGATCCCAGACTGAGAGAATATAGAGGAACAGTTGTAGAGATACTCAATACTTTTCTACAAGCTCAGCTTGCTAAAATCCCAAGAAAACAAAACTTGCACGCCCATAGTCTGGCAATGTTTGCCAGCACCTGTAAATTACCATTCGAATCTAATCATCAGTTCACAGCTGAGATTAGACACAGACCAGCCATACCTGACAATTTTAAGAACTGGAAAGTGTTTGCAAGTGATGAGCAGAATAACAATTTTCTGACTTTAGAGAAATAATTTTCTAACAGCAACATAGATGTAGATACAGTCATTGAATTTGATCAAACAAATGAGCAAGAAACATACATTTCAGAAGAAAGTGAAATTCAAATGCTTCATCCAATAAAGTTCACCAAAAAAGAAATGCAGGACCTTAAACAAATGGTTGTTGATGAGATTACTGAAGAAGAATCTGAGGTCATTAATTTAAAAGACAATCATTTGCCTAAAGGATTAACTCCTCTAGAAGATCTCTTTCATTCTAATGATATTCCAAAGAAACCTAAGATGGAACCATTAAAAGCATATATTGAGGAATATAACTTGGGGACTGAAGAAAATCCAAAAATGATAAAGTTATCTAAATCTTTGCCCCCTGACCAAAAACTAAAATATGTTGAATTAGTGAGAGAATTTCAGGATGTCTTTGCCTAGAGCTATGAAGACTTGAAATCATATGACACCTCTATAATTCAGCATACAATACCTCTGAAAGAAAATCAGGAACCATTCAAACAAAAACTCAGAAGAATTAACCCTGTACTGCTGCCCTTAATTGAAAAAGAAATCAAACGTATGTATGAAGCAGGGATAATTGCTCCCATTAGGTTTTCAGAGTGAGTATCTAACTTAGTACCTACTAGGAAGAAAACTGGAGAAATCAGATTATGTGTTGATTTAAGAAATGTAAATAAGGTTTCTTTGAAGGATAATTACCCTTTACCCAAGATGGATCACATTTTACAAAGGGTAGTAGGTGCTTCTAGGATTTCACTTGTAGATGGATTCTTAGGATATAACCAGATTCTGGTTCATCCTGATGACCAGGAAAAAACAGCTTTCACAACACCATGGGGCACATTCAAGTATGTTAAAATGCCATTTGGACTTAAAAATGCAGGAGCAACCTTCCAAAGAGCAATGGACATAGCATTCGCAAAAGAAATTCATGATTTTCTTGTTATATATCTGGATGAGTTAACTGTTTTTTCTAAATCAGATCAGCAGCATTTGGACCATCTCAGACAAGTATTCCTAAAATGCAGAAAATATGGTATCTCTTTGAATCCAAAGAAGTCCTTGTTTGGTCTAGAGGAAGGTAAACTCTTGGGCCATATTATCTCCAAAGATGGTATTAGAATTGATCCTGCTAGAATAGAAGCTATACTGCAGATACCTCACCCTAAAAATGTCAAAGAACTTCAAGCTTTCCTAGGAAAAATAAATTTTTTGAGAAGATTCATATCTAGCTTAGCTGAACTAATTAGATTGCTTAATAACATGTTAAAAAAAGATTCAAGTATTAAATGGACAGTAGAAGCCAAAAAAGCATTTGAAGAAATTAAAATGGCTTTGACCATAACACCAGTCCTTACAAGTCCACAATTTGATAGAGACTTCATAATATTTTCATTTGCATCAGAACACACTATAGCAGTTGTTTTATTACAAAAGGATGATCAAGGATGTGAGAAACCCATAGCCTTTTTTAGTAAAGCACTAAGGGATGCATCATTAAAATACAACATCATGGAAAAACAAGCTTTTGCACTTGTAAAAGCCATTAAAGACTTTAGAGTCTACATATTGTACTCCCATGTGATAGCCTATGTACCAAATGTTGTTGTCAAAGACATCTTAACCCAGGATGGAATTGAGGGCAAAAGAGGTAAATGGATTGCTACCATATTAGAGTATGATATTGAAATAAAACCTACAAAGCTTATAAAGGGACAGGGATTGGCCAAGCTCATGACAGAAATGAATTGTCAAGCCCTGGACATTAATGAACTGGATAACGAACAGGAGATGGAAACTCCACGAATCAGCCAGGCCTTCTTAGATTCACCTTGGTATGCTGATATAATTTATGTACTATTAAATCTGCAAGCTCCTCCAGAGTTATCCAGAACAAAGAAAAGGTTTTTAAAGATGAAATCTTCAAAGTTTTGTATTTTAGATAATGTTATTTTTTGGAAAAATCATGAAGGTATTCTATTGAATTGTTTATTAAAAGAAGAAGCTAACAAGGCTCTCCAAGAATTTCATGCAGGAGACTGTGGTGGACACCTTTACTGGAAATCAACTGTAGACAAGATCCTAAGGGCTGGTTTTTATTGGCCAACCTTGTTCGCTGATGTAAAGAAATTTGTCACTTCTTGCCATAAATGTCAAATTTTTGAAGGCAAGAGAAAACTATTACCTTTACCCCTGAAGCCAATTTCCACAGAAAAACCCTTCCAACAATGGGGCCTGGACTTCATTGGAAAAATCCATCCTCCCTCTTCTGGCCAGCACAAATGGATCCTCATTGCCACGGACTATTTCACCAAATGGATAGAAGAAATTCCTTCCAGACAAGCCAATGACACTGTGATCATAGGATTCTTAGAAACCAACATATTATCTAGATTTGGCTGTCCTGATAAAATCATAACTGATAATGCTGATGCCTTCAAATCCAAGAAGATGATAAGTTTCTGTAACAAATACCATATCAACTTAGGCCATTCCACAGCCTATTACCCTCAAGGTAATGGACTGGCTGAGTCCTCCAACAAGAGTCTCATTAATATTATTAAAAAATTATTGGAGGAAAACAAGAAAAATTGGCACAAGAAACTTACAAATGCATTATGGGCAGACAGACTCACCTCCAAAAAATCTATTGGGATTAGTCCTTATGAGTTAGTCTATGGCATGGAGGCTATATTTCCTTCATCTTTAGGAGTTCCTGTAATGAAATTACTTCAAGAAGCTCAGGTTGAACCTAATTATATTCAAATGAGGATAAACTAGACCATCAATCTGCATCAGACTAGAGAGGAAGTATATCAAAGATCTCAAGTGTTGCAGGAGAAGCTTAAGAAGATATTTGATAAAAGAACCAAGGCAGAAGATTTCTATCTTGGAAACAAAGTGTTAAGATGGGATTCCAGAAGAGAGGATAAGGGAAAACATGGGAAGTTTGACTTCCTGTGGAAAGGACCTTATATTATCTATGCCTTACAAGGAAACAATACATATTATTTGAAAAAATTGGATGGTACAGAAACAGAAGATGGGCCAGTTAATGGTCGAATGTTGAAACCTTACTTTGATCCTACTTATTAATGTATCCTGATTTTTAACATGTACATAATTTATCCTTTGTAATGTCACAATTTTAATTGGATAGTAACTTACTGGAGTTGAAGCTCGAAGAGAAGGCCCTAAGCTTTAGAAGTGTCACTGTCATACATACAATAAAGCAACAAGTAGAAGAAGATTCCATAGTTCAGCCAAAATCATTCTGAGGCCAACTGACCTGCTGTTCTTAACTTTTCACCAGGAAAATCCATCCCCAAGTGGAGCCAGTGTTATGCTCCTATACCAATAGGTGTCATATATCATGATTGACTTGATGGGCTATGTAATATTTTCATACCTTTCCTTGTTGCAAAGGTTTTCCATATTGTCAAAAAAATCAAAAAATTTAAAAAATGTAAAGAGGGTATACCCTAAAAGAAAAATCAAAGGGTGAAAAGAATAAAAAATGGCCAAAAAAGTAAAATAAAATGAACCCCACCAAAAGAAAGGCCAAGGAAAGTGTGCAAGTCTAAATGCCACTACTTTTTGCTCTTATGTAATAAACAAATTGTGTGCAACTTGTAACTTATGCCACAATTGGTGAACAGTCAAATAGCTTAAGCTTGGCTAGTTCATGTTTGAATTTTATGTTTTAGAGATAGAAAATAAAATCTGACCAAACTGTTTAATCTTGGCAGATAAGTAGATAGGTAGAGTAAATAAAGGAGTTCAACAGCTTAATCTGAGCCCTTGGATGTAATAAGGTTAAACTTAGATAGAGTTCTACATGTAAAAGAAAAGAAAGTGTGATAAGGGTTTGCCAGTCTAAGTGCACCCTAATAAAGAAGAAAAAATGCTAGGTTAAAGTAGGTAGGGTAGGTAGATGATGTTGCAGAATTACATGTGATGGATAATGACTGTAAATGTGTTAATCTTTACTTTCATCACAAGTGCAAGGCAGACATTACACTGAAGGAATTTCAAGCAAAACAAGGTCAAATGATTAACCCCCCTTCTCATTTTTCCCTAAAAATTTCACTAATTTCCCCTAAGTACTAAGGCATTTGAAAATTAGAGGGACTCAGAGCATTTCTCTGACTTCTGAAGGGACCGGACCCTCGGCCCAATAATTTAAAAAATCCTAAGTACTTAAAGCCATCCATAATTCATTCATTTACTTCCATAAGTCTTTTCCTAAGTAAAATCCTATTTTACTTGAGAAAACTACACAATATCCCTTTTTTCATTCGAGCTTAAGTTAAATACACAATCCTAATGTTTTATACTTAGCGCTTTTTCATTCATTATCACATATTAACTTTTAACTTATATTATTTATTTCCCTATAAAATCTACCCATTCCCATATTACTATAACTATATAAAATCCCCGAGTTTTACATATCCCGCCCCTTGGTTAAAATAAAACCATTATTACAACATTAATTTAAATAAGAATTAATTAACCCCCACGGTTAATTAATAACTTTCTTCACCAATCACGTTGCTCTCGATATAATTAAATAACCTTTGATTGTATTGGGCCCGCCCTGATTAAACACCCGTCGTCTCGCCTCTCCGATAGCCGTCTGATCAAGCCCCCCCCACATCCAACGGATGTCGTCGATATCGCATGATCCTCCACGATCGAACATTAGCGTGCGATTGCGGAGTGGTTTCGTGAATAGTGCTTTGCCACGCGTCGAAAAGCCTATGGAATCGCTGGCTCCCGACTAAATACCACCCGTCCCCAAAAGCGGTGCGATATCATACGGCTTACCGCCCTCCGCATACGACAAAACGTCGTTTTCCACACACGTCACCCGCTGAAATGACAAAAACCCCTGCCAACCTTGACTTTGTTAATAAAACAAACAAAACATTATTTTCCTTATTCTGTGCTGCGACCAGAGTTCCTATGCAAAGAACGTCAAAGTCAACTGTCGACGATTTCCAACCACCACCTTGCTAAGAAATTTGCAGCTGTACTAGTTCAGAACCTGTCAACCATTGCCTGCACCTGTTTTCGCACCATTCACAGGTATTTATCCAATTTCCGCCGAAACCCTGCAAGTCTTGGTTTTACACTCCAATTCCACAGAAAAAAGACTAAAATATAGTATAATTCAGTCTTTGTTTTACTACATAAGTTCCAGGACTTGTAAATTTGCCTATTTTCCACTGAAAACCCAAATTCATTTCTGAATCCACAAGAACCAGGGCTGGAAACCCCTGTGGCTTTGACTGTTGCACCCTTGAATGCTCCCCACAAAGATTTAGACTATCTGCCTCTAGCGGATAGGGACTTCCAGATAAAAGACTTCACCTTTAGCGAAAATCCCCTGAAAATCTTTTGTCAATGCAGAGATAATTACTTGAATGGCTCTAATATTTTTGGACTGTGGGAATCCAATCTTTCTATGTATTTTCTACCCTCAGTTCATGTCTTTCCTGAAATAATTTATCACTGCCATGCCAATTATGACCCTAATCAACGAGCAGTTATGTCCCCAAGTCAAACCATTCTTTTTCCAATAACTGCTCAATCCATCTCGACAAGTTCATCAGCAGCAAAGGTGTTGCCTACAGGCAAAATTCTTTATGACAGTCTGGAAAACTTGTTTTATCTCGAACATGAGGTAAAGAACTTATTTCCGATTCAAATTTACCTTTTTTCAGCATTACGAAACCATGATGACTCTACAGGTGCTTCAACAAACTAATGTGAAGCACAATGATGGGAAGACATGTTGGACATTTTGTAAAAAATATCCTTGGATGAATTTTGGTTATTTACTATAGTAAGTAATGGTAAAAGGATAAACAGAGATCAAAAAGGTCAAAGTGTATTAGTGCAGATAAAGAGTATCAGTAAAAACAGGTAGCTAGCACAGAGTTACCAAAGAAGACAACAACAAGCCAAATCATAGGGCCTGCCTCCAGCACACTCATAAAAATAGGAACAACACAACATCGGTTTACCTCTTCTCCTATCTACGAGACTATCTGTCTCTTTTTTTTTGTAACTTATTCATGAGTCATCCTAAAATATATCTCACTCTGTTAGGAGATATTTTTTATAATTTTTTGTATAAATACTCCCTCAATTAGAGTATTGAGTGGGATGGATTCTTAGACTTTGCTGTAATACTAATTATTTTAGAATAAAGTGTTGTTGGACAAATTTTGCATGGCTAGCTGGATAAAGAATTGATGCAAAGGACTTTTCACAGGATTCTTGAGTCAGACACCGGATCAATAAGTCTTCTATACCTTATATTTTAGAGTTTTTTTTGTTTATTATACCATCTATGTTTTATATATGAATGATAGCGAAAAAGAATAATTCAGAAAGTGCTTAAGTGCAATCTGTTTTCAATTGTTGTTATTCTTAATGTTTTCCTCTAGACTAGTATGAATAGTGAATTCTTAATTGCTCCTATTTCCTAGTATTTTCATTCTGATTATTTGGTTAAGAATTCTTAATTTTCCTTTATTAATAATAATTCAAATTCCCTCTTTCAAATAGGTTGAAGGATTCTTAATTTCCCTTCACCCTTTTTGAGTCCATTCCATTTATTTCAAGCATTTAATTGTTCCCTCTTTGATTACCTTGCCCTGTGAAACCATCTCTTGTTAAGAAACCAAATCCAGTTAAGCCATATTATTTGACTCCATTAGCCCAATGGCCTAAACTACTCAGTCCTACTCCTCTGTTTTTGAATTCCACCACCCAAACACAATCAAAATCCATAAACTTTCATAACTAGCCTAATATCTTTCAAAACAAAGATAAAACTTAAAGAGAGAGCCCTCTCTGGGCGCAGATTGGCTAGATTCTGTACCTAAAAGTTGGTTTGTGGTTACCTCGGACCCCTTTCCTCTTCCCAATAACTTCAAGGAAAATCTGAGTGATAACATAGTGGCAACTCCACTAGGGAATCGAACAATTTGCTTGTTACTATTGTTTACTTTATAAACTACAGACAGAGCCTGAAGTTAGCCAGGTAGCCTTTGAAATTCTCTTGCTTTGCAATTGCATAAGTAAATGAATGCTGCTTCAGTCTATCTCCGGTCTAGTTTATGAACTGAACATCCGGTTTCAAACACTTGATCAGTTCCTCTAGTCAAATAAATCTTTAAGAAAATTTAAATTCAATATCTAAAACCTCTTAAAGAAATTTTTGAAGTTGTATTGTTAATTCCATTTAGACAAAAAGCCAAAAAAAAAAATCACCTAGAAACTTGGCTTCAGAAAGGACTCATTACACCAGGGCTAATCCTGATCCAAATCCCCCACCTGTGTTTGAAAATCCTAATCTGATCCCCAGAATTCTTAGGAGACAGGAGAGCTAAGAGAGTTCTGCTAGTTCTCGGCCTCTCTATAGATCAATATCTTGTCCTGTGGAGTGGATTTACCTTGAATACGAACCCTTTGATGAGAAATTTGAAACCTCCTTATTTGTAACTTTTTCTGAATCTGAGTTGGTCCACTTGGTTCAATACCCAGTATTTATTGAAGATTTACAACTTGAATTTGTTACTTCACATCTTGAAAAACATTTTCTTAACTCCGTACAATCTGAGATTTCCTCTGAAGCAACACTAAATCTTTCTGTGATCACTTCAGCCTCTCCAAGTTCATCAACATTTCCTCAAAACATCTCAACCTCAAACCACCCCTCCTACCCCTCCATCCACTACTCCTAGATCAACCTCGGTTGTTTTTTCAGCACTACCTACTGCAATGGTGAAAAAATATGCTCCCTTGGTATTACTAGCCAATCCAGGGGCTATGCCCCAAGACTACCAAAGTAAAATCACTCCATTTGTTGGTTCTGGTACCTACACTGCACAACAACATACTAAAAAAATGACCGATCATTTTGAAATATATGAAGTAGATGCAGATGATGTAAGAATGAGAATATTTGTTCAAAGTCTTACTAGAGAAGTTATAACCTGGTTTAGAGCCCTTCCCGCAAATAGTATCAATGACCCAAAAGCTCTTTATAGAACATTTTTAAATAGATGGGAAAAGAAGAAAGACCCTCTCCAAATCTTATCAGAATATGAAAACCTGAAGAGAGGAACACAAGAAACAGTGCAAGATTACTGCACTTGGTTCAATAATGTTTACAATGCTATCCCCCAAAACCTCAGACCTCCTCTATATTTATCATTAATCAAATTCCCTGATGGATTTGATTCTGATATGGCGTACTAGCTTAGGGAAAGATCTCCTTGAACTTTAGAAGATATGCAAAGTATAACTGTCAGTGTTGAAGCCAACCTGATATCCAAACGAACTAAAGCCAGAAGGGAAAGCAGGATACCATTAAAAGGATAACCCTCGGCCTTTGAACAAAAACTGGATGCTATTATTAAAGGGATGGAAATGCTAGGAGATAGAGTAGACAAAATTGAGAGGAAATCTCACTGGGATGGTCAAACGAGCAATATTGGGAGAAATCCAAATTTCAGAAAGAACCAAAACCAAAACACTGGAAAGACTGGTCCTGACCAAAAAATTAGGTCCCCATTTCAGGAAAATTATGTTGAAGCCTAAAATTCTGATGAACCAATAGAAGATACTCAAATAAACAACTTAACAGGACTCAATGATGAACAACAAGTTTTCTTGACCCAAGAGGATCGAGAATCTCACATTCTCAAACAATTCCAAACTCAATCAAGTGAATCATTTGACTTCAAGGAGGGATATGATACAACCATTTATGAAATCCACAAGCAATATAATCTGAGGAGCAGAAGAATTGATGTCCCTGAAACGAATAAACAGAAAGCTACAAAACAACCCCTCAAAGGTAAAACCAATACTACCCCTGTACATATTCTTTCTAGATCAGATCTTAATCCTGCTAATCCAATTATAGAAGATGTATCCGATAATCAACCTAATAATAGACAAATTTCCAATACTCTTCCTCCCAAAGGAAATGTAGAGAAACCCTCAGAAGTTGATTCGGAAACAACCTCGGCCCACAACCCCACTCCTGAAAAGCAGAAAAATACAAAAAATACAGAAGATAAAGAGAATCAAACTTTCCGAAATACAAGAACTCAGACTAAAAAACCTTTTAATCTGGAGGCTGAAGTAGGCAAATTAAAAATAGTTGTTCCATTGTCTGAATTAGCTAGACATGATGTCTACCGAAGTCAAATCAATAGATCACTCAAGATCAGTGGAAGTGAAGACTCAGTAAAATTTTTTGATGACCAACATAAATTACTCTTTGGCCCTGGAGTAAATGGAAAGCCAGTAAATGGAGGAACTCCTCCATTTTATGTAAGTTTGAACATACATCATAAAATGATTCTCAATGCCATGTTGGATTCTGGGGCATCTCACAACCTAATGCCCAAATATGTAATGGAGAAATTAAACCTAGATATCCCCAGGCCATACAAAGACCTCTTTTCTTTTGATTCAAGTCAGGTGAGATGTTTCGGATTAATCAAAGACTTGTTTGTTTCACTGGTTCAATACCCTGCAAAAACAATATTGATGGGCATAGTAGTAGCAGATATTCCTCCAAAGTATGGCATGTTATTGTCCAGATCTTGGGGTGCAAAGCTTCAAGGATCTCTTCAATTGGACATGTCATATGCTACTATTTCAGTGTTCGGCCAACCAAAGAAACTATACAGAGAAACTTTAATGAAATATGTAGTTAGTAGTCAGGAGAAACCCGAAAATTTCCCCATCTACTCAGTACACTCTGATATGGATTCATTTATTCTTTATAATGCTGAAATTGATCCTCCCACTGAATTAGAAGTTTTAGCAGGCCCGAACCAAAATAAATTGCAAATCGAAAATCTAGTGTTCAAATCCGGAAATCCTACGAGAAAAATGAAACATCAAATACAAGAAGAAGCAGAAGAAAGTAAACCGAGATCTCCTTTGTTAAAAAAAAGTTCTTGAGACTCCGATAACAATTATGTACATGAAATTATTTGGCACTTGGGGTTGATGGTTCGGTTAACAAATTAGGAGGGCGGAGCGAGGGTTGGGTGCACAACCTTGAAAATGATCATGTTGAAGGCCATGCCTATAGTTAAACTTTAAATGCACCAATAATGGCAAAATATGAAGCTCTTTTGCTAGGTCTTAAACTTGTCAAAAGATTAGGGGCAATTAGATTGTCTTGTCATAGGATATTTGATTTAATCATTCGATAGATCAAAGGGAATTTTTTAACAAGTGATCCCAATTTGAGAGAATATAGGAACGATTGTTGAGATACTCAATACTTTTCTACAAGCTCATCTTGCTAAAATCCCAGAAAACAAAACTTGCACGCCCATGAAGTCGGCAATGTTTGCTAGCACTTAATAATTACCATTCGAACCTAATCTTTAGTTCATGACTGAGATTGAACACGGAACAACCATACTGATAATTTTAAGAGCGGAAAGTGTTTGCAAGTGATAGGCAGTTAACAATTTACGACTTTAGAGAAAGAATTTCTGGCATTAACATAGATGTAGATACGGTTATTGAATTTCGATCAAACAAATGAGCCGAGAAACAAACATTTTGGAAGAAAGTGCACAATTCAAATGCATCCAACAAATTTCACAAAAATAAATGCGGGGACCTTAAACAAATGGATGTTGATGAGATTATGGAAGGAGAATCTAAAGGTCATTAATTTAAAAGACAATCATTTTCCTAAAGGATTAAATCTCTAAATATCTTTTGATTCTAATGATATTCCAAAGAAACCTAAAATGGAACCATTAAAAGTAGATATTGAGGAATATAACTTGGGGCCCAGAAGAAAATCCAAAAATGATAAAGTTATCTAAATCTTTTCCCCGACCAAAAATTAAAATATGTTGAATTAGTGAGATAATTCCGAGGATGTCTTTGCACAGTAGTTATGAAGGCAGAAATCATATGACACCTCTATAATTCGGCCTTACAATACCTCTACAAAAAAATCAGAAACCTTTTCAAACAAAAACTCGGAAAATTATTACCATCTTGCTGCCCTCAATTGAAAAAGAAATCAAACGTATGTATGAAGCGAGGGATAATTTCTCCCATTAGGTTTTCAAAGTGGGTAACTAATTTAGTACATACTAGGAAAAAAGCACGAGAAATCCAAATTGTGTTTTGATTTAAGAAATGTAAATAAGGTTTCTTTGAGGATAGTACCCTTTACCCAAAATGGATCACATTTTACAAAGGGTAAAGTAGGTGTAAGTTTCACTTTTAGATGGGTTCTCGGGATATAACTAGATTGGTTCATCTGATGACGAGGAAAAAGCGTTGCTTTCACAACACCATGGGGCACATTCAGGTATGTTAAAATTCCATTTTGGACTTAAAAATGAAGGAACAACCTTCCAAAGAGCAATGGAAATTGCATTTTGCAAAAAGAAAATTCATGAATTTTCTTGTTATATATACGAGATGACATTTGTTTTTCTAAATTAGATCAGGTAGCATTTGGACCATCTCGGGGCAAAGTATTCCTAAAATGCGAAGAAAATATGGTATCTCTTTGAATCCAAATAAGTCCTTGTTTAGTCTAGAGGAAGGTAAAATTTTGGTCCATATCATCTCCAAATATGGTATTAGAATTGATCCTACTAGAATAGAAGCTATACTGCAAATACCTCACCCTAGAAATGTCAAAGAACTTCAGTTTTTTCTAGGAAAAATAGTTTTGAGAATGTTCATATATAGCTTAGGTTGAACTAATTAGATTGCTTAAAAATATGTTAAAAAAGGGATTCAAGTATTAAATGGACAGTTGAAGCCAAACAAGCATTTGAAGAAATTAAAATGGCTTTGACCAGAACATGATCCTTACAAGTCCACAATTTGATAGAACTTACGCAATATTTTCATTTGCATCGAACACATTACCTTGTTTGTTTTATTACAAAAGGACGATCAAGGATGTGAGAAACCCATAGCCTTTTTTAGTAAAGCACTCAAGGATGCATCATTAAAATACAACATCATGGAAAAACAAGATTTTGCCGCATAAAAAGCCATTAAAGAATTTAGAGTCTACATATTGTATTCCCATGTGATGGCTTTGTGTACCAAATGATGTGTAAGTCAAAGACCTTCCTATTTCCGAGGATGGAATTGAGGAAAAAAGAGGTAAATGGATTTCTACCATATTAGAGTATGATATTGAAATAAAACCTACAAAGCTTATAAAAGGACAGGGATTGGCCAAGCTCATGACAGAAACAAATTATCAAGCCCTAGACATTAATGAACTCGATAACGAACGGGGGAGATGGCGACTTCACAAATCAGTCGAGCCTTCTTAGATTCAACTTGGTATGCGTATAATTTATGTACTATTAAACACCAAGCTCCTCCGGGGTTATCCAGACAAAGAAAAAGGTTTTTTAAAGATGACATCTTCAAAGTTTTGTATTTTTGGAAAAATCATGAAGGTATTCTATTGAATTGTTTATTAAAAAGAAGAAGTTAACAAGGCTCTCGAGAATTTCATGTGGGAAGTTTGTGGTGGACACCTTTACTGGAAATCAGCTGAGACAAAATCCTAGAGTTTGGATTTTATTGGCCAACCTTGTTCAACGATGTAAAGAAATTTCTCATGCTTGCCATAAATGTCAAATTTTGGAAGGCAAGAGAAAACTATTACCGTTACCACGAGACCAATTTCCTTTGAAGAGGGAGGGAGCCCTTCCAACAATGGGGCACAGACTTCATTGGAAATCCATCCTCCCTCTTCTAGCCAACACGAATGGATCCCTCTTTGCCATGGACTATTTCACCAAATGGATAGAAGCTATTCCTTCCGGAACAAGCCAATGACACTATGATCATAGGATTCTTAGAAACCAACATATTATCTGAATTTGGTTGTCTGATAAAATCATAAATGATAATATTGTTGCTAAATACAAGAAGATAGGTTTACGTAACAAATACCATATCACCTTAGGCCATTCCACGACCTATTACCCTCGAGGTAATAGGCTTGGTACAGATCCTCCAACAAGAGCCTCATTAATATTATTAAGAAATTATTGGAGAAAGCAAGAAAATTTAGCACAAAAACACAAATGCACTATGGCTTGGAGACGAGACTCACCACCAAAAAATCTATTCGAACCGGTCCTTGTGAGTTGGTATATGGAATGGAGGTACGTATTTTCCTTCATCTTTAGAAGTTCATAGCCAATGAGAGTACTTCCAAGAAGCTTAGGTTGAACCTAATGATATTCAAAGGAGGATAAACGAGACCATCAATGCAGGTAGACGAGAGAGGGAGAGTATGTCAAATATCCCAGTATTTCAAGAGAAGCTTAATAAGATATTTGATAAAGAACAAAACGAAAGATTTCCAACTTGGAAACAAAGTGTTAATATGGGATTATAGAAAGAGGGATAAGGGAAAACATGGGAAGTTTGACTTCACGTAGAAGGACCTTACATTATCTGTACCTTACAAGGAAACATGACCATATTATTTGAAAAATTGGATGGCACGAGCGAAAGATGGACAGGTTAATGGTCGAATGTTGAAACAATACTTTGATCCTAATTATTAATATATCCACGATTTTTAACATGTACATACTATATCCTTTGTAATGTCACGGTTTTGATTGGATAGTAACAGCACCGGAGTTGGGCTTGAAGAGGCCTAAGCTTGAGAAGTATCAGCATCATACATTACAATACAACGAAGCAAAAGAAGATTCCATAGTTCATCCAAACTCATTATGTGGCCAAGCGACACCGCTATTCTTGACTTTTCACCGGGAAAAGCCATCCCAGTGGAGCGAGTGTTATGCTCCTATACCAATAGGTGTCATATATCATGATTGATTAGATGGGATATGTGGCATATGTTCATACCTTTCCTTTTTGCAAAGGTTTTCCATATTATCAAAAAAAAAAAATAAAAAAAATTTTAAAAATGTAAAAAGGGTATACCCTAAAAAAGAGAAAAATCAAAGGGTGAAAAGAAATAAAATGGCCAAAAAAATGAAAGAAAATGAACCCCACGAATGAAAGGCCAAGGAAAGTGTACGAGTCTAAATGCCACTACTTTTTACTCTTATGTAATAAACAATTGTGTGCAACTTATAACTTATGCCACAATTGGTGAACATTCTAAGCAGCTTAAGCTTGGCTGGTTCATGTTTGAATTTTGTGTTTAAAGATAGAGAATAAATCGTAAATTTGTTTAATCTTGGCGGTTGAGTAGATAGGTAGAGTAAATAAAAGGAGTTCAACGGCTTAATCTGAGCCTTGGATGTAATAAGGTTAGACTTAGATAGATTTCCATGTAAAGAAAAGTGTGATAGGGTTTGATAAGTGCACCCTTATAAAGAAGAAAAAATATAGGGTTAAAGTAGGTAGGGTAGGTAGATGATGTTGCGAGAATTACATGTGATGGATAATGACTCTAAATGTGTTAATCTTTACTTTCATCACAAGTGCAGAGCGAGACATTACACTAGAGGAATTTCAAGCAAAGCAAAGTCAAATGATTAACTTCCCTTCTCATTTTCCCTAAGAAATTTTACTAATTTCCCCTAAGTACTAAGGCATTTGAAAATTAAGGGCTCGGAGCATTTTTCTGCGACGCTACGGAGAGGCCAGACCCTCGGCCCAACAATTTAAGAAGCACAGTACTTAAAACCATACATAAGTCATTCATTTACTTCTATAAGTCTTTTCCTAGGTAAAATCCTATTTTACTTAGGAAAAATTGCACAATATCACATAAAAACCACTTTTTCATTCAAGCCTAAGTTAAATACACCATTTAATGTTTTTATACTTAGCTCTTTTTCATTCATTTTGACATATTAACTTTTAACTTATATTATTTTATTTCTCTGTAAAATCTTCCACCCTTTCTCGTATTCTTATAACTATATAAAATTCCCATATTTTATATATCCATATGGTTAAAATATAACCATAATACAATATTATTTGGAATTAATTGGTTAATCGCAACAATTGAGCCCCGACCCCCGCCATATTAAATAAGGATTAATTAACCCTCACGGTTAATTAATAGCTTTCTAAACCAATCCGTTGCTCTGGAAGTATGATTAAATAATCTTTGATTATGTTGAGCCCTACAGCTAATTCCATCACCTCGCCTCACGATAGCCATCGATCGAAGCCTTCCACATTCAAAAACCATCATCCATGTTGCTTAGCCCCTTCACGACGAATGTTAACATGCGATAGGTGGTTTTGTGAACGATGCCACATACACGCATCGCAAAACCTGTGGAATCGCTAAGCTCTCGGCTAAATCGCCCATCCCCAAAAGCGGTGCGATATCATACGCTGCGCCTCTTGCATACGACAAAATGTCATTTCCCGCACGTCATCTCCCCAAATAATAAAAACCCTCACCAACCTTGACTTTGTTAATAAAACAAACAAAATGTCATTTCCTTGTGCATGCTGCGACGAGTTCCCATGCAAGAACGCCGAAGTTAGCCTTCGAAGATTTCCAATCACCACCTTGCTAAGAAATTTGTCGTAAGACCGGTCTGGAACTTGTCAACTATTGCTGTCTTTGTTTTCGCACTATTCACTTCCAAAAACACGGAACCCCGAGAATACCGAAGCACAATGGTGGGAAGATATGTTGGACCTTTTTGTAAAGATATCTTTGGATGAATTTTGGTTATTTACTACGATAAATAAGGGTAAAAAGGATAAATAGAGATCAAACGGGTCAAAGTGTATCAATACGGGTAAAGAGTATCGGTAAAACGAACGACCAGCACAGAGTTACCAAAGAAGACGACAAGCCAAAACATAGAGACTGCCTCCGGCACACTCACAAAAATAGGAACAACACAACATCGATTTACCTCTTTTCCTATCTATGAGACTATCTGTCTCCCCTATTTTCTTGTAATTTATTCATGAGTCATCCCAAAATATATGCTCTTTGTTAGGAGATATTTTGTAATTTTTTATCCAAATACTCCCTCAGTAGGTATTGAGGTGGATTCTTGAACTTTTTCTTCCTTAATGCGAAGTTATTTTGGAGATAAAGTCTTTGTTGGACCAATTTTGCATGGCCCATTTGGATAAAGAATTGATGCAAAGGACTTTTCACGAGTTCTTGAGTTAGACATCGGATCAATAAGTCTTCTATCTCTTGTGTTTTAAAGTTTTCTTGTTTATTATACCATCTATGTTTCATGTCTGAATGATAAATGAAAAGATACATTAAATTAACTTGAGTGCAATGTTTTCAATCATTTGTTATTCTTAAAGTTTTCCTCTCGAACTAGTATGAATAGTGAATTCTTAATTGTCCACATTTTCTAGTTTATTCATTACGATTATTTGGTAAGGAGTCTTAATTGCTCTTTATTAATAATCATTAAAGTTCACTCTTTCGAATATGTTGAAGGATTATTAATTTCCCTTCACCCATTTTGAGTCCATTCCATTTATTCTAAATCTTTATTTGTTCCTATTTTCATACCTTGAAACCATGTATTAAGAAAATAAATCCGGTTAAGCCATCTTCTTTGACTACATTAGCCCAATGGCCTAAGTGCCTCAATCCTACCCCTATTTCTTTATTGAATTTTCATCACCCAAACAAAGCAAAAATCCTTAAACTTTCATAACTAGCCTAATATCTTTCAAAAGAAAATTAAAACTTAAGGGGCCTCTGCGGGTACATATTGGCTAGGGTCTGTGCCTAAAGTTGGTTTGTGGTTACCTCGGACTACTCTTCCCAACAACTTCAAGGAAAATTTGAGTGATAACACCACTAAAGCGCCTGTTAAGGCCCAAGTTTCCTCCTAAAGGCCCACTCAAAATTATATTTAGTTAAGAGTGTTGGGGAGGAGACCAAAATGACTAATAAGGTTGAAACTATAACTTTCGGGAAGGGACACGGTTGGGAGTCGGAAGAAGCCGGGGAAAGAGAAGAGAGATGAGGATTCCTTGATGAATTTGACCGATCTTTATCTTGCACCAACTTGTGATAACGTTAGGTTATAATATTTTGATGGTTTGATCCCAAGTCTCCTTCGATGTCCTTGAAAAGCCCTTTAAATATTCTATTAATATGCAATTTATCATTTAAAGTTTCTCTTCATTTTATTTTAGTGTAGTCCCTTCCTTTGTATTGATTTTTTGTTGGGGTAATTGTCACACTCACCTCGATGGGAATCAATTGGGTGGAATATCGCCATCTTGGGAACATGGAAGTGTAACCCACTAAATATAATGATAACGGTTTTGGAATTTTACTAATTCCTATGGCACTTTGTTGTAATGGAAATCCTCAACATGGTATTAGAGCCTTGTCCTATGTTTGATTCCCCAAGTTTCTTGTGGGGGGGAGGGGATGGAGGTTGGTGTTCCGATAAAGAATATCTAGAAATCACGAAGCTTAAGTAGCATCCTTATATATTGGATTGTAAGTCTTATCTTCTACCCTATTGCTCGACGTTCATTTTCTCTGTATAAATTAGGTTGATGTGCAACATTTTTCCTCAAGAAATGATTCCTCGAGTTGCGTTTGAATGGGGGTTTTGGAGTGGTCGTAATACTCACGTTGGGATGGGGTCCCCTCGAAGGTCAAGTTTTTGGGTATAATTTTGGTTGATTTTTTTTTTTTTCCAAATACACGGCGTGCCCTTTTGAAGTCAAGTGGATTTTGGGTGGGTCAAAAGTTCCTTTATAATTGTAATGGGTGAAAAGGTAAACGATGGGTCTCAAACCATGATTGATACCATGGTATGTGTGTGTCCAAGGTCATATAAATATGTAAGAGTTGAATCGGTAAGGATATATTTATTGTTTGATTCAATATTTAGTTTATGTTTTATGTGTTGATTTCAGTTTTGGGCTAGTTTTTGTTTGGTTCGGTAGAAAGGCTCTTGATGGTTGTGTGCGCGGGTTTTTTTTTTCCTCATGGAGGGACTGCTGCTTGTTGTGTGTGTAGATGGAGAAGGTTGTCTTTTGAATTGAAGATCTAGTATTAAAAAGAAGAATATTTGGCGAACTCTATTGCAATTTATGTGTTTTATCAACAGATACGTTAATTATCTATTCATTACACCAAGTTATATAGATATGTTCTATTTGAATGCATATTTATACGAGTTAAGTATATGTGAAAGTTATATGTGTTTGCACAAGGATTTCATACGAGTTAGGGTTTTACGGAAGAACTATTTAAACGATTTCACAAGTGTTATTTCCACTCTAATAAGCTATGTACGGTTAGTATAATAATGTGTTTTACATACACATATTGAGGTTTTATGCGCATTTCGTGTAGCCCCCCTTATTTTTTGTTATTTGTGCCCTTGTAACCCCCATATTGTTATTATTGTTCCCTTAAATTATTCTTCGTAGGTCAACTAGGATTACATTGTGGCCCCATGGACTCATATGTAGAAAGAAGTTTTGTCATTTGTACCATCCAGAATTGTTCCATCATTTAATGTATTGTAGATTTCCCCCTTGAAGTGGCTTATTTATAAGGCGTTGATATCTCTTTTCTTCTATTTTGGAGCAAGTTTCACAACATTTGGTATATGAGCTTTGGATTCTGGGAGTTTCTTCGCACCAAACGGGTCATTGTGGTATTTTCGCTATAACATGTTTTATATGAAAGTTCGAAGCAAAATTTTTTTTAGAGTGCGGCCGAAATCAAGAGGAACATCGTCGCAAAATTTAGGAGCTTGGTTGGTAATATTTTCGGAAGGAATATGATCTTGTGAAGTTAGGGCTTTTTGCGAGGCTCACGAATTTAACCTAAACATGTCATCGTGGAATTGTGACTATAATTTTTTTCTATGAAGATTCAAAGATGAAATTCTTAGAGAACGAAAAGAAAAATCACGAGGAACTTCATTGCAACATTTCAGAGCTTGGTTAACAATAGTTGCGGATATATGATCTCTGAAAGTTAGATCTTCGGGATCTTGAATTTCATCTCAAAGAGGGAGTGATCATGGGAAAAATCTTCATAACTCTCTCTAAGCATCGGATTGAAATCTTTATGCAAAAGTGTCGGGAATAAAATGGTGCAACGTAGTTTTCCTGTCTATCAATTTTAGAGCCAAAGGAGAAAACAATGACACGAGAAGTCATAGAAGTTTCGTCCCAATGAACGGTCCATAATTAGGTCATTGTGGGGAGATTGGACTAACTTTGCCTTGAAAAATCAAAATCGGGTCGGACTGGCATTCGAAGAGGATTTAGAGGATGCCTTCGAGCCAATTTTTAGATATTGAAGATACGAAATCACAAAGATAATTCGGTTCAATATCGAGCTTCTCAAAAACAAGAAAAGGTGTGTATTTAGTTTTTAAAATTGCATAATGTTTGTTTTTTGAAAAGCAGGTTTGAAGTGATTCCAAGCACATATTTTAGAATTTTTATCCATATTGGGTTCTATAATGCCTCAAAAAATAATTACATACCCATTAAGCCCTCAAAAATCTATACTATGATGCATGAAGAGGAAGAATTGATTATGAGATATCAAAATTACGGTACCAAGTGCAACGAATTTCGATCTTAGAAGAGCAACCGAAGATGACATAGATGGTTTAAAAGCATAAATGGAGGCTATGTTGAATGGTTTGAAGGATCAAATAATAGTATTTAATATGGATGATAAATTAGTGGAATATCACATCGAGCATCAACAACAAGTTCTCCAACTCTCAAAGGATAACATAACTTTGGTGCGGAGAATCTAATGAAACAACGGAAGATCAACATCACATCGGAAGAAGTTATGAAGCGATCACGGAAACGAGAACATGAAAATTATGATAAATTTCGAGTATCTCGAGCGAGTGGAAGGAAATTTCCTATAGAGAATATTCCACATGGGAGGATGAGAATTTTATACGAAGCATCAAGAAATAATCAGGCACGTTGAGGACAACACTTGTTTGAAGGAGAGGGGCATGTTAAGTCCCTATGTTAATAGTGTAGTCCCCTTATTATGTTATTGTAGCCCCATTATTGTTATTTTTGTACCCACAATAACCCCCCATATTTTTATTATTGTTCCCTTACATTATTATTGTTAGGTCAGGTAGGATTACATTGTGGCCCCACTAGAATTACATTGTGGCCTCACGGACTGCATATAGAAAAGAGGTTTTGTCATTTGTATCATCCCGAAAATTTTCATTCATTTAATGTATTGGAGGTTTCCCCCTCGAAGTGGCTTATTTCTAAGGCATTTATATCTCTTTTACTTCTATTTTTTTGGAAGTTTGGTTTCACAACAACTACCAAAAGGGCCGGTAGTTGGAGGGTTTTTGTTGGTTGTGCATAACACTCAAAACCTAGGTCGAGCCCCTCAACCCAAAAAATCATTATTTGGCCGGGACGGGGATGCATTTGAGGGAGATGTGATGTTGTGGCATCCAATGAATAATTAACTACAATATTGGCTTAATAAGAAGGTGTGTGAATTTTCAATTCAAGAAAATCGAAACTACTAAAGTTGTCCTATTTGAAGATTGGGAAAAAGGTATATCTATAGAGAGATCCATGATTTTCTTTTCTTCCTTTGCAGAAGTTTGAGTTACAAGAGTGGTTATCTCGACTTGCTAAACTCTATACCTATGAAAAGGATAGTGATCGGTAGGTGCACTCTTTGATCTTGTTCGGAAAATTGGGAGAAATGTACTTCGGTAAAATTACTCGCAGGTAGATTATTAGATTGATAACGTTAAGTGGGTTTGTGACCGGAGTATCTATTGATAATTTTATGTCGTATTATAAAGTTGAAAGGATATTTTTTCAAAGGGCCTAAGAGGTAATTTGTACGCTCATTGAAATTGTGAATTAAAATTCTTTTATGTGAAAAAGGTGCAATGTGTAGCCACCTTTTGAGTGAATACGAAGAGGCCCAACTACGTGGGTGAGAAAACTTACGGAAGTAGACCTTAAAAAAGAAGGTTTTTACATCCCCTCAAAGGTAAATATGAGCATGACAAGGAATCTAAAACAAGTAGCTTTGGTGAATTGGTGCACTCAAAATAAGAGGGATTACAAGATCAAAGTATTTTTGGTTCATTGGCCATAGTTCAAATCCTATCCCTCCATGTCCAAATTCATGTAGGTAACAAGTCATCCTTCCTTCACCTCCACCACCGGAAGTCTATATGACTACTTCCATAAAGCTTCACTTAATTTCAAGGGTGTTGGGAATGAAGATGTTGACCAATTATGGTTTGTCCTGAGATCTTTGTGTGGACAGCACAACATATTAATAATGATAATATTAAGAAAGAAAAAATTACTACGCATTTCAAGAACATGCATCGGTGGTACATGAGGTATATGGAAAAAAAAAACCTAATGCAATGATTGATGAGATTAAATCACATTAAATGAAATTTTCGAAAATCCAAAGTCATATTCTCAATGCATGGTGAATTAAAGGATATCCACCAAGAAGTGAATGGTCTGTATGGGAGGTATATCAATGGTTTGAAGTGCTCAATTAGGGATGGAGGATTTTACTGACCAGTGACATGTATCACAAAGAATGGTTCATTGCTCTGCTTTGCTCTCACATCTACACCAATCTCAACCACAACCATCAAAAGATTGCGACACGGCCACAAGGAAAGGCTGTGGAGATCACCATGATTAAGCCTTGCTGTACCAACTACACGGAGTTGGGGTTCATCAAATCCAAGGCTACTTGGTTACTATATTTAGAGATACAAACTCTGTGAAAAGATAAATAAAATGATGTGTGCACGGGGGTATGGTGCACACGTTGTAAAGATGAAGGGCATCACGAGGGCAGTGTATCATATATAATAATTATCTAGAGAAGTTGAGACCAAGCCGATTAAAAATGAGACGGAGCCTAGTAAGTTCCCAAACTATGGTGCATGATTTGTCAAGCAAATAGAATACACACAACAAAATTCTACACACTAGTATTGGTAAATATATGCCGAGCTCCAACAAACTTACTATAGACTTTAATATGTAGGACACGTTGAGAAGAATTTTTCGGCTTTGATCTAATGATTGGACATGCGCTATGTATATATTGCGAGGTCGAAGGTAGAGAACCGAGATTCACCTACATTGCCATCTAGCGCAATGCATTCCCGAAAAAGGATGAGAATAGGAGGAATATTTGATGAGGATGGGGCAAACTCATTTGTTATCAATGTGGAGAGGTTTACCATTATGTGTGCGGCTGCCCGAACCCAACACAAAAATCTTGTAGGTATTTTAGACAATTTGATCATGTTGTTGAATGACTGCTTATATTTTTGCAAAATACAGGGAAAAAACCCTGGAGACACCCATGCAAAATGTTAAAATGATGAGAGTGGAATAGCGCACTAAATACCCACCGTAATTATTGTGACCAAAAACGTGTAGTAACTAGAGAAGATAAAAGTAGAATAGAAGAAACCTTCTACCGATGTTTGGAGAGTTTTAAATTAAAAGGGGAAGGAAACCTTTGTCTAGAAAAGGACTTCTTAGATCACGGAAGATCAAAGAAGTGCCAAAGCAAGCCTACCATAGATGCAGATTGAAGAAATTTGAGCACAAAGATGAAACACATTTTTGTAGGCATGTATCAAGCTTCTATGCAACTAAAGGAAGTTGAGAATACTCAATATTTGATTAATAGTTGCATCGAGAAAGAGTAGCCCTCGGTGGAGAAAAGGATGTCAATAAAATTTACAGAAGAAGAAAAAATTGAGAAATGTGCTTAAATAATCATATAGGTGAGTTTGAAATGGACCGAGGTCATTTTGGATGCCGTATACGTGCAAATGTACTACCAAAGTAGACTTGGCGAGAAAATGGTAAAGCCCCTAAGTTGGAATGGTACGCAACACAAGCTAGCATGGAAAATCAGCGAAGATTATCCCAATGGGCGGACTCTCTTGGTGATGGTTGATATCGAGGGTGTTAGAGAACCTTTGGGCGACTTTGAAGTTGTCCCGAGTGTTGATGACTTAGATCCATACTGCATTGTTGGGTATGGATTGAGCTATTCACATGGATGTTATCATCAACCTCAAGCGCGGAAACATGGTGTTTGAGAATAATAATGGAACTAGGGTCATGGTCTCTCTACCTTACGAAGGAGAAAGATACATAAAACTAGTGGGCGGCGAGAGGATGCGGCCATATCTAAAAGCTAGCTGAGGGATGAATATTGAATCAACCCTACAACATATGGTAGGCTTAGGCCCGGGATAGGGATAGTTCCTTCCACTCAGGACGCTCGGATGAGGTTGGAGAATTGGCGGAACCATTTCATTTAGTCTCTACACTATGCTACAACGGAGTCACCATATATCTACGATGCATATCCTTTGATTTTTTTGTAGTTACCTTACTATGGTGGTGTAGGTAGTGTTAATTTATTTTTTAGAGAAAACTTGAAAAAGGTTGTTCTAGAGGAAAAACGATTCCATGTGCTTGATTTAGTTATGCACTCCTTGCTGTGTTGGTGGGAAACATAGAAGGACAATTTTTTGATTGGGAAGATATACCCAAATGATGCGGCTACGATTTGGATATCCCAATACCGATTGCAAGAAACCTATGTAGGAAAAGAATGTCTGTGCATTCATTTAGCCGGATGGACTACGGTTGGGGAGAAGAGATGAAGTTAGGATGGGTGCACATATTCATTCATACTTTCGTAGGATACCCATGCACTAGTATCTATAGGTTGGTACGACGTGGCACGATGGAATAGGTTGTGCTAGGGAAATATTTGTTCTAAATTTCATTTTTGAGAGTGGGTTCCCACTTGTCAATACTTCCTTACATTTGATTCCAGATGTGGCCTTTGGCATGCCATACAAATCGGAAAACCGAGACTTGCTGACATGGGATGTCCATATGAAAGATATAGTTGAATGTTGGAATGTAACTATTGAAGATAATGAGTAGGACACAAAGAAACATCAACATCCCTTAGTACGAAGGTCGGCGTGTAGTCAACGGAAGCTGTGGTTGAATTGCTAGATGTGAATGGACCCATGAAGATTAGGGGCAAGTCAATATTGGAACAAAAGAGCTACTTTAACATTGCTAAAATAATCTATTATTGGGATGAGGATACAATAGCTAAGGTTGCGGAGGCTGCTCATTGAATATCGGGACTTGTCTCCCACAAATTTTTCAGAGTTAACGAGGGGATTTTTGGGGATCTTGGTACGTGAAAGATCATTTTGAAACCACATGTCGGGCTTGTCAAGTAGTGGCCTTACGGGTTCAATCCTAAGTATAAGTAGAAAGTTAAGAAGGAGATGGAGAATATAGTTGGTGTAGGGATCATTGAACCGGTGGAAGAATTAGATTGGGTAAGCCCCATGGTGGTCCAGAAAAGACCAAAGGAGAAATCAAAACTTTTGTGGATATGTGAAAGTTGAAAGATGTCTATGTGGATGAACATGCACAAATCCATTTTATGATGAAGTCTTAGAAAATGTGTGTGGGCATGGGGCCTACACATTCAACGTGGATTTTAAAGGATATCTTGAGATAATAATCTCGCCTAAAGGAAAAAATTAAGACAACCATTGTGAAAAAATGGGGATCATTCCACTACATGGTAATTCCATTCAGTTTGAGAAGAATTTTCATTATATTCTCATGCGTGGTGGTAGTTTCTTTTTAAGGATTACACACATAAGATCTTGAAGTATATTTTGATGACTAGGCTTTTATTTGGCTTATTGAAGAAGCATGTTTCAAGTTTGCGCTTGACGTTAGGTACTTGTTGGAAGCATCGAATCTTCTTCCAGATACGAAGAAGTGTATATTTTGTGTCCATTTTGGGATTTTGTTGGGACATATTGTCTGTCGACGGGGATGGATGATCAATCCCGGCTAAAGGTGCCTATTATTATTAAATTTGAGGCTCCAACGAATGTGAAGCCCGGTTGCGCTCCAATTTGGGGCATATTAGCTGTGGAAATTTATTAAAGGCTACGCGGCGGTGATTACTATGATGATGGAGGAAGTTGTTGAAGAAAGACACTTCTGTTGTTGGGATGTGGATTGCCGAGAAAGTCTAGAGATTCTTAAGGAGAAAATGGTGACTACGCCTACATTGGTATTATTCTCGGATTGGAAAAAATAATTCCATGTGCATGTTGATGTGTCGTGTATCGCGTTAAGAGGTTGTACTTGCGCAACCAAGAGTTGGAGAATATTGATCACTAATTGCATTTATGAGCATAAATTGTCAACTACGAGTGCAATTACTCTAGAACGAAGAAAAGGGTTAGCTATAGTCTATGTATTTGTAGAAGTTTTACCTTCGATTATTTGGGAGGTAATTTTAAAATGTTCACTTATCACACTACTTTAAAGTACCTCGTCAACATGCATGTGTTGGGGGAATATTTGTAGAATACTCTTATTGTTTCAAGAGTATGATTTTCGAGGTGATTGTAAGTTCGGGGGAGATTGAATGTAGTTCAAGAACATTTGTCCCGCATTGAAAGTTGAATGAGCCAACTAGTTTGGAGGAAGGACTACCCGGATGCGCGGTTGTTTTCCATTAAAATAGTTGATGACCACTTCATAAGATATTATCCACTTCACGACCACTAGAAGTGCACCTACGGGGTATACGGATTAAGCGAGAAGAAAGATTAGGTCTTACATGCGACAAAATTTACTTTGATTGTTTGTGAAGTTGTATAAGATGGCGACTAACGAAGTATTGAGGCGACATGTGTGCCCGGGGATTCAAAAGGAAGAGAATATTAATAGAATCACATGTTGGGGTTGCGGAAGGTCACTATGCAAGTAAACCAACTATGAAAAATATTTTAAAAGACTGGTTTGTGGTGGCATGCGGTGCACGGTGATGCAAAATAATGTTATTTGCACTTGTGATCTCTATTAGAATGAAACCCTCGCGCAGATGGAAATGCCACTAAAACCATTGTCCCTAGTGCGCATTGTAGTGGTAACTAACATGGCTGATCAAGATATTATGGAAGAGCAACTGTGACTAATTGCATTGGAGGAGGAAAAATTCATTGTTGGTTTCCATGGGTAGGTAAAAAAGGCACACGGAAAATCTTGGAATGATAGGCATATTAGGAAGAATATTTTCAGGAGGATCATTTGGTATTTATATATGACATCATGCTTGTGCACCACCGAGAAATTTCCAAATGAATTGGATTAGACCATGTATTTTCAAGGAGATGAGAGAAAGAGGTGTATAGTACGTCTAGTTACCCTAAGTGGAAAAGTCCTTAGTGGGTATATGATGAATTTGGTTAAACCATACGGAGATGATCTCACTTGTGCACCAAATGAATATATGGCTGGAGAAGTGTCTTAGTGCTGGATAGTTGTGAGAGGGTGTAAGACCTTAAGAAATACATCGAGGGTATTGGAGAAGTACGCTTTGTACGACAAATATTGAGAAAGTGAAGGTATATGTGACAACCACGCGGTGGCTACGCTAGAAGGTTGCGGCGTTCACGGATGTGCAAAAAAAACTAGTCATTGGAATGGTTAATCCGAATAAGACAACTTTATAATTACTATTTGGGGGAGCGAGGTAACTTACATTTATGGAGGATATTATGCAAGATTTGGAACCATTTTAGCATTTGTGAAAATTTGCATCAATGAATGTCAGTACAATGCAGGGTACACCAATATTGCTATAAATATGACATGAAGGGTCACATTAGTTCCATTTTCTTTCAAAGAGATTTTGTGTCCATGGATATCATCGTGCTTATTTGAGTTTTATGTCTAAGCACTCGGAAACCTTCTTTGAGATGTTTTTAACGAAGAAAGTTTGGGTAATTTAATCCCTACAAAGTATGACTACTGAAACTTACCTACGCAACACCCATTGATGAAACATGCGCCCAAACCTCAACCTCGGAGAAGGCGAATAAAGGATAGACCTTGGGGACACAAAGAGGATTTTTTTGCATAAGAAGACCTCAAAGCCTAAGTTGACCCCATATGAACGACAAAAGGAAGCCCCAATGGCCAAAGAACTTGAAGTGATCATGGGGGAAGATGTTGTCGAGGATATAGAACAAATGTCGCGGTTGCCAGAAGTATATGGCACCACGCAAACATTTTCAAGTCACGAGGGACTGGATAAGGTCAAGTCCCATATCAACCTGCTTGCTACCCTCACAGGCTCATGTGGATTTTGAGAAATTATTGCTAAAATACCTTGTTGAAGTCGGAATACGGGACCTCGGCCGGCCCCATGAACTTCCCCGACGTGTGCCATCAGAATACTTGGAGGCCGGGTGCCATATGATGGAGGGGTCATCGGTTGAACCAAATACATGGGCATTAGGATTGCGGCCGATCTGGGTGTTGAGCCTTTTGAACATCCCACACTTGGGGAACAACACAATTAGTGATATTTTTCTTCTTCGATTGCTGCGCCTGGTGCATGATAAGCGTACGTAGCTGGGAGAGCCCATCACGATTGATGATATGCTGATTCATCGAGATGCGGTAGCCTTACCAGGAGAGGATCTGGGGGTGGCCTTGGGAGGGATGGGCGGGAGAAAAAGGCCTCACGATGACGTTGGAAGACGTATGGGTTGTCACCAGGGAAGAGCAAAGACTTTTTTGTCTAAGATAGTGATTCTCCTACGGTTAATTTTTCCCACCTTGATCCTCACCAATAGGGTACGTGTAAGTGATGCATAACGGAAGTCTGCGTATGTTGTGGGCCATTTGGATAATTGTGTGAAATGGGTTCGGTATATTTGGGTGAAGTACCTCTACACTACGATTTTGGAGAATATTTGAGAAGCGCAAAGAGAATGTCAAGTATTTCTATTATGCTTGGTTGTTGAGTGTGAGTCGCGCTAATTGGTTAGAGGAAACCAGGTGCAGTCCCGATTAATACAAATTGATCCGGATCTACTGTGAAGCGATAAAGCATCGTTATGGAACTAAAAACTACCTTCCAGGATAACATAAAATAAGATATCCTAGGTGCTATTTGATACAAAAATATTTCAAACGACGGTGCATTCCAAGCCATGACTATCACCTACGTTTGCCAGAGCAATACAAACACATATTGCGGACTTCAAGGAAACCTTTCATAATGTGCACGTCGGCGCAAAGAGGGACATGGTAGGCATTTGATATGAGCTTCCATATGTGGTCAGGAGGATGACCTTGCGTCGTATGACCAAGTGGCCCCCTTTATGGCTGAAGCAAGTTTAGTGGTGGTGCGCCATCATCATTTATCACCTTATAAGATCCCTACGATGTTGCACACACTGGTGATCATCCAAAGGATGCATGGGGCCGAAGATCCCACCACAACGGTGGCGATAGGTTACCTACGCAATGATGATGAGATGGAATATAAGGAAGGTGGAAATGCCGATGCACCTTTCTGTTAGGTAGAAACATGGCAAGGAACCAAAAAGGAGCCTCGTACCACCCGGTGTCGCACACCAAAGGAAAGCCTCACAAGAAGACCGTTAACGATCCATTAACAACGTAGGAAGAATATTTTGATAAAATTGGTGGCACAATCCAAGCGGTGATGGAAAATGTTTGGAGAAAAGTAGAGTCCCGGTACGGAAATCAATCTTTCCTTGATGATATCTAGCAAGGACTCCAACAATGTTGTCAGCGAGCATGATCCAAGTGAGCATTATTCAGTAGCCTTGGAGATAGAGTAACAAATTTGGTCATTCGACATCACATCAAGTTCATAAAGTTTCGTATTTCAAGTATCTAGCGCAATTATTTAGATTGTTAGTTGATTGCTAGTTCCGAGCTACGTGGGGTCATTCCTAAAGGATTAGAGGTCGGGATCAGTTTTGGCTATTTTCCCAGTGGCAAGCTACATGCTATGCATACAATGATCATAGATGAGCTATAATATATATAATAGAAAGGCATTACATGACACCACATAGGTTCAACATCATGCCACAACAATGCGTAAGGGACAACAACTAGCATGGGATGTGTCTTTGACCTTGCTGAAAGCCAATGCGCCAATCTACGAGTCCATCATCGATCGGTTGGGCTCTGGCCTCCCAGAAATCATAGTGCCAAATACGTAGTTATCACCGTTAGTTTGGAAAGTTTGGTGGCTGCACTAAAAGAAGAGTCACCGATTTGATAGCCATAGTACATGCAAAGATCGAGAGAATATCATCGATTTGCAAATGAATTTACAACACAGGGGAACACCTCTAGAAGTTCACACTCATCACACGGAAGTAGTTCCAAGAATCAGCTTTGCTAGAATCATTGCTCACTGTGGTCTTGTAACCAATTTTTGGAGAAGCTATGGGAATTTGGACCTCGTCCAAGATAAACCCATCGTACATAGTTGAATACAAATCTACGGACGGGAAAAATAATTTAATGAGATCCGGAGTCGGCTGCCGCCGACCCTAGTGCCCGGCCCCAATGATTATCATACCGGAAAACGAGCCATTCGGGATGAAATTAACTTACCTTTGTGTTTTTAGGAGAAGCTTCTCGATAATAGGGTGTGGCCTTGGGATGAGGAGGCCTTACAACTTTCCATAACCTTGATGGTGACACAGAGGCATACAAAAGACCTAGAGAAGTATCAACCTAGCGACTAAAGGAAACACAAGCAGAAATTGGTTGAAGAGGTGCGGAATGTCACGGCGTAGGTGCATAAGTCCGTTGTCACTTAAAACTTCCGATGAAACGCACTAAAATACAAGATGCAAGAGTCGGGACCAAGGTGACTCGAGACGAGTCACTATATTGTGTTGGAGACCTCTTGGGATGGGGTCACCTCGGAGTCGAGTTTTTAAGTATAATTTTGGTTAGATTTTTTATAAAATACATGTTGGCACTTAACCAAAATTCAAGGGGCTTTGGGGCAGGTCAAAGCTCCTTTATAATTCTAATGGGCGAAAAGGGAAACCATGGGTCTCAAACCATGGTTTGAGACAAATTTGCACATCCAATTCATATAAATATGTAAGAGTTGAGTCAAGTAAGGACATATTTTATCCTTTGATACAATATTTAGGTTAATTTTTATGTGTTCATCTAAGTTTTGGGATAGTTTGTGTTCGTTACGGGTAGAGATTCTCTTGCTAGATGTGTGCGCGGAGACTTAGTCTAAGGCAGCCTTAAGGACTGCCAACGTGTGTGCATAGACGGAAGTATTATACTAAGAAATGCCACTAATCTGTTCTTGTTCTTTTTTTCTCCAAAAATTCTTCTTTAATACTATATCTTCAATTAGGTACAATCATTTCGATACATGCACACAACAACAAAGTCCTTGCACACGAGGCTCAAGAATAGGTCTCCCTGCACCCACGGTGAGTATGAGCCTTTTCTTCCCGGACCAAACAGAAAACTGGCCAAAAAATTATATCAACACATAAAACATATTTATATGACTCGGACGCACACATGGTCTCAAACCATGGTTTGAGACCCGTGGTTTCCCTTTTTCACCCATTACAATTATAAAGGAGCTTTGACCCACCCCAAATCCTTTGACTTCTACGCCCAATGTGTATTTGACAAAGTCTAGCAAATTTTAAAAACAGACTTGAGGGGACCCCATTAACTCACCTCATTGAATCAATTACGTGTACTAATTTTTCTCCCTTGGAAAATAGGATTAATTTCCCACTCAAGTTAATGGTTGGTGTAACAAAAATACCTCAACATTTTTGCATCTTCCAAACGCATTTGGTGATTGTTGTTATGCATGGGCTCTACAAGAGCTAATTCTATCATAAATATGTCCAATGTTCTTTTAAAGTTATTTGAAAAAAGCTAAACTATCAAAAGGAAGCGTAATGAGTTCTCATTTTTTGAGGTAAGAAAATCATCTAATTTTGAAAAATTTTGATTAAGAATACACCCTCTTTTTCAACATATTTTGACACATTAATTTTCTTATGCATAAACTATGAACATTTATTTTAAAATATTAGTACTTTTCATACTAATTTTGAAAAGTGTTGATGCAACATCGAACCTCTTTTTCGAGGGGTTATTTTTTACACTTTAAATTTTAAGTTGATCTGGGGATAAAAATAATACCTCAAAAATTAAAGTGCTCCAAATCTCTTGAATCAACACCACACCTTAGACCTCTTCGTTTTCTCATTCCAATGACACTTTAATTTCCTGGGATTGGGATGAGGATACAATGGATAAGTTTATGGATCTTCTCAACGAATATTAGGACTCATTTCCCACAAAGATTTCGAAGTTAAAAGGGATTTTCGAGGATCTTGGTGTAATGAAGACCACTTTTTTAAAATAATGTCACCGGACTTGTGGCTTAGCGCCATACAATTCAGATCTGATATAAATGCTTGGTCGAAATTTGGAGAAGTGGATTTGTTGCCAAGGATCATTGAAACGAGTGTAAGAATCAAATTGGGTAAGCCCCATGGTGGTAAAGAAGACCAAGGAGGAATCGGGATTTGTGTGGATCTTTGCAGAGTTGAATGATGTATGTGTGCATGAAACTTTTCCAACTCCATTTTCTGATAAGGTCTTAGAAAATGTGGGTGGGCAAGAGGCCTACTCATTCATTGATGAATTTTAAGATACCACAGAGATAAAGTGCATGAAGATAGTCAAACGACCTTTAAAACGAATGGATCATTCTAATTACGGTAGTACCAACTAGAATCTAAAATGGTTGCAGCTATATTCTAAGTGGTGTGATGATGAAATGTTTAAAGTGCCGGAGTTCTTAAGTATATTTCTGATAGGACTATTTAGTTATTGAAGAAACATGTTTCAAGTGTCCATGGTTGATGATCGTACAGATATATCAGAAAACGTAAATATTTCATCTGAAGAAGTGTAGTGAACACACAGCATCTACCAGATTTGTTGGAACATATTATTACGCCAACAAAGAATTGATATTCAATCAGCAATATTTCTATTATTGTTATTAGAAGCTCAACAAATAACGAAAACCGTTCTTGCTTCAATTAGGCATCATATTACAGTACCATTCGAACATATGTTTGGTATACTGTTGATGGAAAGTTTTCTTCATAATTTAGTGCGTTCAATGCTATTTGTTCGGCTAAACTACGCCTCTAACATCAACACTATTATGGCACCATATCCATATTACAAACCTCATTTCACGCATCGGTTTATCACCAAACCTTTGCGCTCGATTCATGATTCCTTAGCGAGGGCTTAATTCTTATTGTGAAGTGCTTCAATATATGAAGCCTATTTCATTATTATGTTAATTCAATCATTGATTATTTCATTGTTTGATAACGGCTGCGCCTGTACCTCCTTGCTGTTGTTTCTATACCTCGGTACATATCCGATCCTTGTATTTCTCTTTGCTCTACAGATTTTCACTCTGTCACTATGTTTTCCGTTTCATTTCATAGTCTTCTTCCACCTATCTCCCTTTTCCATCTATGCTATCTCGCTTCTGTTTGCTTGCTTCTCTTTTCTTCGCCCTATCTATGTAAATATACTCTCCCTCTTGTTCTTCTCCCATGCTCCTGTAAATATAATCTCCCTATGTTCTTCTCATGCTCTATTAAATATACTCTCCTTGGTTCTTCGTGCCGTCTTCTCCTTTGCCTTATTGCTGATTTAGGTCTTGCTCCTTTTCCATCAATGACAAAAATTCCAACGGTCTCCCCCTTTGGCATTGATGGCAACATCTTCACCAATAATCCAATACTTCCTCTAAGTCTTCTCTGCTGGCTTCTTTTCGAAGATCTTATCTTCTGTTGCTTTCTTTTCCTCCCCCTTTGACATCAATGGCATAGGGTTGCACATTTCCTGAGGTACTTTCTCTTGTTCATTTCCTCTCTACGAGATGTGCTTAGGCCTTCTTCTTCGACACCTTTGCTATCCCAGGCGGGTGTGCAAAAATGCGATCCTTAAGCCTTTTCATTGACTCTTTTTTATCTTGGATGTACTCTTGCCATAATCCTTTGATCCACGAGGACATTTCATGCTTCCTTGCTAGCTGATCTCCCCATCTTGATATTTTCATTTCTATTCTCCCTGAGTAGAAGCTTCCTTTTTCTTTAGAGAGAGTAGTATCTAAGAATGCTACCCCTAGTCCCTATCTCTCGAATATTCAAATGGTTCTCTAACAAGGAGTTTGGTAAATATATCTCTGTACATTCTTGCATTGGTACATGCTAAAGGCTTTACTACCTTGAGCTATTTTTCTCCGATAAAATGATAGCAGTTGAAATATGTTTAGTTTTTGAATGAATCACGGGATTTTTTGATATGCTTATAGCACTTGTGTATTATCACATTTGATTGAGATAGGTTCATCAATGATTACCTTCAAGTCTTAAGAGAGTTTTCTTCATCCACATTTGTGTACAACATGCGAGTACACCAACTATGTATTCGCCTGGCCTTAGATAGAGAAATAGATGTTTGTTTCTTTCTTAGTCATGCCACCGGACTTTCTCCTAGATAGAATGCACCTCCACTTGTGCTTTTCTGTCCTCTCCCCTGTTAGCCCAATATACATGTTGTGTATGCTATCAAAGTGAAGCTTTTTCCTTTTGGATACCAAAGTCCATCTTGACGAGTTCCTTGTAGATATCTAAATATTCTTTTGTTTGCTAGAAGGTGATTTTGTTTAGGTCTTTACTTGATATCTAGCCACAAGTCTATTTGCCGCATGATGTCTAGTCTTGATCTTGTCGAGTGTCAGTTTCTATGTGGATGCGTAAGTCTTTGATCTATGTCGGTAGATCCATCATCAACACACACTTGCATCCATTGATCATTGGATTTGACTATGAGTTTTAGGTCTTCCATTTTGAACTTTTTCAACATTTCTTTTAAGTATTTTTTTCTGTGTTATGAATGTACTGTGTTCTTTTGCTTGAATTTGAAGTCTAAATAGAAATTGAGCTCCAATCATAGACATCTCAAACTCTAATTTCATCTCCTCATCAAACTATTTTGCTAGCTCATCTCTGTTGCTTACAAAAATAATGTCATCAACATATCTTCCAACAATCGGGAGTTCATTTTCTTGGGCTTTTTATGTATAGATTGTTGTCTACTCCTACTCTCTTAAAGCCTTGTTTTTGCAAGTATTTACCCAACCTTGAGTACCAAGCATGAGGAAATTGTTTTAGTCCATATAGAGCCTTATTTAGTCTGCATACATAGTCTTCTTTGTCTATTAATGAGAAGCCTTCTGGTTGTTCCATGTAGACTTCTTCTTCTAGATCCCCATTTAGAAATGCAGATTTCACATCCATTTGATATACCTTGAAGTCTTGGTAGCATGCAAAGGCCAGACACATTCTGATAGCTTCCATTCTGGCTATAGGGGCAAATGTTTCATTGTAATCAAGTCCTTCGATTTGTGAATATCCTTAGTATACAAGTCTAGCTTTATTCCTGATTACCTGTCCTTGCTCATTCATTTTATTTCTGAATACCCATTTTGAGCCTATGACATTTTTCTTAGTGGGTCTAGGAACTAGTTCCTAGGTATTGTTCTTCTCAATTTGGTCCAATTATTCATTCATAGCATTCGCCCAATACTTGTCCTTACTGGCTTCTTCAAACTTCTTTGGCTCTATTTGTGATAGCATGGCTATGTATACCTCTTATGTCTGTTCAGTTAGCTGCCTTATTGTATGGACCCCTACTCTCTTGTCTCCTATGATCTGATATTTAGGATGGTTCTTCTGAGTGTATCTTGAGGGGGCTTTAGAGCTCAGTTCAGCATCTTCTGTTGTCTTGTTTGTTCCATCATCATCTTGGTTTTCTTCTTCATGGTTATCTGAAGGACTGTTGCGGTCTGTACCTCTTGTATTGTTTGGAAGTTCTTCATCAAATCTCACGTCAATGATTTCTACAAATTTTCAAAGAGTCTTGTTGTAGCACCTGTACCCTTTACTTTTGGATGCATATCTTAGAAATATCCCTTCATCTACTCTTGCATCAAATTTCCCAAGGTTTTCATCATTATTATTTATGTAACACTTGTTTCCAAAGATTCTAAAGTGCTTGATTGAAGCTGGTTTACCATGCCATAGTTCATAGGGAGTCTTGTCACTGCTTGGCCTTAAATGAGATTTGTTCAGGATATGCACGACTGTGTGTACTGCTTCTGCCCAGAAGGTTTGAGGAATATTACTCTCTTGCATCATGGCTCTGGATATTTGTTGTAAAGACCTGTTTTGTCTCTCTGCTACTCCATTCTGCTGAGGTGTCCCTGCAATAGTAAATTGTTTCTTTATCCAATGTTCATTGCATAGGTCTACAAAGTCATAATTTGTGAATTCACCTCCTCTGTCTGATTTGATGCATTTTAGCTTGCATCCTGTCTGATTTTCTGCTAAAGCTTTGAATATTTTGAATTTTTCCAGAGCTTCCGATTTATTCTTGAGAAATGAAACCCATGTCATTCCAAAGAAATAATCTATTATCAGCATGAATTAGGATTCTCCACTTGGTGTTTTAGTTCTTGCAGGTCCACACAGGCCCATGTGCACAAGTTGGAGTGGTCTTCTTGTTGATAACTCATCTTTGGCCTTAAAGGATGTGCGGGTCTATTTGCCCAATTGACATGATTTGCATATGGTATTAGAAGGCCTCTTTATTTCTGGCATGTCTCTGACAACTTTCTTCTTGCTCAGTTTGATGATATGATCGAAGCTGAGATGTCCCAATCTCCTATGCCATAACCATGACTCCTCAAGTTTGCTAAGATGGCATGTTTCATCTTCCTCTTTCACTATGTAAACATTACTCTCTGTTCGAACACCTTTGAGCAGAGTCTTACCTGTGGTGCTTGATCTGACTTCACAGTCTTGTGCTCTGAAAAGAACTTCGCAGCCTTTATCACACATTTGACTGACATTCAACAAATTTTCTTTCAACCCATCTACAAATAGTACATCTTGGGCCTTACCTCTGCCATTATCTAAGCTGACTGAGCCCTTTCCCTTGATTTTTCCTGATTTATCATTGCCAAAAGTAACATTACCAGTTTTCTTTTCATCAAAAGTTATAAACTTGCTTCTGTCTCCAGTCATGTGTTTAGAGCAGCCACTGTCCAAATACCACTGGCTTTTCAGGTCTTGAGCAGTTAGAGCCAAGTCACATTTATTCACCTTCTTTATCCACTGGAAGCACCCTTTTGTTTGGTATCTTTTGTGAGATGATGAACTACATCTTCTGAGAGGACATTTGGAAGGCATATGTCCAATTTTATTGCATACACAACATTTGATTATGATTTTTGCAGAATTGTGAGTATGAGTAAAATTTCCTTGATTCACAAACCTCCTTGAGGTGTTGAGCATCAATCTTTGTCCATATTTTCTGCACTCAATGATTTTATGGCCAAATTCCTTACAATAAAAACAGTAACCATAGAAACAATTTGCATACCTGATGTGAGGTTGTCTTCTCCATTTGTTTTCTTGAGGCAGTCTCTTCACTGTTTGCATCTTTTGCTGGTTTGAATTATTCCTCCTTGTATGATAGTATGCAGCAATGTGTCCCGGCTTGTGGCAAACATAACAGGTAGCATTTTTCATAGGAGGGAAGAATCTCCTTTGATGGCTTCCAAATTTGACATACTCAGGGGTATATGATCCTTTTTTTGTTGTCTTAGTATTTATTGCATTCTTTGTTACTAGAGGTTTCTTCTGATTACATGTTTCTTCTTTTGTAGGAATTGTTTGAGCTGCTTCATCATTCTTCTTTGCTTTTACAAAAATAATCTCTTTGTTTTCCTTTTCTTTGCTTTTACTTGATTCTCCTTCATAGCCTATTCCAGTTTTTATCATAGGAGATCTTTGAGCATCCAGAATTTCGTTCAACTTACTAGAGCTTGTTGTTTGAGAGGAATTTGTAGACACTTTCCTCTGAACATTTTCTAATTTCTTCCTCAGACATACAACTTCTTCTTCCAACTTCTCTTGTTCTTGAGTTTTATCCTTGATTTGCTGAAGTAACATGTCTTCTATCTTCTTGGCTTCTTCAAGCTCTACCTTCAGCTGCATGAGGACTTCTAAATTTTTCTCTTCTCTTACATACTTGAGGAGAATGTCCTTTTGTTTTCTGCACTTCAGTTTGAGTCTGTCAATCTCCTCTAGGGCACTTCTTAGCTCCCCCTCAAGGTCAACTTCACCTTCTTCTTCATCTTCTAGAAAGAGTCCTTCAAGTTCTTCTATGCCCATCAGTAAAAATTCAGAGGTTCCTTCTTCACTTGAGGGTTCATCTGAGTCTTTAGATGCACTGCTGTCTTGTTGAGCATAGAAGGATTTTCTACTGAATTTCTTTCCTTTTTGCCAATTCTTTGATGTATTTTTCTCTAATTATTGAGCCTGATTCCTTACTTTCTTGTGAGGACACTTAACAGCATAGTGTCCAACTCTTCCACAGTTAAAGCATTTGAAAGGAATTTTACCTTTGTATTTACCTGAGCCTCTATCCAGTTTCTTGACAAATTTAGCCTATTCTTCATCAAAGAAAGAGCATATGTCTTCCTTTTCTTCTTTCTTCTTTTATGTTTTAAAAGATGCCTCTCTCATACTTGGCTTCTTCTATGGGAGCCTCATCTCATAGGCTATTATATTTCCAAGTAGCTGGTTCATGGTCAAGGTTTCCCAATCAGCTGTTTCTTCTATGGCAGAAACCTTGGGGTTAAAGCTGGGTGGAAGAGATCTTAGAATATTTTGTACAATTACACATTCTGATATAGTTTCTCCAAGAGATTTCATATTGTTAACAATTTCTGCAACTCTTAGGAAGAAGATGCCAACATATTCATCATCATTCATTTTTAAATTTTCAAACTGAGCTCTATATACTTGAAGTTTGGCGGTCTTTACCTTTTTATTTCCCTCATGTATTTTTTCAAGAGTATCCCGCATATCTTTGGCAGTCTTACTGTGCATTATTTTGATAAATTCAGCCTCACAAAGTCCACTTAAGATTGCATTCATGGCCTTTGCATTTGCTACAAATTCTTGTTTAGCTTCTCTCTCTGGGTCAGTTGCCTTTGGGGCATATCCAAATTCTACAGCAGCCCAAACCTCTATTCCTAGAGACATTATGTATGCTCTCATTCTGATTTTCCAGAAGGCATAATTAGCACCGGTGAAAAAAGGGGCTTTATTGGTTGAACTTCCTTCTTGACTAGCCATCCTGGGGACCTAGGATCTCCTTTCAGTGGTTAAACTGTTACAAAGGAACTTTCTCTGATACCAATTGTTGAATCCTTAGTTAAACTGAGAGGGGTGGGGGGGTGGGGGTGAATCAATTTAACACATACATCAGCGTTTTAAATTTTTCATCAACTTATTTATAGCTTAATTTTCTAACCAACTTTAATATGTGAACAGTCTTAATATGTTGCAGCAAGTATTAAATTAATGAGACACCAAACTTATTATGAGAGCAGCAAACATTAAGCAGATTGGGTAGATCATATCAACACATAGGCAACACACATAGAGACAGCAAATATAAGTGGAAACCCATAAAGGGAGAAAACCACATCTTATTATTGTTGTGATGCAAAGGCAAGCTCCAACTCCCTCTCACCACTGTTTTTCTGCAGGCACCAACCTACAGGAGGCTCCAACCTCAATCAGCTACAACTGACAGCTATCAAGCTTCAACTTGATAGGGAAGCTCCAACTTCCTCAATTTATCAAAAGAAATGTTTGTTGATTTACCTCAGATATCAGCTCTGTTCTGTAGCATCTCTTTCTGCTCCTCTCTTCCTTATCTTCTCTGCCTCAATTTTCCATACTCTGCATACTCTTTCCTTACTCTCTCTAACCTCTATATGCATATCAAGGTGATATTACTTATAGAGATTTCCTAATGACTGTTTTTTTTCCTCTAGGAATTCGAAATGGATAGCCATACCTCTTAGTCTTCTGCCTTGTCATTTCTTTTCCAACTCACTCAGAAAAATATAACTGTATGTACTAATTTTAACATTACAGTGGGAGATTTGTTCTCTTCCGGAGACTTGCCAATGCATCACAAACAATATAAATCAGTTAAACCATTTACATTTTATTACAATGTGAATTCCAGCTCACCCATTCAGCCTCTTAGGTCACTGCGCTTGTCTTTTCTGTGACTGTGTTTTGTCCCTTAACTCACTCGCTCTCATTTGAATTACTGCTTGTGAGGTATGCTTCCTTTCAAATGTCACAATAACAATGATTTTTTTATATATAACGCAATTTCAACTCTCGGCATAATTATACAGAGTTTTAACATACAAACTGCCGCGTTATTTAACTCCGATACCTCTTGGCAATATAACAATAATGAATCATTTTAATACATAGAATGCCCTTTTGGGCCCACTTGCCGAGCTTGCATTATTCTCCGATGTGATGCGATCACTCCGATTCGATGCAATGCGATCACTATTTCCGATTGCGATTAATCGCAATCGCAACTTCCAGTTGCATGTTCCGATATTCCTATGCTCCGATGCGATCACTCCGATCCGATGTTTCACTGTTCACTGCACTTTATTGTGCCGATGCGATTAATTGTAACCGAATACTTCCGATTGCGATTGATGCATTTGCGAAGGACCCGATGCGATCATCGCAATCGCAGCTTTCAATATAGTGCTCCGATGTTCTGCTTCTTTCCGATGCGATGGCCTACTTTGATGTCGGAACTTAAGCATGTATGAATCATAGTTCATAAGCCCATCGGGTTCGCATCTTCATCGCAATCGCAATCTTTTGTTAACATTTTCCACTGCCAACTTTTCTCCGATGCGATTGGTGAGGGTCCCACAATATAAGACTTTGTTTGTATTAGGCCCGAACAATAGGGAGCTTCACATATATGTATATATATACTTTGGCCCCTTTTTTATAAAGCGCTACACATATATAAAGCGCTGCATATATATGTATACTTTTCCACTTCAGTCTTTATGTATCCACCAGCTTGGGTTATGATTCTCAAAATTTTATGTAGGGGGTCCCACACTATATGTATAATATTATCCGTCAACATAGTATTAAGTCTTTTGCTCAGAATTAAACCCAACACTAATGTATATATATATATTTATATAACCTCTCGGGCTCCGTAGTTCGTTTAATGTTTCCGCTCTTAGCATAGAATTAGCCATGTTCTTTAGTCGAACCTTAGTCTTAATGCTACAAATGGTTCCGGCTCTTTTAATTACATACACCCGTGCTTATAGCATTCACTCAAGGTTTATATATATTAATGTAGCACATATATCATATGGTGGTTCACGGGTCCCATGCTCTACTGTTCACCCTCATCAGTTAAGCATATCCACATTATATAAATTGCTATAGGTCTGCACCCTTTGTATCATTTCATTCGAATCATCAATCAACTTATAACTAAACCCAACGCGACATTTTAATACAAAGCCATTCCATGGAGCCCACATGTGTTTGATAAACTCTTCACTTTTAGTACGTTCCAATTGACAACACCCTTTGAACATATATATATGTAAAAGCCTAAGTCAATCCTCGACCATGGTTTTAACCCTCGGCATAACATAATTTATTAACTTGCATCAAATATATAATCTGCACATAACCCATTCTTATATGTGCACTCAGATTTAATATATATCCAATATTGCAATAGATATCAAACCCGATACATATTTTAACACATATACGTTCCCGGGGCCCACCTCCATTAACACGCCTCTTGCATCCGACGAAGGACAGTTTATCACATCGACTCCAATGATCCAACAGATGTCATACCATATCATGTTTTTTATTGAGCCGAGTTTTAAAACTTCAAATTTGCGCGAAAAAAGTTGTTTTACAAAACCGCCTGAGGACACGTGTCCTTCAATGACATATATCACGTTCATTTTGGCAATACAGATTACCACTTCAACCAACGCGCGAACCCACTGGTTTTTTGGCCCTCCGGTTTTACTGTTCATGTTCGGGGTTTCGCTTATAGTCATGGTTCCGCTCCAACAACAACTTCGTGCCTTCGTTATATACATATATACATATAAACTCTGTTCAAGGTTTATTTCTTATTTCTTCAGCGCTTTAATATATAGTGGTTCTTACATATAAAGTTATTTCTTCGGTGCTTTTTAGTATGTAAATATTTGTTTCATTAATATGTTAATTCAATGCTACCTCGATGTTTAATGCCCAACTTCTTGGGTTTTTACACTAAATGTAAGTTCCATTTTCCCTCGGAGTTCGGAGTCTCTGCATTTCAACTTTGTTTGTTAATGGCTGCTACACTTATCATTGCTCGACTTTTCTACTTGCCTCTATTTCTCATTGTATCTACTTATATTACTTTGCACCCTCCACCTCTCTTGCTCTTGCCTCTTCGTTCGCGTCATCTTCCTCTATCCACTCTCAACTTTTGCCGAGGTTTGCATAAGTGGGAGTTTGTCTTCTCCTTTGCTTGTCTTCTTGTCCTTTGCCTGTCTTTGCCTCTTCTACTGTTTTTAGTAATAAACAACATTTCCAACATGTAATATTCCTAAATTAGCATGCAGCTAATAGGAATATTAATTTTGCTTTTAATATCTAATTAGATGAATAAATGGATAAGGAGGCCCATAAGTTGCTTAAGTAGGCGTAAAATCCCTCATAATGTGAAAAGGGATCATGTTAATAACTAGATCAAACATCTTCATGTGTGAATAGGGTCTAAAATGTGTGGACAAAGTCAAGTTTGACCAAGTCAACAGCATTATTATATGAGGAGTGGATCATAAATAAAGACAGCTCAGTGTGAATGAAGATCAATCTAGCTATTCAAAATAAACACACCTTGGGTGTGAATGGGGACAATGCATGGAGACTAATTCATGGTTGACTAAATCAAAAAACGTTGTAAATAGATGAGTGGGACTAATGGAGACAGTGCAATTTTGGTGGAGGAGCCTTTGCATGGAAGCAACCTCATAATTGGGTGGGACCCTTGGTGAGGAAGCTCATCAACTATATAATGGAGGGAATGGTAGCCATATGGGGCATGATGGAAGATTATATTTTGTATGTGTTCTGTTTAGACTTCTTGCATTCTTTGGCTGTTTAACTAATTTTTTTTCATTGTTTAGTGCCAGGGTTTTCTCATGCGGGAATTCCCCACTCTTGCTTGGAGATCTTGTTTAAGAAATCTGTGGAGAGTATTTTGTGCTTTATTTCCACTATCAAGCACTTGGCCAAGCATTCACCTACAGCTACAGGGAAGTCCCTTGGAGAAACTGCATTATTTTCAGGTTGTTGCAGTGGGAGGGGTTAAAACCCCACTTTTATGAGCTAGTTTCCCAGGAGGAGGATCAGCCTTTTTCCCGAAAAGCTAGTAGGAGAGTCTACAACCATTTCTTTTCATGTTCAGCCATTTTTATGCAGAGCTTCAACTATACATTGTGATTCAGCCATAGATCTGAAGCAAATATTTCATGTATATCATGTTTGTCAAGAAACCCTTGTCGATTCATCTTGGATCTATGTAAAAGAGACTAGATATCTGTTTTTATGCCTCATTGATTAATATAATAACAGATCTGATTTGTCTCTATATTTTTTAGTATAAACCCTCAATAAATTGCGCTGTCACTTTCTGAATTATTTTTGTGTTGCAGTACTCTTGGGGTTTTAGTGTTTTTGGGTTGTTCTGAGCATAGGAGGCTTGTTTAACTGTGAAAAAGTGATTTGTTTCTGATTTCCTCTTGTATATGGTTGATATAATGTCAGATCTAAAGGATCCATGGGCTGCATTTTTCTGTTAATGCTTATATTTCTGAAAAATGTGTTTTTCATGCATGTATTGCTGATTTTCCCATTTGGGAATATTACAATGTGGGAGTTAATTAGATATTTTAACACTCCCCTTAATTACGACCGCTAAACTAAAACATAACTCACGACAACTCAAACATGACTGATGGTCTATGTCTCAGCTAGGTCTACAACACCCAAATTTCTTTTGTGAAACTCAAACACATCTTTAGCTAATGGATTTGTAAATATATCATCCAGTTGATCACTATATTTACAAGGCTTCAATTGAACTTCTCCATTTCTCACAAGTTCTCTAATAAAGTGATATATAGTATCAATATACTTGCTCTTTTGATGAAACACACTATTCTTGGATAGTGCAATCGTTGAGGTGTTGTCACAATATATTGTTGTTGATCCTTGTTGTTTCTACTTGAACCAAGATGAAACACATAGTCGGAAGTGCTCTTCCTATCATCTAAACTTCCTACAAAATCATTATCTGTGTACCCAATAAAATATTTCTTTTATGTACTTGCATACATTATTCCACAATCTCTAGTTCCTACTATGTATATCAGAATTCTTTTTCCTCCACTCTAATGTACACCTTTTAGAGTCTCATTAATCTGGAAATCAAACTCACTCCTTGCATAAAATCCGGTCTTGTAGCTGTGAGATACATGAGGCTGCCAATCAATCTTTTGAATAAAGTTGGATTGACATCTAATCCTTCATCGTCCTTACTTAACTTTGTACCTATTGCAACTAGTGTAGGTACAGGTTTGCAATTTTCCATCCTAAATTTTTTCAGAAAATCTCTAGCATATTTATTTTGGCAAATAAAAATCATTTTTCAGATTGCCCAACTTCTATTCCAAGAAATAATTTCATGAGACCAACTTATTTCATCTCAAATACTTTCATCATGGCTACTTTGAATTCATCTAACTCAAGATCACCTGTAAAAATCATGTCATCAGCCTATAAGAAAACAATCAAAATTTGTCCATGCTCATTTACCTTTGTGTACAAGGTAGGCTCAATGTTGCTTCTGCAAAATCCATTCTTAATCATGTAACTGTCAATTCTTCTATACCATGCTCTAGGTGCTTTCTTCAGTCCATAGAGCGCTTTCTTCAACCTGTAAACTTTATCTTCTTTACCTTCAACTTCATAGCCTGGAGATTGTTGCACATAATTTTTTTCTTCTAAAATTCCATTCAATAAGGTTGATTTGACATCCATTTGATATAATTTCCACTTTTTCTGAGCTGTTGTGGCTAGAACTTCTCTTACAGTATCCAATCTGGCTACCAGAGCAACCGTTTCTCCAAAGTCTATTCCTGGTTGCTGCGAGAATCCTTTTGCTACAATTCTTGCTTTAAATCTTTCAATTTCACCTTTCTCATTCAACTTAGTCTTGTACACCCACTTCACACCAATGAGGTTTTTATCCTTTGGAAAATTAACCAAATCCCATGTATCATTCTTTTCAATAGAATCAATCTCTTCATCCATGGCTTGCACCCAATTTTCATCTCTGATTGCTTATTCAAACGAAGAAGGTTGGAATGACAACAATGTAAAATTTGAACTAACATATTAATCATCATAAATATATTTCATACTTCTCATGTTTCTCTTACCATTTCTTGATTCATCACCTGGTTGGTTGTTGACGCCGAGGTCCCACACCAAATCTTAGTTTATGCGCGGAAAACAAAGGAATCACATGTTAATCAACATGTACACATGGATTTTGTATTGGAGGTCCAAAATAACCTGACTAATCATCGTCGGTCGCCTTTTGACTTTACTGCCTCCCAAACGCATCTAATCTCCACCATTTATTTCGCTGCCCCCAATCCGACGGATATCGTGCTCCAACTAGCACGATGTATAATACTCTGAAAACACGCGAGAAGAGTGGTTTTCTCCGTCATCGGTGTGCTATGTGTCACCTCCTTAGGTTGATCGCGCACTTTAGAAAAATACCATTTACCATCTTGAGGCCTCGTGATATACCATTTAATGTTTTGAAGGACCGCTTTACTATTCGGCGTGCTATTCACCCGACTCACGGTTCCAAAATAACACAAGGTTCCAAAACGTTTCAAAACACGGATTTTAAAAGAAACACTCTATAATAAAAAAAGGTTTAAGTGGTTAAGTCTACAGACTTGAAATAAGACCCCTAACGCTATTTAACTGATAATTCCAAATAAAACACATAAACAGAAGAATGATACCCAGTATGGTCGGGATCAATTTTTGCACAGGTTTCAAAAGAATTCTGCACCAGGAACAAGACTTTCACACCACACTTAAATCAATTACTCATAAAATAGAAATTACAGAGTTTATGGCCCCTCTCGGCTTGATTACATCAATTGTTCCAAATCTTTGTCTTCTTTTTTTCTCAATTCTATATATTCCTCTCATTCCTCTCACTCTATATCTCTATCATTACATTTTTTCCTTTTTAATTGATCAAATCCTATTCTAATTGCATTGACAACTCAATCTCTATTTTTATCCATTTAACACCAAACTCATTATAAAGGCTTGATACACACATATTCTAACAACTTATCTCCTATTATAATAATGATACAAAATGTACTGATTATTACAATAATTGAAGTAAAAAAATAGATTCGAGAGATCCAACCCTCTCTACTAAAAAATAATTTGACCACTTAGGTCAGTGAAATTCATCGCATGTGATGCTCCTACATCAGACTCTCGGGGAAGAATAGAGTCATTCATCAAAATTTTAGGATTTTCTCCATGCTTCTGTAATTCTGTTGTTGTCAACCAACTGGTATGCTCCATTTTTTGTCCCTTCCATTTGACTAGATACTGAAAATAAACTTGTCCTCTAGTTCTTTTGGATACTCTTTTCTCCATAAAAGCTTCCACCTCTTTCTAGACTGTCTTTAGCATTTGTTCTTCCCAATTTAAAGTTTGAACTTCACCTTCTGTAGGTTCATCCTGTAGCTCTAACTCTGTCTCTTTTTATGGGTACAAAACTGCAATATTGAAGATAGGTGATATTCCAACCCCTTCTGGCAACTCAATTTCAAAAGAATTGGTTGAAAACTTTCTCACAATTTTGCATGGCCCTATATTTTTCATATTTAATTTGTTGTAAGTCCCAACAAGAAACCTTTCATTCCTCAAGTACACCATCACTAGATCACCCACTTGGAATTATTTTTCTTTCCTCTTCATATCAGCTCTATGTTTGTATTTGCCACTGTTTTCCTGCAATATGTCTTTGACATCTTTCTATAGTCTCTGCATATGCTTTGCAAACTCTTCAGCCTTTGCACTTCTTGTCTACTGTTTTCCCAAATTCCTGAGCTCATACACACCTCTTGGATTCATCCCAAAAAAAATCTGGAATGGACTCATCCCAGTACTCCGATTTGGAGTATCATTATAAGAAAACTCAGCCTCAGCAAGTGCTAAATCCTGCTGCTTAGGATTTTTATACACTAAAATCCTAAATATATTTCCCAGGCTTCTGTTTACTACCTCATTCTGCCCATCTGTTTGAGGGTAATATGCTAAACTGAAACTAAGGTTGGCACCTAGTTTCTTCCAAACATTTCTCCAGAAATTCCCAACAAACTTTGTAACCCTGTCAAACACAATACTTATCGGCAATCCATGTAACCTTACAACTTCTGAAAAAAAAAAAAAAAAAAAAAAAAAAAGATTAGCAATATGTGTTGCATCATGATCTTTTTGCATGCAATGAAATGCACCATTTTAGAAAATATATCTAACACAACATAAATGGAATCATTTCCTCTTTGATTTTTAGTTAAAACCAAAACAAAATCCATACTAACTGCATCCCATGGTCGGTTTGGTATTGGTAATGGCTAATATAATCCTGTATTTTGGCTTCTTCCCTTAGCATGCTGAAAGATCCTGCATTTCTCAACAAATATCTTAACATCAGTTTGCACCTTTGGCCAGTAGTAAAAATCATTTACCTGAGCAAAGGTTTTGTCTTGTCTAAAGTGTCCAAATAACCCTCCATTGTGTTTCTCTTTGATTATGTTTTCCCTCATAAAACATTTGGGAATACACAATTTGTTACTTTTAAACAGTAAACCTCCTTGGATAAGATAATCCAACCACTGGCTTCTATTATGAATTTTTGGATTTTGTGCAGCTGCATAAATATCTTTGAATTATGCATCATCTTTATACATATCAACCATTTCTTCAAATCCTACAACACCAACTTTTAATTCTTGCACAATGAAATTTACTCTGCTCAAAGCATCAGCAACTTTGTTCAACTTACCACTTGTATGCTTAATCACAAAAGTAAAACTCTACAAAAAATCTACCCACTTGGCATGCTTCTGGTTCAATTTTGGTTGGTTGTTTATGAACTGTAATGCATGATTGTCAGAATACAATACAAACTCCTTTGGTAGAAAATAATGTCTCCATTTTTTTAAAGCTTGCACAATAGCATAAAATTATTTGTCATAAGAAGAGTACTTCTTCTTAACTTCATTTATTTTCTCACTAAATTATGCTATTGGTCTCTGTTCCTGACTTAAAACTGCTCCAATTGCAACTCCACTAGCATCAGTTTCAACTTGGAAAACTTTTTCAAAATCAGGCAAAGCTAAAACTTGTTTTTCTGTAATTTTCTTCTTCAGCAACTTAAAATTTCGGTCTGTTGCTTCTGTCCACTTGAATGGATGATTAGTCTCTTTTATTGTTTCAATAATCGGTGCACAAATCTGACTAAAACTTCTGATAATTTTTCTATAAAAACTTGCAAGATCGTGAAAGCTTCTTACCTCAAATATGTTTCTTAGAGTTGGCCAGTTCCAAATTGCTTAGACTTTATCTAGATCCGTTTTTAGACCTTCTTTAGAAACTACAAACCAAAAATAGATTAACTCTTCTTTCATAAAACTGCATTTCTTCCAATTTATTAGCAGTTTCTCTTTCTGCAAAGTTCTCAGAACCCACTTAAGATGCTCCAAATGCTCCTCTTTACTTCGACTGAAAACTAGAATATCATCAAGGTAAACAATGACAAACTTTCTTGCATATTCCTTCAAGACTTCATTCATCAATCTCATCAATGTGCTAGATGCATTAGTGAGTCCAAAAGGCATCACTAACCACTCATACAACCCACTGTTTTTTTTAAATGCAGTATTCCATTCATCTCCTTCTCTAATCCTTATTTGATGATAACCACTTTTCAAATATATTTTAGTAAAATAATTTGACCCACTTAAACAATCCATCAAATCATCCATGCATGGTAAAGGAAATCTATACCTGATAGTGATCTTGTTTGCAGCTCTGGAATCAGTACACATGCACCATTCGCCACCTTTCTTTGGACTGTGTACTGTTGGTACAGCACATGGACTAAGGCTCTCTCTGATTAACCCCTTATCCATCAATTCCTGCACTTGTCTCCCAACTTCTACATTTTATTGAGGAGTAAACCTCTATGGTGCTTTATTTGGAAAACTTGCTCCAGGTATTCGATCAATGTGATGACTAATACTCCTGATTGGTGGTAATGCATTTGGCAAATCATCCAAAATAATATCAGCAAAATCATTCAACGGAGTTTTGATTTCTTCAGATAAATTATCTAAGTTTGTGGAAGTCAAAATTACCTTAGGTCTCCCTATGACAGCAAAATGCATCTCTTCATCTTTTTCAATTTCTTGCAACAGTTCTTTTCCACTCATCAGCATAACATTGTTTCCAAACGTTTATTTGTTTGTTCCATCCTTCAATGGTAGTAGTGCATGTTTATTTCCATCCTTATCTAGGGTGTAAGTATTTATTTGCCCATCATGCATAACTTTCCAATCAAACTTCCAAGGTCTTCCCAACAATATGTGGAATACGTCCATTGGCATCACATCACATAGTATAACATCCTTGTAAGTACCAATCTGGATCTCTACCTTGCATTTTTCTGTCACAATAAGATAATGTCCTTTTTGTAGCCATGACACCTTATATAGAGTAGGGTGTACTGTCTTTTCCAATCCCAACTTATCTACCATTTCTGTAGAAACAAGGTTGTCAGTATTACCACTGTCAATTACCACTTTGCAACATCTCCCTTTGGACTTGCATATTGTTCTGAATAGATTCTTTCTCTGAGCTGGCTCTCCTGCTTCTTTTCCTACTTTAAGAAATATCATTTTCAATAACAAGGATTCTCCTACTTCGGGTGGTTCTTCTTTACCTACAATCTGAGGAATTTCTTCCTTTGTTTCAGCAACATTCACATTTCTCTAAGTTGTTGACTTATTATGAAGATAGCCCCATGACCCATGTCCCCATTCACCACATGTAAAGCATCGAATTTCTCTTCCTCGGCCTCTACCTCTAGGTACAAACCTTCCTCAACCAGAGTCTCCTCCCTGTGGTGATTTTCTACTTAAGCCTCCTACTTCATTATGTGAATGTTGAAATTTGGATTTGGATGCTCCTCTTCCTGTTACTAAACTCTTTCCTTGATTCCTCTGGCTTTTCTTCCTCAGTATCTTCTCTTCTGCTTTTAAGGTTGCCTGATAAGCATCCTCAATTTTCTTCAGATTTAATAAATTGATCTCATCCTGGATATCATACCTCAAGCCTTTTATATACCTAGCTACTTTCTCAACGTCATCCTCTACATGTCCAACTCTTATATTCAATTTATAAAACTCCTATGCATATTCTTTCACTACCATTCCTTTCTGCCTCAAATTATGTAATTGCTTAAAAATATTTAATTGATAATCCTTGGGCATGAATTTACCTTTTAATTTTCTCACCATCTTGTCCCATTGTTTGATTTTGGATTTTCCTTTTCTCTGTCTGGATAGCTGTAATTCTTCCCACCAGATAGCTGCATGGCCTTTTAATCTGGTAACCGCAAGCTTCACTTTCTTTTTTTCTTCAACTTCTTCAAAGTCAAATTACTTGTCTAACGAATTGATCCGGTCCATTAATTCTTCTACATTGAGATTTCCCTCATACATAGGTATGTCCACCTTTGGTCTTCCAGTTGCCCTCACCAACATCTTCAAAAATTTAGTTGCTTCATTGTCTTGTTCTTCTTTAGAAGAACAATATTCCTTTGCATCAGTAGTGCCTCCTTCATCAGGTTCTCTTCTCTGGGTTGTTTCCATGGCTTCCATCCGTGTACGAAGATGTCGTACTTCTTCTAGAAAAACTACATTTGCTGCAGGTTGTCCCCAGCCTATTCCTATGCCTCTTCTGGGTGGCATTTTGTAAAATAACACAATCTGGGCTCTGATACCAAATGACGTCGGGGTCCCACACCAAATCTTAGTTTATGTGCGGAAAACAATGGAATCACATGTTAATCAACATGTACACGTGGATTTCATATTGGAGGTCCACAATAACCTGACCAATCACTGTCGGTCACCTTTTGACTTTACTACCTCCCAAACGCATCTAATCTCCAATGTTTATTTCATTTCCCCCAATCTGACGGATATTTCACTCCAACTAGCACGATGTATAATAATCTGAAAACACGCGAGAAAAGTGGTTTTCTCTGTTGTTGGTGTGCTACATGTCACCTCTTTAGGTTGATTGCGCACTTTAGAAAAATACCATTTACAGTCTTGAGGCCTCGCGATATACCATTTACTATTTTGAAGGACCGCTTTACTATTCGGCGTGCTATTCACCCAACTCACGGTTCCAAAAGAACACAAGGTTCCAAAATGTTTCAAAACACATATTTTAAAAGAAACACTCTATAATAAAAAAGGTTTAAGCGCTTAAGTCTATGGACTTGAAATAAAACCCTTAACACTATTTAACTGATAATTCCAAACACATAAATAGAAGAACGATACCCAGTATGGTCGGGATCGATTTTTGCACAGGTTTCAAAAGAATTATGCACCAGGAACAAGACTTACACACCACACTTAAATCAATTACTCATAAAATAGAAATTACAGATTTTATGGCCCCTCTCGGCTTGATTACATCAATTGTTCCGGATCTCTGTCTTCTTTGTTTCTCAACTCTATATATTTCTCTCACTCTATATCTCTATCATTACATTTTTTCCTTTTTAATTGATCAAATCCTATTCTAACTACATTGACAACTCAATCTCTATTTTTATCCATTTAACAATTAAATCCCTATTCTAAATTCTTGATACACACCTGTTCTAACAAATTATCTCATATTCTAATAACAATACAAATGTATTGATTATTACAATAATTGAAGTAAAAAAATAAATTCGAGAGATCCAACCCTCTCTACTAAAAAAAAGTTTGACCACTTAGGTCAAAGAAATTAATCTCATGTGATGCTCCTGCATTAGTTGTTGGTAGAATTATGGTCCGTTGATATGCTTGAAGATCCATGTTTCTCTGAAAATCTTGGAGTCCTTGCTGGTGTGACTCTGTTTGGTGTCTTCTCTTTTGATTCTTGTTGATCATTTTTTGCTACATCATCCTCTTCCATCAATGGTGATTTTGCAGCGATTTTTTTTTCTACAGTCCCATTCCATGACTCTTGTTCTTTGAACACAACATCTCTGTTGATTATGGTCTTCTTGGTGACAGGGTTATACAATTTGTAAACTTTTGACTTCTCACTATAACCAATAAATATGCATTTTTCACTTTGATCATCCAAATTTCCTCTTATCTTCTTAGACACATGTGCATAGGTTACACATCCAAAAACTCTGAAATGAGATACATTGCATGAAATGCCTGACCATGCTTATTCTAGAACTTTATTCATCAGACTCTTTGTAGGAGATATGTTTATCACATAAACAGCACATGCAATTGCTTCTGCCCAATACTCATTAAACAAGTTTCTTGTTTTCAACATGTTCCTTTTCATGTTCATAATTTTTTTGTTCTTTCTCTCTGCTACACCATTTTGTTTCGGTGTGTATTTGGTTGTAAACTGTCTTCTGATTCCATGTTGTTTGCAGTACCCATGGAATTCTTTCGAATCATATCATCCACCACGATCTAACCTCAATACCTTAATTTGTCGATCACTTTGGTTCTCTGCTAAGGCTTTGAATTCTTTGAACTTTGCAAAAATTTTGAGACTTCTACTTCAAAAACTAAACCCAATTCTTTCTACTATAGTCATCAATAAAAGTGAGGAAGTAACAACTTCCACCAATCGACTGTGTCCTCATAGGTCCACACAAGTTTATATGCACCAACTCGAGTGGTTTCTTTGCTCTGTATGAAACTCCCTTCGGAAAACTTTCACGGTGTTGCTTTCACAAGATGTAACACTCACAAGTACTAGCAAGTTCTTTGATAGGAGGTAATCCTCCGACCATCTGTTTCTGATGCAACAATATTAAACCAAAAAAAAGAAAGTGTCCAAACCGAAAGGGCCATAACCAATAATCATTAGAACATGCAACACTAAACCAACTTACATAATCGTTGTAATTCATAATTAGAGGAAAGAGTATTTTCATCATCATATGCACCTTTGCTATCACTTGTTTGCTTGGGAGCTTGTCATAAATAACACACTCCTATCCCTAAAAGATAACTATGTATCCTGTCTGCGTCAATTGACAAACACTTATCAAACTATGTTTGAGACCAAGAACATAATATACCTCTGAGATTGTCTTTGGCTCCCCCTACTTGGTCAAAATTTTGACCACTCCTTTGCCATCTACATCCACAGTATTGTCGGTCCCCAACTTTACCTATGTCTTTACAGATTGATCCAAATTTGCAACCAAATTCTTGTTGCCTTTCATGTGGTTACTGAAACCACTGTCTAATAGCCACACCTTATCATACGGTCCATGCATGTTGTTGCATGTTAGGAACATGGAGTTATTGTTCTCTGTACTAACATTAGCTCTCTGGTTTCCTCGATCAGCTATCTTCTTCCTGCAATCATGAGCATAGTGACCAAATTTATTGTAATAATAACATCTCACCTTTTATTTGTCAGATCTTTGATTATTGTTGAAGCTTATAGTGTTGTTGCTTCCACTTTCATGTTCATGCTCTTCTCAACCATCTCTCTGACCACCATATCTTTTGCCTCATCCTCTGCCTCTCGATCTACCTCTTCCTCGACCTCTTGTAATAGAAACTTGACTTTTGAAAGCAGTTTCTAAAGTGGAATCCTTATTTCTGTCTATCCTTGCCTCATGTGATAGAAATGATCATGTCAACTCATCAACTATCAGTTTTTCAAAATCCATGGCTTCTTCTATGGCTACTACCACAACATCAAAATTTGTAGACAAAGATCTAAGGACCTTCTCAATCACTGTTCGATCTTTAATTTCGTCACCATAAATTTTTAACTGATTTACTACAAACATGACCCGATTCATGAAAGAATCAATTTCTTATGTCTCCTTCATCTGCAGATTTTCAAAATATCTCCTATTATTCTGCAATTTAACAAAATTGACTTTGGCCATACCTTGACTTCTCTCCAAAGTTTCCCATGCTTCCTTTGTTGAAGACGTGATCATAATCTTCTAGAACACTGCTCAGTCCACTCCCTGCTAGATAAGAAGCAATTCTTATGCATTCTTCCTTTTATCTTTCTTCCATTTTTCCCTCTCTACATTACTGAGGGCTCGTTCTTCTGCGTCGTTCAGAGGTTTTGCAAACCCTAACTTGACATGATCCCAAACATCATGCACTTTTAATATGGTCTCCATCTTAATGGCCCACACATCATAATCTTTGCTTGTGAGAGAAGGAAGTTGTGGCTAGAAACTTCTTGTTGCCATATTTCTTCAAAAAAAAACTTCTCTTATGAAACCTTCAATGTCTTCTTTTGTAAGCTTTACAAAGCTCCAAAAAATAACCCTTATAACAAAACCCTAAGTTCTTATTTTATAAAAAAAACTTTTATGAAAAAATTCTTTATATATAAAATAAAATTTAATAATAAACTCCCCTTTTTAAAAACCTTATTATAATATCTCCATATTTTAAATCTTTTAAAAAATCCCTTTTGAAAAACCTTTTTTTTTTAAATCCAAGCTTTTAGATCATGAAGGCATCGTATATTTCAAACCTTGATTCTTTTAAAAACATATGAACCATATGACTTTGACCTTCGTTCTTTTTGTGCACTAACACGTGCCAAGCATAGTAATATGTTGACCTTTTTTAAGCACTAAGGCGTCCGAAGTGCACTCTAGTTGTGTTTAATGCCCGTCACCTCAAATAGCACCGCGTTAGTGTGCTAACGATGCGGAAACAAAAGGAACCCGTGTGCTGCGTGAAGTTGGTAAGTTTATCGAATGCAACGCGTTTCTTTGTAGAAGGAACCTGTGTTATAGCACCCTGTATATAATGTACGAGGTGTGTTATAGCTTAAATAAGAAAGAAAGAAAAAACTCTTCTCACACACGGATGATTGTTTATCCATCTTTCCCTAGTTCTGTGTAACCTCGCTCTGATGCCAATTTATTAAAAAGGCAGAAGAGTAAAGGCACAAATAAAAATAATAATTCACACACGAAACACACACGAGTTGAGGCTCTTCTATTAATCACATGAACTTAAATCACTCTAAATACAATGAACCTAGTGAAGGGTATTTATCCTTTTCAACTAACGACTAGCTTGACATGCACACACTTACCATACTTATCTATCACATAATTTCGACTTACTCAGCATTCACTTAACTGACTCTCTAACTCACTTACCAAATTCATCTATCACACAACTCTAATTACTCAATGCTTACTTAACTGGTTTTCTAACTCTTCATGCGGGAGTTAATTAGATATTTTAACAGCCACGATGAAGATCAAATGGAGAATTTATATAAATATGATTTTAAAAAAAGTGTCTCTATAATGTGGATAATCATGATCCTCCTCCTAACTCCAATGATGGAACACAGAGGATGAGCCAGAAGGAGGGTAAAACAAACGAGGTGAATCATTTGTCGGAAATATGAGGTAGAATTTCTATGCATAAGGCCTATAGGAGTGGGTTTTGATGGATCTCATGCAAGAAGTGGCATCTGGGATGGTGAAGGAAGTGTTAGAGCTGGGTTCAGTGTACGCAGACCCAAGGAAATGGAGTGTAAATGAGCCGCACTCAATGTGGTGGAGGAGAAGGAGATGAAAAAGGCATAGACTCAATGCCACTGCCTAAGTGGGGCATGAAACTAGGCAAATTATTGGCAGTGGGTGTGCATGTTATCATCTGTTCGAGGAGACAGCTGTGTGTTTCATAGTGAATTTATGGTGTTGGTTAAGGAGAGAGCCCAAATGAGTCAGTTAAGCCGAAAATTCTACGAAGGGAACTAAGGATGATGAGAAGAGTAGTTTTACAGAACTAGAGCAGTGTAGGAGATTTGAAGGCGACCAAAAATTAAGAAGAACTAGTCATTGATGAGGAGGTTAGAAAGGGAGGTAGTCGATGTCGTGGAAAGGAAATTGTTATTTTTCTAGAGAGAGAATCATTTCATTTAAGAATGCAATGTCATGAGTAACATTTTAGCTGTGGAGTCCAAGTGACAGTATAGATCCTCACGAGATGGAAATGATGGTGTGGTGTGCAAAGGAGAGCCTCGATATAAATTTCAGTGGATAAGGAAGAATTCCAGGATGAAAATAATGGTAATGAATACAATAAGCATGATGACAGTGATTGATAGCCATGTAAGGAGGTAAAAAAGTTATAAAATCCCAATTCAAGGTATGGATCAAGTACATATAGAAGTAGAGAGAGGCGTCATGAATGAAAAATAAAAGAGAGTATATGGAGTCAATAGTGCTTAAAGTTAATAATGCTTAAGGTTAATAAAGAAGTTAGTGTGTAATGTGTGAACATCCTAAAGGTTTTGGTCTAATTATTTTCCCTAGGAAGTTGTAGCGGAGATGTTATATGAGAGCACATATAGTTGTATGGTCTTAAGGGTTTGTTGAGGAATACATGTAGTGAAGTGGCACATGAAGTAACCAAGTTGTGGAATGGACCACTTGGAGAGGTATGAGGGTGCAAGTGTACCAGTATCGAGGCCTAAGTAGGCATGTGAAAACTTATATGAGGTGGATGATGAATAGGACAAGTTCAATCTCCTAGAGTCAATTTTTAAGGGAGGATTTTTAGCATTTATCAAGTAAACTTGACTCAGTCAAGTTACTACTTGTTTTTGGGCTCCAAGTATATGACAACTTGGTTTTTCCCATGGTATTAATGTGAAATAGATCTTATTTATATGCCGAAAAAATCCATTATTATTTTTCTTACTATCGAGCGATATTGAACAATGATGTCTATAGACACCACCACTTCTCTTAGTGCTTTATGATCCTAACACTCTCTCATCGCGAGAAAAATTATAGTGAAGCAATTTTAAAAATTGGATTTGAATGCACATATTCGAAAATGACCCACAAAAAATTGTATGAAATATGATGAATTAAAATTTCATTATTGGGTTAGAGTTGCTAGCATTAGATAATGTGTTAATTGCATTTTTTTTTAGGTTTTTTTTAAATATTTTTTTATTGTTTTTTAAATTTTTTATCTAATAGTTGTTTTTTTACTAAGTTTTAAATATTATTTTATTTTTATGACTGGCGGAATCGGCAATACGTTGGCTCTCATACTCACATAACACACGGTCGATCCCTCATGGTTGCCACTATAACCTCTAGGTGCAACTACACCACCCCCAAGCATAGTGCACAGGTCAGTCGAGGATTGAATCTGTGACCTGCACAACGACACAATCGTCTTAGCACTTGGAAACAAGCCACACCCATGGGGGCCACTTTTGAATATTATTTTAATGTTTATTTTATTTATTTATTTTTAATTAATTTATAATACGTTTTATTTTATATTTTTTTTAATTTATATTTTAATATGTTTCTTTCATTATTTTTTATATTTTTAAAAAATTAGTATAAGATTTTATATTTACTTTTTTTAAAGATATTTTATGAATTTGTTTCCTAATTTTATTTTATTTTCAATTTATTTTTAACTAAAAAAAATCGAATTTGTTTCATATGTTGTTTTTTTTCAATATCTTTAAATTTTTCCCTTATTTTAGTTTTAAATTTTTAATAACATTTTGATTTTTTATATCTAATTTTTTATTATAAGCTCTTTTCAAAATCAACATGAAAATTGTTGTCGTTTAAAAAAATGTCCATGCTTAATACATGAGAAATTTTAAAGTATCAAAAATATGCTCCCAAAAAAAGGTTGATGTTGCATCAACACTTTTCAAAATCGACATGAAAATCATGACTTTTTGTGACCTCTAAAAAAATGAGAACTCGATATAGTTTTCGTTAAGTTGGCAACTTTGTTTTCTATGCTAAAAAAGTAGTGAGAGAAGCATTTCCATATCAACATATTTTGGTTGAGTTAAAAGGTCAATAAGGTTTCTAGTGGGAAAAATATTTTTTTAAATTAGATCCAAGTTGAATCTAATATCGACAATATAAGAAGACTTTTTTTCATCTTCAACCCTCTCATGACTACATAGATGATAAACCCTTTCATCTCATCTAGATTTGGGAATTGAACAATGCTTAGTTTCACTATTAAGCTCATGAGAATTAGATATTTTCTTGGAAATATTCATTTTCTTCTAAATATTAGTCAAGGTCGAAAGGTAATTTTGGTTTTAGAGATTAGGACTGGTCACCTCATTATAATATTGTAGATTCCCTTTTCCATCTATCTCTTTATTTCCCCATAATTTATCCTTAAATTTGGGAGTAATAATATTTTTAATATTACCAGGATTATACAAGATGAACTCATCTTTTATTTTCCAATGGTCTAGCGAAGACGAGGTATTCCTATCCCACCATCATCAGAGACAATGGGGGTTGTCTAGATTTTGGACTATTTTTAAGAACCCTCTTGGCTTCCACATTGTATAGATGATTCTTATACATAAGATACCTATTCATATCCATTATTTCAATGGGGGGGGGGAAGGCTTGCTTCAACCAGGAGGGTAGAGTATGGAGTATTTCCTTTAATCATGTGGTTATATGTTATAAAATGCTTTTGTATTTATTCAATCTTCCTCTATCAATCTCTAGATATAATGCAACACCAATGCTCACATCCATATATAATAACAAGAGTGATGAGAGCCTCAAAATGGATCTTTTCTTTTTATCTTAAATCTAAAGAATTGTCGACTTACAATTGTTTTCAAACCCACAATAATTTTTCCAACCTCCATTTATCATTTTCTCAATGTTATATTCTATTCGATGGATGTCGATTCCCTGATATTTGTATGAAAAAAATTCATCCAAGGAGTTTTTTTCATAAATAAAAGTACCATAGGTGATGCTTTTGGATTTAATTATCAAGACTTTATTTTTGTTGGTATTAATAGTCATATCCATCATGGATCAAAAATCTTGGAGGACTCTAAGTTCCTTTCCATGATAATAATGACCCATTATGAAAACAACGATATAATTAGCATAAAGGGGAAAAGTTATGACCATATCAATGAGCATGGCGCCAACATAACCAACACCTACCAAAAATTTTTTAGGCAATCAAACTATATTAAAAAAGGGGTAATGGATAAGGGACGCTCTTGTTTGACTCCAATATTTCATTTAATTTCCTTCGACCAACCCTCAATTCTCCTAAGCTTGGAAATAACATTCTCATATCTCTTTGTTGCAACACCCCTCAATTGAAGAAGAACTATTATTTAATTTAGCCTCTTCCATAGATTTGTTCTAGGAACAAAGTTTTCTTGTCAAAATCTTTTCTAAAGTTAAATTTAAAAATCAAAAATCAAAAATCAAAAAAAATTTAAAAAAAAAAAATCAAAAGAAATCATTTTTACTAGTGTGGAATACAAGTGCAAGTATCCTAAGAGTAACAAGAAGTTCCATATTTGAATAATATCTCCTAAACCCATATTTTCCTTTAGCTCTTTAACCGTGGATTTCAAGCCAAAGGATAATCTTCTTCTCTAAAATAAGCTCATACAACTTGGATAAAGTGTGGCTAATCATAATAGTCTAGTAATTGCAGGGATTTTTTTTATCCACACTCTTAAAAATAAGCACATTAAGGATCTAGATCCAAAGCTTAATGAAGCTTTTCTTTACTACCAAAAATGAGTATGTGCATGTGTGGGATGAGGATAGATCCTGTCATTTTAAAAAAATCATCTTGGTAGCCTTTAATGTCCTTAACTCTCCCATTAGCTAGCTACACACCCCCCAAACTCAATGTCTTCCAAAGAAAATATATCATCCTTTATAGGGGAATTCAAAATGGTGTCCACGAAAATAGGGGATTCATTGAGTTTTATAAGGTAAATATTCCAATTCTTCAAAGGAATCAAATGATTTTCTTTTTTTTTCAAAATCATAATTTTTTTCCAAAATATTATAGGGTTAGACTTAGAGAGGTGTAGTAAGTTTTCTTGCTCCCTACTTATATAGTATCTTCTCTTTCCTTTAATTATATTTTTCTATATATTTATCTTATCAATTAGAATTATAGTTTTCCTCCAAAATTTTCTAAGATTGGACTCAGAGAGGTTTAGTAAATACTCTTTCTTTTAGGTTATATAGTATATTTTCTTTGCTTTAAGAAGAGCTTTATACATATTCACCTTATCAATTTTAGGATCATCTCTAATCATGTTCCTCCATATTTTTCTATGGTTATACTTAGAGAGGTGCAATAATTTATCTTACTCTCTACTTATATAATATATTTTCTTGATTTTATTAAGATATTTTTAAGTATGTATCTTATCAAATTTTGAGATTTCCTTTCTAGTCATTCTAGCAATTTTACAATCCTTATGGTACCAAGGCTTGTACTTTTATTATTCCTTTTATATAACACCTCGGTAGAGAACTTGCTAAAGGTATCAATCAGTGTTGTAGTAAAGTTATGATAGAGGGTTTTAATGTTATCCTTATAAGCCAATATGCATAAATACTTATTTAAATCCTTTAATAAGAGATCCCTTTTACTCTTGTCAAAAAGGGGGTGGCTTTGACTCACAATTCATACATATGCTTGTTTTGCATCGAAAATTTTAGAGTTAAGGTGAAAGGTCTATGATGGCCATGTTTCTTTGAAGGGTCATATTTTATAATTTGGTTGGATATTAGATAACACATAATCCATGAAATTACTTTCAAATCCATAACTACAACTCATTTGGTTCAAGTCTAGCCACTTAATTATGCCACTACAAATTATAATGTCTTGATAACTACAAAACTGTAATTCGAAACAGTAAAGAAGTTTTGGACAGAAGCATGAGGCCTTCAAGAGTCTTCAAGAGCCAACACTTTTTAGTAATAAAATTTGTTCCTTGAAGGCTCCAAAAAAGTCTTAGCCACATTTTGCTATAACAAATTTTATAGGTGGCTAACAGGCCCTTGTATTTTTTTTTTAATCTACTAGTTAAATGAAGGTTTCATGTAAAGAGAGGAATAGGTAGTTAAATCAAGGTACTCGTGTAGCCAAAGAGAGGACTAGGTTTTGAATCCAATAACTTAGTGAGATGTGGTTCTTATATTAAATTCTACTAACAAGAGGATATTATCTTCATTCCTTACACTATGAATATCTTCCTCTAAGTTATTATCAGGGAAATTTTGATATAGATTGTACTTCTTATAAAATCTAGACCTAATAGTTGTGAAATAGCAAGTCCTTTATAGCAAATGTACCTATTGATGGGGTCTATGTTATGAAGCTTAGTGTGAGGAGACACTTTTTTTTATATGGCAACATATTCCTCCAATTCCTCCGCCATAGGATTTCTGGTTCCAACTTAACTGCAAAATGTTTAGAATCACCATGCTCCTTTGCTTCAAGTAAAAAAAGTTAAAATATATCATTATTTAATTAAAATTAAGATGTATATATATATCTTTCCCATAGAAAATACCTTTATATTTATTTTCCATATGAAGAATATACATGTTCAAGTACTAGAGTGACTATTCATTTTTAACAAGAAGTTTTGAAGGCATTACATCAATGTTGATTATGTCACTTTGCTAAAATTGATCATGGCCGGAGAGGATAACAACATTCCCAAACCATGTCAGTTAAACATAATTGAGATAATTAAAATATATATTAAATTTACACAAAAATATCAAAATATAAATATAGTGTTAGATAATAGCTAGCAATTTGTAATTTTGTTATTTTTATTAAAATAAAATTATAAAATTGTATGAAATCATAACTTTTTATTATTTAAATTATATGTTTGAATGCATAAATTTAATCAACATCAACTCAACTTTGACAAATTTACAATTCCAATATTAAGAACTTTCCAACATTAAGAACTTCATTAGAAACTTTCCAACATTAAGAACTTTAAAAGCTTGCTGGCATGTGAGAACAAAAGGAATCGATTAGGCCGATCACACCTGCCCTAAATGAGCAATGAATGCATTGAAGCCAACAACAAACAGATTCAAGTGGATATTTAAAAATGAAAATAATGGTTGGCATGGTAAACTGTTCTGTAGCCGTCAACAGCTGGCAGCGCACCCATAGGTTTGGCGGTTGGTAGAGGAAATAAAAAGGTGCAGAACATAAAAGCCTGTAAAGCGAAGAGCGAAAACTTTTCTGGTTGGTCTCAGGTTACCTTCGAAATAAAAAGATCCTTCTAATAGCACTTACAGTTTCAGCCTTTATAGGGAGAGATTCCAACTACCATGTTGTTATAAATGTACACTATGATGCCATGGTAGTTATAAATGTACAACTCGCACCAAGAAAAAAAACAGAAGAATACTTTTAAAGCTGAATGACTGCATCCCTAAACCTGACTAAACAGCCGGTCAAACTTTCAAGCGTGATCAAGTTATCCCATGTTATTTACCCACCGCTGGATTGGTTTTTTTAATCTTACGCTACTTTCCTTTTAAATTTGAAAAATGGCTTTGGCTTAAAGTAAAGTTAAGTAGACATGCTGCTCTTAATCCTATAAATATTCCTTACAACAATAACACCATCTCATTAAACTAGTATTTGTCTCTAAAGGTATAAAGATACACCAAAGAAATAAATATTATATAAAAATGGAGGGGAGTGGAGCAGGGACGAGGAAGCTCAATAATGTTGTGAGGATAAACCTCACAATACAAAAACCTTTGACTTAATAATAAGAAATAAAATCAATATTTTAAACTTAATGTCCAACAAAAAGAATTTTAACAAAAAAATGATTTTGAAACTAATAAAATAATGCAATAAACATATTTGATAGATAAATATTTTTTTTAATTTAAAACAACAATTGTATGCTAAATATATTTTTATTTAAAATTTAGTGTTTTCTTATAAATCACATCATTCATATACAATATATGAATATATACCAATATGAAAAACTCCTTATACAATGTAACCTCATAAGAATGAATGTAAGAATTCGTAAGATGAGATAACACATAGGTCATCACATAGGTGCATTTTCGGTTTGAAAGTCTGAAAGTTTTCGAACAAATTTGCTCTCAGTTTAGTGAATATCAAATTGATCTGAAGTATAATTTCATGCCCTAACTCCAAGGCCAATAAATTTATGTGTAACCATGCAAGTAACAAAGTGTAAAGAAAAAAATAAAAATTCTCAAACTCATACTGCGCCCTCCAAGTGGTTTTAGTTCTCCAAGCCCCCCACGAGAAATGGACTATTGGTTAGTTTCTTTTTTAAAGTTCTTTGGTATGTTTTGTGGGTAAAAAAATAGCCAAAATATGATAGTGATTTGTGATTTATGGTAATTTCTATAATATCCATAGAATATGTTAAAATATATATTTTAAATCTAATGTTTTAGAAGCAATAAATTTTGAAAAAATTGTAGAAATATTTTGAATGGAATAATTTCACCACTTTATACCAATAGTTGTTTCAATTCAACGATTGCAACACTTCAACGATGATTGCAACAATTGCAACTTTATACAGATTGCAACAGGCATCATAGGAAACGCGGATCTGTGCATGCTGGTAGAGATTACGTGGCTCTCATGAATCTAGATCTCTCATTTGTGGTTATATTATATTACTTACGCCCAAGGGATTAAGGTAAGAGTTATATTTTTCATTCAAAAGACATTGTTCAGATTCTGTCATGGACATCAAATCTAAATAGTGTCACAAGGATAAACCTCATAGTAGTAAAAAAGCCTTCGACTTAATTAAATTAAAAAATAAAAAAACTCTTTTATATTGAAAAAAACAACTAAATTAAAAAATAAATTAATAACCATTAAAAGTAACTCTTTTATATTGAAAAAAACAACTAAATTAAAATTAAAAAGTGAAATTAAAAAATAAATTGATAATATTAAAATTAATTAATTTCATTATCTAATCAGTCAACAATATGACTGATCCACGTTCAATTTTTCTTGGAAAGTTTAGCGGTAATCCAGACGTGTTTTGGGTATTCATTTAAATTAAATTGAAAAAATCTTTATTTCAAGTTGTATTAAAGACTTTGGAAAAAATAAAAGATAAAAATTAAAACTAAATTGAAATGAAAATTAAAAAATAAATTGAACGTGAGCCCTTTGCATATCCGAAGCATCCAGATGACATCACATTGCTCAACGGGTCGACTGTATCTTTAAAACATTAATCGGCGTTCGGTTGTACCTTGCACCAATCAAAGCTCGAACATCGTATTATTATTATTGTTTTTCATTGAAAAGACATTGTTCAGATTTTGTCAAGAACGACGAATCTATCCATCGTTAAATTTAAATTTAAATGATATGGACATATACTACCCATCATTAGATTTAAATTCGTTTAAATCTAATAGTGAGCAGTATATGCCCCACAACATTTAATAACATATAGTCCAGTATATATGTATATAGTCGTGTGATGAACATAAACTTCATAATAGAAAAGCCTTCGGCTTAACTAACCCCAAACATTAAAAAAATTCAAAGAAATATATACCGTAATGACGTTAACTGTACACAATATTTTATTGATTTATTTAGTTATATGTGTGGCTGGGAACCAATGAAACCTCGTCTCTGAGATTTTTGTTTGAGACAAATTAAAGTGTAGTCCTTTGAAGTTTTAAACAGAGGAGGACGGGAAGCTTTTTCAGATTTCAGATGAAAGCCACAAGTGAAATCAAAAGCTTGGAGAACATGAAGCACACCTTGACTCCCCATTTTATTGACAAAAAATTCCAAATACGAAGAACATGAGACGCTTTCACTTGCGTCTATTTTATGGATTCAAGAAATGTATTTAAACAATGGTGAGTTGAGTTTATATGCTTTTAACGCATGAGATGTAATAATACTATCATTTTCACCAAGATGTGTAAAGATACGCTCAAAGTGTTTTGGTCTTTTATCGTTTCTAATATATATTTGAAATATAAAGGTTTCTAATATTTCATTGGAGGTTGGGTATAGTAATTTGGCTAGTTGCAACATGAATTCCCAAGCACACTTGGGAGCTTCAAACTCATTCATTAGAGGAGACACAGTCGTGCGAAAGTTTCAGCAATGCGGAGACAAGCTCATTTCAAATGAAACAACAGCTTCCAACTTCTCGCGCTGGGTAAGTTTTGATTGAAACTAACACATAATATCAGTCTTCACCTTTCCCATCTCCAGTTTCAAGCAGAGCCTTTCAAGTGAGCAAATCTCCAGTTTCAAGAAAAGCCTTTCAAGTGAGCAAAGGAAGGAGCCGTGAGAGCCCCTCTCTAATGGTGGAAAGTTGAACATTAGAACAAGCCCCCTTCAATCTTGCGATAAAACATCGGGGTTTCAAGCATTCACAGATGATTGAGTTGTCAAGCATTCTAGACAATAGCAGCTTTAGTCCTGAGTCGCTTCAACTATGACCTTGGATTTGAGACGAAGGAGCCAGCTCACTACATTCTAATGATCAAATTACAAGCACCAGCTTAATTAACGAGCGCATGAAGAAATTTGTCACAGACAAGCTACCCACAGCATCGAAGAATAACCTCAGCTGCGTAATTTCAGGTTAGGTGTCCCCACTGCCTGCATCAGAAGATATCTCATGTGCATAATCGCTAAGACAGCGAGCCAGAACCAGCAAAGACAGCGAATGAGACCAGCGAAGCAGGGGATTTTTTCAGAACAGCGAACCAGCAGACCAATGAACAAGGGGATTTTCTCATCTTGAAATGGAAATAAAATCAACAACAACGGTTGAAAATGGCAAGGAAATATTAGGTGATGTGGAAACCAATCATTTAGTTCAAGTCAAAATTGTTTCAACAGAGAAAACAAGGAAGTGGATATGTAGGATTGCTCGCCTCAAATGGGAACAAGGACAAATACAAAGAAAATAAATAAGAGCAGTAAAAATAAAAAAGAGTCAATCATTTACAGTCCCACATCCACACCTCTCACTTGGTCATCAAATCTCTATGTCAAAGAACTGATGAGGGCCAGGACAAGGTTGGATATTTTGGAAGCCAAAGAACAGAAAAGGGATCGCAAAATTTCAGAGATCGCACTTGCAAATCGGTGTTTAATGGAAGGTAATAGAATTCTAAAATAACAGGTAAAAATGTTTCAAGAGGATCTAGAGACAGGATAACAAGAATGGAAAAGCATGAAGACAGCATGGCAAACCATGACAGGATCAAGGGCAGCAAACAAGGATGTGATAATTTCTAAAGCAACTTAGGTAGATACACAAGTATCTCAACAAACAGATCTTTCAAAAGAGAAGACAAAAAAGAACAATATGGATGGTGGTCCAAAAGAAATCAAAGATAGAATTGAAGACACTAATTGTTTCATAAGGACAAGGGAAGAAGAAGATGCAAGTGCTCGTAGAGCACAAGAAAGAGAATACAAAGAAAGAAAAGATAAGGAAACAAACTTTATTATCAGGGGAATAAGAGATTATGGTAGTCCAATGAAAGTACTCTCAATTTGAAAAGGGACTTTATGAAAGAGAAACTACATTGGAAAGGGCAAATTTTCCAAGAAAGGAGGGTGGGGAAGATATGTGAAGAGAGGCCTCGTCCCATTAAAGTCACAATGGAAACCATGCAAGACAAACACCATCTCTTGAGCAAAAAGAAACTCTTGAAAGGCTCACACTTCTTCCTAGATAAATATTTAACCAAAAAACAACAAGAGGAGAGAAGGGAAGAAGTAAAGAAAATTAGGGCATCAAGAAATGAAGGGAAAAGGGCATGGTTGTACAATGGTAAAGCAGTTATTGCAGGTTTGGGACTCAGGACAAAACATGGTAGCAAGCTGATAGTAAAGAAAAAATAGAGAATTCGATAATAGGGAGGAAAAAAACAAGAGCAACATGGATGGAAAGGGTTGAAGACTCAAACTTGAGTCTTATGTGTCAAACTGCGTAGCAGTCAAACCTTACCCAGGTCTACCTAAGTTTAGTTTGTTGGAATTTTAGAGGCTACCCTTGGAGGAGGGGACCTGGGTTAGGGCCTATTGTGAAAGGTAGAGACATAATTTGTCTCATGAAAACTCATGAACATGATGGTTACAAAACTATTGTGTTTGATGGTTATCTGAATTTAGAAATTTGGAACAAGGTAGTAGAAAATGGCAAAGGGTATGGGGAATACTAGTTTTAGTGAAAGAAAAGGAAGGTCATCACATCCAGTTGATGAAAGAAGATGAAAATAAATAATATTTATGGTTCAAAATATCATAGAATGAGAATCACATCAGAATTGCAGCATGCTACTTTTCCCCTCAAGTCTCAAAAACTTAAAAAAATAAGGGGCTAGACAACAAGGATCTGTATGCAGCTTTAAAGCAAGATATTTTTGTGTACTATCAGTAGGGATAAGTGCTTTTAGTGGGTGATTTTAATGCTAGAACAACAAATCAGCAAGCTAGTATTCTCTGTTGCAAAGAGGATCAAAGTCCTATTTGGCTCACTGAAGAGGAGAATCCCCAATGGGTGAGATGTTCAGAAGATTACAAAGTTAGCAATCATTTTGGAGAAGAATTTCTTACACTATGTGGAGCTTTCAACTTAATTATTTGCAATGGTCTGGACAGATGGAAAAGGTATGGGAACTTCACTTGCAACACGTACAATGGGGCAAGTGTCGTTGATTATGTGATTTGTGCACAAAGCATGATAGAAAAGATAGATGAAGTTAAGATTGGAGAGCGTAATTGGGACTTAAAATAAGACCATAACCCAATTTATATGAAGTTACCATGGGTAGAAGAAATGCAGCATAAGAGAAAAACCCAATGCTCTCGGCAATCACTAGCAAGGGACAAAATTATTCTAACACAAGAAAATTGTACTATTTTCAAGATAATGCTGGAGAGATTAATTCAAAAAGAGAAAATTGGTTTCCAAAGCTTCAACTGTCATGAGTTAAAAAATATAATTCAAAGGGCACTTGAGAAATGAAAAAGAGCAAAAAATAGGAAATCAGAATCAAATTGTTTTCCTGTAAATGCTTAGTTTGATGGGGAATGCAAAATGGCAAGGAGAACCTTGAAAAATACAGGGAAGGAGAAGATGAATGTAAAGTTATATAAGCAGATATTAAAAAGTAAAAAATATGAGTTCATGCAAACAAGGCGAGAAGAGTTAATATATCTAGGCAAGAATAATCCAAAAAAATTCTGGCAGGAACTTCAACCAAGGAAGAAGAAAATTGAAAATAATATTACAGTTAATAAATGGTTTGAATATGCAAGACAAATCTATGAGAAATAATTAGAGGTTGAGCCTCCCCCGGAGCTCAACACAACTACAAATATCTTCACATTACAGGAGGTGGAGATTGGAATTAAAAAGCTGAAAACAAGAAAGGCAAATGACTTGGTTGAACTTCAAGCAGAGTATCTAAAATGGGGAAGGAACACTCTTGCACCGCACATCACGGAAATATTCAACAAAATCATTCAACAAAGATTCCCAAGAGACTGGACAACTAGCCTAGCAATACCCCTTTTTAAAAGTGGAGACATTAATAATCTGTCCAATTATAGAACCATTATAATCAATCCTTTGTTTGCAAAGATTTTTAGCAACATGGTAGAAAATAGAATCAGTAAGTAGGTAGAAGTAAAATAAAAGAGGGTAAAAGGACAAGCGGGTTTTAGGAATAAGCATTTTACAGTGGATCGCGGCATCACGTTGGGATACATTATTGATAAGGTTTGGGGGGATAAAGAAGAAGTATTCTGATGTTTTGTTGACTTTAAAAAGGCATTTGACAGAGTCCCTAGAGATAAGTTGTGGCGTAAAATGGAAGAACTTGAAATTCCTTTGCATTATAGAGTTGTTGTCCATAGACTTTATGAAAAGGTGAAAGTCAAAATTAGAACCTCAGTGGGTATTTCAGAAAGCTTTATAAATGACATTGGAGTCAAGCAAGGTTGCCCTCTATCCCCTACTCTTTTTGGTTTATATATTGATAAACTGGAAGAGTGGTTAAATTTTCAAGGTGGGGATGGTGTTCAGTTGGGGGAGTTTGTGATAAAGCTTCTTTTATATGTTGATGATCTTGTATTGATTTCTAAATCATCCCATGGATTGCAGATGAACCTATATTCCCTTGAGCATTTTTGTAGAGCAATGGGGATGCAAGTCAATAGTAGCAAGACCAAGATAATGATTTTCTCTAATAAAAGGAAGTATAGTCAGCATATGTTCTTCTTTGAAGGCAACATTCTTGAAGAAGTAAATGAGTACAATACCTTAGGTTCGATTTCAACAACAAAATTAATTGGGAGACTGCAGAAAGAAGAGAATCTTAGGAGGGTGGAAAGCATTATATGCTCTTCAAAACAGATGTAGAAAGGAAAATTTATGGGATTGGAAAATGATTAAAGTGATTTTTGGACTCCTAGTTTGTCCAGTGATGCTATATGGGTGTGAATTGTGGGCTAGCAGCACCCGTGTCTCAAAATGGAAGCAAATTGAGAAAATCCAAAAACGCTTGATCATGAGCAAGTTCAAAATAAAAAGTTCGGTACGATATGAGATAATGTTGAGTGAAACAGGAGCAACTCTCATCGAAGCAATTTCTATGGTGCGGAAATTAAGATATCTAAAAGGAATTAAGCAAATGGGAGTAGGTATATGGCCTAATGTTATCTTCAAGGAAGGCCTGAGTGAAAGAAAGAAAACATGGATGAGACAAAACTACGCATGGATGCAAAAATGGAATATCTACCTCAATTCTTGTCCCACAAATAGCAAGGAGCTAAAGAATTTTGTTATGGAGAAGTTTCGTAAACAGGTATGGGGAAAAGAGTTGGGTAGAAAGAAGAAGTACTACATTGAAAAATTCAACCCTACGTATGATCTCAAACAAAAAGAGTACATTGGAGTTAACATTCCGTGGAGGGAAAAGGTTCTTATTGCTAAATTAAGAACCAACTCGCATCATCTTCGGTGTCAAACAGGACAATGGAAAAGGCCTACAGAAGCTTGGGAAGAACGAGTGTGTACATTTTGCACGTCAAGGGCAGTGGAATCAGAAAAACATTTCATTTTGGAATGTGATGCGTGCAAAGACATCAGAGAAAGTTATGGGAATATGTTAGCATCGGTTTCTTGGCATTGTCTTTTCAGCGATGAGATTGTTGGAAGATTGGGCCATTTCATCATCAATTTGAATAAGAAAAGAATTGAAATGCAAAAGTCGAAAAACAAGGAACTCATAGTCCCATAGACTATTTTTAGTCTCGTGGACGTTAAAATTTGATTTCATTTCATATACCTCAAAGTTCCAAAAAAATTCTAACAAAATACATGTTAAATAACTCTAATACTAAAGAAAAGACTTCAATTGCTACAAAATAGTGTGATCTAAACACCCTTAAAAGAATCCAAATACCCATACACCTCAATTGTTTTGGGAGTTATGTGGCTAGTTGTTTACCAACTTTGATGTAATATAATTAATATACTTTTCTTCTCAAATAGAACTCTAGTGAGTATTTTCATTTCTTTGAGGGGACGTGAATTTTACATATCTAAGAGCCCATGTTACTTTGTATTATGTATGACTTTACATTTAAGTTATGTTACAACAATCTAATTTCATTTTGAGAGAATATCAATGAAATTAGCTTGAAAAACTATCTTTCTTGAAAACAAGTGAATAATTCTCTCTAAATTCCTCACCTCCATTGATTGGGAAGCAACAAAGGTTCTTTGAGTCCTCATTTCAACTTTTCTTGGGGATTTGTGACTAACAACTTACCAACTATAAGAAGAATATCTAAAAACCTTTATTTTGTTCATTTACGTTAGTTTTTTTTTTTTTTACCAGCGCTCAATTAAATAAAAATATTTGAGTAATTTACATATCTTCTTGAATTTCTGAAATAAAAAAGTATATTTATATTAAAATTATTTTTAAATTAAGAAAAATTATTATTAAAAAAAAAAAAAAAAAAAAAACATTTAAAAAGAATAATAAAATAAAGAATAATTATCATGATTAAATATGAGAGAATTTTTAGAATTTTAACCTACTTAATGATTAAGATTAAAGGTATTGAACTTCACAATTTATTCAGAATTGTATGGATCAAGAAACTCAGTAAACTAACTAAATTTTCATTTAATAATTAAGTTTCCAACTTCTATTATCTCAATTTCTCTCTGAAATGGATCATCCTAATTTTATGAGTATTTCCTTCCACATTCACCTATTCCCCCTATCTGGGGTCCTTTGCACCTATGGGTGCAAATGCTAGTTATCATCTCATGGACCTTTTAATTAGTTTATGCATTCATTGCATAGATAAGTTCACTAATTGAGGCCTATGCACATCCAAAGGACTTTAAAATGGTGAAGTACTTACTTGGCTATGGCCTCTATGTTGTGTACATCTTCCATTATTAGAAATAATATACACTTATTATCACTAAGAGAGAATTCCACAAGTGTATACATGAGTTTCACTAATCTCCAATTATATGAGATGGTTAACTCATTAACGCATGGCCAATTAACTAGGATTATTTGTTAATTTTCTATAGTGGATGTCCATATCTCTCTGGATTATTTGTTAATTTTCTATAGTGGATGTCCATATCTCTCTAGATTCTCTACTAGACTCACTATTTTACGAGTTCAACCAAGTATAATGTATTACATTGAATTTTAATCTCTCATAATTTTCATGAATAGAATTTATTAATTCTTTTCTTTATCAATTTTCTTTCTTCTTTATTGACAATCTTTGTTCATTGTTTTCTAGCTAGATCTAAATTTTGTAGGTTCAAATACAATGTCACATGGTATTAGAGTCCATGGGATCTAGGAAGAAGGATCATAGACAATCTATTCATAGGTATTGAATATTGGAGCTATCAGAAAGAATGGAATTTTCATTTGTAATTTTCACTCCATATAACTATTTGGAATGGAAGCCAAAGATTTGTAATTTTTACTCCATGTAAATATTTGGAATGGAAGCCAAAGATTCCAATTCAACTTAGAAGTAGAAACATGTATCTAGTAGTCATTGAAACATAAATTGAACCAAACTATGTAGTAGAAAATTCAAAAAATATAAATTGAACCACATTCCGTAGTTGAAAAATCAAATTATAAATCAAATTATTTCAAGAACGTGGACTAGACCTTTGGTCTCCTATGCTTATCAATTTCTCCATGACTATTCCATATTGAAGCATTCACCCTTCCAAATCAAATTTGAACCACTTTGGAGGCACATTTTAGAAAGCTCAATAGGATGTAGAGTTATCCTTAAAAATGACCTAAACCCAATAAATCCTAACAGTTTTGAAAACATTAAAGGTTTAGACCAAACATAACACCACTTAGATATGTTTTTTAAATATATTTTTTGAGTCGAAGGTTCAGTGTATCCAATAGGTCTCGTGATTCCTTCTGCGCTTCTCAATTTGAACTCAGGAGTCGAATTGGAATTTGGAATGGGATTTTGAGAAGAGGAAGGGGAATGTTTGGATTGGTTGGATAGGCAGTGTAGGCAGTCTGTGATCTACATCTCATTTCGTAGCTTGTGTGTGTTAAGCATGACATAGTTCCAACAGCTTGCACTTGGAAATTGTCTGTAATTATATTTTGCATTTGACATAGCCTCGTCACAAGTCGGGCTCTAATTTGGAGAGCATGTATCAAATTATATGATGACTAAATTATATTCATTGAATTAAGTTTTCTTTTAAAAGAAAAGTACTATAATTGACATTATAACAACAAAAACTCAATGATATATCTAAGACTTTTGTGATACGTAAATTAGACAAATGTCTTTCGGATTAATCACATCGTTAGTATTTGGTCGACGTTTTGAACCAACTAATGTGGTTCATCCTCAGGACAAGGTCAATGAACCACATTAGTTGGTTCGAAATGTCGACTAAATCTTAAAAATGTGATTAATCCGAAAGAAATTTATCTAATAATTCATTGAATTAAGTTTTCTTTTAAAAGAAAAATACTATAATTAACATTATAACAACAACAATTTTTTTTTTAATTATGAAGTTTATTTTTACTCTAAAATATTGTTATATCCTATCATCTTGCATTAACGAAGAATTGTAATTGCATTAATGTGAAGAATTTTAATTGATGGAGATAAAAATAAAAACAAGATTTTATTTTTATAGATTAATGTGAAGAATTGTAATTGCATTAATGTGAAGAATTGTAATTGAAGGAGATAAAAAATAAAAACAAGATTTTTTTTATTTTATTTTTTTTGAGATAATGGTCCATTCGTGATCAAAACCAAGGCTATATTATTATAATCAATTATTTTATTATTATTTTAATATATTTATTATATATATTTATTAGCCTAATAAATCAATTTTTACCCTTTTGTTTTATCAAACGTATTATTTAATTTCTTTTTATGTTTAATTTTAAGTTGAATTGTGTTTTTGTTTGATCTACGACTTTTGTGATCCATAATGTAGATAATTGTCTCTCGGATGATCTTGGATCTCCGGAATCTGGAAAAGGAAATCAACAATATTTATGCGTCTATGGTCACCGATCCTCCAGATGAATATGTGCTTTTGATGCTCCAGTCCTTAGAAGATAAGAAATTATCCATTTTAAAAGCCCAGGAACTCATATGGAAACTCAAAAGCCAGGTTGTCTGGCTTAAGGATGGTGACCATAATTCAAAAAAAAATCACCATTATGCAAATGGACGAAAGAACCGCAATTATTTTTGGCATATTGATGCCTCGGACGGCTCCCTCCTCCACATTTCAGCGGAAATTAGATTAGAGGCTCATAGATTTTTTTCGGATCACTACAAATGCAGTGAGGGCATCCGGTTCGGGGAACATGTCTGGGCTTTGGAGTGATATCCTTGCATGTTTGACAATCTGGAGAATCGGCAATTACATGCTCTGGTCTCCAAAAATGAATTATGGGACATTATTAAATCATTTGCGGCAGATAAAAGTCCCGGAATTGACGGGTGGCCGGTGGAATTTTATGTACATTTTTTTGAGATATTAGCGGATGATCTCATGCAGATGGTGGAGTCTTCCAGAATCACAGGCAGGATCCCGGGTGACATTAATTCCACTTTTATAGTGTTAATAGCCAAGATTTCTACGCCCAAAACTTTCTATATTTCAGTCCAATTTCCTTGTGTAATTTCCTCTATAAGATCATCTCTAAAGTCATCGCAAAGCACATCATTGGACCCCTTGCAAAGCACATTACTAAGGATCATTATGGTTTCCTCCCTGGTCGCCTCATCCACGATGCAATTACACTGGCGCAGGAGGGGATGCACTCATTGCACTCTAAAAATATGAAGGGTATCGTTATGAAAATCGACCTCTTCAAGGCATACGACTGTCTTGATTGGTCCTTTGTGTGCCTTGTTTTGTTTAAGATCGGATTTCAGGAACACAATGTGGCTTGGATCTTGGCATGTATTTCCCATATCTGGTATGTTGTAATTGTCAATGGCGCCCCTTCAGATTTCTTCAAAGCCGAGAGGGGACTGCGGCAGGGTTTTTCCCTCTCTCTACTTCTGTTTATCCTCATAATGGATGGGTTGAGCCAGCACACTCTTGAACTGAAGCATAGAGACATGTTCTCAAGAATCAACATTACTGGTAATGCTTATATTTCCCACTCTTTCTTTGTGGAGGATATTCTCATTTTTGGTATTATTTCGTGTGCACAATGGTATGCTCTCCACTGCATTTTCCTGCGCTTTGGGGCAGCTTCCAATCTTATTATCAATGGAGCTAAGTCCCTCTTAGTGGCTGGATGGGGGGATTTAAACAACATCCTTATCATTGCAGGGCTCTTTCATATGTCGTTGGTACCTCTTGATAAGGGCTTCAAGTATCTTGGCTTTCGATTGAAACCCATAAGCTATTTAACCAGGGATTGGCTCTAGCTGTTGGAAAAATTCCAAAATAGACTATGGCAGTGGTCGAACCGTTGGCATTCTCTTGGTGGTAGGTTCGTTCTTGTGCAAGCGGTCCTCCAGCAGTTTGTGGTGTTTTGGTCTCATATGTTTCTTATCCCAGCTTCCATCATTACTAGAATCTGAAGAATCATTGCTTCCTTCATTTGGTCGGGGGCAAAAGGTGGCGAAAAATATCACCTTTGCAGGCTTGAATTTATTTCCATTCCAAAAAAGCTCGGGGGATGGGGCTTACTTGACATTCGCATGTTCAATCAGGCCCTCCTAGCCAAATATTTTTGGTGTGCACTTTCTGGCAACGACATCTGGTTGTCCCTCTTCCGTATCAAATACCATTTCCATGGTGGCCTTCTCCCATTTTTTCGCAGAGGTTTACCTTCTTGTCTGCATGCCTCTCTAATTTCTCGAAGCTTCAGGTGCATTGTCCACATTGTACGTGGCAAATTACTCTTTTATTTCAAGAATGGTCTTGACATTTTGATTGGGATCGATGGTATTTCGGGCTTATCTCCGGACTTTTCCATCCCTCAACCGCTCTGTCATCAGCTTGTTCAGAAAGGCCTCTTCTGTCTATCGCAGTTCATCCTGACTTGGCAGCAGGGATGCCCCATTTGGAAAGATTCCCTTCGGTTGGGTTTGATCGGCCTAGCAATGGACCAATGGTCTTTGGTTGCACGCTCACTCCAAGAGGCAAGATTTTTTCATAGCTCCTCGGGTGACCGCATTCTCTGGGTTGGCCCCACTAAAAAAGGTGTTATTTATGTGGTCGCTTTATACCTTAATCTCGTCTCAGCTCATCCGTGTGCCTCCCTTCAGCCTTTCAAAACCATCTTCTGGAAGAGGAATATCCCTCTTAAGATCCTTCTCTTTGTATGGTTGGCATGGAAAGACAAGATTCTTATGTGGGACAATCTTCTCAAGAGGGGCCACCAGGGTCCCGACATCTATTCCTTATGCCACAATGAATCTGAGTCTGTCTCACACATCCTTTTATCCTGCTCTTTCACTTTGGATTTATGGTCTAACTTCTTCTCCTTGCTGCAAGATCCCTCTTGGAGGCCACTTAGCATGGACCAATGCATATCCAGGTGGAGTGCTATTGATCAGAGATACTGCTCCTTACCTTTCTTCCTTTTTTGAGAAGTCTGGCTGGCAAGAAACAGATTCATATTTTCAAGGATCCCTCCTCTCAAGCATCGTATTCTCCACTACATTTTGACTTGGATCAATTCTCAAGATTTCTCGTTGCCTTCCTCCCCCAACCTCTCTCGCAGACTTTTTCCTCACCCTATTCAAATTCTAGTCGGTTTTTTCGATGGTGCAGAACAGTTTGGGGTCTGTGGTTGTGGCTCTTAGATCAAGCTTTCCTAGAGGAATGCTTCCACATCAGCTGGAATGGGGGTCGGGGTACCAACTCGAGGGTTAAACTCCTCGCCCTCTAGAGTCTTCTCCGGTTTTCTCACAATGATCAGATTCAGAACCTCTCAATCTATGGGGACTCCAAAGCGGTCATTGATGGACTGAATGGCACCGCTTCCTTTCACCCCCCGGGTCTCAATGGCTAGATCAGCAGAACGGTACATCTTTGTCACATTCTGAGCTCCCCTCATATTCGTCACATCTTCAGAGATTCCAATATGAAGGCGGACAGGCTCTCCAAACTCGGCCTAGGATTACCTTTCGATTCTATTCACGTCGAGCATTGGTTGGGGCCCTCGTTGGCGAGCTCTTATTCGCTGCCCCTCCCTTAGTCATGCTTCGGTGGTTATCTTGTTTTTCTGTGGACATGAGCTTGTATGGTTACTACTGTACATATATCCTGGCTTATCTGTCGTTTGCTTTTGGCCTCTCATGGCAAACAGATAGCAATATGTAGTTAATCTCTTGATGGATAGATGTTGATAACCTCTATTTTCTCTTTTTTGTTGGCATATGATTGTCCATATCAAGCTTTATTCTATAACATTATGTTATTGTATGTACTGTTTTCTTTATTTTAATACAAGAAATAGTGTTTTTTCTCCTCTGAAAAAAATGTCTTTCGAATTGTGTTTTTGTATTTTATCTTTTGAACCATTTATATATAAAATGTCCAAGAACATGTGCCATTTTAAAATATCTAAAATTACTTATAAAATCTTTTGTTTTGAAATTGTATATTCTAAAATTGTATTTGTTGGTTGTAAATTAAAAAGTAAATTTCAATAACATACATTTGAATATAATTATAAATTAAAATTCAATAATATACATTCGAATATAATTAAACTACATCTACGATCGTGAAACGTGTATCACTATTGGCTCCCGTAGCGAAGAGATCCATATCTGTGGAGTTATCTAAGTATCACTATTGGATCGTGAATCATGTGTGCACTATTGAAACCCATATGTGGAGCTATCTACGTCCCTTTATGAGAGAGATGAAACGTAATATCTTTGCTTAATTTGGAAATCTTGTGGATCATTAAATTTGAATTTCCTGCTTGTTATTATTAAATAAAAACAAATGTGTGTTTTTGGTCTATGTTTAATAATTAATTAATTAATTAAGAAGAAGATTTAGTAAAGATAGATAGGTTTTTGATTAGAAAAAAATAATAATAGAAAAAATATTTCGAAATATTTTTAAATATGTAAAATTATGTGGTTTTTAAATTTATATTTTATGAATGTCAATATTTTGTGTAATTATCCTGGATGCGGGTGGGTAACAAGGCATATGGTACGCAGGTGAATTGGTGGGATGGCGCGTGGCTTATTACCACTGCCATCCAACCTCACATGATGTCGGTCTTAAATTCTTCCGTCCAGGTCTTCAATGCAGAGTTAATGAAGCCCATCCCCCGTCGATTGCCTGCTCTTTCTTCAGTCATGGCGCCCTACGATGATCTCATTTGTGTTCCTCCCCTTCGCACCTTCTGCTCCCTTGCTGCCGCTGAGCATCGCTCACGCACCATCACAGGGATGCGATGTGCTTTGGGTTGCTGTGTAAACTTAATGTCGAGATTCCATTTTTCCAACAGCTCTTTCTGCAATCACTTACGCCCGTCCTCCTCTCCAACTAGTTATCCTCTGCAGGCTCAAGCAAGTCTCCTTTCAGTTCTCCCCTGTTCCCACAATTCTGCTGACATTTTTGCTCCCTCTGCTCTTCTTACCATGCCTTGCTTGTGCCCGAGAATGCGCTGCAGGAGAGGCAACTCCCGTGGGCAAGTGAACCGCAGGTCCTCCCCCTCCACCTCAGATTCTTCGTCCTACTCTTCGGAATTCGGCCCTGTTCGCTTTCCTGCCTCCAGAAGGGGTCGTGGTAGGGGTCGAGATCAGTCCAATCCCGCTGGGCACTTTCGTATCTCCTCCAGGGCGCATTCTCACCATGCTCGTCTTCAATTCCCCTGCACTTTCAGCAATATCTCCCTCTTAGCCTCTGTCACCATCGAACTCCGGGAAGTTTCCTCGGGTCAAGTCATGGCTACTCCTGAAGCGGCTCTGGCGACTAAAGAGGAAGCCGAGCACAGCATTTCTCAGAAGGATATCCGGCAGAGTGTTGATCCTGGTGTTGATGTTGATGTGGGTCTGCAAGCAGGTCCCAGCGCTCCAAATGACAGCGGCTCCGCAAGCAAGGATGGCCCTCCTCCTAATGAAGATGATCCATACAAATTTGCTTGCCTTATCATTGAGAAAGAGCCTCCCTCATCTCATGACGTCTAATCAGGTTTGCGTTCCTGGGTTTTTGGTTTCTGTTGGCATGGAGGTGTTCAATTCTAGTTTGGTGCTCCTGCTTTACTGTTCTCCAGCTCTCATGTTCATTCTTTTGTTAAACTGCCGGTTTCCCCTGCGTGGGCGGCATAATTCGGTTTATGATTTCAATTTTTGGCGCTGCCTCAGAATTTTGAAATGTCAGTTTTGGGTTCTGTAATGGGTAGGAACTGTAAGAATCCAGGCACTCTGGTTATGTCTGATAATGTCACTGTGTCAAGGTCTGTTCACAATCCAGTCATAGAAGTCAATTATCTCTTTGAGTCAGATGAGGTCACAGTTTTTATAGCTCTCTTGGTCAGCTTCCAGCATGTTTTGTTTGTCAATGACCAGCATTGTAATGTGAGAATGTCAAGTTCCAGCGGCCTGTGCTTCTTTGTAATTTTATTTTGTATCAATATAGAAATAGAACTATTCAGAAAATATATATATATATATATATTGTGTAATTAATATTAAAGTGATATTTTGCATTTATATTTATTGTTAAAATATAACTATTTATAAATAATAATAATAATAAATTATTAAAAATTACATAAATATATATTCGTTTAATTGAAATTAAGTTTAATTCTTTAAATTTGATCACACTGCAAAACACATTAAAAAACTCAGAATCCAAAAATCAAATTATTACAACTTTCACGAAACAATAAGAATCTAAATTTACATAATAAATGGCCAAAGAATGAACCACGAAAATTATGGGTAAAGAAATAAATATTGATCGGCATCCATGGCAGTTGTCTGGAGGCGATTTCAGACTCAAAAGATAGTCAGGTCCATTTTAACTAGAAAAACCATGGCCAACCCCCACATTATGTGCACGTCCAAATGACAATGCATCAACCATGCTCCTGCAATAAATAATCACCGTTACTAATATGTACAAGGTATTGGCTAATTCAAAATAAGGGGCATTACTGAAACAAACGCTTACTAGGATTGTCACCCACAAATCTTATGGCATCCCATCCATTGACTGGAGCGTTCACTGTATTGCACATAGGGGGGTCGACGAGGTTGAAATTCTGAGGATCTATTTATGAATTATAATTCCCAAACCCTGCTCCCACGATGTAAAATTTATTACCATGCAGATGGATAGGATGACTTTCACCCGCAAATATATTCGTTCCCTGAAGAATTACTTGCACCGTTGTGTTATAATTAGTAATTTTCACTCTCGTGTCCTTCATCGGGTAAATCCGTCGTGAATACTCCTTTCATGTTGAATCACTGAGCTTGAAGAATTAAGAAAGAATTAGACTAGCTAGATTATAATAGTAAGATGAGGTGATTGAGCTATAAATGTAAAAAACCATTAATTAATAATATATTAATTGATTTTAAAGTTATTATAATATTTTTCAAAAGTGAATTTCAGTAATAATAATAGAAATGAAAATAAAATTATTAATTTGAATCATAATCATTTTATATAATAATAATGTTATTAAATTTCAGTTGAGTCAAATTCAATAGTATTTAATAATCAATTATTTTCACATTTATTATAATTGATATTAGTTCAGTGTAGTTGATTTAATTTATTATGGTTAGTTATAGCTTATCTTGATTAGTTATTGTTAATTTTATTGAGTATTGTTAACTCTTTTAATTATGATTGATAATGGTTGACTATGTTGATTATATTTGACAATTAATAGTTGGTATCATAAAGTATAATATACCATATTAAAATATTTATATCGAAATAGTTAGCCACAAATTTCATTGGTTTTACCCAAGAAATTTTGAAGGGGAAATTATATTATAAAACCAAATTCTCATGTGTATTTTATTGTACAAAATGGTTACTTTATATAATGACGATGATCATAACAAATACATCAAATTAGAGAAATTAACTCAAACCACCACCATAACTATCTCCTCAAATCTTTCCATGAATCTTTCACTAAATATCCATCCCGATTTTCACTCATCCCTGTCAATCTTTAAACCTTTCCATAGACTTATATACTTGGCCTACTTCATTACATTTTTCATCATATAATTTAAGAATTAGATATTATTCCCAAGTAGTATTTATTCCCTCACACTCCCCCTTAACCAATATTTGTGATTTCTTTATTTTCAACTATTGTATGAACTAGTCTCATCTTCATCTTCAATTTTCTACAATTCTCTTCTTTGGTATTTTCCTTTCATCTTCATGTATCTTCATCCTTCATCTTGTACATGCAAAAACATAACTAATGGGTTTGTTAAAGACCATTTTGTTCATCGATTCTCTAAGAAACCTATTCTTCTACATCGTTCAATAGTTGATTCAGATGGATATTGATGGCCACTCACCTATTCCACTAGCTTACAACACAATTTTTGTATTTTGGCAGTCTTTAGGTCCTGAACTTTCGGAGCCATTTTGAGGCCCTAAACGACATTTTGGGGGAAAATAAGCTAACAAGAGTTGTTGCTACCAACCGAAGGTTGTTCTGCTCTTATAAAACCTTCTAACAAGCTATCATGGGTGCCAAAAAAATATGATATGCCAAAGTTATGACCCCGAGAAGTTGGCATTCCAACTTACCTTATAGGGGCCCACAAGCCTTTGATGCTTCATCTCCTAGGGTTAGGATTTTGGATATTTAGGGTTTCTCATTATTTCTTCATGATAAAAATTCCCCTAAAACTCAACGTAACTCAGTTTAGGAAGGCATGTAGTCATCAAATATATTCTCAGAGATAAACTACCATCGTTTGAGTTAGTTTTTTTTCATTCTGCATGTAAAGAGTTTCAACATTTATATTTATTAATAGAATTTTAGTTTCACTATATCTCTATGTTTTGATTATAAATATGTATTTCATTTCATTCCCTTCTTAAATTTGAATCAGTGGTATTAGAGTGATCTAGACTTTCTCTGTTTTTTTATGCATGTCCCCAACGATGTCGAGGTATAATGAGTTTGGACTTGAACTGCTTGAGCCCTTGCAATACCACCTCCACCAACCTCGACGAACTCCCATGGTAGATACAAGACAAGGGAGCAGGAGGTCCTATCAAATTATTGATTGAAGAAGCCCTTGAGCGAAAAAGGAATGAGATGATGGATAATTTTTCTGAGATCCTTTGATATATAGCAATAGGTCAGGCATCTTCATCCAGCAACCATTCTGGAGGTGCCGCCCCCTTTAAGGTGTAAATTAATTTTGATATTCCAACATTTGAAGGCGAGATAGATGCAGATGCTATAGATAAATTGTTAACTATGTTGGAATGATATTTTTTAGTCCATAATTATTTCGATAGAGAAAATATTAATTTCACACTCCTTAAGGCTAACCTCGTGTCAAGGATCGATGGGGAACTAACTGTAAGGAAAGAGCTATGGAGGAATATGCCCATTTTTTAGTGGCACCCTCTTAGAACTCTTTTAGGGATCTCGTTATGGAACAATATAACCATGTTGGAAGTTATGAAGACAAGTATATAAAATGGACCACACTGCGGTAAGAAATGCACTAAGAAGTGCCAAAGTTCATGAACATCTTTCATACCTTGTGCACAAAGCTGGTTATCAAGGATTATGAGTCACATTTGGTGCTCAAGTATTGTGGCAGTTTCACAAATATATCTAAGAATAAATGGATTTCTTAGATATTTTCTCTCTTAGGGTAGCATAACAATATGTTGTCAAAATTGAGCAAAAATTTAAATAAATGAAGCGAGACTTTGGATTTGTGAATCCAATGTAGGGTAAGGGCACCCCCAAACTGCAAAACAAAGATTAGTGCCAGAACAGAAAACCACCTGAAAACCCATCGAATATGCAAGGAAATAATAGTAATGGGAAGGTGAAGACAGACACGAGAAAGTGGTGTGAGTTCCATAAGAACCCCACTCATAACACAGTTGAATGTCATGAAAAGTAGTCACTAGTGGCTGAGGTAAAATCTTTAGAGTTAGACACGGGAATTGACTCTGAACTAGACACTGACAAAAGGAAACAAATCATTGATGTATAGCCCAGTGCCACTATTGGCACCATCAAATTCCAACAAAGGGAGCTTGAAGATCTAGAGTATGGTGAGCGCCTCTTCCACTCACCAATGTGGGTGAAGAGTGCTCCATTGAATTTCATTGTCGATAGTGGGAGTCAAAATAACCTCTTCTCAGTAGAGGTCGTTAAGCAGTTGGACCTACTGACAACACCACACTAGCAGTCGTATGCCATCCAATGGATCCACCAAGGGTGAGCTCTTCACGTCATCCAACAATTTCGTCTGCCCTATAATATCAAGCCTTTCATGGATGAGGTATTGTGTGATGTTTCTCCTCTTGAAATTTGTAGTTTTTTCTTAGGAAGACCATACTTGTGGAAGAAACATGATGTGTATAAGTCCATACTTTGTATTGTTATTATTATAATGGGTATAAAACTATACATGATACTAAAGGTAGCCTCGCCTACTTCCATTTCTTTAATCTTTGTTATGCAATGCCATAAGAACATCTCCTAAAATAGGATTTTTTTTTTCTTCCTGATTCTCTCTTAAAGTAAGGGGAATATCATGAGCACATCCATGGCCTCCAGAAAAGTGTAGTTCACATAATATAAGTAAGTGGATAAGGTCATGGAAGAGAACATGGACATCTTCTCCTCCCCCACTGGGGTATCTTTAAACTGTTAGGTGAAGCATTTAATCAATCTAACCATCATCACACATCTATTTAATTGACCAATCTATAACTGCTCTTATTTTAAAAATAAGGAAATCAAGCAATAGGTCTAGAAGCTGCTGCAAAAGGGGCACAGATGACCAAGTTCCTCACACAGTGGAAGCCAAATTGTACTCTTACTGAAGAAGAATGGGACCTAGAGACTTTGCATTGATTATCAGGCTCTGAAAAAAATCACAGTGAGGAACAAATACCTGATTCCATTAATTTATGACCTTCTTGACGAGCTCAAGAAACTAAGTACTTTAGAAATATTGATTTGAATTCATGTTATCACCAAGCTCCAATAGAAACCATGAATGTGTTGAAGACCTCCTTCAAGTCTAAGGAGGGCCTTTTTTAGTGTTTAGTCATGCCCTTTGGTTTAACGAATGCTCACAAAACTTTCATGAGGTTGATGGATGACATCATGCAGCCTTTCATCAATTCGTTCATGGTTGTATATCTAGATGATATCCTTGTCTTCAATAATATTTTCATAGATCAATTGCAAAATATTTGATAGGTCCTTCACTCTCTATGACAACACAAGTTCTGTGCTAACTTAGAAAAATCTCCTTTGGCAAGTAAAAGGTTCATTATCTGGGTTACATCATCAATGAAAAAGGTGTGCATGTGGATCTAGCTAAGGTCCAAGTCATCCTAGATTATACGACCTCGATGACTATAAAAATGTTTCGCAAATTCTTGGGCCTTGATAATCTCTATCGAAGATTCATGTTGGGTTTATCTCATATCATTTGGCACTCAAATCAAGTTACCAAGGGTAGATAAAAAAATAAATATTGGTTCGAAGCACAATAAAAGGAATTCCTTGAACTGAAACATTGCCTTTACTCTCCACCAATTGTCACCCTTCCAAACCAGCAATAACCATTTTATATTGAGATAGATGCCTTAAACTATGCTATTAATGTAGTCCTCACTTAGTAAGGGAATATAATGTCCTATCAAAGTCTGACACTCTCCAATAATATATGAATATACCCCTCCTATGATAACGAGATGTATTCCATCATCCATCCCTACCAGCAATGGAAACATTGTATTCTAGGGAAGGAGACGATCATCCACATGAATCACTGACCTCTTCAATTTATGTAGACACAAGGGAAGTTACGGAATGATCAGCATCAGAAATGGTCCACATATCTGCAACAATTCCATTTGAACATTAAATACAAGGGTAGCACCAATCACGTCACAGACTACCTCAATCAACCCCCAATTTTGGAACTGAACATAGTTCTCAACTTTTGTGGGAAAGAGACCTCTGCATTGCCATAGTTATATGATAGTAACTCAAAACTCATTACCATCTACAAGATATTGATGACTAGTAAACTAGTTCCACACTTGCACCCTAATGATAGACTATTGTGCTACCTAGGACATCTTTGTGTTCCTTAATGAGAGCATTCCAAGTCAATCCAGGAGGCACATTATAGTCAATTCGTAGGGATATTTAGTGAGGAGAAGATAGCGGAATTATTATAGAGGTGTTTTTATTATCCAAAACTTTAATGAAATGTTGGCAAGTATATCAAATATTGCATTGTCTGTGTCATCACCAAGCGAACCATTAAGAAACATGGCCTATAACCCCCTCTAACTACTCCCAACTGACCTTGTGAGTCCATATCAATGGACAATATGTATGGGATTCCTTGTACCAAGCATGGTAATGATTTTTTGTTTATGGTCGTTAATATATTTTCTAAGATTTCCATTATGGTTGTTTTCAATAAAATTATCATAGCAGAAGCCACCTCCAAGCTCTTCTTTGAAAAAGTGTGTGTACATTTTAGGATCCCACGGACCATGATGTCAAATTAGGATAGTGAGTTCCTAAGTGCATTTTGGTTGAGCCTCTAGTGATTTTTGGACTCCAAGCTCACCAAGTCAACTACATTCCATCCCTAGATTGATGGTGAGATGGAGGTCATCAATAGAATGATCGTGCAAATTTTACACATGTACATCATCAATAGAATGATCGTGCAAATTTTACACATGTACAACTCCAAGCATCCCCAAACATGGGATGAGAGACTCCCCTATATTAAACACAACTACAACGGAGGTATCCAAAGCTCAACTAGCCACAACCCCTTTCAATTTTCCTTGGGATTTCAACCATTGTGTCCCATTGGTGTCACACTACCCATTGCAATTGAAAAGGTACAATTTGCACATGTTCCATTTGAAGTTGACAAAGCTAACAATTTTATTGAACTAATTTAGCACATTCGCCACTAGATCCATGATATCTTGCATAATGCCAATACTAAATATCATGATCAACATTGAATACCAAATAAGTTTTAGGTGGGAGATAAAGTTTGGTTGCATTGGTAGAAGGAATGCCTTCTAAGGGCTCATAAGAATCTTTGGCCCCTATGCTATGGATCTTACACCATAACCAAGTCTATGGGTGATAATTATTTTCAGCTAAGTGTCCCCCCATTCGTTGTTCTATAACACCCTCATGTTTACCCTATTATTATAAATATAGCAGTGATAGGCACATCAACATGGAAATAGACATGACAAGACTAAACCTAAATTAATGATTAATATTAATTATGTAACACAACTTAATCTTATATATTCTTACAGATCCTTGGTATGAGGAAGAAATTGCCAAGTTTTTTTAGCTGCCCTAAAAAATAAACACCCTCTTATCCACTAAATCACATACCAAATCCTCTGGGAGAAAATTCAAACCCTTATTGAATAATTTTTTAATTAAATGCAATGATTAAATGTAAATAGAATATTAATTTTAAATATAAATTAAAACATTTTTAAAATATTAGATATATAATTATATTTTAAAAATAAATAATAATGTTTTAAAACATGGTTGATTATTATGTAAATAAAATTGAAAGTGGGTACATAATACAAATATAAGAAGCTAAGCTCATAATAGGCTTGTCCCTCGAAGTTTGAAGGGGCGGTGTTGCTAAAAATAAATTAGGTGGTGCCAACTTTCCCCCACTCGACCAAGGAAGGTAGTGAGGTAGTGGTGAAAAGAAAGAGATAAATACACACCATGCTTGGCTACAAGGGGAATGGACCACCTGCGCATCATTATTTTTAATCACACCAATTGGGTTTGACTATTGGTAGTGGTTTCATTATAGAGCCTATGCCTCATAAGACCTTGCATCCGACTTAGGGGTATTTCGTTACAAAAATATTATGTTTCATTTGACCTATAGTTAGATGGATAGCATGAAACTAAGTCATCTAAATTTGTATGTGGATTATGGATGTTACAGAAGATATTTGATTCAGTGCATGAATAACAAGTGTCGCATGCAACAGTCGTCCCTGCCGAGTTAAGGAACCAAAACCAGTTTGATCTATACCCCATAGTCTTACCATATGCATCTGTCGTATATGGAGACAAATTCATTTATATGTAACTTCCAAATCTACCTAGTTAGCTTTAACTTATGCATTCTAGTGTACTTTCAAGATGCATCTCGGCAACATCTTATCACCTAATATGGGGTGAGGATCATCGTGAAGTAAAGAACAGTTCGAAGTTCAAGTCTTACTAATAAATTCATATAAATTCAAATGAAAACAATACCACATGGTAGCAAAGTGTAACCTTTACTTTCCACCATTCATAAAACCTGTCTGTATGTGTGCGATCATGAACAGAATTTGAAGTGTGCTCTTTCATGTCTTCCTTAGATCACAAGTGAACTGTTTGAGATTTGAGCTTTGAGCTTTCCATGGCATTTCTATGAAATTTATTGAATCCCTGAATTATGTGTTGGTCGTTGTGTCTATAGAATTTTCCAATAGTTCTTCTTCAATGCTTTTTGTTCTTTGAGATTCTGCTTCTAGAGAATCTTCTAAGCTTTTGGGTTGCTTTAATTTTGGCTCTACCAAGGTTTCAGATTCTGCACTTTTTGCTTTCTCTATATATTTTTATATTGTTTCTAGTTGCTCTATATCACTTTCTGTAGAATTTGGGAGGGCTTCTGCTATAGAGCTTTCCATTTTCTCATTTTCTACTTCTGTAGAAATCGAGAAGTTGTCGTTCTCTGAGTTTTCAATTTTCAGCATTTCGTTATATGCAAAGCCTGTTAGAGTTTCTATTTTTCCTGGCATTTCAGCGAGTGAGTAATTCACCAAGCTTTTGATCTCTATAATTTTCATCTGCTCCATTTTGTTGATAGAGGAGTTCGCAATGGCTTCAGCTTCGATTCCTCGCTTTCAGTCTTTTGCACTTTCTTTCCTATAAAATTTGCAGCCTTTCCTGATCCAACGCCTTGGCTTTCTGCTGAATTCGCATGAATTTTAGCTTCATTTCTTTCAGAAGTCTCCTTTCATGTATTTTCATAATTTCTCATGTTTTGAAATTCTTATGTTTTCGAAAAATGATTCAAGACTTTTCATTTCTCCTAATCAATTATTTGTAAACTCATAAATGGAAATTGTGATTCTGCAGGAAATTAGAAAAGACAAATGAGGAAATGGTCAAAAATTTGTGAATTAATATCACCTAAAAGAATAGAGTTGTTTGATATCGCAGGAAGAAGGTCTTTGACCTACATAAATTTCACCTTAAGAACCAGACCTGCATCTTGGAGAGTTGGAGGGAACTGCATCTTGGATAGTTTTTTATTTCACAGGAAAAATGTCCTTAACCAAAAGCACAAGCAAGATGGGGGGGTTTCATCTGCTTATCTTACCACTAGCTATGAGGTCTTACGTAGAAAATCTCTCTCAAAAAGGTAAGCATCGAAGTGTTGTCTCATTTAATAGGGATTTTTCATTTCAAGCAGGTTATAAAAGAGCCATTCCACACTCTGAAATTGAAAGAAATCCAAACTGCTGCTACTATACTTTTCCATCCTAAAGGGCTAGAGGGCATCATTAAGTGTAATTTCTATGTACCTGCTACTCAACATAGCGACTACTCAACATAGTGATTGGTCCGACTAGTCTGGTTGTCCACGACTCGCCTTTGTGAACAACTTGTACCGATTGGGTTTACCGCATCATAGTAGCCAGTGGTTGTTTAGGTGTGTGTAGCTTATCATTGTTGCATGTCCCCTCTAGCCTTGTCGCATCTGTTGGAAATACTCCCAACCACCGCCATGAATAAATAGTGGCAATAGCCCACGCTTCATTGAATTTTTGTGCAGGGAAGGACGAAGCTTCAGTTTTCAAATCCGAAGGCATTCAAGAAAAATTCAGAAGCAGAGTACCGCAAGCCCACTATGCGTTTAATTTCATAAAACCATCATCGTTGAATTGCCATTGCCCGCAGCCCGCAACTGTTATGTTTTACCCTTAAGCCTTTTGCCAAAGCTATTTCCCCACTGATGCAATATTTTTTGGACCCACCACTTACCTTTACTGCATTAACCAAACCATGCAAACCTTCGTTATTTCATTTTATCACCTTATCGCACTTTCTGCCATTTAACTCCCCGCACATCGCAGCCCGCAACTTTTAAGTTGTAACTCTTAAGCACTTCGCCAAAATTAATATTTTTCCGATTCGATTTGGTGGGACCGACAACCTACCTTACCACATTACATTTTCGTTATTTCCTTACCTTTCTCGTATTTCGCACTTACCGCTTTTAAGCCGCATGCAGCCCGCACTTTGCAAAGTTTAAGTTTTAACTTTTTCAGCCGCCCGCAAGTTATATTATTTTTTTTGCGATGCGATTGAAAAAGGGCACGTGTAAAGCTCAAGAGGATAGCGCATATCGGTGCTCGCAATCTCAGGATTTTAATGGATAAGCGCCCGTAAGTTAAATGGTTTACATTGCGATGCGATATGTGCCATGGCACAATCTCACATCGGAAATTTTAAGTTATGTCCCATGTCGCGCATATGTTAAACGTTAAGATTGTCAATATGTGATCGAGCGCCTATTATAGGTCAATTTTGGCACCATTCCCAATGACCTGGTTAAACTGGAAATCATCCCCAGAACCAATGAATAGGGTCTACCATCCCCTATCATTTCAATTGTTACATGCCCTAAGACAAAGAACAAGAACAAATCATCCATGACTTCCATTTCAAGGTTTCCAAGATTTGAAGTACATGTTATATCACCTATGAGCTCACCAATGCAGCCTCTCAAGGGACTAATTGCTTTGCATATGCAATTACCCCCATTCAAGGGTGCTCCACAAAACACTTCCCGGCATTCAAGAGTGTGTTGGTCAATTGGGAGCGAAATTCTCATTGTTCTGGAATCTCCACATGGCCAATGCCTTCTAGAAGAGTGAATATGTGTCAAACTTCGAATCCCTGTGTCCATTCAACACCTCTGATCTTGGGAACATGTCTTGCCTATTATTAGAAAGTCATTTATTGTGAAACTACTTTCAGTTGTTCTATAAATTGAGCACAGATCCTAGTACTTGAAAAGGAAGAAATTTGGTAGAGAAATGTTGTTGGATTCTCAATTGAGTGTTTTATTTGAGTGATATGTTGTTGGAGAGATGTTCATTATGATGAGGCTAGGATGATACTAGAGTTGGTGACATCAAATCAATCGCTGGTTGTAACCTCCCCCTTCTATCCATTAATAAAGATTATTGCTCATTTTCCCACATATGTATCTGTATAAGCTTCTATATTTCATATTATGGATTCTCAGTTGATGCATATGTTTCATGTTTCATTGATTTAATTGATTAATATAAATAACCATGTGTATATTGCAATCTCTTTGTTGTTTAGTGTTTATACTTGTAGGAACTAGTCTGGCGATCAAAGTTGGAATGGAAGCTACAACAAGAGAGACAGAAGGAGAATAGGAAGCGCTTGGACCCCAAGTAGATTTCTCCATCTTTCTGTGTGTATATTTACTCTTATGAAAAGTGCCTGCAAAGTCTTTGATCTGTTGTTCTAAATGCATAACACCACACTGTTAGGGAATGTGTTTTATCCGTAATCCATAATTCCGCATAACAAATTGGTGACTCTTCTGGGGAGTTTACTTTCATCCTTGGTGTATTTTTCCTATGTTTATCCACCCAGTAGCATCTACTCTCAATTATTAGGCTTTTTAAACAAAGAATTGCATTAGAAGTGTGTTTAGTAGCTTGAATTTTGTTCTCTATTATGCCCAACGCACTGATGGTCAAGACACAGTGCTTTGCATATCATTGTCTCCCACTCAGAGGTGCTTTGCAACACACTGTATCCCTTTAAAGACTACGTTTCCCCCTAAGCCAACCAAATTCTCTTTGAATTTTTCATTTCCATCGCTTTCAGCCTTTTGTTTGTTGTGTTTTCAACTGTCTGATGCCTCATAGAGACCAGTGAATTTTCCCGAATCTTCCTCCTTTGAAAATTAATTTTGTTCAATGTCTCTTTAAGTGTTTTTCTTTATCATTGACAAATCAAATTCAAAGTATTTTATTTTTGCATTAGATCCATTTTTTTTCGTAAAGGAAATTGTAGTTAAAATTCTTCGTTTCCTGTAGGAAAAATTGTAGTTCCATTCTTCATTTTTCCTAAAAGAGAAATTGTTGTTAAATTAATTGTTTCTCAAAGAAGAAAGGATTTGTTTTTTGTTGATTTGATGCATATAGTTTCCTTTTTGCATTCACATTAAGGGGACTGAAAATAAAAACCTGCATTTTCATATAGTGGATTATGTGTTTTGCATAGGAACAAATTAGGAAAACTGCATAATAGTTTGTGCTCTTTGTTGTTTGCTCTCAAAACTGATTGCTCTTTCCCTTTAGTAGCTAATATTTTCATTGAAAAAGCTAAAATCGAAAAGTTTGCTTATCATTTTAGTTTTCATTTTAGGAATTTCCATCACATCATCGTGGTGAACCTTGAAAGGCAAATTGATAAACAAGATCAACTTAAAATTTACATCAATTTACATAAAAAAGCATTGGAACCATAACGATAACATTTAGAAGGTCTAGGCTAGAGACGGGTTCCAGCGTCGTAAAACATAGCAGCTGTCATTAATTGTCTGTGATACATTCTGAGTGTGATACCTCACTCCATGTACGTAAGTATACCGTAGCTCGTCCACGTACCTTCGGGTATATCAGGCGGTGTTATAGTACGAAAAGTATAAAGAGGTGCTCTCACTATGTGGTTTCGCATCAGACAGAACTAATACGAACTTGGGCCTCCATGTACCTTTGGGTATATTTGGGAGGACAAATTTAGGTTTCTATCCATCCATAGTGAACCGAGTCGGCCACCTTGTAAATTGTGATACACTGAACACAACATTCGGGGAGATTGCCTGCCCGTACTTCTTGGTTTGCCAGGGGGTATTCTGCAGTTCACAGTTTCTTGGTAAACCTTTTTCCTGGCATTAACCTTTTATTTTGTTTAATTGTTTTTTGTCATAAAATAAATCAGTCATCGTGGAAGAATAAAACCCCTTTCCCTGTCGTTCGCCTGACTTGCATTGAAACCACCTTTACCACTGGAAGTAACTTCTGGTAGGCGAAGGCGACATCGCTCTATCGAAACCAGTACCATCAGTACCTCTGGTGAAGCATCATCTTCCATATACCAGATTTGGCACAAGTTGTTTCTACAAATCTTGGTTCGTCTACTGTTGTCAAGGTGGAGTCCTCACAGTTACTCATGGTCACGATCCATCCAATCAGTGAGACCATACCTCCCGAACCCGACGTTGTTCAACTGGAATTTTATCCAGATCCTATCTCTTTTTTTCCAGAACATCTACATCTCGAAGTCAAATGACCAGAATTTTTTCTTGTTTTGGTCGCCCCACAATCTATTGTAGCCATTGAGACTCCCATATCGCACAGTCAACCTCTTGAAATATACTTTGGGCCTGATAGCGAAATCCTTCCACTTGGATTAATTTCGAATAAATAAATCCCACAAGACAAAACACCTTTAACTCCAACCCATTTTGGGGAGGATCTTTACCTGTACAAGTATTTTCCTCAATCACCTGCCTCTGCTTGTGTTGATCCTATACCTATTCAAGTTCTCGTCGATCCAAAAGGGTATACATTTGGTCAATTAACCATGCCTAAACCAACATCTTTGGTTGGACCATCAGTTCCTATTGCATTAGCACCTGCTCTTGCTACCCCGTCAATGTTCACAACTTCACCAAGGTCATATTTACATGGTGGCCCTATGGTCCCATCAGGTTATAAATCTTTATCTGGAATTTTCTCTGGTGCATCTTCAAACCCATGGACTTCACCAATGTCATCGTCTGGTATTCTAACTGGAAAACCTATAGTGAGTATTGAATGGCTTGATCCTTTATATCCATCATCAGGAAAATATCAAGATGGTCCATCTGGGTCTATTCCATCCATTACCATTTCAACTAGACTCCCTACATTTGGAGAACAATATTTTTCGTCTTATTATCCTCCTCATGCTGGGGGGAAACCTGTGGTCACCCACTTTGACAATACTCCGTTGTTTTTTGGTCAACCTAATGTCGAAATGAATTTTTGTCAATGGCAGCCCACTCTCCCTATCCAACCACAAACGGTTGTACACTCATATCAACCGGTTCAACCTGTTGCATCCACATCATTTCCACTTGTTAATACATCTTTACCCATGTTACAGACTCAAACTATTGTACAACAACCATTTCAGGTGGGTCCTTCAACTCAATACCCTCAAATATTGGGCCCTTAGACTCCAACTCCTTTGGCTAATTTACAACAACCTGTACCCAAAATCATTTATTCACAAGCTAGACTACCATATTATGGGATGCCACAGCCACATCCAGGTTATACCTATCCTTAATCGAATCCAAGTTATTCTAATTTGGGTTATAGCAATGGTGGACAAACCCCTTGGCAGATTCGCGCGCAAATGCCTCAACCTTCATTTCAACAAGTATCTTACCCAGGTTTTGGTCAACAAAATCCTCAAGCATTTGCTTATCAAAACAACCCCTATTTGGTTTACCAACAACAGATTCCTTATGCTGGTGCTCAAAGGCTTGTTTCCCAAGCAATTCCATCATACCCTGGCTATGCTCAACCTAACCTTAATCGACAGTTTCCATTTGTTGCAACTTTAGAGTTACCAGATTTAAATCGGCTCACCAATGATCTAATTAACAATGCTCCTTGGTGTCTGATGATACCCCATAAATTACCCTGGATATTCCTAAGTTCAATGGAAACCCTAGGGAAGACCCGTCGACTCGTGTTATGACTTATCATTTGTTGTGTTCATCAAAATCCATAAATGATGACTCTGCTCGACTATGTCTTCTCCAATGTACGCTCACTGGTCCGACTACAAAATGGTAAATTGAGTTACCTAGAGCTTCTTTTGATAATTTCACTGCACTAGCTACTGTCTTTTTGACTCACTTCTAGTTATCCATATGATATGAAATTGGAATGGAAGTCTTGAATAATTTTAAATAGACTAATGCTACTCCAATTTCTGTTCATATTCATGAGTTGCGTCGTTGTCGTAGAATGGTTAATACATTTTCTCCTGATCAGCTCCTTGCTGAGTGGTTCATTAAGTCCCTGTTACCATCTATAACTAAGGATGTGGCTAAGGGTGGCTTCATCACTGAAGAGGTCATTGCTCGTGCCCAATATTTAGACTTGATTTATACTCATTCTGGCACACTCTAAGAGAAAATTCCTAACGCGCCGCAATCTAATTTTATTGTTCCTCCTCCATCAAAGGACTCTCATGACAGAGACGATATGATTGGTACTGCGAGCACACATCATACTACTGCATCTAATCCTGCTCCTTCCGAAATCAATGTCGTGTCATTTGACAAAGGCAAAAGTGACAAGCAACCTGGAAGTAAGAAAAAAAGGAAATCTAAGAAAAATCAAACTTCAAACCCGTAGGAAATATCATCTGATAAATCGTCTGGAAATAGGAAACATCGTTATCCATGCATAATATGTAATGAGGAACACTTTTTTTGGGATTTTCCTCACCACGCTGAAGTCTCAAAAATGGTTAAGACTTCACATGCGTCAACTGTGTTGACAGATCCGTTTCCGAATCCGGACACAAATTTGGTTGTTACGGATCCAACTTCTAGTTCCCAAGTGCTTATGTTATCTGTCGCAAACCTTCAATAGATATTTTGGTGTCAATGCGTAATAAATATTATGGTAGTCAGGCCACTGATCAACCTACTACCTTGACCACGAATCCATCTACGGAGTCGGTACCACCACCTGTTATTCCTAAATTGATAATCAAGCCACCGAAGGGAGTCGTTAATAAATTGACATATAATCCTCGAGCAAGAGATGCTCAAAATTATAATATAGTTGAATATTTTGCTCAATACCATTCAGCTATGTCAGCTCTTGAGGTATTACAAAATTGTCCCTCCCAAAAACAGGCTTTATTGTCGGCTATTGGTGGAATTGATCTGACTAATTCTAATCTCGTAGTCTTTAATCATATGGGCTATGTGCCACAATTACCAGTAGAAACAGCATTCTCCATACAAGTAAATGTTCTCAATCACCTTGTTCATCGTACGATTATTGATGACGGAGCATCTATGTGCATTATGTCTCCAAACTGTTGGAAGTCACTTGTCTTTCTGCGCCTATCTCAATCATCAACGACATTGAAGGCTTTCGACAGACGTACATATAAGCCTTCTGGTATTATTAATAACCTGCATGTTGAACTAGGGGGGAAAACAGTGAATGTTGATGTCGAGGTCGTTGATGGACCCCTTGACTACAATTTTCTACTTAGAAGGTTGTGGGTATATGGTATGACTACAATTGTTTCTACATATTTTAGAATGATCTCCTTTCCATATAAGTAACTGGAAGTGTTCTATTCGTTCACGCACCCTAACTCGCACTTCAAAACATTGGTTTAGGACTCTTAAAGGATTCCACTCTCATGGGAACCTTTGCATTATCGTCGCCTGCGACGTCAGCAGAAATTGCATGTATAGAGACTTGCTACATGATCTCTTCCACTCCATATGGCTTAAGAAAGAGTACGGGTGATTCTAAAATTGTTACATTGGATGAGTTTCTGCTGCCCAACCCTAATGAGTTGGCATAACAATCAATATATCTGGCTTGGGCAGTGAATCCGAAATCATCGTCGCCGATTGTTTGGGTTGATCGTTCCTTAGATTTTGGTACTCCATCTGATCCTTTTTCCTCAAATTTCTCGACATATGAGAATATTTTAGAAACCATGATGTCGAAAGGAGAACCATGGGAAGATTATCATCATCATTCCCATCCCCCTAATTATGAATAAAATAATCTTACTGAACTATATCACCCATCAATCAAAAATCTCTTTTTGAATTCTTTTCCTATTAATGCAATTGATTCCAAGAGAAATTTTTCAAGTATTGAAGAAACCATTTCTATCGATATTTCGACCAAACCCGACGTTGTAGAAAATATTCATGTCGACATATCTTGTTCTCCATCAGAACTCGAAATATATCGCTCTCTATTTCGTGAATTTTGTGATGTAATTGCTAGGTCTTATGAGGAAATGCCAGGCATAGATATTAGTATCTTTGAACACACTATTAATATGTACCCTGATGTCAAGCCAGTAAGTCAACGACTTCGTCCTATTCATCCGAAGAATGCCACTTCCATTAAAGAATAATTTGAAAAACTTTTGCTTGTTGGTTTCATTTACCTTGTTCCGCTAACTGAGTGGGTTTCCAACATTGTACTTGTCATGAAAAAACAAGGAACCATCAGAGTGTGTGTCGATTATCAGGATGTCAATCTTGCTTGTCCAAAAAACAACTATCCTACTCCTTTTATCAACCAGATGTTATGAAACCAGCTCCAAAAATAGAATAAAAGAGAGATCAACGCCTTAGAAATCAGCCATTTCGAGGGGGAAACCTTCAATACATTACATAAATGAACAATTCTTGGATGATTCAAATGATCAAAACCTCCTTTCTATATATAGGAGTCCATGGGACCACAATGTAATCCTAGCCAACCTAAAACTAATAATGTAAGGGCACAATAATAACAATATGGGGGTTACAAGGGTACAACAATAACAATAAGGGGGTTACACTAACAACAATAAGGGACTATACTAGTAATATAGGGACCTAACATGCTCCTCTCCTTCAAAAAGTGGTTGTACTCAACGCTTGGGTAGCTACGGTGCTTCTATGCTTTATAAAATTATAAATACCCATATAAGGTCTTCAGTGGGTAGGTTCTTCCATTTGATGAGATACTCTGAAATAGATTGATTGCACAGTTGTCGAGTTCTTGCTTCCATGTCTGCTTCAAGTTCCAATATGGTTTTTCCTTCCTCATCAAGTTCTAGCAATATTGTTTGAACTTGAAGTTTGTCCCCTATAACCTTTTTTAAGCATAAAACATGGAAAACTGGATGCACTCATGAAAAAGGAGGAAGCTCCAATTTGTATGCCATAGTACCAATATTTTTCAAAACCTTGTAAGGACCATAGTACTTTGGTGATAATTTATTATCCTTCTTAGCTTGCTTGAGGGACATTTGTTTGTATGGTTGTAGCCGTAAAAATACCCAGTCTCCTACATCAAAACTTCTCTCACTACGATGTTGATCTGTCTGTTGTTTCATTCGATTTTGTGCCAAATTTAGGTTATACTTTAAGAGTTGGAGAACTTGCTGTTGATGCTCGATGTGATCTTCCACTGCTTAAACCCTAGAATTTTCCTTTAAAGAAGATGTGATGGACGGTGGATGATATCCATAAAGTGCCATAAATGGAGTCATTTTTGCTGCAGTATGGAAGGAAGTGTTATAACACCATTCAGTGAGAGGTAACCACTTGACCCATTGTGCTTGCTTATCAGATACAAAACAATGAAGATATCTTCCAAACATTTATTCAATATCTTAGTTTGACTATCAGATTGAGGATGATAAGATGAGCTATGAGCTATTTGAGTACCCAAACAAGAAAATAATTTCGTCCAAAAAATTATAGTAAAAATGGGATCTCTGTCACTTACAATAATCTTCGGGTTTCCATGTAGCTTTTGAATTGTTTCCACAAATGTAGTAGCAATTGTACTTGCTTTACATGGATGAGATAATGCACGAAAGTGTGCATACTTGGTAATTCTATCAACTACCACCATGATGACACTCTTTCCTTTGGACTTAGGTAAACCTATGATAAAATTCATTGAAATATCCTCCCAACGTTGACTTGGAATGGATAAAGGTTTTAGAAGACCCAGGGTCTTAATTGTCCCAACTTTATTTTGATGGAAAACCAAACATTTCGCCACAAACTTTTGAATATAATTTTTAAGGCCATCCCAAAAAAAAATATTTCTTCACCCTGTGGTAAGTGTTTAAAAATACTGAGTGTCCTCCTAAAGGAGAAGTGTGCAATTCCAAAAGAATATTTTGTTTTAGTTGGGAATTCTTGAAAATATATAAGCGATCTTTCTACCATAAGGAATCATTTTTCCAAATAAATGTATAAGATGTACTAGAATATTGCTGCAAATTTTGAATGAGTGTCCACACTTCTTCGTCATTCTTCCATTCATCCCTTGCTTCGGTTATCCAATCTAGTTGGATAATAGAAATGGCACAAAGCAATGCTTCCACCTCTTCATCCTTTCATGAGAGTGCATCTGGAACAACATTTAGCTTCCCTTTTTTGTAGATGATTTCAAAGTCATAACCCAACATCTTTGTGACCCATTTTTGCTCCTCTTCTAAAGATATTCTTTGTTCCAAAAAGTGTTTAAGACCATCATGATCATTTTTTACCTTGAAGTGTCTTCCCATTAGGTAAGGTCACCATTTCTTTAGTGCATGTAGTATTTCCAACATTTCCTTCTCATAAATAGCCTTTTGTAAATACTTTCCTTTGATTGTACGACTTTCAAAAGAAATGGGTCTTCCTTCTTGCATTAAAACGGCACCAATTCCATTTCCTGAGGCATCACTTTCCACAATAAAGGTTTTTGTGAAGTATGGCATAGCTAATACGGTGCTAGGCACATTTCCTCTTTAATATGTTCAAAGGCCTTAGTTGCTTCAGGAGTCCATGAAAATGCATTTTTCTTCAACAATATTGTTAGAGGTGGTGCTATTCTCCCATAATTCTTAACAAACTTGCGATAATACCCTGTTAACCCAAGAAATCCATGCAACTGCTTTATGGTTGTGGGGAATTTCCATTCCTTAATGGCTTTAATTTTGTTAGAATCTACTTTAACACCCTCGTGAGATACAATATGACCCAGATATTCCACCTCTTGTACTCCAAAGAAACATTTGGATGTTTTTTCATATAATTGTTTCTCCTCCAATAGTTTGAGCACCCTATCAACATGTTGAACATGATCCTTCCAAGACCTGTTGTAGATTAGTATCTCATAAAAAAATACTAGCACAAATTTTCTAAGGAAGTGTTTGAAAATGGAATTCATCGACCCTTGAAATGTAGAAGGTGCATTGGTAAGGCCAAAAGGCATGACCAAAAATTCATAATGACCCTCATGAGTTTGAAATGTTATTTTCGGAATATCTTTAGTCTTCATTCTAATTTGATGACATCCTGAACAAAGATCCAACTTAGTAAAATAAATTGCTCCATTTAATTCATCCAATAATTCATCAATCATGGGAATGGGAAATTTATCTTTAATAGTGAGCTTATTGAGCTCTATATAATCTAGACACATGCACCATGATTCATCCTTCTTGTGCACCAATACTACTGGAGCAGAGAAAGAACTTTGACTAGGTTGAATTACACCAGCCTCTAACATTTATGCAATCATACATTCAATTTCGCTCTTTTGAACATAAGGATATCTGTAAGGCCTGATGTTTGGAGCAACACTTCCTGGAATAAAATGAATAGCATGATCATGATCACGAATAGGTGGGAGTCCTTTGGGAGTTTCAAACACCTTGGAATGATTGTCCAAGTATTTTTGGAGATCTGGAGAAATAGATGATTTTGATGTTGGAACTTCTAGTGAGCATAATTGTGCAATTATGCCTTGTTGTTCTTTCTTCAGAAGATTTGTCATGAAATTAGAGCTTATTATCTTTCTTGGCTTCCCTGCGATACCCCATAATTCAATTTCATGTCCTTCCAAAAAAAAAATCAAGAAAAGTTCTTGAAAATTAAAAGCTATCGTCCCCAAAGATTATAACCATTATACTCCTAGTACAACATCAACACCTGCCATTGGAATGGAAAGCATTGGACTATTCAATACATATTCTCCCGTGGCTAGCTTCATATTATGGCATTTTCCAGAGCAATTTATAGTTCCTCCATTTTCAACCGTCACTTGACATTCTGGTGCTAAGTATAGGAAATAATTCAATTCCTTGGCTACCTTACAATGAATAAAATTATGGGTACTACTTGAATCAATCAACACTATTACCTTTTTCTTCTTGATATGTCCTTCTATCTTGAGAGTTTGAGGAGTGGTAATTCTTGCCAATGCATTTCATGATATGGTCGGACTCATTTCTTCTTCTTCTTCTAGGGTTGGTTCCTGGTGTATATCCTCTTCTTCTGAAGTTTCTTGTTCATTTTCTTCCTCCTCTTCACAATCTATGTAAAATAATTTCTTCTCAGCACACTTATGACCTTTAGTGTATTTTCTATCACAATTGTAGCAAAGCCCTTTTTCTATTTTTTCTTCCAATTGTTGTGGTGTCAACCTTGTAGGTTGTGGAAGTCTAGGAGTAGCAACACTTCCATGTTTATTAATGTGAGTGGTAGGCTTCCTTGTCGCCATAATTTTACATTCAATTTTTCTTGCCAACTTGAATGCCTTCTCCAATGAATCAGGTTCCCAAATGTGAACTTCATGTTGGATGTTATCCTTTAAAGTCCCTATGAAGACATCAATCCTGTGTTCCTCTGGAATATCAGTTACCCTTATATTCAATTTTTGGAAGTCCTCAATGTGCTCCCCCACTGAACCCTTTTGTTTGAGATTTATCGATTGGCTAAAGAAGGTGTTGATCTTTGTATCCTCATAATGTGCTATCATTTCCTCCGTAAAAATTGACCAAGTGACAATTTTTTTATGAGAGCAAAGTCATCAATACCATACAAATGTATTTTGTTGTAAATGTAAAGTTGCAATGCGTAGCTTTTGTGTGTTTTGCACCTTATTGAGATCAAAATATTGCTCCATCTATAGTATCCATGTTATGGGATCCTTGCCATCAAACTTCCTCATATCTATCTTTGGAATATGGTGGTTCTTCCATCCAAAATTAGAGCTTATGAAATCATGATTAACATTTATTTTGTTCTCATCATGAGTTTCCTCTACTGTCTTTTCGCCATTAGGAAACATTTCTTGTATCAACTTTGTCAAAACTTCCATGTCTACTTTTAGATCATTCGTCATGTTTTCCATGTTGTCTTTCATTTTTTCTTCCATGTCATCCATCTTAGCTTCCATGCCATCCATCTTAGCTTCCACGCCTTTCTTCAAACCATCCATATTCGCTTCCACGCCTTTCTTCAAAACTTCCATTTCATTTTTTGTTGCTCTTTGCGAGAGCGAAATTTGGTGCACGTGCTCTTGTAATTTTGATAGATCATGTTGCAATTCTTCATCTTCATGAATCATAGTAGAGTAGTTTGAGGGCTTAATGGGTGTTTAATTCTTTTTAGGAGACATTTTAGAACCCAATACTAATATTTATGCCCAATAGGCCTTTGGAATCACTCAAAACTAATTTTTCAAACAAGACTTATGCAATTTGAAAAAAATACACACATTTTTCTTGATTTTGAGGAACTTGATATTGAAACTGAATTATCTCTATGATTTTGGATCTTCTATATCTGAAATTTAGCCCTGAAGTATCCCTCTGAATATTCTTTCGAATGTCATAGTTCTGACCTGATTTGGATTCTTGAAGACAAAGTTATGCCCAATCTCCTACGATGACCTAATTCTGGATTGGTTCAGTAGAGCGAACTTGTACGACTTGCCACGTGTCGTTGTTTCCTCCTTCGGCTCTGAAATTGTTACACAGGAAACTGCAGTCTATGTACTTGTGGAAAATTTTTACAGAATTCCATTCGACGCTCAGAGAGAGAGTTATGACGTTTTTCCGACGGTCACCTCTTTCAGATGAAATTCGAGAACCTGAAACAATCCTAACTTCCACAGATCATATCTCTAAAAATTTGCGAACCAAGATCTAAAATTTTTACAGGAGGTTCCTTAGGATTTCGGCTTCACTTTGTGTAAATTTCAGCTCCTTAAACTTAGCATACGAAAATGTATAGCACAAATTCCACAATGACCTGGTTTAGTTGAAATTCGAGATCCTGAAAAAAGCCTAATTTCCATAGGTCATATCTCCGAAAATATTGCGAACCAAGATTTGAAGTTTTTACACGACATTCCTCAGGATTTCAGCTTCGTGCTGTAAATATTTTAGCTTCTGAAACTTCATAGAAAAAACTTTATAGAAAAAATTCCACGATGACCTGTTTGGAGCAGCGAAACCCTAGAATCCAAAGCTTTGATACCAAATGTTATGAAACCAGCTCCAAAAATAGAAGAAAATAGAGATCAATGCCTTAGAAATCAGCCACTTCAAGGGGGAAACCTCCAATACATTACATAAATGAAAAATTATTGGATGATTCAAATGACCAAAACCTCCTTTCTATATATAGGAGTCCATGGGGCCACAATGTAATCATAGCCAACCTAACAATAATAATGTAAGGGCACAATAATAACAATATGGCGGTTACAAGGGTACAAAAATAAAAATAAGGGGGTTACACTAACAACAATAAGGGACTATACTAGTAATATAGGGACCTAACACCAGATTATTGATGATTGTGCTGGATGCGAAATCTTTTCATTCATGGATGGATTTTCCGTCTATAATCAAATCAATATCTTCCCAGAGGATCAATATAAGACAGAATTCATCTGTCCCTAGGGCACATTCGCTTATCAGAAACTACCATTTTGTTTAAAGAATGTCGAGGCCACTTTTCAGAGAGAAATGGATTATGCTTTCAATGACATCAAGCACATTGTTCAACCCTATCTAGACGATTTACCCGCGCATTCACGAAATCGGACTGATCACCCAATGCATTTGAGAGTCATCTTTTTACGCTGTCGACACTAAAAAATACGCCTCAATCCACATAAATGTGTGTTTTGTGTTGGTTCTGGTCATTTTCTTGGATTATTCATCTCAAAAGAAGGAATTCAAATTGACCCATTGAAGGTCCAGGCCATTCTTGATTTGCCTGCACCATCAAATTTACTTCAGATACAAAAACTTCAGGGAAAGGCTAACTTCTTAAAGAGTTCATACCCAACTACACTGAAATGGCTAAAGGATTTACTCAGCTCTTGGAAAAGGGGATTCCTTTCCATTAGGACCAAGTTGCACAAGATTCTTTTGATGTTGTCAAGGATACTCTTGTTCGAGTGTCATTAATGTATCCCCCCAATTATCAGAGTGATTATTTCTTATATATCGTCGTGGCTGATACAATCATTACCATGGTATTGGTCCAAGTAGAAAATGGGATAGAACATCGGATCTATTATTTGAGTCGTAATCTCAATGATACAGAAGTGAAGTATTCATACGTAGAAAATATTGCATTGGCGGTTGTTCAAGATGTCCAAAGATTTCGCCACTATATCCTGTTCCGAAAGACCATTATCATTTCAGATTGCAACCCAATGACTTATATCTTATCAGTCAATTTCTGGGGGGAAAGTATTCAAAATGGATTGTCATTTTGCAGGAATTTGATTTGAAATTCATCAAATCCAAGTCAAAGAAGTCTTTAGTTTTGGCTTAGCTTCTCTGTGACCTTCCCCCTAATAGTACTGCTACTACGTCAGAACCATCTATTCCAAACGAATATTTATTTCTGATCGTATCATCTGATCCTTCGTATGGGGATTTTATCATTTATCTCCAGATCCAAAATTTTCATCCTGATACCTCTCGTTCTGACCAGCGACGTATTCGATACCAAGCAAAAGATTGTCTGATCGCTAGCGATACTCTTTATCATCGTGGTGTCGATTCAATTTTAAGAAGGTGCCTCACTCATGAGGAGGCCGAAAAGGTTTAAAATGATTTTGATGCTGGGGATTGTGGTGGACACTTATCTAGATATGCTACTGCGCAGAAGATACTCCGCGCTAGTTACTTTTGGCCTACCATATTTCGTGACTGCATCCTTGCAGTCAGAAGTTGTCATGTCTGCCAGATATTTGATCGTAAAATCCACAACCTGCTAGCACCAATGCATCTTTTTGTCTCTGTGAGACCATTTTCGAAATGGGGCATTGACTTCATGACCTGTAACCCTCGTTTGTCCGGGGGGCATGGTTATATTATTGTCGCAGTAGACTACTTTACCAAATGGGCCGAAGCGATGCCTACATTCAACAACACAGGGAAAACAGCTGCATTTTTTTCTTTAATCATGTCATTTCACAGTTTGGGGTCCCACAGGCTATAGTTACAGATCATGGGAAGCATTTTCACAACCACGTGATGACTGAATTGATTGCCAAGTTAGGATTGTCACGTGATAATTCTACTCCTTATTATCCACAATCAAATGGACAAGTTGAAGCTATCAACAAGATTCTTAAATGTATACTTCAACGAATGATAGGAGTTTGTAAAAGGAATTGGAATTTGATCTTATACTCAGCCTTGTGGACGTATCGAACCTCCCTGAGAAATGTAATCGGATTTACTCCCTTTCAATTGGTGTATGGTCTGGAAGCTATCTTGCCAATCCATGTGAAATACCGTTGTTAAAACTCGCAATCGACTTGTTACCTGACACCTCAGAAGAAGAAGCACATCTTTTTAACCTCATCCATCTTGATGAAATGTGTCGTGAAGCCTAATTGGCCAACGAAGTGCATAAGAGACGTATAAAGGCGTAATACGAAAAAAATGTCTAGTCTCACATTTTCTCAGAGGGCAACTTGGTCCTTCTTTATGATCAAGAAGCTGATGTAATAGGTGCATGGAAATTTGAGCCATTATGGCATGGCCCATATATTGTCAAAATATTTCTTGCTAAGGGTGCCTACGAGTTGGTGGATTACGATGGAATTCTGTTGGTGCAGCCCCGAAATGGGTTGTATCTAAAATGTTACTATACTTAATCATGAGCATAGTAATTTTTTGTATTATATTGTATATATATGTTGTTGATTTGCATTCACTATCTTAGATTGTTTTCTATAGTTTTCTTGAGGTTAGTAATCTTCTTTACATTTCATCGCAGATGTCTGAATCTTTGGAACCATTTGTTGGGTGCGTTGATGGTGCTAGTCGTAGTATGCAGAATCTATCCTCTATAGCGTGGGCCATTTTCGCTCTGAACGAAGAGTTAGTGAGTTTTCAAGGGATTTGTATCAGTAGATTGACAAACAATATCACTGAGTATAGCGCATTGATCGAATTTATCTCTGATTCCATTTCATTTGGTATTAACCGCATCATTATAAGGTTAGATTCACAACTTGTGGTATTACAACTTACTAGTGTTTATATTGTTAGAAATCCATCACTGCATCGTTTGTTCCTAAAAGTTCGACTTTTGGACAGACACTTTGATTTTATTCAATATCAACACATTTCCAAAAACTTGAACACATTGACTGATTCTTTAGCTAATCATGTTTTAGACAAACATTTGCAACACATGTAAAGTTACATTCACATAATTGAAAAGGATTGTGCAATAAACATAGGAAAACACTGAAATCAAATAGATAGATAGTTACAGGTTTTTTTAGAAAAATTATGCCCAAGAAACATTGGTCATATGACCTCAAAATGTATGCAACATGTCAAGATTAAACTAGTGATGCTCATGGTAACATGTTATAGATATAGCTATCCTACGCAGTAACCGCATCCAACAGTTAGGAACACCTATAGTATGGCGTTGCAGTCACATGGGTAAATATTTGATTCGGAAATCCAGAATCCCGAAGGTTAACCCATCTATGTGCTGCCAAAGCTCAGACAGAGTCTCAACCATGTCTAAATCCTGAAGGACTGCTCTCCTGACATCCCTCTCTGCTAGCTCATCCGCTCCATGCTCTGGTTCCTCCATGGGTTGAACTCGACCAACATCTGCATTACATTAAAACTTTAGTTTAGTCTTGGGAAAACATCAAAATACAAAAACATTGTATAAACCTTAGGAAAATAAAAAAAACATGGTCAAAAAATTCTTACCTATTGCACCCCATTGAGCGCCTTCTGGTAAAGCTAAGTCTGGATCTCCTCAAAAATCGACGCCTACGTATGCATAGTCATCGATGGCGATAACCTATTGCCTTAACCAGGCGAAGAATGCAGTTAAGAACACAATGCACGATTGGCCTGTATGCCTAGCCATTAGTTCTACCCATCTCTGCATCCTTGGATATCTAGGGTTAGACACACCCAGTGTCACATGCTGAGGCTACATCAGTGGAATCCGTTCTAAGGAAAATGAAATGAGGATCGAACCATAACTGAAGTTTTTCTTCCTTCCTCCATTTGCCTTGTTCAGTTGTTCTTTTATTAGAGAAAGTACTGCTTCATACTAGTTGAATATTGTTGGCTCCATGCACTCTAGCGCATACTACATATATGATTTATTCCCTACATGTAGTGTAACGGTGCCAGCAAGCTTTGCGATCATGAAAAGAATGGTTCTCAAAGGAAAATATTGAATGTCACAGATGTTTATTTTTCAATCCTTGCTTGGCTCTACCCCTGGATAGAAATATTGTAAAACATGGTCTCTCATTATCTCTCCTCCGAGAGCATACCGTGAGAGAGAAATGTGCAAGCCTCTCCTCGACAAGCCTGTAAGAAAATATACATCCTCCACTATAATAGTAACCACTTTGTTCCTAATGTGAAATGCCTCAATAGCTAGATCCCATGCTTGAACTAGGAACTCCAAGAGTTCTATTTGTTGCCTCATCCCTAACAAGCAGAAGTACTTTAATAACCCACAATCTCTTAGGGCTCTTACTGTACCCGGATCATTTAAGGCAATCATATTTTTTTCTTCATGCTCTCTTTCTCTCCAAGTAATCGTCATTTTAGTCTGATGAAATCCTGAAACATAACCATAAGACTCATTAGACTCCTTTTAATGCGAAAAATTAGGAAAATTTTGGGTACAATGCAATAACCAAAAATGGGAATTGCGCCCAACGCAGTCTTAAACAAGGGATAGTGTGTTGCATATGCACCTAGGCTTCAATTTAGGTTCTCTAAAACGCAATTCTCGATTCTCAAGGGTGTGTTTCCCTCTTTGGAAAAATAATTTACCCTAAGGGGCCCAAATTCCTAAAAATTTGCAATGAATTGACTACTGAAAGAAAAAGATGGTTTATGGCACCAACCTAGATCCAACGGCGATGAAAACCATCCACAAAATCGATCGCAATCAACGGCTGAAGTTTGGGGGAAAAAACAGGTTCAAAGCTCCAAAATGCAAATGGTAACTTTCAAATGGTAAAAATGAATAGTAAAACTCTTTTTATTAGTCATTTGATTATTTTCAAATCATATTTATTGTTGTGACTATGGTTTTATTCTATTTTTATCATGAAACAGGTATTTTTAATCCATTTGATATTATTCTAAACAGGTTTTACAACTGATGAATAGATTAGTCATGCAGATTTATTTTAAGAATGATTTGACCACAAAGCATACTTTTATCCTTATTTTTCGAGCTTTGTTAAAAATGAAAAAGGAATTGAAGCGCACATTTATCTCTTTTTCGAGCTTCGATAATAGCGAAAAAGGAACCCCTGGATTCTTATTTTAGCTCTTTTCAGACTCCGATAATGTGAAAATATTGTCAAGCACTTGTCTTTTCGAGCTCGTAAAAGTAAATGAATTGATATCTAATAAGTATAAGTTTAACTCTTTTCCGGACTGAGATAGATTATTTACGAAAAAGGAATGCCTTAGTCGAACATGGCTAGGAGGTTCTCTCAGATATTATTTTACACTTTTTCGGATCTAAGTGACAACTTTACGAAAAAGTACTTATGGATTTTTCTTTCGTCCTCTTTTTCAAACTCTCTAAATATGAAAAAGGACAAGGTTGTCACTGTCGTTAGGATCGTTAAAACATAAAATAGCAACGGGCTTGTCTATCATGGCAAGAATCGAGTTTCATTCATCGCTAGACTCGTTAAATTATTAAATAGTGATACATTATTCGCCCGAAGGGTTGAATTATAGATCAAGCATATGTTATCCTCCTCAATCTTGTTAAAAAATAAAGAGGTACTGGTTGACAAATGACCGGGGAAAATTTGGGAAAGTGAACAAAACTTTTTATGGTAGCAAGTCGCTCTTGAACATGACACTTCACTCCATCGTGACTGTTTGGGTTGGGTAATATTCTTGACGGTTCATTCATACCTATGGTTCATCATACCTTCACTTCAGTTTTGGGTCAATGCTGCCAACTCATCTCAGTGTCATCGATATGTTCAAGAGAAGTCATCCAGTGAATACTCATCCTTCTGCAATTCTCATAAACCTTCATTCTCATGACAGTCATCCCTAAATATTTCTATATCAAGTCATATGTTGTCTCTGAAATCAGTAACTCCCTTTTCGCAATAAAGTGGCTTCCTGTCCACGTCAAATAATCATCCAGGAAGTTCACTTAGAAACATCATCTTCCAGTACCATGAGGCTTGTTACAACATCGACAAGATCCTCGCTTCTGGACTTTTGACCGAAATATTTTGTTTGCCGTTCAACATCAAATCATCTATTCACGCCTTATGAAATGTACTGCAGTACCTTGAGAGCCATTAACATCAATGGTGGTTCTCTCGTGTTTTTTAACGGCTCACATCATTAGCTGGTAATCAAATGATGTCTTACCATGTTCGACTACAAATCATATATTCGCATGGCTAGACTTGTATCCGAACAATCGAGTGAACGAGATAATAAGACCCCGGATCTAGTTTCAGCCATTTGGGCTGCTATTTCAGGATTATTGTACACATCATCTGTACGGTAACCTTACATACAGATTGTCATCCGAACATGGGCCTATATCTATAGGCATGTCTGTATTGAGAAACATTCCAATGTAGACAATTTTCTGCACTATGTACGTGCTATTAGATAGTTTATGTGCTAAGCATGGGAATGCCTTCCCTCAGAAATTTGTGATCAAGAGGATATATCATGATGTAATGTATTGTAAGATAGATGCAGGTCACCACTTCGCTTCAGCTCCATCCCATCACAGTGTAAAGCATCTCATTCAAAAAATATTGTTATTATTATTCTGACTTAATGCTTAAGGGGGCAATCTGTTATAGGTAAATTTGGGCACCATTCCCAATGACTTGGTTAAACTGGACATCATCCCCAAAACCAATCAATAGGGTCTATCATCCCCTATCATTTTAGTTGCTACATGCCCTAAGACAAAGAACAAGAACAAATCATCCATGACTTCCATTACAAGGTTTCCAAGATTTGAAGTACATGTTATATCACCTATGAGCTCACCAACGCAGCCTCTCAAGGGACTAACTGCTTTGCATATGCAGTTACCTCCATTCAAGGGTGCTCTACAAAGCACTTCTTGACATTCAAGAGTGTGTTGGTCAATTGGGAGTGAAATTCTCATTGTTCCGGAATCTCCACATGGCCAGTACCTTTTCATATGTTTCAAACTTCGAATCCATGTGTCCATTCAAAACCTTTGAGCTTGGAAACATGTCTTTCCTATTATTATAAATTCATTGGTTGTGAAAATACCTTCAGTTGTTCTATAAATTGAGCACAGATCCTAGTGCTTGAAAAGGAAGAAATTTGTTAGAGAAATGTTGTTGGATTCTAAGTTGAGTGTTTGATTTGAGTGATATGCTGCTGGAGAGATGTTCATTGTGATGAGGTTGGGATGATGCTGGAGTTGGTGACATCAAATCAATCATTGGTTGTAACCTCCTCCTTTTATCCATTAAAAAATATTGTTGCTCATTTTCCCACATATGTATCTGTATAAGCTTCTATCTTTCATATTATGGATTCTTAGCTGATGTATATGTTTCATGTTTCATTGATTTAACTAATTAAGATAAATAGCCATATGTATATTGAAATCTCTTTGTTGTTTAGTGTTTATACTTGTAAGAACTAGTTTGGCTATCAAAGTTGGATTGGAAGCTACAGCAAGAGAGACAGAAGGAGAATAGGAAGCGCTTGGACCCCAAGTAGGTTTCTCCATCTTTCTGTGTGTCTATTTACTCTTAGGAAAAGTGCTTGCAAAGTCTTTGATCTGTTGTTCTAAATGCATAGCACCACATTTAGGGAATGTGTTTTATTCGTAATCCATAATTCTGCATAACAGCACCGGATACGATGTGGTTTTGCAAGTAGAACTAATAAAACTTCATGACCATTGTTATGTGTGTTTGTACGTTGTTTCGTGTAGAAACAACGAAACATAGAGGGAGGACATTTTGGTTGATTACAGTCTTATCCGGCATTGAATTGCCTTAAATTTTTAGGCTTCGACCATTTTGTATAAACCCAACGTAATTTCCATATGTTTTTAGAGTGGAATGAATCAAATTTAGAGAAGAGTTGAATAAATTTTCAAAACGTAGTCCTCTCCTATTTTTAATGCTCTGCCTGTCTGTGTATGACTGTTAAATTTCCGCAATTTGTGCATTCTTTGTATTGAACGAGGAACACATTCCTCTGTGTTTGTTTTGTTCATAATTTCCAATAACATCTTGTCTTTTTTTTAAAAGCGAAATGTATTTTGGCTTAATTCGCTTAATGAAATTTCATTAAGCTCTCCATAAAGGGCACATAGTTGTTTGCTACAGAAAGAAAGATATCGAGTACTACCAATACATATCAAAATTGTTAGATATTTTATTCTCCATAAATAAAATATTCCATTATTGCCTTTGCCTCTCTAATTAAAAAGTGTTGGAATATCTCGTTCCATAACAAGGTCTGCAATAATTTTATACATCCTCTGTGTCGAATGTACAGAATCGCAATATATGTATATGTTTGCATCATGGCAAGATAGACATTGTTGTCCGACTTCAACGAGCCCAGTTCCGCAGTAGCCTCTGGTTACCTCTTGAAATCCAAAATAGAGTGGATTCTGAATTGCCTGCACAACAATGGTATAAATGCATGAATAAACTATCGTAGAGCCAGGGAGAGAAGCCTATAGATTAGCAAGTCTAGGTTCCCATTTTTTATTGAATTTTCCATAATATTTTTCAATGTTTATGTTCTTTTTGTCACACGTTTTCCATTTTTCTGTTCTTTATGTTATATTTTTTCCACTGACTAGGATCAACCTCATATTTGGCTTGGATTTTATTCTCAAGGAGGCACAGGTCTTTGCCCACAGATTTATCTGCACCTGTACAAGACATACCTTTTTATCTTTCTGCTATTCTAGTCTTTCTATTGTTCTGGTACACTCATGAGAATGAGCTAAAGGTATTCTGGTGTGCTCAGGAGAATGAACAAAATACCGCACTTCTGTTATTTCTTTCCCAATGATGTCTCTGCACTTGTGCAAGGTGTATCTTTTCTAGTATTCTCGTGCACTCAAGAGAATGAGTTGAACATAAGATATTCTAGCGCACTCAGGAGAATGAGCAAAAAATTGTCAGTGTTTAGACTCACTCAGGAGAATGAGCCGAAAATGGAAAATCTTACAGAGTCTACAAACAATAACACTAAGAAGATATTGCAAACAATAAGGAGCCTTTTATGCTAAATAGACAGCTAACATGCGAACATCATGTTACACCACACCTGCTTTGGATATGGAAAAAATTGAAAATATGTCAAACATTAACTGTTTTGAATTAATGTTAAAGTCACACTAGCATTAAACTGCAAAAATTAAAATTTCAGAACCTTTTATCCTATGTATAACGAAAATCATACATTTTTGCTGGCAATAAGACGTCTAAGTTGAAACTTTCGATAAATATTTGTTTGCCAAAATATTTTTATTAAAACATTGTTTAAAAGTTAAAAACGGTTATAGGTAAATGGATTAATATTGGATCAACCGTCATTATAGTCCCTGCTTTGCAGTAGGAAAGGACTAATAAGTCTCGCAATATGAAATTCAAGTATTATCTTTGTTATTCTATGTAATTCAACTGTAATTTCTATTGTATAATAATCTCTATTAATCATAGAAACTGAGCATCTAAACCATCATAGCCAACATTTTTATCATCATTGCATGCCTGCCCTACACATATTCTCAATTCCTGTATATATATTTCCATATCAAATCCAACTGTTCAATTATGGGTAGCGACACCTTGAATGGCACTGAGTTATGAAACCCAAAGGAATTAATTGAACGATGAGAAGGCGTTAAATTGCTTCATTCAATTTATATCTAATCTCAAAAATGCATAATACCATGTAGAGCTTGCTAAATTAATGGACTACATGTTTATATGGGTTTGGTTCCTGGCCTCCATCTAGTTAAATAAAACCATCATAAATCCTCAGAACAAAATCGCCCATCTGATAATGGTCTTCTACTACTGCGAGAATGTGTAAATCATTTAATATTTAGGTGAGCAGGATTATCAGTTGAGTTAGGACATACTATAGTGTTAGTCTGATAATTTCCAGACTTCACATTGGTCCTTTCTCAATGAATGACGGTTTGGTTCCTCACTTTAGGTCAGTCTTTAAAATTAAAGGGAGTGATTCAGGTGGTCAAGTAAGATAGGTATTGATATGCAAGTGTAATGTAGTGGCAAGAGAACCTCACCATGATCAATCATCATTTTCGCATTGTTGTTTGAAACATCGATGTAGCAAGCATTCCATGAAATTGATAGACCTCGTCTCGACCAGAAATATGTGGTTGGCTCTGCTCACTAACAATAACACGTCATGGTTCTTTTAGGTATGTATATTTATAATTATAACTCCCTGCACAGGTTCGAAACAACGACCAATATGAACCAACTTTTATATGTAATGTATACAAAATAAATCCTCATTTATATATAATGACATCTCCAATTAATGTGCCTGTGCCCCTTCAAAATGCATGACATGTGCTCAAATATATATATCTATATATATATAGCTCAATCATTTGAGACCTAAAAATAAGATGATAGAGCATATGCATTCATGATATCAAAAAAATTGAAAAACAAAACTAATTCATCATGGCCAGAATGGGACCTCCTCACTACCACACCCACACCAGACTGGCATATGAGGCAAGCGGATGGTCATATATATATATCAAAAGAATTTAAAAACAAAACTAATTCATCATGGCCAGAATGGGACCTCCTCACTACCACACCCACACTAAACCAGTTTAGTGTGGGTGTGGTAGTGAGGAGGTCCCATTCTGTCCATGATGAATTAGTTTTGTTTTTCAATTCTTTTGATATATATATATATATATATATATATATATATATGACCATCCGCTTGCCTCATATGCCAGTCTGGTGTGGGTGTGGTAGTGAGGAGGTCCCATTCTGGCCATGATGAATTAGTTTTGTTTTTAAATTCTTTTGATATCATGAATGCATATGTTCTATCATCTTCTTTTTAGGTCTCAAATGATTGAGCACATTCTTTAGTACTTTTGTCTCACGATATTGTTGCGTCCTTGTTGTAAACTTTATGGACGTTTTAACCTTTATGGATATTGTTGCGTCCTTGTTTTAAACTCTATGGATGTTGTTGTAAACTTTATAGTGATCGTATAAAGTATATGTATTACAATTAGTCATACGCCATGGCCTAAGTTTTTTTTTTGTGAATCGACTCTGGTCATAGTCCACAATCTGATTGAGAGTCACTATTTAGAGCTATCAGGGGCCATTTGTTGTTAATCTTAGTGGGTAGGTGTTGATCCCACCTTTTGAGGTTGCAGCCTTTCTAATTGAGAGTACAACTTTGCACTATTTTTCAAAGCCAACATTTATCTATGGGAATTAAGATGCCATGTCATGGTTCTGATTGAATCATGGCATATGTTTGTCTATTACATGGTGAAAGTCATTGTAAATACAGTTACACTCTCTGAAAAAAATACAGTTACAGCCTTTGTGTAGTAGGTTCTATGTTGTTCAATGTTGGACAATGTTTGGCACCTCACTTCCTTTCTACTGAAACCTCATATGGTATGTTCACCGGTAAATATGTTTGTGAGAAGCCATTATTTAATTCATGCTTTCATATGCATGTTTATTCATATAAGCACATTGTGTTCTATTCCTCTATAGTATTTCTTTTTTTATGAATGGTTATTCATATATGCGTAGGGTTATGTAACTTTAGATTAATTCTATTCTTGTGAATGGTTGTTTATGTATGCACGTTAGTTTAACTCTTTTCATATTATTTATATCCTTGTGAAATTTTAATAACATTTGTGTGTTGGGTTCACACCTTATATATTACTTATATTGCTAGTGAATATATATATATATATATATATATATATATATTATTTGTTCCATTTTACCTATATTAATTTACAATAAAGTTCACATTTAGGAACATGTCATAATAGATATCTATTGTGTCAAATTAGATATTTACAATTGTGTAGTTATAGATGTACATATTCAGCTATAATGGGAGGTGGATCATATATATGTACAACGTAATGTGTCAATATTGGTTATATATATAAATAATCCACCTAAGAGTCACTTGATATACCAAGGCGAGTGTGATTACTTTCATTAATGTCAGTTATCTTTTAAAGAAATAGTTCATTTTACTTGAAGAAATAATTACGTCATTGATAAATACATTAATAATCCTGCAAGTCCTTATCAATTGGAAGTTTTGGTAACTTGATATATTGGCATTCAATAAAATTGGAGCTAAAAAATAAATAAAATCATCCACAACGTGTAATAACTCAAGGGGGTGGTAGGTAGTGCTACATGGATTGTACCCAATGTTCAATGTACATCACCTTTGGCCATACTTTCCACCATTCTTGAACATTATCATAAATTGAATAACAACTGACACCAACAAAGATCAACCTACATTGCATTGAACATGCGACAACTAATTATATCATGGACACACAAATTAACAACACTCGCCAATAGAGGATCCAGCTATAACGCGTTGTCAAAAGTAGGCTAGCTCTACACTAGGGCAAGTGGCTCACTAGGGACCAAGTTCAACGGAAGTTTCCCCATCTTATGAAGGCACTCAATGTAATGGAGAACATTGCTTCATAAGGGGGGGAGAATGATCCAAGTGGATATTGGTGGCCACCCACCTATTCCATTGGCTCACAGCACAATTTTCCTATTTTAAAAGTTTTCTATTTTTGGTAGTTTTCAGGTCCTGAACTTCAAAAGTTGTTTTGAGACCCTAAATGGAATTTTATAGGGAAACAACTTGACAAAAATTTCCATTGACAATCAAAAGGTGTTCTCCTCAGATAGACCTTTCTAACAAGATATTGTGCATGTCAAATGGAGATTGTATGAAAATGTTATGACCCTGGGAAGTTGACATTCTAACTTACCCCATTGGGGCCCTTAATCCTTTAGCACTTCAACTCATGGGGTAATGGTTTTGGAATTTTATGGTTTCTCATTATTTTTCATGTTAAAAAGGCCTTTGAATCTCATTGTAACTCAGTTAAGGAAGGTGTGTAGTCATCACAGCTCATCTCAGATCTAAGCTACCACCGTTCAAGGTAGTTTGTTTTCATTCTACATCTAAATAGTTTCAACATTTCTATTTATTAATTAAATTTTATTTTCACTGTATGTTTTTGTTTTGATTTCAAATATGTATTTCATTACATTCCATTCTTAAATTTGGATGAACAACATATCTTTATATATGTACATTCAATTCCCCCTACATCATCAACATCATTCATTAACCTCAGTTTTATGGCTGGGCCGTAACCTTACCTTTGGTTCTCTTGGATTACCCAAAGCCATAAAAATATCAAGTGGCTTCTTCTTTCCACATCACATCAAGTGGATTATTATCGGCATCACAAAACTTCCTTTCTCACCAAAATGACAGGTGGTTATTCACATTAGAGGAATTTTGAGGTTTAAAATGGGCCTCCTAAGAAAAATATACAACCAAAATAAAATTTATAAGAAATGATAGGATTCAAGATGATGATGTCAACCACGAGGGATGATTCACCATTTTTGGAGTAAAAAAAATTAAAAAGATGAAAAAATAATAAAATATAAAACTATTTTTTCAACTCGTATTTTCAAATTATCTCCCTAAGGTTTTACTCAAATTTCGAGCGGGAGTACTCGTTGGATGCAAAATTTAATTCTTCATCCAAGGAAAATCCATGTTGCATACTTTTGATGGACTCTGCTACATGAAAAATAAGAAATACATGAAAAAATGTGATTGTAATCATGTTTTTCGTGTATTTCTTTTTTTTTATGTAGCAGGGTCCATCGAAAGTATGCAAATTGGGTACTCCTTGGATGAGGAATCAAATTATGCATCAAACGAGTGTTTCTGATTGAAATTTGAGTAAACCCATAAGGATATAGGTGAAAATACATGTTGAAAAAATAGTTTTTTTCTTTTTGCCCTCTAAAATTTGATGATGTAATGTTATCTTATTTTATTATTTCCACTATTATTTTATAATTTCCTTAGGAAACCCACTTTAGACCTCAAAATTCCCCTGATGACACCACTTTTTCCTTCATGACAAATGGTTATTAAGAACCAATGCCTCTTCAATGTGTGTAGACAAGCCTCGAGAAGAATTACATCGACTCAAGTACATTCAATTTCAATTTAGGTCTATCTAGCCATTTTTTTTCCATATAAACATTTTCTTTCCACATCAAACATTAGGTACCATTACACTTTTAAGGGATGTTTTCATGGATTCATTTGTCATCTCAGTTCTGAAAATGTGATACTATTATTTAACTTTCTTCATGTCCTTCTACTTGTATCTTCATCTTCCTTTTTATTTTTTCTTTCACACCTCTCGCCTTCTTTTCTTGCAGCTTCTCTTCTGCTTCTTCATTCTTTCACTTCTTCTTCTTTGGTTGTTTCTACTACTTCATTCCAATTCATTATTTTTCCTTCTCAACTCCAATGATCCATTTTCTCTATTATAATCTTCATTCATCCTTCTTTCTGCATCTTTATTTTACTTTTCTCTATAGCCTTCTTCTATCATAAAGTTTGTCTTTTTTTGCTTTATTCTTGGAGTCATTTTCTTCTTCTTTTTTCTCTTTTTATCTTCATGTTTCTGCTTCATCTTTATCATATTCATGCCTAATTCTTCTTTTGAACCTTTCACACACCTACATAGTCTTTTTATTATAGGTGGGATGTCTCCATCTAACAAGATGCTCACAATATTCTTCATCCACTTGCAGTTACATACAAAAAAAACAAAAAACAAAAAAACTTATTAGAGTTTATCAAGGTTCATGAAGATACCTAGGACCTTGGTTTGGAAAATTTAATTGATGCACAAATTTCATGATTACATGAGTTATGACACTGACATGACTCTAACATTTCATTTATTTTGACTCCAAACTCTGAAATTAAATTTAACATAAACTAACCTTGGTTGTTGGATACAATCGAAAATGCACCCATATATAGCATGGTAATGATTTCTTCATTAGTTCAACTAAGAAGCTTTTAGGTACCTACCCAAATTTTTAAATTAATTATAAAACATTTGCGTGAATTTTAATATAAGGAATTTTGTATTTTTTTGGACTCATAAAAAACTTTTACAAAGTGACAACTTGAATTGAGTTTATTATATTGAATACGTAAACTCTCACTCACTTCCTCTTTCCATGTGAATGGAACCTCTCATTCATTATGCACTCTTTTTGAAACTTCATTGGACAATATCTTCATTCATTATATTAAGACTCATGTGACTATAAAGTAATCTCACTTTGATCATAAATAAATATCTTTGTGGACCATCCATTCATTTTTAATATAATAGAAAATACAACAACATAGAAATGATAACTTATCGGCCAGTCCTTGGCTCCATGCACAAAAAATAAGGCATTATTTGATGGTAGCTCCTCTTCTTATAATATGATACTAAAACTTTATTGTTATGCCTCTACACCATAATCACCATCAGGAAGCACCAATATTTTCATTTACGTCATGATCATCTTTCCTAATGAAAAATACAAGTGTACGACACCTATTGTTACACATCTAAAAATATCTCCTTAAATAAAAAATGTCGATAATGTAAAAATATATATTTCCAAATTGTGCATAATTTTATCTCCCTGTGGATGCCATGCACAAGAATTCTTTCCACTCCTCTATGCACTATATTGAATTCCACACATAGATTAACTCCCACACTTCAAGTACCTCCATGCAACTTTCGCGCTCAGGTTGAAATACAAAGAAATAAATTTCATGTTTATGACATTGGCATCGGTTGTATCATCAGCATAAATAATCATATTCAAATTTTTAGGATATAATATCCAAGGCGTCGCGATATTTTTATGCTATAGCAAAAAAACCATAACTATTCCCTTTGTGAGGGATCAATATTCACTTGGGATAGCTAATTTAAATATTCTCCTAGGGGATTTACATTCGCATATTATACATGAGTAATGCATGCCATGATAATACCTAGATTATATAAAATTTATCTTCAATAAAAATGGTGCAATGTGTTAATGTCTATGAGTCATTAGTGATCAAATGTACTCTTTCCATGTGATTGATAAGGTCTTAGGGTCAAATTGTTATATTTTCAAATAAAATTTGACATCTCTCAATTGTCAAAATGGTCAAGTCATTGTCTAGGTGTAATGATACTCTCATGTCTTTGTCATCAAAGTCAATTCATAATCAGTTTCATGAGTCATTGAGTTGCCATAGGGTCATTTTTCCATCATTAAGTGTCATTATTAAAAATTTGAAAAGAAAGAGTCATGGTGTCATAAGGTTGATCATGAAAGTGTTATGAGTGTTTTTTTGGTCTAGTCAGTAATCATATTCATCAATTTGGGTGTGTGGTCATCATATTTCCATTTGGAGTCATGTCATTCATCATCCAAACTAGTAAGGTGTCATGAGAGTTAGCACTTAGGGAATAAAGTGTTTTAAATAGGATCATGGGTTCATCTATGTCACATTGGAGATCTAACCTTCCTATTGAATGAATAATGTTGCATTTCAAATCACATCATCAGGAGGATTTTACACTTCACCAAAAGCATTAAAATCTCAGCCTTTTCAGTTGTTGCACTTTTGACTCTCTTTTTGTAATCATTTTCAAAAGAAGTTTCTGACCAAATGAAGATGCATTTTTGAAACCCAAAGGAGGTTTTTCTTAAGGAAATATCTAATCACAATAACCTCCTTCATTTTTTAAACAAGTATCATAGATTGGGAGATATGCAACTTTCTTGGAGGCCTATTTCAGAAAATAAAATTCTGCATTTTCTTTTTACTGTTTTAGTCATTGTGTTTTGGTGCGCTTTTCTAACAGATGGAAAGGAATTATCAGCTCTTATACCAATTATTGGCTTTGCAAGTCATTAATGAAGCAAGGGACAGAGGAAATTTGCACAAGAAACCCACAGGGAAATTTGTATTATAAAACCAAATTCCCCTATGTATTGTATAGTACGAAATGGTCAAATTTTATGTAATGATGGTGACCATAACAAATTTGTTCATATCAGCACAAGTATCTCCTCGGATCTTTCAACAAATCTCTCACTAAATATGCATCCTTGCTTTCACTCATTCCTCTTCTCATAGCATTATAACCTTGGTCTATTTCATTAAATTTTCTATTACATATTTAAACATCAGATATTATTCACGCTCGTAGGAGTTATTCCATCATAGTCCAACCCTTTTATGATTTTTGTTTCTTTTTAAGAATCGAGTAATACATTTTTTGGTGAAATCATCATGGTTTCATGTTGTTTAAAATGTGTTTTTGAATGAATAAATAGACTAAACACCCTAAAAATCTCTGTAATACTTGGATTGTGTAGATTTCATACCTCAAACTTTTGAATTCGTACAAATCACTACAAAATTTAGGGGAAACTTGACCTTAAAATACCTTTGAAAAAAGGCTAAAACATTGAAGATTTAGACTATCGCATAGTTAACCATTGTTTACTATATTCAAGTAAAATTGAAAATGTTTCACTATAGTCAACAATGATTGTCTATAATTTCCTATACTTGACTATGATTTTCTCTAAGTCATCAACGGTTTACTATAGGTTACCTATGGTTAACTTTAGTTGACCTTAGTTCATTTTGGTCTACTGTGGTTGATTATATTTGATTATGTTTATCTACTTCTAATTATAATTAACTATTGTTAACTACTATTTGTTTTCACTAAATTTAATCAACAATGATATAATACCACTAATTGTGATTGAATACAATAAAATGTAGTTTATTCAACAACACTTTAGTTTGATTTCCTAGATTGTCGTTGATTGTGGTTAATTATAGGTGGATATTTTTATCCTTGGTTGAATTTAATTATCTTTAACAAAACTTTATTTACTATGGTTGATTTAATTTGACTATCTTTAAACTTAGTTTATTAAAATTAACTTTAGAAAATTTTAGTATCTAATAATTGATTATAATTATTTATATGTTAACCATAATTAATTTGAGCCAAGATCAAATTTGACTAACATAATCAAAGCTTGTTGACAATTTGCATAAAGATTAACAATGTAAACTTTGAAACGGAACGGAAACAAGTACCCGCTTTTTTAGGTAGAAAAAAATGCTCTGATTTTGAAAAGTGTTGATTCATAATACTCTTAATTTGTTTAGCATGTTTTTAACACATTAAATTTTCTTATGTACCAAGTATAGACAATATTTTTAAAATGTTAGTGATTTTTATGTTGATTTTGAAAAGTGTTGATGCCAACATCATCCCCTTTTTTTAGAAGACTTATTTTTTACTTAAATTTTTATAATCTATTAAATGTTAATAATTATTTTCTAAATTTAATAATTTTTGAGGTACTCGTCTTCTTCCTCTTCACTTACATATTTTTTTAAGTGTTTTTTCAGGTATTTGTTTTCTCGTTTTTCTTCTAGTTTTTTTTTTTGTAGTGAGATATTTGATTTTTTGCAGTGTCAAAAAAACAAAAAATGTCAAAATTTTAAAGTTTCAATCTTCTATCTAATTATATATTGTTAAATTATATTCCATTGCACATGAAATAATTGTCACTAAAAAAGTAAGAATTTTTAACAATTTACATTAAAAAAAACACATTTTGAATATAGATATAACTGAAAAAATACACATTTTGAGTCTTTTCTGCTAAAAGTGACATGTCAAATAAACCATTTTTAAAGGAGAAAAATAACAACAAAAAAGTATAAAAATTAGCAATTTTTGTGAATTTTATGTCAAAAGTTAATAATAATTACAGTTTTTTTGAAAACTTAAATGATTCACATAAAAATGAAGTGAAAATCACTTTATACAAATACTAAACATATAATAACAACAATTGAAAACTTATTTATTCTCATAAAATGTCAAATTCAACGCATTACAAGTATAACTTATTAATAGTTACAAAAAATGAGCTTCATTTGGAAGCTTAACTAAAACTTAATCAATAATATCACGTAACCAAAACTCTTCATCTTCAAGAGTTTCATTATTGTCCTCTTCCACAATATTTTCATTATTGGCTTCAGTTTCATCTTTTTCCTCTTCTGATGGATCATTGATGTCTGCGAATGTCCCAAAGTATGACTTTCCAATCATTCCATCTAATTGTGATTGAGGTTCCTTCACTTCTTTTGCCACACAAGATTCATTAAAATCCCCTTTTCTCAAACTAACTTCTTGCATTGCATCCAGAAGAAATTGAAGAGCATTAATTCTTTCTTGAATAAATTTGAATTGCACTTGGTCTTTTTCAATGGAAATGCTATTTCTTCCTTTTGGTAAGCAACATGCTAGTGTTGTACCCAATCATCAAGTACAAAACAAAACAAAAATAGTAAATTAGTATAAACACAAAAAAATTTAAAAATAAAATAGTGAAATTCATTTTTATATAATAAAACTTACCTGAGCCTGAAAATAAATCTAGAACCCAATCTCCTTCATTTGAACATAAATCTAAAATATAGTTAATCAATGACTATGGTTTTTTATATATGTTAACTATCTCTCCTTTTGCTTCTTTATCTTCATATGTTATTTTTTTTACAACAACATCATGACCAATACTTGGCTAAGACTCTTTCCATCTACTTGATTGAAAAGAATAGGCATATTGCTATCATCCTTTGTCCAAATTTCAACATGAATGAACTCACAGTCACTTATAATTGGTTAATTTCCGCCAAAAATAAGATTTGAATTTTTCCTGTAACATGAAATGGTAAAAGTTCAATTAACTCGTACATAAATGATTTTTTTAACATTAATCAAACATACAATTTCAACATCTTACCATGTAAGTTGCATGATTGACTTTGATTTTCCTTTGAAGCTTGATAATAACAACCCCAATTGTGTGTCTGAATGAAATGTCACAAATCTCCAAAATGGTGATGTTGTGACTTCTAGAAATCCCGCAACCACTTTACTAAATGCTTGATAAGTATAAGGGTCACTATCATATTCAATGTTTGGGATATTGAAACCATGAGGAATATCTACAATAACAAAGGAATAATCCCTTTTAGGTATGATTTTTGCAATGTCTTCACAATCACCTGATATTATTTGATATTGGATAGTGTGGAGCCCATTCCAAATGAAATGATTAAGACTAGGATCAAGTTCAACATCCCTAAAACGTTGTTTTCTCATCCTTTCCATTTTGATTTTTTCAATAAATCTTTTGAAACTATCTGGTGCTCCATTTGCATCCTTCTTCATCTTTAATAAAATAAACAAATATATGTATAAGTTATAAAATAAAAACAATATACATATCAATAGAAATGAATGTATGAATGAACATATATTTTTAAATGCAAGATAAAAATCTTTTAGCACTGATGTAGAACTTGAATCTAGGTAGTTGTGTACAACATCATCCCACCTATCTTCATTCAACAATTTAATCATTTGTTCTTGTATTCTCATATAAACCTTGTGACTAAATAAATAAAGTAAACAATATTAATATAGTGATATGTATAACAAATACTACCAGTAACAATATATTATATTTAACAGAAACTTATAATCCAGAAATAAGTAAAAATAACAAACTTACTTTAGAAATTTCTCAGACATTTCCTCCATTGATAATTCTCCTGACTTTACACGATATAATATTGTTTTGAAAAAAATTTCATCCTTCACTCCTTGCATTGATATCCAAGTTGTGATAGTCATATATTATGGAAGGAGCTTCATTTTAGAACCTAATTTACTGTCGGTACATATCAATCGTTTAGAATTTTTGACCTTTTGACTTTTGATGCCAACGTTCTCCCACAACTCAAAAACCTGATCAATCAATTCCCATCTCTCTCCAGTTCTAAATGCCATTTGGAAAATGTTATCCATATCTCCAAATATTTCATAATTTACTTTTCCACCTTGTGAACTTATTTTTCTTCAATTTGATAACCGATTTCTATACAAAATTCCTTTTGGAATGCATGATAAACCTTTATCTTATCACCACACTTTTCTTCAAATTCATTATGAATAAATTTGACCCTTTGGATGAAAGTCATAGACATCCTATACTCATTATCTAAATTATGATCCCATGCCAATAACTTTGATTCTGTATCTGTTGAACTAGCATAAATGATACATTTCATTGTTTCAAAATGTGGGTTATTGGGATATTCCTTCGTCGATTGCCTTTGAGCTTCTACAGAATGGTTGCCCCCAAGTACATAATATTTGTATTGAAAATTTTTTGACTTGTCAAATGATTCTTTGTTAGGAACCTGACTTGGATCACCAAGAAGAACATAATCAACCACATGTGCAAAAGGGTTGTACCTCATCAATGTTTTCAAATTGTGAACATGCAAGTGGTGTGGCTTTCTAATTTGATATTTGAACTGTCCTTCATCTGGCTTGTAGACTTGAATGACATTAAGTTGAAATGACCGACCACCCTCAATTAAATTTGTCTTCACCAAATGATGTCGAATGGTATTTTTTTTTGTTTTAATAAATCCATCCTCTAAATCAACTCCTAGTGTAATGATTTCCCTGCTTCCTTTTGAGTTTTCACTAGGCCCTTCACTGTTGTCCGTGATTTTTTCAAAATGAGAAATTTTGTGTTTCTTCCTCTTATTAGTTATGATATTTTCTTGAACCGAAACAATCTCCTCATCATCAACTAGAAGGAAGACATTCTTGGACATTTTTATTTTTGTTTCTTTATGGCTCTTCTCCTTCCTAACATCAATTCTAATCTGATCCTCAAGTATGGAAACGCATTATTCATCTTCAACTTCAACTTCCTCATTTTGAAACGTAACATGTCTACCTTTGCTAGATTTATCCCTTTGATATAATCTTGTAGCATCATGAAGTATTTTTTTTTTGCTTCTTTCCCATATCTTCTTCTTCATGTTCATGGAAAATGGAGACAACATTCATACTATCTCGCTCTATATAATATATTCCCCCCAACATAATTGAAATTCCCATAGCAAAATCCTATAAAACAAAATATAATATGTCAATATTAACTAAGTTATTAAGAATACAATGATATAGTTTGAATAACACAAAATAGATAAGTGTAAATAAAAATACTTACAATATTTTGTGCAATATTTTGTATAATTTATTTTCATATCTTTGAAGAATCTTCCCCCGTATTATACAACGAAAATGTAAAATGGTATCTAAGTCTATCATGTGACTTGGGTGGTTTTGAAAATATATAAACATTTTCAGTATTTGGAAGAATATATAGGTCTAGTACTTTTCCCACCAGGTCATAACTTCCAGCATCAAAATTCTTACTAGCATATAGAAATAATTGCAGAGTTTTGTCTTCTATATCTTTAAAAAACCATGCATATTTTGAACGATTCACTTATGTTGATTTCTTCCAGTATGAAGCCAACTTCTTTTTTTTTGTGGATGCATCTCCTACATTTTCAGTAATTAACTGAGGTGCAGTTCATTAAGCAGTGATTTTTGAAGGCCCACATGTAGCTTTAGATGATGCAAATGTTGAATTTGGTCCAAAAAGATTGACAGAAACCTTCCTTGATTCCATTTTCCTGCAAACATATATATCTACATATAAATTAGTAAATCACAAAAAAAAAATATCTCACGTAAACAAAATATAAAACCAGTTCTTTAAAAAATAAAAAATAAAAAATAAAAATTATATATATATATATATATATATATATATATATATATATAGATACATTTTTCCCCAACGGGGTGTAAAACAAATTTGTTTTACATGTCATCTCCCAACCCCTAATTTTTCTTTCTTCTTCTTCTTCTTCTTCTTCTTCTTCTTCTTCTTCTTTTTTGATTTGACCCCCGCCGGAAGGGGCATCTCAAGGGGTTCGAGCGGACGCGCCTCGTGGGTTCGTCACTTGCGGCTTGGGGTTCCCATTAAGGCAACCCTCGGGCTCGGTGATGATGCCTCATGGGCGCGTCCACGAGGTGCCCTCGGAGCTCGGAGCCAAATGACGCCTCATGGGCGCATCCACGAGTGCCCTCGAGCTCGGGCAAATGACGCCTCATGGGCGCGTCCACAAGTGCCCTCGGGCTCGGGCAGATGACGCCTCATGGGTGTGTCCACAAGTGCACTCGGGCTCGGGAAAATAGTGCCCCGTGGGGACGTCCACCCGCAGCACGAGCGTCATGGGAAACATGCTATGGGAGGACACGCCCATGGGGCAGCGTCCGCCTGAGCTCGAGGGCACCTAAGGTTGCCCTCAATCTTAGGCGAATGTCGTCCCATGGGTGCGCACACCCTCAGCACGGGCGCCCAAGGCCACCCTTGGGCTCAGGCGGATGTTGTTCCGTGGGTGTGTCCACCCTCAGCACGAGCGACCTGGCTTGAGTGGGCGCGCCACCAGCCCACTAGGTATGCAGTGGGGGTGATTCTCGGAATCGGCCCCCCTGTTTTCCCAGGGGGTTGGTGGGCGCGCCCACCTTGGCCAAAACGGCCATGTGCTACCCCAGGCAGGGCCACCCACAATGTCCATGTTAATTTTTTTTTAATTTTAGATTTAAAAAAAATATATTGGTTTTCTATCATTATCTGGATGTGCCTATTTAAAAAATTTAACAATAAAATTTTGTTTATAAGTGTTTAAAATATTTACTAAGTGAGGTTTGAACTTGACTCTCATTAATTTTACCAATTTACTAATTTTCATAATAATAGAAAGAGAACTAACCTTTCAAAAGCAAGAATATCCCGTTGACAATGTTGCTACTCTAGAAAATCATTCCAAGCTTTTAAACAAACCTCGAATAAATCTTGATGTGATGTGAGGAATAGTGACAATAAAATTTATTATAAAGTGGAAATAACGGAATTGTTTTTCGGCGGGCTAAATTTGGGATAGAAACTATGATAAATATTACAAAAATAAAATCTATAATGAAGTAAATGTTATATAATTTAATTAAAAATATTTTAGTCTGAAAAAAATTATTAAAATAAAAATGTTTAGGGAATTTTATTCAAAATTAAGGTCCATATTGAAGAGAATATTTTAGTAACTAATTTTCAAATAAATCGTAGAAATAAAATTTGAAGGGACATACTTCAAGCAAAAAATTTCGGGGAAAATTTTGGAGGGAAAAATTCATTGTTTCGGCTATATATTATCATTGGGAGAGAGATCATTTGCATCATTCAACATCTCTTGTTTATATTTTATGGATTCCTCTGATACTGAAGTTTGATTTTATGAAGCATCAACATCTTCATCACGTAACAACTCTATTCATATTGATGAATATAACAAGAGAAGTAGTGACAAAGGACGGGATGAAGATTTCCAAATGAATAGAGATTCAAATTGTCCACTTATTCCAAATCCTATGTGTTAGCCACCTATAATATTTTGATTATACCAAAAGGTGGCTAAATCTGTTTTGAGCCTTCAAGGAACAAATTTCATTGCTAAAAATTGTTGGCTCTTGAAGACTCTAGAAGACCTCATGCCTCTGTCCAAAATCTTCATTGCTGTTTCCATTTTATACTCAGAAAATTCTGTTGATTCCAAGTGAAAGACTGCTGCAGGACCTTCATTTTCCCCCCTTCTCAAACCTTCATTTGCTCCCTTTTTCTCCATGAAACTCCTTTGTTTTCATGATTTCTTTTCTTCCCTTCATGAAAATCCTCTTTACATAGTTAAAACCCCATTTTTTAACTATATCGAAACCCCCAAAAACCCTTTCGAAACCATTGAAAAATCCATTCCCGACCCGCTTTTTCCTTTGTAAAATGCAAAAACCCGCTTCTCTAAAGTTTTGGTCTAAAAACCAAAATCGGAGAAAACACAATGGGTTGATTAAGAAGACCCGCATCAAACTTCCGATGCGATCAAATGTCATGTATATAAACCCCGCCCCTTTTTCTTTCATTTCCATATAACTCTTCCCCGGGACCAAGTGTTAAAGATCCCGGGTGCCAATCGCATCGCAAATGTTTTAATGGGTTGATTAAAAGACCCGACCCGATGGCCTGATTGCGATTGGCCCTTGTTTTAATACGCCCCGGCCATATCACCGTTCATAAAGCCCAAAGGCCCCGCAGGCGGGCGCCTATCCTTTATATATATTTTCTATTTTCTATTTTTCCGCCCCGATCCATTAAACCTTTGTTATTTTTTAAAAATTTGGGTTCTATATGTTATAAAGGCTTTCCGCCGCTCCACTCTAAAACTAACCCCCGCCATTGATCATACGCCGATCAAAAGGCCAGCGCTCCATCGCATCGGAGTTTTGAAATCACATCGCATTTTTACATCGCATCCACTTGTTGCTCCCGCCGATTGGCCTTTCCCCGATTCACTTTCCGTCGTTGATCTGATCCTCAGATCAACGGTCCGCGTAATCTCGCATCGCAAATCCCCATCGCGTGCATTTGTTTACCCCCTCCGATCGGCCAGTCTCCCAATTCGTTCTCCACCGTTGATCTAACTTTTAGATTGACGGCTTGCGCTTCGTCGCATCGCATGTTTCAATCGCTCCATTCGCTCGCCACCCCCGATTTCGATTCTCCGATTGAATCTCGACTGTCCACATGTCAGGATCGGACGGTCGAAAACCACTCCGCCTTATTCTTCTCCCGCTCTCCTTTTTGCCTTTCTATGCAGATCTCCACCGTTGGATGCTTTCATCCAACGGCCACGCTCTTTCCCGCCTTTTGAAGCAGTTAAACCTAAAAAATGTAGGATTTCTTAATTGTTTTATGCTTTATGCAGGTTTTAAATGTTTTCCACTATATTAAAGAGAAAGGCCGAAGGCCGGGAGAGACGTTTCCTGCGCATTCGAACTATTAAAAAGAACCATTCGCGGGCTTTATTCCATTGTTTTATCAATGCTTCATGGGCATTGATGCCTTAAAAGCCCCGCGCGGCCTGCACATCGACAAGACATTGTTTTATTCAAAAGAACAGTTAAAGAGTATAAGTTTGAAGATAAAGCATAATAAATGGAGATTAAAGATAGATCTGGGGAATTACGGCTAAGAATAATTATCAAAAGCCTAATTCCCTGGACTAAAACACAGTCAACAGAAAATCATAAGTGTTTCACTGACAGAAAGGCTTCCACCACTTCAAATGAGGCGAATTGATTCCTCAGCTACCATAAGAGCCACCTGTTGCCTCAAAGCATTCAAACAGAGGCTGAACTTATTGCAGAATCAGATATTTTGCCTCAGCGCAGCCAGGTAATTAATTCTTCTCAAGGAAACTAATGCAAATAAATATCAGCAGAGTTATTACATCCAAAACAGAGCCTCAAAGACAAATAAAGCTCCCACCAAGCTTAATTCATAAATGTAAAACAATTAATACAGAGAACCACCTATAAACTTCTTCATCGAGCTCCTCAAAAGGCCAAGAAGTCCTGAATCTGTATTAATTTCCTTAAGAGATCGTCTGTTAGATTTCACCTCCTCATTATCCTATAAATACCTCCGTAGAATATGAGAAACTGTTGGTTGATTGGTTGTTGTTTGATCACAAGTTGTAATATTGAAACCCTCTGAAATAAATACATAGTCCGTTGAAGTTGAAGAAGAAACTGGAGTCTTGGAAGTCTTGATGATGTTGTTGCATGCTTGTTCCTAAGAAGGGTCTATCATTGGATCCATGAGCTTGGATGTGGTGAAGTATTCTGAACTGTTTTATGTTTTTTCCCCTGTTTTCATTATGTTCCATGATTTCTTACTACAGTAGGCTGAAATTTTTAGGCTAAGAAATGACTCTTGGAAGCACCTTAGACCTGTTCACCCTTCACTGTTTAATGTTTTATGCTGCTGAAGTAGTTTAGAGGCTTTAATCTTTCTCTTTAGTCTTCATGCTTGTTTATTTCCTTAATAGTTTGAACAGTTGGTTTCAACATGATTTATGGTTCTCCCTGCTTGTCTGCTGCCACTTAAAAACTGTTATTGAAGTCTCCCTTTGAAGTTCTTTGCTTACAGTGAGTCAGAGAGGTCTGTTTTGATCTCGCCCTTTGTTCTCACTTAAACAGTTGGCTTAAAGGTCATTATAATTATGATCATAGATGTTTTTAGGTGTTCCCTCTTCTATGACTATGATTATTAGTAAATCTTATATGTTTTCTAAATTCCTTCAGAACAAAATCTTTGAGGAAATAGGGTGTTCCCCGAATCTTAGATTTTACTTTGAAAGTTGTTTTGAAATCATTGTTTGCTTAAAGGTGTGATTTGTAGAATTTATGGTTAGCCCTGTCTATCAAAGAACCCTTTATTGTTTTAAATTATGCTTTCAAATTCCCTTTGTTGAGAATTCAATTTCTCTTTCCAAATCATTAATGTTCATTCCATTCCAAAAACAAAAGGATCCTGTGGCCAAGTTAGATTTTCCCTTTGATATCCCATATCCTTTGATAAGTGTGCTATGACCTTTTTGACTCCATTTTCCCAATGAAACAGATATTTTGTTGTCATATATATCTTTCCTAGGCCCTTCATGTTATGTTGTATCATTCCAACCAAACAATCAAACAAATAAACACCTGCACTTAATAACTAGTCTAAAATAAATACTCAAAGCACATAAGATAAACTTTTGCAAACAAACATTTGAGAGATCCCTCTCTGAGAACGGGAGGACTAGATCCTGTGACTCTAAAGATTGGTTTTGATGTTGCCTTGTCTTTTGATTTGCCAAACTATCAAAACACGGGACACCAACACTATGGACTATGAGAGCAACAATTACAAATGGAAAGATGAAGAATTTCCAAAAACTAGAGACTCACAATAATTCCACTTAGTCCTAATCCTAAGGACTTTGAGAGCAATAATGATGAATGGAAGGATGTAAAATTTTCAGTGGATAGAGAGTCACAATTGCTACATAATCCTAATCCTAAGGACTATGAGAGCAATAGTGATGAATTGTCAGATGACAAATTTTCAGTGGATAGAGAGTCACATTTGCCACTTAGTCCTAATCCTAAAGACTATGAGAGCAATAGTGATGAGTGGCAGGATGAAAAATTTTCAGTGGATAGAGAGTCACGTTTTCCACTTAGTCCTAATCCTAAGGACTATGAAAGCAATAGTGATGAATGACAGGATGAAAAAATTTCAGTGGATAGAGAGTCACATTTTCCACTTACTCCTAATCCTAAGGATTATGAGAGCAATAGTGATGAATGGTAGGATGAAATTTTTTAATAAATAAAGCGTCACATTTTACACTTACTCCTAACCCTATGGACTTTGAGAGTAGCAGTGATGAAGGGAAGGATGAAGAATTTTCAATAAATCGAGAGTCTCAATTTCCACTTACTCCTAATCATATGGACTATGGGAGCAACAATGATGAAGGTTAGGATGAATAATTTCCAATAAATCGAGAGTCGCAATTTCCACATAGTCCTAATCCTATTGACTATGAGAGCAACAATGATGAAGGGAAAGATAAAGATGGTGAATAATATCCTCCAATTCAGTATTTCAAAGCCATAGATGATGGTATTTAAAATTTTCATGCCGCTAAATATGGTAATGAATATTTTTCAAACAATGTTGGTGGTGAATTTCCTAACTATATTGAAAATGATCATAGTAAGAATAGTATTCCTCCTAATGATCATGGAAATGCTTGTTCATAGAATGATGAAATGATAGAGATGTTGCCAGCAAATATTGTTTCTAGGAGTAGGAGTAGACCCTTTCATATCAATACAAGATGTTCCAGTTATACAACGGGTAGAGTAGTATATCTCACGAGAAGAATTTCTATCAATGAGCTCATTTCAAGTGATTGCTGTAAAAAGGATTGCTTGAAACATATGGTTTTCAAATTTTCTTTGGAGAAAAGGAAGAACTATTTGTCAATGACTAAAATTGTGTAGAATTCATATTTAGTCGGGTGCATGCAATCTACACTAGCAAGTTATGATTATCATATTGGGTCTTTATTTCTCTGTAGAAAGGCTTTCAAAATGATTCATTCAATTGGAAATTTTCGTCCATCAAGAATCCAAGATAATTTGGAAAAGGATCCTACATAGTATTCATAAGTTCGTCATAAATGAAAGTTTGGGCCATTAGAAAACATAGCAATGTCATGGCTGCAAGACTTATTTTCACAACATGGAGAGTGTTTGCCAAATAGATATACTTTACATATTCTAGATAATTTCTCAAGACGATAAATATACAACTTATACAAGGAATACGTAGAAGGTGTTTAAGGAAATGGTCGTTTTATTACATCCATATTTAGTGCAGATATGGAGGAGAGAATTCAACAATGTTTGTATTCCTAAGAAGACAAGGATGGGGGTTTGTAGTACACGTGCTTCTCTAAAATAAAAAAGGGATAAATTTCAAGGAGCAGAAAAAGGTAAGCATTCATAACATTATTCTTTTAAATTGTATAGTGATCAACTATGAAAATGTATTTATTAATGCATTTATTTTATGTTTTGTGTAGATTCCATTGTTAAATCCCTTCAAGAGCATCGAGAACAACAAACAAGTGAAAGGAAAAAGTTGTACAAGCATCGAAATAAGTGTTATGATAATCCAAATAAATATTTGGGTTTGATAATTGATGGTATGGACCAGAAGAAAACACTTCTACCACATTTTGTTCACACACCCAAAAATTTGCAGGAAGAAAATTTTATCCAGTTTCACTTAGTCGGTCGTATGGTCTTCAATGGGAAAATGTCGCCAAGTATCAAACAAATTGATGGGAAAACACTTATATGGGGCAAGAAGTATTCAACTACTGCAGAATGGGTGTTGTCATCAGGTTTGGAATTTTTAAGTTCATTCCAGATCATCCAATATTTGCATCAAATATATTGTTATTACAATCAGTTGGTGAAGTTCATAACACACGAAGGCAACAGAGAGCTATATATTATTCTGAAATGCCAGGACGAAATTAAAAAAACCATTAGATATACATATGAGTACTTTGAAGTTTCTTATTCAGTTTGGTGGGAGTCCATTTTCAATGATCAGAGGGATATCCTTTCAAAACCAGCAAATGAAGATATGCTTTTGAAGACTCCATTTATTTGGCCACAAAATGTGTCAAATGAACAGCAAGAAACAAACATTCTTTAACAACAACTATCACACAACATTATTAACTCTACGTAGGTGGAGGAAAGAGAAATGTATATTGGTTCCAGAAGATCTTGTGCACAACGTGAAGCCATGGAAGACCTTTATAGGGGTTCAGTACATGATATTAAGGAGGGTTGCATGATTGCAGTCTTAGCAAATGAAGATCCACATAGCTATTCATTCTGGGTTGCCAAAGTTATAAAGTTGATTACAGAAAATGAAGATATTACGGGTGTTGAGGTACATTGGTATGCCACAAACACATACCCATTCAATGGTGTGTGCAAGCCAGAGATGGTAATTGATGAGAAAATTGGTGGGAAGAGAAAAATAAAGGGTACAAATATAAATCGTGGCCGCACATACCTCTTAAAATTGGAGGAATTTTACATACTTGTTTATAAATTCAATTTAACAAAGAGAGGAACTCTTTACTCCACGATGATAGAGATTCTTAAGAGGTTTCTACCGCAAGAAACATTGTTGATATGACAGTCTGTTGAACCTAGTTGTAGATCTACAACAATTTTGGAACCTCAAGTGGTGGGCATGCATGTTGACTCAGATGGGGCACTAGTTGATGAAAGAGAGGAATATGGAACATCTTCATCTGCATCCAGTCATTCATCTAAAGATGTGAATTCTGATGGTGTGCAAGAAAATATCAGTGATTTTGAATAATTATGTAAAACAATTGATATAAATGATGTTTGCATTGAGCAATGAAAATGATATTTTAACTTCCCTGTGATCTTACATGAAGTTATGAGTCATTTTTATGTTTTTTGGATTATATGTTTTAATTATGATGAATTCATTTGTCTAAAATATTCACAATGAAACAATAACTTGGAGAAATAATTTATGTTTCATTGGGTTATTTTAGTCATATAATTTTTTCATAATATCATGGTTGAAATGTGTTGAAAAGTAAATATTTTTTAATTCTATGGGTGAAAATTTGTTAAATATGCTTCATCTTTAACATTATGGTTGAAAACAATTAGAATTTTAGGGATTGTTAGTGTCATGATATTATATGTTAAATGACATGTATAAAAATTATTAGAAATTTAATGTGTTTAAAATCTCATTATTTTATATTTAACAACATTACTAAAAATATGTTGAAATTGTACTCGGAAAATAAAAATGGTATTCTAGCACCAACAATTGCATGTTTTTTCCATTTATATGGCACATGAAAATTGGTTTTACTGCCATTTTTAAAAAATGTTGCAAATTAACCCTGAAAAAAATAAAACCTCGTTCTGGAATACACACTTTTCGTTTTTGGGTTGTTTTTCATGTTTTTGGGGGTTTTTTTGGCTAGAGTTCCCGTTTTCAGTTTATATTTCTCGTTTCAAATTTTATGTTGTTGATTCTAAACTATATAAAGGATGATATATTAATATTGAATTCCTTTACCATCCTCAATAGATCCTTCGGATTGATTTCATATTTACCTTTATCTCCTCTAAATATAGGCATTGCCATTGATTCCTAAGTGAAGTCAAAACCCAACCCTCAAATCATAGTTGAGTATCTTATCAATAATGACATCCAATAAGTATGATCCTTTTTCAATTACATTCTCATATGTTTTCTCATATCAACATCATTTCAATATCCTCTATTGAACATTCCAATCAAATGTTAAAATAGTTTGAAGTTGAAATATCTTTTAAAAACCCTTTTAGGAGATTGTCATTCTCGTTGACCTTTCTTATACTCAATCTATACAATTTCATCCCTATTGACTCTACAATTTTATTTTAAATGTTTTAGGTTCATCATAATTAGAAAAATATATGTTCTATTTGATTTGGCGTTTATAAACATTACCAAAAATTTGATGTCCTCTAGAATGCATGGATACAAGCCATTGGATCCATTATTCTAGTAGCATGTCCTTTATGGAAAAGGTCAACCATACTTCCATCACATATATTCATACATGTACCTATATCTATAACTCCCCCTACATCGTTAGCTCAAATATCTTATATTCTCTCAACTTACCCTCAAACATGTTCCTAATTATTCTACATCAAACTCCAAAGGAACAAATGAACTCTAGAGAAATCCATATCCAAATGTTTCTTTTATATTACAAACTTGTGTTTCTTCATCATATCCTTACTGGTTTCTTTTTAACATGAACAATGCATCAAATCATTTTCTATGACCACAAAACATCACTCCAAGTGATTTCCATTGACCACAAACTTTCCTCTATTGTGCAGTTTATGGCTTACCATAAACTTCGTCAAGTAGTTTTTATATTACCACAAACTTTACAACATGACAATTTTTTTTGGTACACATGTATCACTACGCCTACATCATCATTGACTCAATTACATGCAATTCTCATACTCCATCTATGGAGATATTGGAAACATACTCATAATTCTTTAGGACCAATACATCAACACAAAATGCAACACTATATACTTTCTTTCAATCATAATATGTGGATGACATTGCAATATCACATTGATTTTACTACACATATTCACAAGTTTTTACCTTCATTGTCTACCTATTGTAGCAGCTACAACAACACTAAATTTTTTTGACAAGAGCAAAATTTAGGGTCCACTCATCCAAAACACTAAGGAATATATTTGAGCAAGACCCTAAGACCAATCTCCATACCCTTGAATTCCAAGACATGGGGAGGTCATAACATATAAAATTCATAAAAATTTATTAAGGCCACATCACAATGTTTTATCACGTCATAATTATGCATTACATCGCATCGCAACCTTGCATCACTTCATAATATTGCATTGCATCATAAGGGATCATTACCAAGTTTTGTCAGGAAAAAAATATTTATAGTCTGAAAAAACATATTTGTATCATGATGCAATCTTGTTTGAAACCATAATATTTCCTAATGCCATAACGCCTATCCTGGGTTCGTACTACCTTCCTCTTTTGTGTAACAACCCAATTTTCTTAGATTTCTAAGTTATGTATTCCAATGGATGTCTCTCATCTCCCAAGCTTGGTTTATTTTTAGTATTTCAACATAACATTATACAAAGATATGGCTCCTCCTAAGAGAATATATAGGAAATACCTTGTGTAGGAAGAATCTAAGGAAATTCATATCACATCAGAACCCACTAAGTTACATACCATGCTCACTTCAGTATTTCACTGAATCCAAACTAAATTAAAGTCAATAGTACTGAATACATGTGAATATGAATTCATAAATGAGGGCTTAATTTTAAGAAAAGTTCTATCTATTACAATAGATTATAAGAGTTGGCTCAGTCATGTGATCCAATAGTAACAAGTTCAAGTGAAAGCCTTATAAATTTTGGGGTTGGTCCCAAGTTAGATGTGTATTTTATTCAAAAAGTTATTTTATAATTTTGATGTAATTATGTAAAATTCAAACAAATTTAGAAAACAAAGTCAATCAGAAATTGGAAATGAGGGTAGGTGAAAAAGTTACAAAAGGTGAAGAGTCACCACACTTTTCTATAACCATATAGTAATGAGAATGGGGATCTTAGTTTTTGGATTATTGGAGGATTTTTGAAAGGGAGTAGATTGTAACCACCGTTTGGAATATTTTTGTGATACCCTGGTGCAATTTTTTTTTTTAAACTTGACTATTTTATATTTTCTTGTAAATATTGTTTGGACATGTTGGCTACGGGGCCATGACTTAGGTTGACTAGTTTATGTAAATAAATTATATAATGAATAAATGTTTTTTATTTTGGAAATGATATGGGAAACAACACATGCTTAAATTGACCTTCTCTCTTTCAAAGATATTGTTAAGTAGTAAAATCTAAATGGTGGACCTTCCCAAATAAAGAAATATTTTAATTTAAGGAAATGAAAAAATATATATGGAACTACACACTAGTTAAATTAGAGAAATTTCATTATTAATGATTTCCAACGCAAATTCAGAAAAAGATATAGTAAATTATGATAGCAGATAACATATAGTGTAATCAAAAAAAAAAGATCTCGCGCGCACTACGATCTACTCTGCGGCGTTCTGATTAGGTTTGCAGACGCCATCAAGCTTTGCCGTCGCCATGAGCGGCCCTGGGGGTGGGGAGTCCGCTCCCACCCCACCATCATCTTCTGAAGTCACATTCCGTTTCCTATTAACTCAGAAAGGGAAGAAACGCCAGATCTCTGAAGTGCTGAAATTCATAAAAAAGCTCGAAGAAATACCAGAGATTGCTCTTCCAGAGGAACAATCGATCAAAATCGCTCTTGCTCTGGCTGAGAGAGGCTTGGTAGGGCAGTTTATGGGCCGCTGGCCTTCCACAAAAACCACGGACGATTGGATTCAGCGAAACTGGAGACCTCAGCTGAAAAACAACGTGATTTGTTATGCTGTGGGAAGAGGCTATTTCATCTTTGAATTTACCTCCAAAGAAGATCGTGATCTGGTGTTAAAAAATGGGCCATATTTTATGGGAAATCAGGGACTGTATCTTAACAAATGGAGCCCCGATTTCGATCCCTCTGTCGATGTTCCTAAGGAGGTGCCGGTCTGGGTTCGTCTCCCTAACCTCCCGATTCACTGCTGGAGCTATCAATCCCTGCAGAAGATTGGTAATGGGCTGGGTCGTTTCATTGACAAAGCTGACCACAAGGGCCAATATACCTGTGCTAGAATCTGCTTGGAAGTCGATCTGGAAGCCGGTCTGCCAGAAGCGGTCAAAATTACAGTTGGAGAATGGCAGCATTACCAGAAGATGGACTACGAGCAGCTGCCTTTCAAATGCCGAACCTGTCATGAGCATGGACACTTCCAGCGAAACTGCCCTAAAGCTCCAACAGGGAACAAGGTTGAAGAAGAAGGATGGAAAGAAATTAAAAAGGGAAAGGCTGTTCCAAAGCCCACGGGGCAGAATCACTCCGTGCCTCTGGGGAAGCCTCAAACTAATACAAAGGCCACTACTGCTCCTAAAGATGGCTCCTCCTCAGGTGAAAAGGTGGATGCCATGGAGACCCAAGAGGATATAGGAAATAAGTTGAAGCAAGTGAAAGAAACTGAAGTCGAATCAACTGTTCCACCAGTTGATGATGGTCAGAGGGGAAACGAAGGCAATGAAGAGCACATCAGTCTCGCCTCCGATTCTGAGGGAGAAACAGAAGAGAGAGATTCCGAAACTGACAATTCGCAAGTCACTCCTATCAAGTCGACTAGGGGTCGGAAATCCAAGAAGAAACAAAGAGAGGAAAAAAATTATCTAGATGTCCTTCAAGGTTCCCAAAAAACCCTCAAGGGAATGATGAATACCAGATCTGGGCGCAAGAGTAACAGGGCTCCAAAAGGAGCCTCAATCCCCCAAGTCAGTAAATAATGAAATACGTCTCCTGGAATTGCAGAGGTTTAGGCAACAGGTTGAAAGAGGAAGCCTTGAAAGACATAGTGAGAATATATTCGCCTGAAATCCTCCTCATCCAGGAGACAAAGCTGGAGGATCTTCTTCTCCTCCAATCTAGTAAAGTTTTTTGGAAAAAAGGTCATGGAAGAGCGGTTAGTGCTAGAGGCGCTTCTGGTGGAATAGCCACCTTTTGGAACAGCACCATATATGACCTTATTCAAGAAAACAATAGCCCCCATTGGCTTTTCACTCAGCTCCTCCACAAAGATTCTGGTCAACAAGTAAGTATGTTTAATCTTTATGCTCCGGTATTGCCAGGCGAAAAAAAAAATTGTTGGAACTCGCTTCAATCCTTTCTTTTAGAGCAAAATCCAGGAAATATCATTATTGCAGGTGACCTGAATGTCACCCTTGCTGTTGATGAGAAAAAGGGAGGCTCCATTGTCAGGGACCCTGCCAGAGAATGGGTTGAAGATATTATGCTGGGCTGGGATCTGGAGGATATTAATCCTTCTTCAGGGAAATTCACCTGGTCCAATAAAATACTTGCCCCCAATCACATTGCTGCCCGTTTGGACAGATTCCTTGTCCAATCTTCTTTCCTGACATGCGGTCTTATGGCCACTTCTAAAATTCTTCCAAATCTCATTTCTGATCATAAGCCCATCCTCCTCGAGCTCTCCCTGGATGGTAATTTGGGCCCCATCCATTTTCGCTTCAGTCCTCTGTGGATTCAGCAAGAAGGATTCCAAGAGGTGGTTTCTGAAGCCTGGAATAGGCCTGTCCAGGGTTCTCCATTCTACGTGTGGGAAGAGAAAATCAAGGGCCTGAAAAGAAGTCTTAAGGAGTGGGCTAAAAGATTGAAAACCCCTTCTTCCAAAAGGAAAGAATCTCTTAATAGTCTTGCTGCTCATCAATTAGCTATGGAGCACAATCCTGTAACACAAAGTCTACTCCAAAAAGAAGTCGATCTGCAAAAAGAGGTTCACAGATCTAGCAGGGAGGAGGAAGAATTCTGGAGACAGAAGTCTAGGAATCTTTGGTTACAGTCCGGAGATAAAAACACCAGCTTCTTTCATAAGCAAGCCGAAGCTCGAAAGCATTTCAAATCAGTTTCTGAGATAAATTACCAAAACACTGTAGTTAAGGATTTCGATGGCATTAAGAGAGCTGCTTACTCCTTCTTCAAAGATCTTTATTCGACTCCTGAAGAACCCCCTATAGATCCTCATGCCTCCCCGATCGAATTAATTCCCAAGTGCGTTCAGGATTCAGATAACGCGATGTTGACTGCTCCGATCAGTATGGACGAGCTTAAGAAAGTTCTGGACTGCATGGAGCCTGATAAAGCCCCAGGCCCTGATGGGTTCTCTGTCAGGTTTCTCTTGACTTGCTAGTCAACAATTAAAAAAGATCTGTTGAGAATGGTCAGAAAATCCCAGAATTGTGCAAAGCTGGGCGGTGGCATCAATTCGGCCTTTCTCGCCTTAATCCCAAAAGAGAAAGGTGCCTCCGACTTCAGCAGATTTAGGCCCATTTCCTTGTGCAATTCCAGTTACAAGCTTGTCTCCAAAATAATTGCCAACAGGCTTAAGAATATATTGCCAGCCATCATCCCTGAAAATCAAGGCGGCTTCATAAAAGGAAGAAAGATATTGGACAACATTGTGCTGGTACAAGAAGCAGTTCACTCTAGCTGCCAAAGAAATGAGAAAGGAATGGTGATTAAGCTCGATCTGGCTAACGCATTTGATAGGGTGAGACATGAATTTTTGTTCATTGTGATGAAGAAGTTAGGCTTCTCAACAGCCTTCATAAATTGGGTGACCGCCTGTATTGCCTCGCCATGGATCGCGCCATTGGTCAATGGTCGTTCTACTGACTTCTTCCAAGCCTCTAGGGGCCTTAGACAAGGCTGTCCCTTGTCTCCGCTCCTCTACGCTGTTCAGGCCTCGGTGCTCAGCTTCCAACTCGATCATAACCAGCAGCTTCAAACCCTGCCTGGCCTCAGAACGACTCACAAGGTGAAAGACATTAATCATGCCCAGTTCACCGATGACACCTTGCTGCTTGGAGGAGCCAGCATAAACTCTGCCAGATCCTTCAAGAAGGAGCTGGACATTTACAGGTTGTTCTCGGGCAGCAAGATTAACTATCGAAAATGCTCTATCTATGGCTAGAACTGCTCGATCAAGGAGCTGTCAGACATTGCAAGGCTCTTAGAAATGGATGGAATTCGAAATTGGGAGTCATTTAAATATCTCGGGATCCCAATCTTCAAATCCAAGCCTAAAGTTGCTCATTGGCTACCACTGCTCGACAAGCTAAAGATCAGAATCCAAGCTTGGGGTGCCTCTTGGCTGAACAATGCAGGGAAAGTCATCCTTATGAAATCGGTCCTTATAAGTATGCCTCTATATCAACACTCCATTCTTCTTGCCCCCAAAACCTTTCTCAGTAAAATGGACAGTCTGTTGAGAAGATTTCTGTGGGAAGGTGGGAACAACAACGATAGAAGGCTCCACTTAGTGAATTGGGAGACTCTCAAGAGACCTCTTCTGGAAGGAGGCCTTCACCTGCGTAACTTGGCTGCTCAAAACCTTGCTTTGGGATCCAAGATCCTGTGGAATTTAGTCTCTGGAAACTCTAGCTGGAGTAAAAGAGTCATTTGGAAGAAATATTTCCATGGGCAACGCTTGAGATGCTTGGATAAGCCCCCAAGTTCTTTAAAAGGATCTCCGATATTCAATCTGTGCAGTTCTGCTATGGAGAAATTCAGCCAGTATCTCTACTGGATCCCTGGTAATGGGAGGAAAATCAAAATCTGGAAAGACTCGATTATGGGGGATCAGCCTTTGATTCAAGTGGAAGGACTAGCAAATATCAAAGCCTGGCTTCAATCCTGCAATTTGAACACTCTGTGGGATATATCTAACTGGAAGGACGATCCAGGTAGACTCTGGGATTGTTGGAATCTGGGGGAGGTTCCCCTTAGGTTGCAGGGGGAAGCTTCAGTCCTGTTAGATCTGCTTCAAGGCAAATCTCCCTCTAAGGCCTCTTCTAAGGACAAAAGAGGCTGGGGCTCCCTTTCAGGCTCCTACACTGCTGCCGAAGGATATAAAAGAATGATGGTTGTTCCATATGCTCCTCCTGACCCAGCTCGATGGAAATTTATATGGGATTTCCCCTCACTCCCCAAAATTGACTTCTTCTGTTGGACTGTAGCGCACCAAAGCATTCTAACCAGAGATAATTTGCGTAGACGAGGGATGGAAGGGCCTTCCAGGTGCCCCTTGTGCTTGTCTGATGAAGAAACTGTCAATCATCTGCTGTTGCTTTGCCCCTTTGCTCTGGTAGTCTGGAGGGGAGTTCTGATGTTAGGCCCAGCTAAATTTGACCTTCCAGGCAACATTCCTGCTCTGCTCCAAAATTGGGCCAGTTTATCTCCCTTTTGCCTCACAAAAAAAAGTCTTCTTAAAACAAGCTGGATGTGGATCCCTAAATTCATCTGCTGGAAGCTGTGGTTGGAGAGGAATAATATAATTTTCAGAGGAGAAAGCTGTAATTCTACCAGAGTTATTTCTAAAATCAAAGCTTTGCTGGGCGAGGCTTTGGAAGCCAATACTTCCTCAAGGAATGAAATGAGTTTGGTCAAAGCGGAGGAGCTTTGGCTTAAAGAACTGGTTCCGAATCTGAAGAAGAGGTCCATTCCTCCTGCATTTGCCCATGCCAACTGGGAGATTAGGCTGGAGGAACTGGAGTTTATCAAGTGGAGATAGGCCTTGGATGATCATTGCTTATTCTTCAATGGGGCCTCTAAAGGTAACCCTGGGGTTGCTGGCAGTGGTGGGGTTATTCTGCGCCCTGGTGGTTCATCTGAACTGCGGTTCCATTGGGGTCTGGGTATCGAATCCAATAACAGAGCGGAGGCTCTCGCACTGTGGCAGGGACTGAATCTGGCGATTAATAGAAATATCCTCTCTCTCTCTCTCTGTCTTTGGAGATTCCAGAATTATCATCCAGACGTTGGCCTCCCATAAGACCCCCCATCAGGTTCACTTAGCCTCTATTATCAAAAAAATCCGGCTCTTACTGCCCAAGTTCAGTAATATCTCCTTCTACCACATCTTAAGGAATCTCAACTCTCAAGCTGATATGGAGGCCAATCTTGGCTCCCTCTGTAACCGGAGATCTCTGGTGGTCAATTCGATTGAGTCTTCCTGTTCCATACCTTAATGTCCCTGCTGATCGGACTTCCTAACCTAATCGATCCTTTGGATATCTCTCTGCTCTTCAGTACCCTACTCTTAGGGATCTCATCTCATTGTATTATCAATCTAATTAATACGGTGGTCTCAGGCCTGTTCTTATCTCCTGATAGTCTCCATTTCAATGTCCTCTGTTTCCAGTCGATGCCCTCTGTTTCAAGAGTCCACAAAGGACCCTCAAGATGCCATCTCAGTTCCAGTATGGAGGTTTACTATACTCTCAAATCTGAAGCCCAATTAAATCATTTTCAAAGTTTCTCATCTCCGAAATGCTGCAATCTTGACTTGTATATCTATGCGCTGCAAAATATGGGCCCTGCGCGGGAGCATTTCCTTTTCAACAGCTGCATCTACAAAGTAGAAGCGGATAATCTCTACTTACCTCCAATCATCTGCAGCGTTGTTTTATGTATTGCACGAAGGAGTTCGCCACAATCATGAAATGCTTAGGGAAGTCTCCTGGCCCTTGTGCGATGCTTCGCCCAATGCCCTATCGCACCTCTCTTTGCTTTGAGGGACATTCTCCTGTCAAAGTAGGCGAAGTGATCAATTCTACGAACCTGATCACCTGTCTGCCTGGTAATATCATTCTTATCCCTAAAGTAAGGCAAACCATTCTTGGTGATCTGTCTCCTGGTTTCTTTGACAGCGAATCCAAACAGCTAACCACGAAAATCTATCTCTGTCATTGCTGGAATGTAAGAGCATGCGGCAGCTAGTTTGCCGCCCTAAATAAAAATATCTCATGGCTGTCAAAAACATATAGTGGATGTAAATTAGTTTAAGAAGTTAGCATTTAACATGAATTTTATCATGTATATGGTATTCGTTTGAACTGAAATCAGGATTGTATAACCTGATTTTATATTTTGGGTTCATAGGTGGAAGTAATGATTGGCATGTATGCATGACTTGTGTGTAATCATAAACGGTGAAGGAGACATTAAATAAAAAGGTTGTAGATTATAACTATGTTCTTACAGTTATGGTATGTTGTTCTGAGAAAATCATAGATAGAAGGTTCTCATAGATTTGAAATATATTTAGTAAATTTATGCTTGAACATGTTAATGTTTTTCAGTCAAAAAGGTAGCACTAACAGTACTAAATAAACTTAAATTTATGCTTGAACATGCTAAAGGTTTTCAGTCGAAAAGGCCACAATATCAGTACTAAATAAACTTGTCCTTTTGCATTTAATTGATATTTTTGTAACCAAGTGAAGCACTTAGGGAACCCTATCAAGTATTCAACAATAGCAGTCATGTAATTGAAAAACTTTTGAGGGCCCTGGGTAAGTATAGTAGAATTATAAATACATGATTTCCAAGGTTCAAAAAGAAAGGGTTGAAACACAATTAAATAATATGTCAATGATATGACTCAATTCACTTGAAGATTTAGGTGTTTGTCCAAATGGTAATTGTGAACATAGGATTTTGTGAGACTTATGTAGAAAAGGGGAGGTAGTGGAATTGAAGCAATCAAACTAGTCTAACCATACAGGTTGGGTAAAGGAAATACACCTATAATAAGTACACAATCAACTTTAGTTGAGTGTAAATCTCATAGCATGAACAAATCCTACACTTGTAGATTTAAAGAAAATTAGACAAAGGATATAAAATAGAATAGAAATGTAACGAATACTTTAAATTATTGAACTTGTGTCCTCACAACCTAGGAAGGAGGGGGAACTAACATGCTAACAAAACAAGGGAAACTAGTTAAGTTTATGGACAAATAGAGTGAGTCGACAAAAGACTCATATGAAAGAATATTGAGAATCTTGATACAAATAAAGGAATTAGCCATGTATGAAAATAGACACAAAATAACTAGTAATTTGTGTAACCCAATATAAAATAAGTATCCACCAAGAACAGTCGTAAGTAAATGCAAAATCACTGGAAATTAGAAACCTTTTTGCTTAAAAAAATTCAAATAATAAGGGACTCTAGAAATAATAATGTCCAATGTTGGAAAAACAAAATATATATATATATATATATATATATATATATATACAAACCTATTTTAAACATAAGAATACACACATATGCAATTGAACGGTGTCTCAAAAAAGAAATACACTTCCAACACTGTTGTATGCAACTGTAAGTTGAGTTTCAACAATTTATCTTACTCCCTAATACATAGTAAGAAAATGAAAAATGTGCCAATAAAGGATGGTCATGGTAGGAAAAACCAGTCCCATATCAAATAATCCTTGCAGCAATAAATAAGGCTTTCAATAGGTATCCTAGCACCTGGAAAAAAATTGGTGCAGAATGAATAAGCGAAGGAGTACTGACCTATCTTGGAAAATGGGACTTGAGGTCGAACCTGGAGTGAAAAAGGAATTGAATTCTTGGTCAGTATGTTAATCCCAAAGCCCATTTAAAAACCAAAACAAATAAAAGTAAGGAAAGGATTAACAATTTGCCTAAGGGAGGTCTTCCCTTATATGTCGTAGTCCAAAAGGCCTATTCATAAAAGTTAGTGTAGTTAATAAAGTAATGATAGGAAATAAACAAAGGAAAAACCTAAGACTATATTAACTAGGTAAACACATAGGATACAAATCTTATCCCATTATGGTAAAATTTACTTGATGGTATGCGTCCAGAATTTTGGGCCATGTTCTAGGCATACGATCATGTAGAAGCATTATAGGAAATAAATTTTAATATATCAATGCAACGGGATAATAGAGGGGATTTGTGACCCAAAACAAATACAGAATGAGAAGCTAGTGTAAAATCCCCTTTGAGAAATCAATAATAACTAAGATAGGAGGTACATGTAAACAAGTTAGTAAAGTACCCGAGGAGTAGTTTCCATGGTTCCTCTTTGATTTGAGGATACCCATTTCTCTTGCTTTGGAAAATAATATTGAGTCTATATATTAGAACTACATGGGTGAATACCCTTGTATATATCTAAAGGGAGAGTCCAAGCAAAGTCTAAAAATGATAAAAATGAAGAAGACAATTGATAATTGAGGGAGAACCTGTAGGATACTTTGAATCTTCTATGGTGTTTGCAAAAGACCCAACATTGAAAATATACTATCTGAGCTCTCAGAGTGAGAAATAGTAGGGGAATTCCACACTATGATAACTAATTCCTAGAGAAAGTGTCTGAGAAATACTTAACCCTTATATGGGAATCAGAACACCCAAGGTACCTACAAACACAAGACAATATGATTAAAACATGGAGGAAGTATGCTAACTGGCAGATAAAATTATTAGTAACTTTCCAAAGAAAAAAGAAATCCCTCTAATTTACATATATAGGAAACCCTTGCACGACCACTTATCTGGTCAGACTAGAACACCCAATGTTGTCTAGACGCTCTAAAGGAAGCTAAAAATAAAAATAAAATAATAAAAATAAAAACTACATTGAATAGGAAATATTATGCAAGGGTCGAATTAGCGTATCCTCGGGGATTTCAATGCAAACCTGAAACAAAACTAGTATAATAGTAGTCTGAACAATATACTCCATGCCTAGAAATATTGAAGAAAAAGGGAAAAATATAAAGGAGTGACGACTGCATACATGTGGATATCTCTCCAATCTTTGCAAGGCACCCACCTAACATAAACCTTGAAAACCACCAACAATTGATAACCTAACAATCATAAAATGGAACTAGGAGAGATTCTTGAAAGAGAATAATGAGAATGACTGAAGAAGTTAAGGTCAAAACCCTCAACCCTAGTTGCAGTGATAGTGGTGGCCAACAAGAAGAGCAAATGAGGTAGCAAGAAGGTGGGTTACCCTACCCAAAACAAAACAAATACACATTTTCACCGTTGGATCATTCCAAATTATCTCTACCATGACCTTCCTGCATTTAACATGGGATATCAAGCTTACACATCGCAAGTGGAGTCATGTAGCCACAATTACAAGTGTTGATTGGGTAAATCGCACTAAGGCTCAATGGTATGTCATACTATTGTGCTGAGATATAGTATGACCATTGTTCAACGTATGGTCCCAGGGGTCAAATATCCCCTTGGACCTTTTTCCCACCCAAGCGACTAATGGTAATTGTAAGCTACATAAAAATCTAGTAAATAATATAAACCCAACTAAACCTTAGAATGTCTTGGCATGGTAGCATGAAAAAAAGTTTTCTCTACTACCTTAAAGGACTTATTCCTTGTAAGTGCAATTGCTAACACTAGAAATTTAAGAAAATATTGAGAAGGGGTAGGTCCTTCTCACGCGAGATAGAAAGAAAATGGCCAAATGATAAAAAGATTAGATCAAAGTAGGCAAGCATGTACAACACATAAAATGAAGTGATAAGTTGTTAATACACCCAATCAAGATACTAAACCAACAAAAAAATTGTTGGGAAAGGAAAAAAATGTTTATTTTTTGTTGTGAATTTGGGGTATGTTACATGTATTTAGCTTTCTACACTCCCACTATTGGGATTTTTTAAGACACTTTAAGATCTGGCATTGAATTTTGAGATATAATATTTAGAAGCCCAAAGGGCATGATAAGGAATTTCTTATCATGTGTTATTAGTTGTTGCAAGACTTTTCTATATTGTTATTTTTTAATTTATGATTGTTGTATATTTGTCACAAGTTGAACTATTTTGTTATTTGCAAACTCTTATCAATTTAAGAATTTCTTGTTGATTTTTGCATATTTTCATGTTGGTTGTTGATTATAAATTGTTTCACGATTAACAACTAGTATACCTCTAGTTGTCATGCATCTTAATTAGATATTGTTATTACTCTTTCTCTGATATATACGTTTATTATAAATTTTTTATAGCATTCATTATATAGATTCATATAAAGTATTTTCATTGAAGTTTATTTTGCTTGAATTCCAACAAGGACTTAATTTGGGTTTCCCTTTCACATATCATCCACCCAAAAAATATAGCATTCATACAAGCATAAGATGGAAACTGGGAAAATAATTGGATGTGACTCTTGCCCTAAATTGTATGGATCCTATTTGGGGCCTCATATCAAAAATATCCCCTTGATACCATAACAGTGCATTCATCCTCATCAACAATCTTTTTGGTACTAGAAGGAGGCCCACTGTATGGCTGATGGGATTACTCATTCTTATCATTCTCAAGTTTCTATTCAAGATAATAATCAACCCATTGCCTCTCAAGATAGCCTTGATCCTATTGAAATATCCACACCCAAAGAGATTCCCCATCTAAATAAAATTAAACATTTATACATGGTCTTAGAAGAAGAGTAGATATCTTAGACCTTTTATCCATGCTTACACAAAGAAAATTAGGAAACTTCCTATTGCTAGTATACTACCACATAGACGTGATATGAAAATACCAATGACATTGAAAGGTGTATTAGTATAATTTTTTGTTGATTTGGTTGATTTGTCTCTAGTAAATCTAGTGGAATCTATTGAACAATCTCATTCATATTTTCCCAGTAACGACAAATACGAAAAGTCAGAAAGTAGTGAAAACTCTAATAGTGAAGGAGAGCATATTAGCTCAGAGGATGAAGAGAATCTACAAAATATGATGGTTGATAATCTACAAGCCACGTGCATGGCTTAAGGTTCCTTGAACCTTACATTTTCTCTGCATGACTTGCCCTAACAGCCTGAAAAACCTCTTCTGAATTTTGACCAAGATAAATCTGTGACTCCACTAATATCATATTCAAAGTTTTTATTTGCCTTGTGTTTAATGAATTTTTGACACAAATATGTGACATTTCGATAGTTTCCTTTTAATTTTGAGAATAAGGATACCACTGGGCATTATAATCTTCCCCCAATATATATTTCTAATTGGGATAAATTTCAAAAGGTGCTTATGTGAAAGTTCAGAAATGAGAAATATTGATCCAGATTTATGCAGGAACGCAAAAGAATATACATATAACCATAAATACAAAAATGCAGTGGAAATAACACGTCATTTCATTAATATCAAAGAACTGAAATTTGTTTACAGATAGAATGGAAATAAACTAGCTAGGTCGTTGGTAGCTTATCTCTGAGAAGAGATGTGGTGGCTACAGGCCTCTAAACTATGTTACAATGAGGCTCGAGGGCCTATTTATTATTGAGAAACAGTGGAAAACCCTGAACATCCAAAAATGTAACCCTAGGAGAGGAAGCGCCAAAGCTATGGGCCCCGTTTAGGTAAATTGGTACATCAACTTCCTGGGGACGTAACTTTGGCATACGATCTCCATTTGACGCGCACCATACCTTGTTAGAAAGACCTATCCAAGGACTACAACTTTTGATGTGAGAAACATCAAAGGAACTTCCATGTTGCTCCCCGTTTTCCCAAAAAACGTCATTTAGGGCCTCAAAATGGCTCCGAAAGTTTAGGACCCGAAAAACTGCTAAAAATAGTAAATTATGCTACAATTAAAGAAAATGGAAAACTGAAAGAAAAAATGGTGGGGCCCCAAGTGGAATAGGCGGGTGGTCACCAATATCCACCTGGATCAGTCCTCCCCCCCAGGAAGCAATGGTCCCCATTCTGTTCAGTTCCTCCAGGTGATCACGAAACTTCTGTTGAACTTGGTCCCTAGTGAACCACTTGCCTTGGTGGAGGAGTTGGTCAGCTTTGACAACCCGATACAGTTGGATCTTCTGTTGGCGAGTGTTCTTGATTTGCATGTCCATGACACAATTCGTGGTGGCTTGTTCTGTGCAGTTTGGGTTTAAATCTATTGATGTGATTTGTTCTGCAATGTCGAAGGTTTCCAGTAGAGGTGGGAAGTAGGGCCGAAGGCGGTCCACATCGAATATTGGGTGTGATTCACCTATAGTTCAAGGATCTATTGAATAGTTGATGCACTCAAGGACTTCGAGGATCTCAGGGAGCTAGATCCACCTTTATAGGGATTTTGGAGGGAAATATCGCTCCTTCCATGGAGGTTGCCCCCTCAAGCATATTTTTATAAATAAATAAGCCCAAGGGCTCAATAGGATTGAAAATTTTAGACAAGGATAGAGACTTCTAGAGTAAGAATCTTGTACTTATCATTTTCCATTCTCTTATCATGTACTTTAGCATTGTTTGATATCAATGAAAAGCATTTTTTCATATTAAATTTGAGTGTGTTTTAGAGGGTTGAGTTCCTTGGGTTAGGGCCCAACCCAAGCCCTCTAGTCTCTCTCCTTTGTACATTTCTATTATTTTTTTTATTTTCTTTCCATATTCTATTAGTATATCCTTTATTTTTAGCAATATTTTTTTATGACAAAAGTTTCTTTTGCAGGTTTGTCAATCATCTCTCTTGTCGGAAGTGTGGTTGTAGACTTTCTGTTGGCAAGGAAAAACATAGTCGTTCTCCTTCTACAAAAGTTAGATCTTCAATTAGCTTTTCTTTTTTCATCCTTGTTTTATGCAATTGATAATTTGATTAGCAGTTAGACCTTGGTTAAAATTAAACTCATCCTTTCCCTCCTAGATTTATTTTATGCAATTATAATTGTTGGTTTTCTTTAGACATGGATGATATGCAAGTTGGTTAACCTTCCATGTATTTTCAAGCATAATATTTCTTATGTGTAGGTAACACTACATGTTTGCAGTGTTTAGAATTTTCATTTACACTTATCATCCTACCATGAGCACCCTCCTTCCCTTCTCAACAACCTCTTCAAGTATATTGTCTATAGGGAACCCATTTCATATTTTTTATAGGTCATTGTTCACATTTTTCCTTTTGCGATATGGGATCCTAAGGAGCACTAGGCTTGGAAAAGACCTCTTACATCCTTATTCTACATTTTCCCACCTTTCCTTTCCTTCAGAACACCTTCTAAGCCCATAGAGTGCTCTCGAACCTAATCCTGTATCAAAATAGGGCAATCCTTTAGCACCATATCCTGATCTTGTAGCATTGTGCAGATTCCCTCCAAACTCAAAAAAATTATCCTTTGACCTTGATATTCGCATTTCAACCCTATACAATTACCCCTAGGCTTTGAAACCAAGTTTGAGGAAGACTAGGGACCACTTAGGACTTGTCTTTTCACCACTACACTTCATGCCTGCAATTAGGGTTAGTAAACAAGTTCATGAATTGAATGGTATAGGGATAGTTTACATGGTTACTTTTGTAATAAATTAATGAACTTTGTTACTCGGATACGATCTCTTTTGAATTCAATGATTTAGATTTGGTTCATTCTCTTTACTTTATGCAACTAGAGTAGGTTTTCTTTCTTTGTCTTTTGTTTCCTACAATAGATTATGGCTTCCATTTTCTCAATCATGTCTATTTCTAAAATTAGATTAGGTTTCCATTCCTACAAGTAAATTATAATTTAATTTTATGCAACATTACCATTCTTGCAAGTATACTAGCATTTACATTTCTTGCAAGTATATTAGCATTTACTTTTATGCAACATTTCTATTTCCTACAAGTGGATTAGCATTTACTTTTTGCAAAATTTCCATTTCCTGCAAGTAGCCTAGAATTTACTTTCATGCAATATTGTGATTCGTGCAAGTAAATTAGGATTTCCTTTTATGTATCACTCTTTCATTCTTGCAAAGTCTATATTTAGTTTGTAGAATGATCTCTATACACCTTGGTTTGGTTCACTGCCTCAAAGAAGCTTGAGTAGAACTTAGCTATGTATACAACATTGTCACCTCTTAGGTTTTTACGACTCCTGGATTGATAAATTAAGATGGTAGCTTTGGGAGTTGCAACACCCTTGTTGCAATACCAGAGCTCATTAGTTGAATCCTCTAATTCTAGGCTTGCCACCTTTTATTTTGATAAATATAAGCTTATACTCCTAATTTTAATCTGGACAAACTAGTTTTGTAGTGCTAGATTCCTCATCAGTATAAAATAAAAGTGTGCTTAAGGATCATCTAAAATAGCCATTTTATGAGAGGGTTTATGTGTCAAATTTGTGTGTATTTTATGAGAAATTCATGAGATAAATTAGCTTTAAAAACACATAAAAACAAGTAGATTACAAAGAATTTAATACACAGCAAACACATTACACAGAGCTGATAAAGGAGTTCACCCCTCCTGGGCTACGTCTCCTTGGACCTGCTTCAATGGCTTGGCCCTCTTTGTAATGGTAAATTATTTGATTACATGCACCTACAGTGCTCCAATGGCTCTCCAACCTACTCCAATGGATTCAAAAGACCCAAAAACCCCTGTGTACCCTCTAACTAAGTTGAATTTTATTTTTTGAGTCAAAAGTTATGCCTCATTCAAAATCTCCTCCAAAACCTCCGCTAATTTAGCTAATTGCGCTCCTAACTTCCATTTCTACCTAAAATGGAGCGACGCAAAATTTGGTGGAAACATTAAATGTTGGAGTTAAATGCTAGTTGGTGGTCACATGCATGGCAGCTGACATTGAATTTTGGAGTTAAACAACTATTTTAGATGGCGCGTTGGTTTGGTGTTAACATTAGTGCGGTGGTTAAACCAACTCGTTTGCCTATTTAAAACAACAATAAACAGGTGGTGCATTGGTAAATGAAGAGCTCTTGCAATGAGGAGGTCTTGGGTTCAAACCAAGTTTCTCCCATTTGGCCAATTTGGGCCCTTTTGGCCTTTCCCTAGGCGCCACATGACAGCCTGGGATTGGTTGCTCACCACCACTATCAACCAACAGGAATGTGCCAAGTGGCACCGCTGCATCCCACCATGTGTCGAGCCCTCATTGGCTCTGACCTCAGCCAATAAAAACTTGTCACGTCACCTTCCTGCCACGTCAGCATGGCACGGATCCTGAGGCGTACAGACTGCTGACTATGCACGTGCTTGTCGCATTTTGCCTATTTGTACAAACAAACAACATGCTCTAACTTTCTCATACAGAGTCGGTTTGCGATGAAATGAAGTGTGCCAGAATTAGGAAGACAAGGCCTATATGGTCGTTTAGGTTCCACTCCATTCAGAGAACTTTGAATTCTTATCAAATTTTGCCCCCAATTTAGTTTCTGATCACTCCTTCCCACTGAAAGGAATTTTGACCCACAAAATATGGTTATCTGATGAGAGTTTAATCCTCTTCACCTTTGCAAGTTCTATCAATTTGCTTCTAATTGGAAAATTCTTGTAGTAATAGTAGGTCGAGGTTGTAGCCAACAGTTAAGGGATATCCCTAGTTCAAAATCCTGACTAAACTCTACACTGTTTGGGATAGGATTCCCATTTGGTATGTAGGCCTGACACCCACCATGTTTATTAGAGATTTGTTTTGGACAGATGAACAACAAGAGTTAGAAAACAATTAAATATATTAATAAACAAAAGTTAAGCATCCTTTTGGAAACTTAATATATGAGATGTTGTGAATATAACAACAACTAAATAACATGACATGAATCTTAAAGAGAGATATTTGTTTATCGACTATGAATTCGTTCTTAAGCGACAACAAACATTAAATAATTTGACAGCATACAATCCCATGCATGATATTTGCTTAAATCAACAAAGAAAATTGTTAATGCAAACACACTGAAACAAAACATATACCAGCAAATCATGGCAAGAAGCGTCTCACAATGCTCAACAACCATGTAAGGAATTATGTTTCCTGGCTCAAAGAGCTTCAAACATTAAGTTGAAATATTCATAACACCATCACATGAAATGCCCATGAGATCCATTAGTGGAGATGCAAAGCCACCACATGAATCCTAAAAAATATCTATAAGCTCTCAAACAATATGAAAAAATCAAGTCCAAAATTGAAGTTCCTTTACATCTATCCATGAGGGTTTATTTATAGAAGGTAGAATGAATTTTCACCTACCATGACCTTTCACCTACCGTTGTGACTCTTCAACATCCAAATGAATTTTCAAATTGCGTATGAATCTTTGCTTGAAATCCTAATTTGCTTTTAATAAAATAGAAATTACATCAAAATTGAAGAAACAAATTATTCTCAATCAGCTAGCCTGGTGATGGAAATCTTTGGATCCTCTATATATAGAACTCGAACCAAGTATGCTTACCAAATTTTGTATACGCCTACGATTGTCAGAATATTGTGTTGTAGCTCATCTCCATGCCTCGTGAGGTATTCTAATGCATCTGGTATAAAGGTTGGATTTTAGCTTGCACATGGTTCAACAACAATGTGAACCTTGTGTGCAAATTCATGGACTCAACCAAATTATGTACAATCGCTTCTTTTGTAGCCTCCAAATTGTCTCTTGCGACAACTTGTTTTATGGGATCCATAATTGCTTTAATCTCTTGCTTGAATTATTCTTTTAATATTATTTCATCTAATTCACCAATGGAAGGTTTCTTGTGTACCTTGACAAGAGACTCCAACCCATTGTGTAAGGCCTTATAAGAGGTTGTTACCTTATCCAAGTCTTTGCTCAACTTCTCATGTGATTTCCTTTTAATCCTGCCATCAACTTTATCTTATTTTTTTTTAATCCAATTTTCCTAGGGAGCTCTTTAGGCGCTTCAGGATACTTTATGGTCCATTCATATATGAGGTTGAATATTGAGGAGGCTAGCTTGATTAACATTCGTTTGTATTTTGACTCACTTTGCATATCGGGGAAAGGGGCCATAACTTGATGTAGGGTCAGCATCTCATTATAAATAAAATCCATATATTCTTCTAGTATATTAAAATTTTCAAGAATGGATGTCTAAAAGTCCTCACTTTGGGAGCGTGATATGAACAAAGCTTGGTTCTCATCTTGTAGTTGTAGAGTCTTCTACTTAGAAACAATAAAATTTTCCTTCAATTCTTCAACCTCTTTTGTTAATCAATTTATATTTCTTTTTGTGGTAGTTTCAAAAGTGGTCTCGACATAAGTTATCACTCCAAGGTTCATTGTATTATCCATTACTATCTCACTTTCTATAATGACCGAAATCAGTTTTCTTGGATACTTGGCCAAGCATTTGTGCCTTTCCCATATGATCTGTCACTTGACCTGCTCAAAAGTCTACATGGAGAGTGTAACCCACTCCTCCCACATTTACCCACTTTCACCGGATTTCCCGAGGTAAACATGAGCTTAGGGTCACTCTGACATGACTTAACCTCCTAGATAATATTAAGGAAATGGATTCGATAAACCAAGATAGTCTTCATGTGCTACAGGACCTCTAGGAGAAACCCAACGCCTTCAGGTGTCCAACCTCTTAGATGACTCTCTTTTTCAATGAACTAGAGTCTCAGTTGCTCCCTTTCCAAGGCATTCAAGTGACTATAAGTCCAGTCACTCCCATAGGCCTGCCTACGAACAACTGTGGACTTTTCCAATCAATTCTATGCCAGCGACCCTGAATTTTGAGCAAATTTTTCAGGGCTAGGACTCAGCCCTTTGCCCAGAACTCAGTGAAACTTTCATAAATGATGAATACATAGAAACAAAGCTTATTACTGAAACTTGAACCAAGACTTGACCTGGCCTCTCCCAACTAGGACTGACATTCCTTCAAACACTTGGTAAACATGGAACCTACAGGTCATGAATGCATATCTTGTAACACCCTCTTCCCACATCTACCAAAGTAATTTCCCAACCAGGATAAACATGTGACGAGAGACTACTAATATGAGATTCAACCTCCTAGTTGACCTTAAGGAAGTGGAAGCGATAGAAACACAAAAAACACACCTTAAACGGGCAACACCTCGAGGAGGTAAACCACCCTCCCAGGCCCCTGAAACTTGAATGGGGGTTGAATTTTGACCCTCTTGAGCCTTATATGCAGGCATGTAAGGGAAAGGGAGCATCTATACACCCTTAGCCATGATCTTTCCTTGTTAAGGTAGCGGTTATGGCCCCAAAAGTCAGTTTTGTGCCTGCAACTCCGGGATTTGTGCCACATTTTTAGCCCCTGAGCCCATGTCATTGCCCAGAACTTCAAGAGAGGGTAAATAACATTAAAAAAAATATATGGAAGCAATCCATGGTTATTTTTATGCCTTCTCTGGATGGTTCTATTTGAGTGGATGGTTCCATTCTCTACTCCTTAATTTTTGGTTGCTCCACAACTTCCTAAGGCTCCTCCTTTGGAGCTAAAAGCTCCTCTTTTGGTGGGATCTGAAGCTCCCTTTCGAGAGATCATTTAATTGATTTCTCCTCATCAAATTTTACATCCCTTAGCACAATTTTCATTATGAGGGATGGCAAGTACACACAGTAGTTGTGAGGAGTTTCTGTGTAACCCCCAAATACCCCCAATTTTGTTGTTGGCTCAAACTTCTTCCTTGATTCTTTGGAGACATGGAAATAAAAAAAGGCTCCAAAAATCTTGAAGTGTGACACATCTGGCTTTCTCCTCGATAAAGCCTCCTTTGATGTAATCATGCCCATAATTTGATGAGGAATCTTGTTCTACAAATATACTGTTGTGTTGCATGCCTCTACCCACAAGTGCACTGGTAGGCCTTGGTTATGCAACATCACCCTCGCTGCTCCCATGATGCTATGGTTACTTCTCTCAGCCACCCCATTCTGTTGTGGGTTGTGGGGTGTTGTCAACTCTCATCGAATGCCTTCTTCCGCAATTTTTTTAAAATTCATTCGACATGTATCACCTTCATTATCGCTCCTAAGAGCCTTCACCTTCTTATCAGTTTATTTCTCAACCAGTGCCTTGAATTCTATGAACTTGGAAAATGTCTCGTATTTCTTCTGCATGAAAAATATCTAACACTTCCGTGAGAAGTAACCAATAAAAATGACAAAATATTTGTGTCTGACAATGGAGGTTATTAGGTCAACAGACATTAGAGTGGATCCTTTCAAGGACTGCATGTGCTTTGTTGTCCCGATCATGGAATGTGGATTTTTTGTACTTCCCCAAGGTACATCTTGTTTCTCGAGTGCTCCTTTGGAGAGGCATGTGGTTATTTGTTTCATAATATTTAGGGCGCCATGATGCAAATGGCCAAGTATTTTGTGCAAAATCTCACCAACATCATGGATCTGCACCTTCTCCGCCTTAGTGCTTAATGCATCACTGAATCTTCCACATCTAGCTTATACATGTTCTTCACACAACCCCCGATCTTCTTCACCTATCCCATGGATATGGGTCTTAGGAATGCTTTTCCTTTGTTTAAGATCACATCAGAACCACGGTCTTCCAAAAATACAATAGAGATGAGATTTTTCTTTAGGCCCGGAATGAACATGACATCCTTAAGCCCGAGAGGGGAGCTCAACTCCATCTGAAAGGTGATTGTAACAACCCCGATTACGTTATACCTTCTGTTGTCCCCTAGCTCAACGTGCATCTGCAAATATTTTTCTTCTAGGTCACTGAAAAACTCTCTACACCTTGTCATGTGGAACGATGCACCTGAGTCCAAGTACCACTTGCTCCCCATCACTATGTTGACCATACATGCATAAGGGTAAAGTCAAGCTCAAACTATAAATCCAAGGTTTCACATGCTGCTCCTTTTGAGGTCTTTTTTCTTGCCTTTTTGTCTTGACACTTTGTGGAATAGTGCCTGAATTCATGACAACAGAAGCATTTAATTTTGGACAAATATTTCTTCTTGCCCCCTTGGATGGATTCTAGTTTGGATTGAGATTTCTTCCATTTTCCTTTCTTTCCCTTTCCAACCAATGCAAATTTTTCTTCATCCTCGCCATTAGATGAATTCCCATCTTTGGTATTCCGCCTTATTTCCTCTTGTACCAAATTAGACCATAAGTGTTCCTAATTTGGTAGTTTCTCCCTCCTATTCACCAAATCTTGGTAGCTATGCTAGCTCTTGGGAAGGTCTAGAAGGGCTAGGCTTACCAAATCATCATTTGAAACAATAACACCAACTCTTGCAAGCTCATTATGAACTTGTGTGAACCTGCTCAGATACTGTTGAATAGTGTCATTCTTCTGCATCTTGATATTTCAAAATCTATCCGTGAGCGTCAATTTTGTAACATCCTCCTCCCACATTTAGCCAAGTTAATCGGTCTGTTGGGGTAAACATGTGATAAGTGGCTACTATGATCTGATTCAACCTCCTAGGTCACCTTAAGGAAGTGGAACTGACAAAACACAACCAAACTGGTCACCCACACCACCAACAGAACCTCCAAGAGCTACCCCACCTTTCTAGGTGACCAACCCCTAAGGAAACTCAACAAATCAAGGACCTAGAGCCCCATTCGCCTTTTCCAAGCCCTACAATTGACTGTGGGTCCCAGTCTCTCCCATGAGCCTGCATGAGTGTGACTGTAGTCTTTTTCTACTAGTGCTATGCCAATGAATGTGGGATTTAAGGTTGAATTCTAGGGCTAGGACCCAATCACTACCCATAAATTCATGGAATTGACAGAAATGGAATGAAACATAGAGACAATGATGCCTATGCAAATTATTAAACAAAAACTTGATTGTATCCCTAGTAGCCATGACGATAATTTCGTCAAACATGTCACAAATATGCATTCTACAAGTTTAAAGAATATATATAAGCATAGGGGTCTCATACTTACCTTAGAATCACTAAGAAGCATTGGTGCCTTATATCATTAGTTGCATTATCATCTATTGGGTCATATATTCATCGCTCATTCATTTACAAATCAAAACATGATGAGAACCATACATTTTCACTATCATAAAATACATTCATAACTAGCATATAAACCATAGAAATACTGAGGATACAACAACCATAAATGCTGCATAGAATCCAATACATTAACACATAAAATACCAAGGAAAGGAATTCTTATTAATGAATGCAAAGGACAACCGAGTATGGGACTACCACATTCCACCCTACCATAGAATGGTTGAGCTAAATCTCTCTTCAGCCAATCACGAATGTGGGACTCAAACCAAAAGAACCAAACAGGGCTTCCCGAGGCTAAACCACCTCACCCTCATCAATAGAACTAGGTTTTACCACAATCATCACCAGATCACTTGGCCATAAACAAGCATGGATGCCACTAGATTTCTCCACCTACACTGTGAGGAAGTTTCATGTCTCCTAGTCTTTGGGCTTTACCACAATCTACAGTCTGATCCAGGGATCACTAGGCCATAATCGAGACACCACCCTCCATGCTTTACTGTATATCCTGCCATTCACCAACAAAATTCCTCGGCCTGATAAAGGGAAACCACCTATAGGATTTACTGTATATCCTGCCATTTACCGATCGAGGATTCCTAGGCCCACCGAGGCACACAATACTTGGCTTTACCACAACCCATAGTTTGGTTCAGGGATCACTAGGCCAGTGGCTTTGCTGCAATCCACAATATGGTTCAGGAATCACTAGGCCATGTGTTCTTTCATTCAAAGATCCACCTCACTCAGTTTCGAATCCATCCAGAAATATAGCTCAACTAAGACATGAGAACCCCATCACACCATGGCTATCAATAAATGGCAAGACAAGGCTGAATAACACTGTCACACCTAGAAAAACCCATGCCAATGACAGAAAATAACTAAGAACACAGATGCATGCCAAATCTAGCAAGGAAATCACACATGCAAATTGATACCTACAAGTAAACTAGTTGTAGCTGCTTGATCTTGCTCTTCCTTGCTTGATATTTGCTTCCTCTTTGCCTTATTTTCCTTTCTTGATCCAATGTTGAATTTCTCTAAGAAAAATCTAAGTGTCCAAGAGTGAGAGAGAGAGCTCCAAAAATGAACTAACAAAAGGCACCAATTGATCTTCAAAAGCTTTTTTATCAAATAGGTCTCTATTTTCTTCACTTTCCATTATTTTCCTTCATTTTCCTCCTCACATTCAACCTGTGACCTTTCACCTTCCTTTTCTCCTAATTTCCATTATTTTCATAAATAAATTGCGAAGTAATTCCACTTTTCCTTTCCAAAGCCTTTGCCATTGCCTTTTCCAATTTCCTTAGCGATAATAAACCATATGAACACCCACACTAGGATTTTTTTACCTAACATTCAGTTCGGAATACGTGTCCCATAACCGTGGTTATTATTTTTCCTTTATTAACTTTTATTACATGGAATTTTCACCAAGGCTATCACAAATTTCCTATGGTCGTTGTTATTCCGGAATTGATCTGTCAGTGCTTGCTACATTGCATACATAGTTTATTTCTAATGGATATTGGTGACAATGTGGTCCCATGCTCACTCCAATATTATTATCCTTGCCTTGGCTACATCTTTCTTCCACTGAGCAAGGTTTTGGGCATCAAATTTTGTTGGCTTTGCAACATAAGTCTTGATGTATTCTAGCAATCCATTATCATCTAATACTGCCTCTATGTGATCCTTCCATGCGATAAAATTAGAGCTACCTTCCAAGGCATACTCTAGCCTCAGTCCATTTAAGGTCATATTATCATATCTGAAGAGATCGTGCTACAATGAACTGTAGATTTGATTCTCCTAAGAAACAACTTTGAAATTCCTACTCTAATTTGAATCTTGCTTTGATACCATGTAGAAATTATGGTGTAGATTTGCAATTGCTTATGAATTTTTAATCAAAATCATAAGACTCAAACCTACTTTACAGCTCTGCGGAAATCAATTCACGATTTAGAACAATAATCTCAGACATGCAATAAGAAATAATACACATGCACACAATATTTTTCCCAATGCCTACTTGCATTAATATGATGAAAAAATATGTATTACAATTGCTTTGCTCAACTGAGCACAACCTGCAAGTGAATAACCTATCTATCTGCTCACTGAGAAGCTCTGACCCTGACTTAGTCAATTTCAGCATCTGCTTGAGCCCCTATTTCCTTGCACAATTCCTTGAGAAATTAGGCCCCTATTATTTAGGAAATTCCTCAAATTGATTGCGCAATTCCCAAGGTTTATCATCTGATTGCATGCAACACCTCTACACTCAAGACTAGTCTAAAACTAATGTTACATTGCCTTAGAATCTCCACCACAGTCGAGGAACTTGAATTCTCTGCATGCATTATCTATTTTTGGATGATTGATCAGTTAACTAGATGATCAATGAGTTTGACTGAAGTCCCACTGCACAACTAACCTTCCACTAGTTCCTCCAATAGTTAGAACTAGTTTAACTGAAAACAACTTGAAATAATTGGCCTTGGTTGCTATAAATTAGCAATCACACATGCTTAACTAAACTTTGACACCTCTAACTCAAATTTACTGAGCTAACTGAGTGACAAGAGCCATGTCACCTTAGTTAACTACATCCAAGTCATTTGTTGATGTGGAAATTCAAATTTTCTCAATTTAATCAAGGCAAAATCAAATTGAGAATTTTTTTCTGCATTTTTCAACACTTTGCCCTTCATACCACTGAATTTCACTTTCTTCTTGCTTTGGTCTGCTCCAATGATTTCAGAGTGTTTTCTTCCTTGAATAGATGCATCAAATTGGGTTACTTTAAACTCCCACGACTAGGTTATTTATATGCTTTGGAGGGAGGGCTTTTTTAGGGCTGACCTAAACCTAAAAATATAAAATTTTCCATTTAAAAAAAATGTCTAATACTAGAGCTGACTTGAAGATGATTTAATATAATTAATTACTTTGACCTTAAACATGAGGGTTGTCTTGTTTATAATGGAAGCAAAATTCTTAATTATTTAATAGGCCACCTTAATAATGGTTTGGACCAAATTGGACCCGTTTCTATTATGCATTTTACATGGGGTCAAACCCATTTAATTTGGGGCAGATTTTGAAAAAATTTCAAACTTGAATATTTATTCAACCAAAATGACCCACGAGGTATTCAGCCTATCAAATGAAATGGCATGATGAGGTCAACTAAGTGGTAATCGTCATGCATCCAAAATCACAACCTTTTGCACATATATTGACAAACAAATGCAAGGACGTCTTAGGGATACTTCCAAATCATCAATGGTCCATCCACCCTTTGACATAAATGCCAACTTTCATCTAACAAAAGAAATTCTTTGTCAAGCTACAAGTGGTGAAAGGGTGAAGGCCATCCTCCTTCATCAACATAAAACTAGCATGTTTCCCTCAAACCCTAATGAGTTATAAGCACACACTTAACTATGGGTGTTTTCTCAACTGTCTTACATAACACAAAGAATCCCCTTCACTACTTCATTATTTTGTTGGTGGCCTCCTCTCTCAATTCTTCAATGACCTTCTCAATAAACTCCTATAACATAACTTTACATAGTAGCTTGGGTTTTGGGACACTTGCATTCAATTTTCCCAAATAGTTTAGTATATATTGATCTCTTCCCTTACACTTGATTTCATGGGTGATTGTTTCTTTATTTCCTTCCACATGAGAGTTTCCTTTGCTTTCCACTTGTGGATGATCCAAAGATTAAGGTTGTTTGTCTCACAATTCCTCATGGGTTTTTTTTCTCCCCTTCAATTTTATGTTAGTTCTGGTAATTTGTGGTTAAATCAGAAGCTTTTGGTTAGACCCCTAGAATTATCTAGATGTAATCTGCTTATCCCTTATATGATATAGTTGGTACATATCCCAATCCTTAATAATTATGGGAGTTGTAGCTCAATTGCCAACTCCTCCCCCATTGATAGTTTTCTTGGAGAAAATGAGAATCTTGGATATTCTAAATATTCTACATAATTTATTGGCGGGAATTATTTCCATAGTTAGATTTGTGACTATATCCCCCTTGTTGGCTTTTGCCTCTCTTTGCTTCTCATGGTTTGTATTAGGCTTCACCTCTTTATCAATTTCTTGGAATTTTATATTAAAAATACAATTACAATTGTTCTAGGTCTTTTAACCCTTTCACATTTACATTCTCCCACATGCCACTAACATAATTAATTACAATGTTAGTGGGGGATTAAAGGTTGGGGTTTACAAATAACACACTTGTCCATGTTGAATCTATCACAATATCTCATTTAAACCAAAGACCCATTAATGAAATATAATTTCCCAGAGCATCTCTTCTTGATTTCATCAAAAAAACCATGGTGCAATGCATTTTAACTTACCTTTGCACCTAAAAATTTGGCGCACACCTCTCCCATGATGTTCAATGACACATCACCATCAAGCTCATTAAGACTCCTCAGATGGGGCTTATTGTATAGGTGAGGGGTGGATTTTGTATTATGGCAATGCCTTATCCTTGAAGAGGTTGAGCAAATCTTAAATGACTATTATAACAATACTTATGACAATGATTTATTAGGGATGTCCATTACCTAAAAAGTCATCCACGTCAGTTATTTATGGACCAACCTTTTCCTTGATTGCATTCACGTAAATAAGAGATGTGTGAAGTGCTAAATTTTCAATCACAAAACTGTAGCTCCAACGACTTTGCTACTTGATGTGGTCTCCTTCTCCATTGGTATTTATTTTTGTTTGCCATGTGAGGTCACTTGTGCAGCCAAGGATGGTAGTTTCTAGCTAGACTCAATTAGTTGAGACCAAACCTTTTTGTACATCGACCTCATGCATGATATCGAAGGAAAAATAATAGAGTAGATTGTTTTGATACTATTGATCCAAATTATGTCAAGAATGAAATGAATGGAAACAATATCACATGGAATAAAGACAAATATACATTGAAACCCAATTCATTTAGTCAAAGAATGATGAAAAGGTTGTACAAATACAATAGCTAGAATGATGACAGCGACCTCTTAGAAGGATGTGCCTAATATACTCATCTACAAAATGCCCATAACAAGACATTGAAATTAAGGCCCAAAACCCTGAGAGGCACAAACCCAAAGATTCAATAACCCTAACCTTAGGAAAAGAGGTAACAAAAGGTATTCATAACTCCAAAAAAACCTAATTAACATGTTAACATCTCGAAATCATAACTTATACATACAATTAACTTAACATTATATTTAAATTGTATTATATTAACCTTACTTACATATTAAAAATAAGGCCCAATGAAAAAAAAATCCAAAAAAAAAAATTGTAATCATGTTTTTTAACAAAACATCAACTAGTTTTGAGAGTTAACTCAATAATCGATTTCCCATTACTAAATATCTTGCTAATTAAGAAATCATGAAATCAATTCTCCTTAACGCCCTTAAACTCTAATAATTTAGTTGATGAAATATAAACCATTTAAAACAATCCACTCAAATTTAAAAATAATTAAAAAAAATAAATCAATATTTTAAAAATAATAATAGATAACACAAAATCAACCCATCTGAAATAGTTAACCTTGAAAACAATATCCAACGAACAATATCCGGCCAACATAATATTTAAAACACAGAATCAGCCCTTCAAAATAATATCCAACTGGAAAAAAGAAGAAGTTAAAATAATATCCAACCAAGATATTTTGTTGGTGGGTTAGTGAATCTAATTACTAAATAGTCAACCTGCTTACGATAAACGCCATTAAAAATTTTGTTCGGTAGCGTTGTGGTCCAACAATAACTTTGTATTGTCAAATCTTTCACTTAAAATTTCCAAATTTAGTTGGAAATTGAAGAAGAAACCTACCCACAAATATACAAATTTGGTTAGAGATTCATTTTTAAAAACCGGAAAGTCCTTCCAATTTCTCCGACTCAAATGTCTTATAACCATTTAATATCAGGACATTCATTTCCACCGGCATTACATTTTATTAAAAGCACAACTCGAGGGGGCGCTTTCACAATAAAGTTTTGATTAGACCACCTGCCATTTACGTAATGTCAATTAAAGTTATTTATCAAATGTGTTCTTAAGTATGAATTTTTGGAAAGTTTTTGGTTTATTTTTTGATTGTTCAAGAATTTGACATGAATTTATTGAAATCACAAGTTTGATAAGTGATTTTTTTCAAAATTAAAGTGTTCCAAAGATTTTTGAGGGTGTTGAATCCAAATATGCTATCAAAATACCAGTTTAAACAACAAAAACCAAGATTTGGCCATAATTTTTTTCGCCAAATTTTGCCACCAATTTAAACAACAAAAACAAAGATTTGACCACAATTTTTTTTGCGAGATTTCGCTAGAAATTCCAAAAAAGTGCACTTAAAGACTATTCCAATACCAATGATGTATTCAATTATCGTATTTATTGAAGTGTTTGGTCTTTAATATTAATTTGAAAAAAATAAGCATAATAACAACGTCAAAGATCTCAGAGATCACTCATTCACTGAATATTTATACTAGGTAGATCCACTCAAAGAGATCATTTCTTGTAGGCTCAACCACAGAGCCTGACCCCACCTAAAGAGATCACTCCCTGTTGGCTCAACCACAAAGCCTGGCCCCGAGAATGTTAGTTTTACATATATTAATTTAAAAAAGAGCGACCCCCACCTAAAGAGATCACTCCCTGTTGGCTCAACCACAAAGCCTGGCCCCGAGAATGTTAGTTTTACATATATTAATTTAAAAAAGAGATGAGGTATAATAATAATTTAACAATATATTTATAATCCAAAAAAGTTAATATCTTTTTTGTAAGTTGTGAGGCTACATCATGGTTATATCCAATTATAACACCTAAATAGGCTAGGGAATTGAATCAATGATTTAACATCTAGGAGCGCCTTAAAAAGACATTAATCACCATCTATCTAAAATTCCATAGACAAACAATTAATATTTAAATTTAAAGAAATTATTAATTTTAAAAATATTGTTAATTTTTTAATAAAATTAATATTTAAATTAAAAATAATAATTAATTATAAAAATATTGTTAATTATTTTAATTAACTATTATTCTAAAAAAATATTTATATAATTATGAATTTATTTTGAAATATACATGCATCAATTTATTTAAAAAATAATTTAATAAACCATATACAATATAAAAATATTTTCTCTTCTTTGTGAAGGATAAGCCATTAATTATACAGATATGTGGCATCATCATCCAAAGATTATACTTAAAAGTAATTATTTTCAAAAGTCATAATGGAAAATAACAACATTAAATTTTAACGAGACACACATAAGCAACAAAGGCTATCCCTATAGACTATAGTTTTAACTTCACAAAGTTTCATTTCTCAAGTCACAGTGAATTGACATTGCATAAGAAAATAAACTAGTTTTCTAACCTCCAGACCTCAGGAGCCCCTCTAGTCCTTGCAATAAAAAAGAGTAGTGTCAATGGATGTGATTTCTACACGAGTCTTACTTTTCTATATAAATGAGCCAATGGTTTGCACCTCAAGAAGTTTGATCCTTCTCTGCTTGATAGATCCAAAGTTAAGATGGATATAGGTTGACCACAGACTAATCATACACACATATAAATTGTTATCATATTTTTTTGATATAATATAATATTTAATCTACATTAAACTCTAATTATCTGACTTCCAAAAATATTATAAAAAAATGAACTAATACTCTATATATTATGTGAGGCTATTTCATTTTTGGCAGCCATGGCCATCTTCATTTAACTTTACATGTACTTGCTATACACTAGATGTGTGAAAATTGGCATGTTTAATAAAAAAATATACTACGAAAATTGGCATGTTTAATACAAATATATACTAGGAATGGGATATAAAACATCATATAATTTATTTAAAAGTAATACTTGAAACATATACCATATCCCCCTCCACTCATGGCAATGGACAAAAATATAATTTGTTTCTCTAGATTGACAATGCATGACATTACCTAACATCATCGTTGAAGTGATGGAGGTTTTCCTACCTACACAACCATGTGCTGCTAGGTGCCAACTTGGTGATAACGAGACAATAAATTAGTGCTCATTTTCTGAATTTGGTAACCGATCATGACAAAGTCCCACAAATCTCACACACTTATTACAGAATTACACTGTTTGCACTGTTTGATACTGCTTATGCTTGCTCCTGCAACATTCGTAGCTTTGGGGGCATGCTTTGTGTTCCTCGACCCTCTAAAAATTTTCCGCAGTTATAAAGTTTCATCACTTGAGGCCGATGCGGGTGTATATCCATCTGGGCTGTACACACTGTCCACCAAATTAATATATAAAATGGAGATGATCCAGATTTATGGGAGGGAGTGTGGAGAGAATTAAGCAGTCAACTAGTATAAAGTTGATGTACTTAAACCAACCTGCTTGATGAGATGGAGTACTTAAACCAACCTGCGCCAAGTGCGAAGTTCTTGAAAAATGAACGAAGGGGTGTGTGATTGGATTCATTAGTGGGCAGTCCCACAAAGTAATATTGCAATCCCAAAATCCATGTGAGCTCATAAGCTAATGCTCATGTCGATTCCACTGCAATGCATACACTTGAGATGGTGTCTTGTTGCTTTTCAAACACACAGGAACTCCCGACCACTTCAACGGTTTAAACGACACTGGAAGATGGAGTAAACCAGAGTCGAATAACCCTATACATTACGAATCACGTGTTGAATTTTGATGGTAGGGAACGAGGAAAATGGAGGAAGGAGATTGGTTGGGCTGAACGGTGCTTTTCCAAATATTATTTTTCAAATAAATTCAAATAAGTTCGTTGATACTGAAATTTTTTCTCACAAATATTATTACTATCACTTTCGAACACCTCATGAAATTTTTTCTAGTTTAGTCATCTCTATATCTATTTAAACTTAATGTCTTGATCTAATCTCTCATCTAGTCTTGATGATGAACCACACTAGTTAGTTTTAAATAGGTGACAATGTTCCATTGCATGTGATTATTATTGAAATAAATTTTACAATTTTATATGATGGATCACATAAGTGTAGATTCTAAAAATATTAATATTATAATATAATAATGTGAATATTAGAACTAATAATAATATTAATATTAATATTAGGATTAGTAATGTTTTTTTGGCATGGTATTAATAATAATTTGGCTCATGATATTTAGCTCAAGATTCACCTATCTAAAAATATTGATATTATAATATAATAATGTGAATATTAAAATTAATAATAATAATAATATTAAAATCACTTTTTGAGTGTTCTTAAATATAAATAGGATTATGGAGTAAATATAAAAAGATGTATCTATGCTTTATTTATATTTTATTTATTTACCATATCTCTTTTATAAATATGGTATTGGGACCACGGTGTTTTATTTTTTATTTACCATACCTCAGTAAATAAATAAAAATATCCCCATAAAGTTTACATTACATTTCTTACATTATATCCACATCTCTATATACTCCGATATATCAAAAGTTATTTTTTATTTACCATATCAGTGAATAAATAAAAATATCCTCATAAAGTTTACATTACATTTCTCAAATTACATCTACACATCCAAAAGTTTACATTACTCACGTGACATGTACACATCTATATATACTCGAACATATCAAAAGTTTACATTACTCACCTGACATCTACACATCTCCATATACTGGCCTCGACATATCAAAAGTTTACATTACTCATATGACATCTATCCATCTCTATATACCGGGCCCGACATATCAAAAGTTTACATTACTCACTTGACATCGACACATCTCTATACTCTGGGCCCAAACATATCAAAAGTTTACATTACTCACATGACATCTACACATCTCTATATATACTAGGCCCAACATACTTACATTTTAAAGATTCATTGATTATTTTTTTCTTATTAAATAAAATGTAAATTTTGGAAATTTCAAATTATCTTTTTCTCTATGTTACATGTGTGTCTTTTTGATTGGCTGATCCAATCTGCACATAATTACCATAAAAAAACAACATTAAAATATTAAATTTAATATGATAAATATTATTAGAAACTAATTATTTATTTATTTTTTTTCCAATTTAACAACCATATCAATGTCTGTTTACAACTTTTGAGACAATTGCAATAAAATATTAAGTTCACACTGATCACTCACTGCTGTCCATCTGTTATTCTAATATGTGAAATTCTAAATCTATCCCTGTAATACATCACTATTATAAAAAATCCCATTATTTTTTAATCAACCAAAAAAAATTTTTAGTTCATATAAAAAAATACCATAATTATACTTCATATTAAAAAACATCATAATGAAATATTGGGTTCACACTGGTGGGTGGCAAGTCTTTGCAGGTGGATGACCAGTATAAAAAAATACCATAATTATACTTCATATTAAAAAACATCATAATGAAATATTGGGTTCACACTGGTGGGTGGCAAGTCTTTGCAGGTGGATGACCAGTTTTTGGGTTCACACTGAAAATGAATATTTGATCGTTGTAGGAGAGAAGCCGTCTCTACCCCATGTCACTCAACCTAACCAATTTTGAAAAATCTAAAAAGTTAATGAAGGCGTTACGAACAATGTCGTTGCATATGCACACTTAAAACAAATACAAATGGCTAGTGGGAAGAAACACAGTAAGAAATCTATATATATATAGATATTATGTACTAAGGGTTTTCTTTGCTGTAATTACAGATGCAATTGCTCCTTTACAAGGCAGTTGCATAAGTTGACACTTCGAAATTTGTGAGTTTCACTCTGCAAAATTATCTCAAATGGCAAATTCAGCCATGGCCCAAGGGTTTGGAGGGTTTACAGCCCTAATGCCTTCTTTTTCTTCCTCTAACAGATTGCAGCTGGGCTTCTCCAAGCATCCACCAGGTAAGCACAAGCTTTATTTTAAACGAATTTTTGGGGAACTTCAATTCTCAGTAAATGTCTCTGCCTGTTTTTTGCTTTTCACTGAAAATCCCAATTAAGTCTGTAAACGCTAGTTTTTTTATTCTCCGAATCTCAACTGTGGTTTTAGTATCTATATCAGAGGTTCCGAAGGACCTGTATCAATTCTGTTGGAGGAAGGTTGATTTAACCAATATATTGTGTTGACTTCCACAAGCTGTTGAGTTAGGGGAAGTTTCAGCAGGCACTGACAGATTCTATGCGGTGGATCTGTGATTTTTGATGTTGCGATGGGCGTGGCAGGGGTAATTAAGCCATTTTTTGACATGTTAAGTTGAAATCGAGTAAAGGGTTAAATCTTGATGATTGAAGATTAGCAAGGGGTCAGTGTGGACTTTCCAGGCCGCAGTGAGAACGTGTGCGCCTTATAATCATTGAGTTATTTGAACCCTGAACAAGCTTCTGATGCAGAGCACTCCTCGGAGAAATCACAGAAAATAAAAATCTGCAGAGAAATTAAATTCTGGAAATACTTGTCTGTGACAGAGTGCACTTGGCACTAAACTGCGTCCTTTCTTATTCCTTTCGGTGAATCTCTCCGATCAGCGCAGTGATCCAATCCTAAACGCTCTAGGCACAAATCTTTCCACTTTATTTCTGCACCTTCAAAGGGTAATAGATTACTTCGCCCTTTTCTAAATTCCTGGCGCTGGGGAAAGAGGAATTTTCACTTAAACAAAGTACAGGATTTCCTTATTCATGCGAGGCTTCAGCACTTAATTACAAGAATTGAACTTTTATAGTATTAAGTATTACTCCCGTCTAGATTCAGCTGCAGATCCCTATAATGTGCAAATACGTGCAAGACATACCTAAACTGTAGAGTTCAAGCTACTGTTCCAGCTCTGTATTTTCCAGCCACGCAAGTCAACACTCCACTCTGCGCACTGTAGTTGCTTCTGTAGATCCTACCAACAAAAAACTCGAACGGCACAGAAATTCGTTTCAGAATGGCAACAGAGGCTGAAAAATACAAGAACTCGTATGTGCACACACAGGAAAAGCCGTGGTTCTTGCTTTTTCTTGCCACGGATCTAATAATTTATTTCATATCCGAAGATCACACTGAAATCAAGTTCGATCCCCAAAACAGGATAGTTCATAACAGACTATTAATTGCATAACAGATCATATGAATTAGCTAGCTACATGACAATTTTAATTAAAGATTAGTCCTAACAAAATTAATCCTAACAGAGTCCTAGGACTGAGGAACCAACTCCTCCATAAAAATTATTGACCTCTTGGTCAAATTGAAATGACTTTTATATGCCCCTGCATCAGCTTCAAAAAAAAGTTCCTGTAGAATACAGTAGTAGCCACAAAAATGCGCGTGTCTGGATCTGTTTGGATTTTGTGCTTTCAATAACGTAGATTATAAGGTTGATTTTCAGTTACGTTAGCCATAGCGATTTCCTGCTATGCTCTAGGATTCTGGTAAGGTCTCCTCGAGTCAATTCTTTGTATGTGTAGTTCTGCAAAGAGAGAAATTTTTTTTACATTCTGGTTAGGATTCTGGTAAGGTCTACTCGAGTCAATTCTTTGTATGTGTAGTTCTGCAAAGAGAGAAAAAAATTTAACAGATGTAAACATAGGGCTGACCCCTTCTATGTTAACCTAGAACAGATCCATCTTAACTCCAAATCATCTAGGGGTATCACATTTCTCCAATTTGAATGCCTTTGCAACCACAACTGTTTAAAGACTATTTAGCCACATCAAGTTGGTGCAAAAACACTGTGATTATACCTCTTGGTGCATTATTGTACCGAGAGAAGCAAGGTGCAGTTTACAGCTGATTATTAAAGATATTGTATTGCCCGTCCTATGTCCATAAAGCTGATGTTAGTATATGTAGGCCCAATATAAAATAAAGCACACCAGCTTAGATCCATCTTACCTTGGGATCATTTAAGCACTTAGAGATTTGCCGTTCAATTTGCAGCTCAATTTTGTTTTTATTCGTTTTGGTGCTTAATAGATCCGAGGTTAAAGATAAATCTATGGTACTTTACCTGGAGAAAAAGAAATCTCTACTGGTAGGTGTCACTGCCCACAGGGTTTCATGCTGTGTTGTCTTTTCTTAAACACATATAACAATTTTTTTTACAGAGGACTTGCCAGGGTCGGTCCTTGGGGGTTCCACTACAACTTAAGTAGAATTGTTGCGTGCACAGAGTCTGACAACAAAGGCCATCAGTTTAGTTTCCGTCGAGGGCCTGGAGACTACAAGGCAGTTCACAGCTGCCGAAAATCTAAATTCAACGGTTCCAGTGTATTTTTTTAATTGCAATTTCTATAAGAGGCTATTGGATTTATAATTTTATTGTCTTCAACAAGTGAAAGTGATCCCCGCTAACGTAGCAGTTGTTTAATCCAGTTGTAATTTGCTAACCTCTGCCAGAAACTATGGAATCACTTAATTCCATAGCTACCAGACTCTTCCCAATCTGAGTTGGTTTTCAGGTTTGACTTTACTGTTCGAGGAAACTGAACCGAGTAGCTCTTCTGAGTTGAATTTGGCCCTCAGTCATACTTGAAATCTGAATTTGCATGTCTAACACGAGTCAGATTAACACCCTTAGTTTTTAATGAGGCGAATTGATTTGGTGATTTAGAGTCACGAATTTCACATAAAGAAGCACTCATTTTGCTTGTTTTTCTGTTCCGATTTTACAATAAACAACCAGTAGGCTTGTACATTTTCCAGAATTTATGGTGTTTTGTAGTATGCGGTATCTATGTACTTTGAGTTGAATTATTATTGAAATTTGCGTCATATTGTAATAGTTCATATTAATGAAAAAGTACCATTTTAGCTGAAATTTAGTGTATTACTGTATTTAAATGTTATTTTAATTTCCTGATGCAAATTGTGAGTTTTGAACAAGTTCGAGTCAATTCTTACTCTTCAGCCTTGCTGATTCATTGTTCGCGTGAGTTGGTTACCTTGCTTAATTTTCTACCTTTTATTGGTATTCCAGAATGGAAGAGGAGTTCCATTATGATCAGATTGGATGCTTTGTTTTCTCAATGTTCAAATTCAATGAAACGAGCTTCGAAATTGGTTACCAGTGCTGTGATGGTGAGATTTCCAAACTCGGCTTCATCTCGTTGTTGTTTCTATAGCAGGATAAATGCAGACATGCAATATACTTCTAGTTAAAAACAAGATATTGAACTGTTTTTAATGCATCAAAATGAGTCCTAGAATTCATTTTTACATAGAAACACGTTTTTGAACTGTTTGAGAAGCAATGGAATGGTCTCTTCGAGTAGTGAGGGGTGGGGGGGAGTGAATTAGTAGTGACAAGGTTTATATGTATACATTAAAAATCTTTTCCAATTACTGATTCACAATCACACATTACACCATTAGTAGATTAGCTCATATAATGCATTAACCAGCAAGGTAAATAACATGATCAACACATGAAAGCCATAATACAATCAAACAATCACAGGCACAATAGACACTAGGATCTCTGGTCGAAAACACTCCTTCGGGGCAAAAACCACCCTTTGCTGCTGCTGCTCTGCTTCAAATTTTATTAATCAAGCAAATAAAATCTACATCATCATAGATGGTTATGTCCAACAAGGAAGTTTCTCATATGACATCGACTAAGTGAACACCCATTCACTGGAGACTCCTTTCCCCTAAAAGCCTCACCCAACACCCATTGGACTATGAGAATGCTACTTCCTCTACTGAAGCTACTGACACCCATGGCAAGGAACACCCATCCCTTCTTCACCACAAGCTATCTCGATTTGTTGTTCACTAGGGCCACATTTCATAAAGTTTCAAACTGGACCCCTGCACAAGACAACAACAACTTTCTCTTTTTGATAAGCTCAACACATCATCTCAATCAAACAAACCCAATACATCTCAATCAAACCAACTAGCAACATACATAAGCTATGGCTCTCTCAAACCAACACACAAGACCTCACTCATACAATTCTGCTCATAATGTAACTGAAAACACATACAAATCCTCCTGCAACATCATTGACATCCACTCTCAATAAAACTCCAACAGTAGCATAGTAAATATGAAATCAAAACTCAAACATGTAGTGCATAGATGAAATGCTACAATCATCCACATGAACATCTGCCTCTGCAATCACAATTAACAGTCACATTTGAATCTCAATAATACACCCTTGATCCCTGCAATTATAAACATGTTAACTATGGCATGAAGGAGGCTATCCCTTCTAACTATAGACTGTAGATTTTGCTGCATCAACACAATCAAATGAAGAATTCCCCTCTGAGTATCCTCTGCTGCAAGCTTCTGCAAACTTCATCACACTCTGAAAAACAAATTCTGCTTCTCTGAAATTATGGCTGACCTCTCCATCAGTCTCCTCACTCTTTGATCTCATAAAATTATATCTGTGTGTGCTCCTATTTAGAAATTCGACCTCTGTATCATTATGTTCTATAGGAGGTCGCCCTCTGCTCTCTACACAAAGCTCTGCTCAGTTCTCTCACCCCTAATGGTTGATCTGCTCCTCCTTTTAAACAAAATTTGCCACTACGTGACTACTTACTCCATTAAAGCATTCACACTTCAAAATCATTAAGACATGTTGATTTAGTCAATTAGGATCTTCCATGAAAATTCCGGAACAAGAAACATCATAAAACCAATTAAAACATCCGAGGAGCGCGAGGAATCCAGAGAAAACTTCACCTACAAACACGGTTGCTTGCACAACACTGTTGAAACTTGACTGGAGCTCCTCAGTCACTTGCACAAGCCTGCAAGGGAGGGACTGAAGCGTTTCAGTTGCTCGGATGACCCATCATCCATGTGACTGAGCAGGGGATGAAGGAAAAACACAAGATCTTCAACTTAGAACTGCTTCCAATTTGTTGCTCAGCATATTTGGCATCTGTAAAGCTTGTCCAAGCCATGACAAGCCGCAAAACCATCTCTGCAACCTTGTGATGAGCTTATACATGAAGTAGTCACCATAAGCGCAAGGACCAACACATGAGTGCAGAAACTGTATCAAGTGGCATCAAACATGAAGCTCAGCTGAAGAAGGAAACTTGATACATCACAACAACCTCTACAACACCTTTAAACATCACCATGGGCATCAAGGTCAAGGTCATCTCAAGGGCAACATCATATACATAGAGACCTAGTTGACCAACCAACCACCAAGGCCGTTAAAGCACCTGCAACATAAATCATTCATTAAGCACTCAAGCATATGCAAATCATCTCCAACACAAGTCCAGGTTGACATCAATGCCAACCATCAATCACTACAACAATCATCAAGCTTCACACATTACGGTGTTGACATCAATGCCAACTATCACCTCATCACAACATCAATGCCAACAATCTGCCCCTTTGGCATTGATGTCAACCCCAACTGGGTCATGTTGAAAAGTGTAACTAGGTCGGTCTTCATGTTGACTATGTAATTATGTATTTATGTAAAGAAGAAGTCAAAGATAATAAAATGTATTTTTGGTGTACTTGCTTCATGGGTTTCATGAGCAAGATTTTATTATGTAGAAAGACTTCTTCTTGATGTCTATTAGGTTGAATTAAGTGTCTCTCACATGAAGGATCTAGTCTAGGTATTTATGCTCCAAGACCTTGTGGAAGAAGCTCTCTACAGCCCTCAATGCAACGATGAAAGACAAGTTTTAAACGCAGCAAAGAAGTACCTCTCCAACGCTGGAATTCACCATGATCTAGTCGGCCTAAATTCACAGCTGTATGGTCGGCTTAATTAAAGGAATGTGCTATATATGTGTGTGTGTGTGTGTGTATGTGATCTGCGGTCATCATGTAGTCAAGCAAGTCGGACATCTGAAATTATAATGTGTATTCCTCTGAGTAATTGAGGACAAGCATGGATGCAGTTGTGTGGATTGTTTTGAAAAAGATTTGCGGATCAATCTGAAGACATAAGTGTTGATGAATATATGAAACTACAGTGAATACCTACCAAGAGATAGTGCGGACATACACCATATTACAGTGCAGACAACTACAGGAGGAATTGCGGACAACTACAGGAGGAATTGCAGACCTAATCTCAGGAGGAATTGCGGACATAATCTCAGAACATTGCAGACAGTTAAAGGAAGAAAATTGCGGAGATAAGGATAGTATATATCTGCGGATAAAAGGGAGTATATGAGTTCAAATAAAAGGGCAACATATATATGAAGGGCAACATATGAATACAGATACAGAACAAAGGATATACGCTGATTTGAAACAGAAGAGCAGGAAGAAAATGGTGAAGAATACAGTATGAACAAGTTGTGGATTGCTGAAGCTAGGTTGCATTGAAGAGCTGAAGAGTGTAAGTCGTTGCTGAAGTTAAGACAGTCATCATAAGGAGAAGAGGTAGCAATAGTGAGGAAGGTAAACCTTTGATTTACCTTCTCACAGTTAAAGCAACTCAAATAAAATCAAGGTATTGAAAGCATATCTAGGTCAAGGGTCTAAGTCTGGGTCATGGTACTTTTCATTTGAAGATCTATAAGAAGAATTCTTTCGAAGTTTTCCTCTCCAAGAGGGAGAGGTTTTGCCCTGGCTCTAGGAGCCTAACTTTTGTGTCTTGTGCTTTTGATAATTGACTTGATGAAAGATTAACTAAACTAAAAGAAGAGAAGACATAAGTATCACAAGTAAGGTCACAAGTAATTATCAAGAAGAGAATTTGCATTAACCTACAGCCCGCCAAATTCTCAAAATGGTTTCAAAGCTAAGGTGCTAGAAAGGGCATAGAGACACTAAAGGATCAGATTTCATGGAGGGTATCAAAGCAAGGATTTGATTAGAAGAAAGGTCAGTCTTCCACAGTGAAAGAAGTAAGGCAGTATTATGGAACCATCTTAAATGTGCCAACAGATCATTGCTATCTCAAAGTATTGCCATCAAAAGCTTCAAGGCAAGTTACCTATCATCCTTGATCTTTTAAGGAAGCAACAGAATATCCTCATCAATCACCATTCAAAGGAAGCTTCAACCATCTTCAAAGTAATCAAGCTGATAGAAGAAGAAAAGCATCTACTCAAGTAAGTATATCTATGACTTTATATGAATCTATTAAAATGTCTCCCTTGAAAAGAAAGAAAGAAACTGTTTGGGTTTTCAAACTTTCCATAGAAGACAAAGGCAATCAAGTCATGCCAAAATTCATGAAGGTAGATATAAGAGCCCAAAAGATTCTTATAGAATCCACAAAAGACTCTATCATCTCCTATGTACAAAATCTAAAATCATCAAAAGGAGTATATAAGAAATTAGTAGAGCTATTCTCTGTGAGTATTGTAGGAGAAACAATCTCTTTGATCAACTGCAGGAACTAGGAGAAGACTACAATGGTGCTAAAAGCTCTATGAGAAGAATGGGAAAGTTTCACGTCACAATCATACAGGAAGATAGAAGTCACACCATTCTATGATTTAGGGTCTCTATATAAATAGAGGAAACAAGATTGAAAGCCAACGCTGTTATAGGATCAAGTAAAGGAATCAAGCCTTTGCAGCCATGTCCAAGAAGAAAGGAAGATTCAGTCATTTTTGGTCCTCAAATTAAAAGAAGAAATGTGGACGAAGTACGATGCCTTGGATATGATGAACCTGGGCATTAAAATTGGAAATTTTCACTAATCTGAAAAAGGACAAGAGAAATAGGGAAGAAGCCCCTATGAGGAAAGAGCCTGACAAGAAAGAAGAAGCAAGGGATCTCCACTATGATTGAGATCATCTTCTTCTTTAAGTGATTTCTGTTGGTTATATGATAGGAAGCAGTGTACCATCCCGATGAAAGCATGGTAGGAGCTCTTGGTGAATCAGTTGCGGGAAAGCCTCTCTGATAACATTACTAATGGAAAGAAGTCATCAAGAGCAAGGGTCATCATGGAAACAGGTTTCTAGGATGTGATGACATATTGATGGAGCAAGCCAAGAGAATGAAGCTCTTCATTCTTGAGAAAATTGCTACAGGATGACTTAAGGGAAAAGGGTATGAGGTATGTATATATTTATATGCTAACATTGGATGTTGTGAAGTCATGTCATATGGTTGCAGGTAATGAACTTCTGTATTTAGAAGTGTGATCTATGGAGGAGTATCTCTCAGTGCATGGACATATGAAATCAACATAATATGTCCTCATGGAATATGAGGTAGTTGTATATGAACGAGAAACTAAAGAGGTTGTAAGTTCCTGGGAATGAAGAATGTGTAGAAAGGAAGAGATCATGAAGTGCAACCATGTCAAGAGGCAGTTATCATCCGGAGGCCAAGTAGATGTGACTAGGAGATCTCCTGGGATGCTATGTAGACTCTGACGGAAGTTTGGTAAAGAAGAAGACCCTTAGCAAAAACATATCATTAGGAGATGTGTCAATCTGTATGAAGGATGCTGATGCCTATAGGAAGATGTCATGGTGAAAGATCATCACTAAGGTAACTTTTGTTCTAAAAGTTTATATGTATATGTTTATCTGGATGAATTTGTGTAGGGCTGCTAATCATAAGAAAGGATGTATGATCCTTGGGGATGATTCGGAGGAAAGTAGCATGGCATAACGGTGGACCAGATGAGGAAGACTGATGAATCACTTTCTGATAGTGGACATGACTCGTGACTGAAAGTGATGGATGATTTGTGCCGTATGAAGCCAAAAGTTGAAGATTCCTCAATATCGAAAACCATGACATCAAGGGGAGGAACTCTTCAGGAGTAGCTGGATTGCTGCTGCAGGACCCTAGTTGATGAGGAGCCTGGTGGTAAGTTTCTTGCTTGGAAGAAACTTGAAGTATGTACTTCCTGTGTTAAGAGGGAGTGACGTATGTTATTCTCTATTACATGTGTCATGCACTAGACCAGGACTAACAGTCATAAGTCTTAGTGAAGGCCATGTGAAGAGAATGGATAGACACATCATTCTGGTCTTCACCTGGAAGATAGAATGGAGGATTGGGTAATCACCTGGCATTCGATACTCTTTGAGAATGAGATAGGGCATTCAAGATAAGAGTAGTCGTGGACCGATATTCTTTGAGGGCTGGCTACCCAAGAGAAGAATAGTCCAAGAAGGTCATACTCTGGGAACACCTAGGTGGGGTATGTACCTTGGAGAGACAATGACTATGGTGTCTATTAGTCATGTGTCTCGCCAGCATTGTAGCCCATTGTCTCGTTGAGAGATGGGGTTGTTAGTCAAGGCCTTGCACTAGGACAATGCTGGTTGATATGATGCTATACAGATGCGATTACCAATCCGATTCTTCTGATGAGAATCTTCAATTTGAAAGTGACCATGTAGCTGTATGAATACCTCCCTAGTTAAGGGGGAGTGTTGAAAAGTGTAACTAGGTCGGTCTTCATGTTGACTATGTAATTATGTAAAGAAGAAGTCAAAGATAATAAAATGTATTTTTGGTGTACTTGCTTCATGGGTTTCATGAGCAAGATTTTATTATGTAGATAGACTTCTTCTTGATGTCTATTAGGTTGAATTAAGTGTCTCTCACATGAAGGATCTAGTCTAGGTATTTATGCTCCAAGACCTTGTGGAAGAATCTCTCTACAACCCTCAATGCAACGATGAAAGACAAGTTTTAAACGTAGCAAAGATATACCTCTCCAACGTTGGAATTCACCATGATCTAGTCGACCTCATTCTCCATTCACGAATTTGTATGATCAACTTAATTAAAGGAATGTGCTCTCTATCTATCTATCTATCTATCTATCTATCTATATATATATATGATCTGCGGTCATCATGTAGTCAAGCAATTTGGACATCTGAAATTATAATGCGGATTCCTCTGAGTAATTGCAGACAAACATGGACGCAATTGTGTGGATTGTTTTGAAAAAGATTTGCGGATCAATCTGAAGACATAAGTGTTGATGAATATATGAAACTACCAGGAGATAATGCGGACATACACCATATTACAGTGCAGACAACTACAGGAAGAATTGTGGACAACTACAGGAGGAATTGCGGACCTAATCTCAGGAGGAATTGCGGACATAATCTCAAAAAATTGCAGACAGTTAAAGGAAGAAAATTGCGGAGATAAGGACAATATATATCTGCGGATAAAAGGGAGTATATGAGTTCGGATAAAAGGGCAACATATATATGAAGGGCAGCATATGAATACAGATACAGAACAAAGGATATACGTTGATCTGAAACAGAAGAGCAGGAAGAAAATGGTGAAGAATACAGTATGAATAGGTTGTGGATTGCTGAAGCTAGGTTGTAGTGAGGAGCTAGAAGAGTGTAAGTTGTTGCTGAAGTTAAGATAATCATCATAAGGAGAAGAGGTAGCAATAGTGAGGAATCTTCTCACTGTTAAAGCAACTCAAATAAGATCAAAATCTTGAAAGCATATCTAGGTCAAGGGTCTAAGTCTAGGTCACGTTACTTGTCATTTGAAGATCTATAAGAAGAATTCTTTGCGGGTTTTCCTCTCCAAGAGGGAGAGGTTTTGCCCTGGCTCTAGGAGCCTAAATTTTGTGTCTTGTGCTTTTGATAATTGACTTGATGAAAGATTAACTAAACTAAAAGAAGAGAAGACATAAGTATCACAAGTAATTATCAAGAAGAGAATTTGCATTAACCTACAGCCCGCCAAATTCTCAACAGGTCAACCAAAACAACCTCATGAAGAATTGAACTCCTTATTTTCTCCCCCTTTGACATCAATGGCAAAGGGACAAACTCAACATGTGAGGCAAGCCAACATATCAATGAAAGAAATTACTCCCTGTGTCAATCTCAACGTCATGCCAATACAAAGCTGATGCAAGGCAATGAACTGCTGCTAAGCTGAACAAGCTCCCCCTGAACATATAAAGGAACTACAAACCCATCTCTTGGACTGCTGAATGTGCTACCTCTGCTGCTGCTAGTGCCTCTTTGTCATATGCAGAAAGGCTGCTCCTCATATATTAATGCCTTGACCAATAAATTGGTCCAACGATAAACAATAAGATGCAAGGCATAATACATGGCTGAATGAATGATAATATATGTCTTTACAAAGCCTTTGACAAACTGAACTATGACTCCTCTCTCATGTATGAAAGTCATACACATGACCCAACCATGACTCATAAGAAAAATGTGACAATACATGGCTACACAAGGACTCCAAGAGCTCATACAAGAATGAATACATGACACCAAGTAGCCTAAACATGGCTGCAAACACTTCTCACCTCTTATCACATGCACATCAACACACATTTGACATGACCCATGACTCTCTCTTTTGACTCTTGTTCCTTACTCAAATAAAACTTCATATAATTACATGGATTTTGTAGGAACAAAGCATGGCTATGGCATTGACAGTATGCAACTGTTATGAGACATTAAGAACAAATACAACTCTCATCAATGCCTTATAGACATAAAGACTACCATTGTGCAATGTGAGACATGAGGTACCAATCCCATATATGAATCTTTTTGCCAATCACTTCTAATGGAGAGCAATCAAACCATACACATGTCATGAATGAATGAATGTCATCAATAAGCCCGTAAATCTTCAACATTTCAGCCATATCCAAAGAAGCAACAACAAATATGTAATGTGCCAAGTAAATTCTTTTGCATTTGTAACCACCCTTGGAAGCAACAATTAACATATAGATCCATCTCCTCTGCAAAGTATGTGATCCTCATATAGGAATTATACTCCATGACAAAGCAATAATGAGATGATAAGAAACACAAATTTGATCCTCAATCATGGAAAATATCAACAACAACAACAATATGTGAACTCATAGGAAGATGAGACAATAAGCAACAATATAACCTCACTTCAGCAGCAACAATGATAATATTAACAAATTATGAAATTCATGATCTCTTTGATCAAACCATCAATAGCAGCTAGTGGCAACATATGAAGATAAAGCGGTGACATAACATCATAAAGCAACAACATAACAACCACCATAGTTGAACTTATGTGTAGTATCAACTATTACATGTCTTGTTAATTTTAGTTAACAAGGGTATGTTCTATGCTTAAAACAATTACTTCAATGTTCCTTTAGAAACCCAAAGACAATTTCCAAATTAGATTTCTAGTAGCAATCACATTAACCATTAATCACATAGACAGTAAAAGTAGATAGAACATGAAACAAAATGCAGAAGACGAGGCAAGACAAGAGGGCACCAGATTTGGTGGATGCTAGTGAAAAACTCCAATGTGGGGAAAACCCTTCGATCAATTCTTCTTATTATTATATCAAAATGTTCAACGAAGAGAAAGAGTACAATAGTTAAATTGACTTGCCCAATTTAAAGTCAAAACAACCTTGTCAATTTCTGCAGTCAACTGCAGTCAAACTTCATCCCTAACTAGAAGTCAAAGATTGTCAACGCAACAGTCAAAACAACTCCTTTGAAGCTTGGTCAAAGGCAGTCAAACTCGACTTCTAGCAGCGGTCAAAGTCAGCCCAAAACAGTCACAGAATTTGCGGTCAAACTTGGTCAACATGTGGTCAAACATGCCTGTGGTCAATGCAGGTCAAAGTCCTCCTTTTGGCTCAGTTTTTGTGCCCAAAAATGCAGCCTGCTGAGATAGAAATATCCCTAGAAAATTGAAGTCAAATGATGCCCAGAATGTCAATGTCAACGCTGGTCCAACTACAAAATTTCTGAGATTTTCGGCTGTGCAATTCTGTCCTGAAATTTTGTCCTCGTGCCACACGTGGGAGAGAGAGAATGCCCAATGTTGTACGAACCAATGAGATAAGGAAAGAGAATGTGAGTGATGAAGATGCCAAATGAGGTGAGAGGTCACTTGTATTTATACAATTCGCTGTGGGTGAAGAGACACGTCCATGGGGCTTCTCGAGTCTACATGTTCATGAGGCCGACCAGAACAATTTGCACATATGTAGGCATAAATTCAAAATCACACTTCTGCTTGTCCAAATTGGATGATCTTTATATCAATTTTGGTCCTCTCGAAAAGAGGAATTTAATGCAATCATCATCTCCATCAAATGAACTGTCCCAAGGTGGAATTTGGCCCTAGTTGCCAACTTTAACATGTCTCCATAATGAGATGAGAGAATAATTTTCAGCAACAATATAATATATGGATCTCTGAAGCAGCAACTGAAGCATATCATAGCAACAATAAACTCAGCAACACCAACTATAGCAACATCACTCTCAACCAAAACAAACATCATAATCATCATCATCCATATCATGGCAATAACAGCAGCATCATACTATGACTATCAGTAGCAACAACATAGAATAGGCAGTGTTGGGCAGTAGTAGTAAAATCCCCAATAATACCACTCTCAAATCAAAGCAACAACATGAGCATGAGCAACAACACTTTTCCATCAACATCCCCAACACCATAGTATAATCATTTGCAGCATCATAAATAATAACAATAATCTCAACAATCAACTCCATGTATACCATGTAAAGCAGAAAACCAACAAATAGGTCATGCAAAATATAAATTTGTGCAAAAATTATGATGCACATCTTATTTGTCAACTGTCACCAAGACAATCTTCACTGCATAACTGTGACATCTATCTTCTCATCATGATAATATTTGCATTAGTGAAAAATATGCAAGATAATACTATCTATCTCTTGAGCATGCATCTAGGCTTCATATCTTCAACAAACTGCTGCATTCAATCACATTTGACTGATCCAAAAACAAACAAAAGAAATAAGCAAATACATTTTCAAAACTCATAGGAATCCCATGAGTTTAGATACCTCCTTCATGCATATTCATCAACATGCTCTTCTCCTACTATGGCTGCATTATCAATGATTCTCTTTTAAATTCAGAATGCTGCCATATGCTCTCCCTAAGACCACGCCGACCACAGTTTTTAATGGGAGTCACTTGCTGCTCCTTTTTCTTCCAGATTTTGTTGGATTGATTTTTGACATGCACTTCATTATTTGGTTTCTTGTATGATCTGATTTGAGTAGTCTTTGCCTTCTGAGTGAATTCTCTGTAGCATATGGGTATTTTGCATTCTTTGGCCTTATGGCCAACGTTGTCGCACAAGTAACACCTTATATGTCCAAGAAATAAAGGAAAAACTTCGAAATTCCTCTTCTTCCCATAGTTCCTGCAATCAAAAGGCTTATGCCCAAAATTATTACACGAAAAACAATAGCCATAAAATGAACTGTTATACCTTGCTATGGATGACTTTGCTTGATGTGTCCTTTTATCCAACTGCTTCTTGTGCTGCATGCTTCTACATTTTGCAGAAATATGCCCGTGCTGTTGACAACTGAAGCATTTTATTGATCTTGAGGAAGTGGATGATCTGTCTGGCACAATTTTTGCCTTCTCTGACTTCTGGTTTTGCTGATGTGCTTCTTCCTTGTTATTTTTAGTGCTGGACATATCTTTTGCTGCCGAATTTTCAAATCTTGTAGCTGAACTCCTTTCTTCTTTGTGGAGGTTAGGATCTGGAGGCTTTTGATTAGTCATCAGCTAAATGGCTTTCTCTTTTGAATTATTTCTCAATGTAGCCATTTCTGCTTCTAGAATTTGATATTGATCTCCCTGTTCTTCATATTGCTTTCTCATTTCTTCTTCAATTTTCCTTGCTTCGTCCAATTGGGCTGTTAATTTGATGATCTCTTCTTTATAAATACATTCTTTCTCATCAAGTATTTGCAATAATTTCCGCTAATTTTTATTTTCAGCGTTGAGCTTTCTAATTTCTGCTTCTAGGGTTTCAATCTTGCAAGGCTCTTCATCTTCTAAATCAAAATTTTCTGCAAAAGGGTTATTACCATTTCTCTCCAAAGCATCAAACTAAATTGAATGATCATTATCTTCTAAATCATCAAACTCAAGTAGATCATCATCACTGCAAGAAAATGTACCTCCGGATATAAAATGATCACAACATTTACCTTCACCATTTTTTACTAGCAAGAAGATGGGTTCTTCAAAATTTGAAACTTTCCTTATTTGTTTACGGCTCTTCTTTTTCTGGGACTTCTTTTGCTTATTCTTCCCCATGGCCCCGATTTGCTCTCAAGCGATCAAGCTTCACCGAGAGAACCCCGCTTTGATACCAATTGTTGGAAATGTGCTCACTACTGAGGGGGAGGGGGTGAATAAGTAGTGACGAGGTTTATATGTATACTTTAAAATTCTTTTCCAATTATTGATTCACAATCACACATTACGCCATTAGTATATTAGCTCATATAATGTATTAACCAGCAAGGTAAATAACATGATCAACACATGAAAGCCATAATACAATCAAACAATCACATGCACAATAGACACTGGGATCTCTGGTGGAAAACCCCCCTCCGGGGCAAAAACCACCCTTTGCTGCTGCTGCCCTGCTTCAAATTTTTTTAATCAAGCAAATCAAATTTACATCATCATAGCTGGCTATGTCCAACAAGGAAGTTTCTTATATGATATCGACTAAGTAACACCCATCCACTAGAGACTCCTTTCCCCTAGAAGCCTCACCCAACACCCATTGGACTATGAGAATGCTACTTCTTCTACTAAAGCTACCGACACCCATCAACAAGGAACACCCATCCCTTCTTCACCAAGCTATCTCGATCTGCTGATCACTAGGGCCACATTTCATAATGTTTCATACTAGACCCCTGCACAAGACAATAACAACTTTCTCTCTTTGATAAGCTCAATACATCATTTCAATCAAACAAACCCAATACATCTCAATCAAACCAACTAGCAGCATACATAAGTTATGGCTCTCTCAAATCAACACACAAGTCCTCACTCATGCAATTCTGCTCATAATGTAACTGGCAGCACATACAAATCCTCTTGCAACATCATTGACATCCATTCTCAATACAACTCCAACATTAGCATAGTAAATATGAAATAAAAACTCAAACATGTAGTGCATAGATGAAATGCTACAATCATGCACATGAACATCTGCCTCTGCAATCACAATTAACAGTCACATATGAATCTCAATAATACACACTTGATACCTGCAATTATAAACATGTTAGCTATTGCATAAAGGAGGCTATCACTTCTAACTACAGACTGTAAATTTTGCTGCATTAACACAATCAAATGAAGAATTCCCCTCCAAGTATCCTCGCTGCAAGCTTCTACAAACTTTATCACGCTCAGAAAAACAAATTCTGCTTCACTGAAATTATGGTTGACCTCTCCATTAGTCTCCTCACTCTCTGATCTCAGAAAATTATATCTGTGTGTGCTCCTATTTAGAAATTCGACCTCTGTATCATTATGTTCTATAGGTGGTTGCCCTCTGCTCTCTACACAGAGCTCTACTCAGTTCTCTCACCCCTAATGGTCGATCTGCTCCTTCTTTTAAACAAAATTTGCCACTGCTTCACTATGTACTTCATTAAAGCATTCACACTTCAAAACTCATTAAGACATGTTGATTTAGTCAATTAGGATCTTCCATGAAAATTTCCGAATAAGAAACATCATAAAACCATTTAAAACGTTTGAGGAGCACGAGGAATCCAGAGAAAACTTCACCTACAGACACAGTCGCTTGCATAACACTGTTGAAACTCGATTGGAGCTCCTCAGTCGCTTGCACAGGCCTGCAAGGGAGCGACTGGAGCTTTTCAGTCATTCGGATGACCCATCATCCATGCGACTAAGTAGGGGATGAAGGACAAACACAAACTCTTCAACTCAGAACTGCTTCCAACTTGTTGCCAGCATCCTTGGCCTCTGTAAAGCTTGTCCAAGCCATGACAAGCCTCAAAACCATCTCTGCAACTTCCTGATGAGCTTATACATGAAGTAGTCACCATAAATGCAAGGACCAACACATGAGTGCAGAAACTGTATCAAGTGGCATTAAACATGAAGCTCAGCTGAAGAAGGAAACTTGATATATCATAACAACCTCTATGACACCTTTAAACATCATCATGAGCATCAAGGTCAAGGTCATCTCAAGGGCAGCATCATATGTATTATGCATAGAGCCCTAGTTGACCAACCAACCATCAAGGTCATTAAATCACTTGCAACATAATCATTCATCAAGCACTCAAGCATATTGCAAATCATCTCCAACACAACTCCAGGTTGACATCAATGCTAACCATCAATTACTACAACAAATATCAAGCTTCACACACTACCATGTTGACATCAATGCCAACTATCACCTCATCACAGCATCAATGCTAACATAAGCAGAAATCTGCTGAGGGGAAAGACTGATTTTCTAGGACAAGCTTCCATTCCAGTTGAGTTTGGCTTAAAAATTGGTGGCAATATTGCTAGATGTTTTGTATCCGTTATATGGAAATATCATATTTCATTAAAAAATCCACCGCCATATGTTTTTCTGCAGTATTTGATGCCGAAAATATGCTTATTTTCATGTAATGTTGCTGGTTTGCAACGGCTTTCATCCATTGAAAATCTACAACATTCAATCTGTTTGTTGACATTGTGTGATACCATCTTTCTCCTTTTATCATCAATTGATTTCAGCATAGCTCTTTGTTCCTTGCATAAGTGTAGCCTTTATTTATTGGTGATATGTAGTGGGCAATTTGTTCTTGCCGTTATCTGATGACCAAAATTTTCCCAGAACGTGAGAGGAATTGCGGCCAAACTGCAATTTTCCATTTCATTTCAGTGGTAGATCTAAATATGTATTGTAACTTCCCCGAAACCACACTAACTGGCTGCAGAGCATGCATGCACATTCATTGCACGTCTCCTTATCTACCAGGTAGACCTCTCTCTAGTTGAGCAAGTTTTCTTCCTTTATTCCTTTGGAAGGACAAGTGCCTTCCTTTACATTGTGTAGGCTACACTCAAAAAGTCTCCACCTATTGACTGATTGTTGTAGTGTGCCTGTAGAGCATGCATGCACATTCATTGCACCTCTCCGTATCTACTGGGTCAAGCTCTCTCTGGTTGAGCGGGTTTTCTTCCTTTATTCCTTTGGAAGAATGAGTGCCTTCCTTTACATTGTGTAGGCTACACTCGAAAAGTCTCCACCTATTGACTGATTGTTGTAGTGCATTTGTCAGATCAATCATCTACTTGAGGACTTTAGCCCATTTCTGCACCTACTCATACATATAAGGTCGCCTCTTTGATGAGGGTAAATGTTCCCTCCCATTATGAAAAACAATTGTGTGACTGATTAGCAGATACACTGACATATGCCGGGGACCAGGTCACTATTATCTTATTTTCTTTGTTTCTGTATAGATTTTTAGTTACCCTCAATGAATGATTAGCCTTTTGCAAGTATTGGTTTTTTTTCGTTTTCTTCTTTAAGGGCCAGTTTTCAATTGTTTTTCAAATGTGAAGGGAAAAATATCTGTTAAATCTTGACGGACCTAACCATTACAACACATATTATCAAGTACTTGTTTTTCTAGCATGTATGAAGTAGCTGGTACTTTGGTTGATGTTATGTAATGGGAAAGTTTCCCGTTTCTAGTGACCAGTGGCCAGATATTTTACTGGCATATATTGGGAATTTAAGCATCTTTTTATAGTTGCTTTAAAGAATAATTTATTGTTTAAAGAATATGATAGGCAAGATATCCCTTTACTCTTGACTGACATTATGATTTTTTTATCGATGAAAAAGCTGTATATTTGATATCTCAAGGAGAAATAAAAAGATACATGCCATTGTGCCTTGGCATCTCAGAGGATCTGATCACTTTACTGAATCCGAAACCTATCTAAAGAGAGTCTGTTATGATAGTCTTCCAGTTAGACCTTGGCCTTCTGTCAGGCATAAAATACCTATAACACCCTTTAAAGTTCATTCAGGTTTGAAAATACAGTGCACTTCAAAGGTCTAGGCTTGCTTTCCCATTTTATAAAATATCATATCAAAAATGCAAATTTTTCTTTTAAAGAAAAAATGACAAAACAGCCCTCTTTCCATCAACTTCATCTAAATATAGAGATTTGGCTTCTTCAGGAAGAGAACCCCTTTCATCAATTTCAGATAACACCCATAGGCATTCTTGTAGAGTTAGGGCTTCTGTTGAAAGCTTATCAGCTTTCTCATTAAGCTCTCTATATTCATGCTGAAAGAAGACCTCCTCGAACCTGTTCCCTACCTCATTTTTTTCCATGATTGGGGCAAGCAGTAAGCTCTCCAGCTTGTTGATACCCTTTGCCCAGTCTGTAACCAGCTTTGAGGCCCCCATGATCTGAACAGCCCATCCAGAGGTCCTCCCTTATTTTCACTTTGTTATCTCATCCTATTTTCCATACCAACCAATTTCCCACCAATAGAAAAACATTCATTAATGCCTTCTGAATTACAGAAGCCCCTCCATGGCTATTTTCTTCTTTTCAGATCTAGTGCTTCAAAGGTCCAGGAGCTATATATTTTGCCATCATCACCTTCCCCACAATCCATCATTATGCATCAATATCCACATTCTCTTTGCAGCTGGAGCCTGCCCAAACAGATGAATATTTTTACTGCCCAACCCTCCAGCTTCTTTTGGCAATGCTAATTATTATTGTTTCCCTCTTGCCCAGAGGAATACCTTCTTTCTCTCTCTTCCCTGTTCTCAAAAAACTTAAATACTTATTTCTAATCTTTTCCAACATTTCTTTATGAGCTAAGGATAACCAATAGATTTGGATTCCTTCCAATATTGCTTTCACCAGTGTCAACCAATGACACCGGTTTGTCACTCTTCCTTAAATTTTCTCATAGAATCAAAGCCAATCTCTTAACCTGTAATGATTAGGTTTTAGATAGAAACACAAGTATATTAGGCCCGGGATTGATGGGAAAAATAAAATCTGCTGAGACCCTCTTTCTATATAGTCTTCAAGTCCATTTAACACAAAAAAGTGGACTTGTGGACATTCACCTCCATCCCTTTCAATTTACTAGACAGCTCCAGAATTTCCTTAAATTTTAGTGCTTCTCTTATTAGGTCTGTACACAATAGTATGACCTCATCTACAAATAATAAGTGGGTTAAAATTATTTGGTTCCCATATACCTTTAACAGAACCCTCTCTCTTACAGACTTTTATCATCCTGCTTAGCCCTTCACCAACCAGTAAACAAAGGAAAGGAGCCATGGGATACCCTTGCCTTAGCCCCATTGTAGCGTAGGAGAATGTTGAAAGTGGCCATTTATCAATACTGCAAAACTGGCTTATGATAGAGACATGTTCAGTTCAATACTTGGATTTGCATTTCTATTTGAATAATCAGTTGTCTTAGATACAACTGATTGACTTCATTATAAGTCTTTTCCAGGTCCAATTTCATCACCATTTCTGGGATCTTTTTAACATTTACTGAATGCAATCCTTCTCAGGCTGTTCCCACTGCATCATGAATTTGTCTATTATTCAAAAGCCAAATTGTTCTTCTGATATAAATTCTGAAAAGACACCTTTTAGTTTGTTTGCTAGTATCTTTTCAATATATTATACATAGAGTTGCACAGTGAAATGGGCCTATAATCATCATAAGTTCCAAGGTTATTTTTCTTTGGATTTAGGCTATAAAAGTAGTATTCGGAGCCCGCATGATGTTCTTGACTCTTCAATAACCCCCAGCTGTTCATCTTCCAGAAAATTGTAAAACCCCAAGTAAAATTCTACATTACATCCATCTGCACCTGGACTCTTTGCTTTCTTAAACGACTGTAGGACTGCTTTAAGGCTTAAGCTTCTCTTTATTTACCTCAGCGTTCAAATCTTCATTTTGCTGTTTATCAATAAATCTAGGGTAAGAGAGTTATGACCTTTAGGATTTTCTGCTATGTTAGTTCCTGAAGGGTCTTGAAATAGTGCTCTAAAATGACTTACTCCTTTCTTGGCAATTTCCCTTTTAAAACTTTTGCTCCTTATCTTTCAAATTGTTTTATTAATGTTCTTTCTATGTTTTGCATGGTTTTGAATTTTTTTGTATTTTCTCCCCCTTCTGCCAACAATATAGCCCGATTCTTCAGTTTCCGTTGTGCTTCTTCATGTTCCAACAACTGCCCCTTTACCTCTTCTAGTCTTTTCAGATTTATCTTTTCTTCCACACTGAATAATCCTTCTTTGTTATTTTTATACAAAAGTTTAATTCGGTCCTCCGTATCTAGTAGAGTGTTTTTTGCTTTTTGGGCTTTCTCCTAGATTAGGGTAAAATCTTTTCTAGTTTTGGATGACCAAGCTCTTGAACCCTTCTTCCTCCAGCCATGTACGATTAAATTGAAGGGCCTTGGAGGCTTTTGATCTTCCTTCTCCATTTGCAATAATATGCTTAAATGTTCTGAAACCCTCCTTCCCCCAACCCATGAATTCAATCTGTTTGCCTCCTCCAAAATAATCTTTGCCACTAAAATCTGTCGATCTCTTTGACACCCCGTCCCTTGCACTTTTGAAGTTCCTCTAGGTTGGTACTAATTCTGGAGGTTCCACGCCACATGATTCTAGGTACCCCAAACATCTAAGTGAAAAATTCAGCCAAGGGAACTTGTCTAGCTTATTGCTCCCAGATTTCCTCTGTCATCATTTTCAAATTCAAATCACCTCCTATAATCACATTGCCCTTTCTAATTATTCCTTTCATTTTAAAGTTTTCCCAAAAGACTCTCCTATCTCCATCAATGTTACCAGACTCAGAATCTGCAATAAATTGGCAAGGCAAAAGAGCAAAGATTTTTAATCGGATTGGAAAAAAATCGGTGAATACAATAAATAAAGAAATACACATATATTGAATTAAAAAAAAATCATTGATATTCAATAAAGCCATGTCCAAACAATGCATAATATCAATAGTTGTCCAAAAAACCATGAGGACAATGTGTATACTTCAAGTATAAAATATATTTAGTATTGGAAAACATTAAAAAACAAGTACAGAGATTCAAATGAGCCCAGCAACTTCCAAGTTTTTTTCAACCAACATCGTGGACCTGCTAAAATATTATTTGGGGTTATAGTAGCATGACTTCTAAATTGGGTTAAGTTTGGATTGGTAGTGTGTTATACCCATTGGTAGATCACTTATATAGTTGACGACAACAAATGAATTTAAGGAATTGTTTCATTATTATAGGTCCTTGTAAAGTTCCAACATTCTGCAACGATTTGCTTTTATTCAAAACGATGTAGAACTTTAACATACTACAACCAGTTGTGCGGTGGGCGGCAAGAAGAAGTGAAAGCGAAACCATAAAATAAAACCCCGCAGACTTTTAACCTAAGAATTCGAGTGGCTCGCCAAGTCCTCTGCAAATTGCCAAAATCGCGAGTCAAACTTGCGTTGACCACAAGCCAAACTCCGTCAACAAGAGTTTGACTCGCCGAGATTCAAATCGGCTCATTTGGTTGAAGATCTGAGTCGGGATCGTGAGTACTCACGAGTGATCGGAGACTCCTATAACACTGATCTCCATAGGGACCATACATAATTGTAATGGAAAATTATTTTATGAGTTCTTTAGACTTTATGTCAATCTAGATACTTGTAGGGGCTCGAGAGCAATGATGATTTAATGAGTTCATACAGTCTTTCCAGCTAGATACAATACCTCTTGTCCTCCCCTTTGAATTTACTAAACCAAAATTCCATTCTTCGAGGACTGAGGATAAGGTAGTTACATTGTTCTATCCTCTACACATAGTTATCAACTCTATGTTCAACTTATATTTGGAAAAACACTCTTGAGGGCTAGCTTCTTATGAGCAGTCCCTATCCCTCTCACATTTAAGGAAAGAATTATCATTGCATCACACTCTTAGAGGGCACTTCTTGCTCCGAGGGCTCTCTGTCTACTGGTCATTTGTCTGCCTTTATTTCTCTTTTCACTTTCTTCTTAGATAGTGATAGAAAGGATTTGCTAGCCATTGTTGATGGTTGCTTAGGAACAATAGCTAGTCCTCCTGTTGTCCCCTACTGGGAGATTTCCTTTCTAGGTTTGAGATCATATGTAGGAGTATTGCTTCCTTCATATTCTGTGGGATTGTCCTCTTCACCTCTAATTGAATTGCTAGGTTGGGGTACTTATGCTAGTTTGAGAGTCAAAGACTCCATTCTACCTACCTATAGCCATAGGGGGTTTCCTAGTTCTAGGAAATGACCAGGATCTTGTATGTGGACTATTTCTCCCTTATCCCTTCCCAAACAAGGTTCCAACTTAGGGGCTTCTTTCAAGATACAATTCTCTAAAGTAACTGACTTCAAAATAGTCTTAGGGTTTGAATTAGGAGACATATGTCATACCTTTTCCTAGTGATGCACTTTTTTTGCCATCCTTGATTTCTATGGTCACCATCTTCTGCTCATATTTGCTAGTCTCCATATTTCTAGCATTCCCTTTTCCTTTCTCACTCAAGATCTGTTTGGGCCAACTCTGGGTTGGTTGAGGTTCTCATTGACTTTGAGCAGAGACTGACCACCATATACCAAGATTTGATAGAATTTTCCAGGTGTGCCACGTTTAGGAGCTAGAGATAGAGTGACACCTCATTTTTAGGTGCCTCGTATACTACCAGATTAGAGGGCACTACCATTGCCTCTTTAAATAGTCAGGAGGATCCCTCTCTACCTTCTTCTAGTACCATGACTAGAGATGCCTAGCCCTCTTCATCAAGGAGAAATTCAGATATAGATCTCAAATCCTACATACCCTGCCTCACTCGGGGACGATTCGAATGATCACATCATACTTTTAGGTTGATTTGGTTGATCGGAGCAACAAGCAACGAGTTGAGTTATAGTGTATTTCAAATAGTAGAACAATGAGACCTCAAGTCTCCCCTCAATCGCCCCTTTGGTAGGTCAACCGGTATCCTTGAGACTTTTGTGGAGGTGCGAAACAACACATCAGTCCACTCACACCCATAGCGTCAGAGGGACTAGTTCCAGACGGTTCCTGTGCAGGGTGCCCCCCCGATGGACTCCTCCCCTACTCTGACGAATCAACCATAAATTTATCCAGAGCTTCTTTCCTTTGACCTCAAATGCTAGGAATATCCCTCGCTCCTACATCCCCCCTCAAAATTGTGTAGTCTGACACCTCGTTGGATCTAGAGGACTCTGATAGCGATCCGGTGCCACTGTCGCCCCCTTTGTTGTTAGCTATTAGACTCGGGCATTCTTGACATAATCGACATAACCTTGGACTTATTTATTTAGTTTTCTACATCATTGGGGCTTTTGATTCGATTATATACATGTTTACTAGGCTGTCCTATCGTTGTATCTTTCTTTAATTCATTTTATCCTTGATTTAGCTTTGGCATTTTCTAGGAGTTGTGTTTGCACTCCCACAATGTACTCGTATTGGATTTTTCCTTTTGAACCTACCTTTGTGGTCATTTGCTGGACATTAGCAAAATTATCTTATCTTATTTGGACCCCTTGAATGGAATTTCCAGTAGTCATCAACCTAGATAAATTTCCAATTTCCCCAAGTTCTCTCCAACTCTTCCAATGGGCATTTGCATATATTGATCTTGACCAGAACCTTGATTACCCTTCTATCCACTTTGGGATGAAAATCCGTAGGTCTATAACCTTTACTATTCCATTTCCTAAGGCCTTCAATACTTCTTTGTTCCATAATTCCATTGGCAATCGAGTTAGCTTTACCGAAACTGGTTGTAAGGGCATTGCTTCCCTTCTAGGATTGAACTAGGGCTCCAGCTTTTTAGTTTTTAGAAACAAAGCCTCCCAATACCATTTGTGGGATATTACTATGTTTTTGCTATAAACTCAAATGATATCTAAGATTCTAACCCCTAACTAATATATGGAACCGTTGGCAAATATAGGACCCTCTAATAGTTGTTTGCTCATAAAATGTCTAATTAGTTTCCTTTCCATTATGATTTTTATGCCATCCATACCCATGTCCTTACAAAGAACAATCTTGACCTTTCGTTCTTCATTCTCCAAAACTTCTTGTGCTTTTCGCCCCTTCACCATTTTGAGTTGCAACAATACCCTTTTTTGTGGGGTTTTTTTCTTTTGGTGACTAGTGGAATCAAAAAATGGGGTGGTCTTGTACTCGCGTGACACAAGGTTGATTCCATCTTCTACCACTATAACCACTAGGTTTATCACACTTGCTGCTAACGTGGAAACAGGTTAGTAGGGGTTTGAACCAAGGACCTCATAAATTATAATCTTAACATAACATGATTTGCCAAGTGATCTACACCTTGGGGGCTATCTTTCTCTCTAGGGTTATCAATAGCCCCACTAGAAAATTCCTCCAAAGATAGAAAACCAAATCCTTGCCCTAGATTGTTCTTTTGTACAAATGTTTGGCCCTCCCAACCTCTTTGAGATTTCATGTAATTTTGGAAAGATCTCTCCTCGAACTGTGATTTCTGCACCTCTAACTTGAGTCCTTTGACCTTTACATGTGCCTTGAGTCCTTGATAGACACACCTCACTGCTGAATTGTTACTTATCCTTCTTGTGTCAGACTCAGACATGTCATACAATGTAACAAATCATAGTTTGGTTTTGATCTTTCAATCCCTCCTCCCTCTCCCAAACTTTGAATGTTCTAAAGATCCAGACGGGGCTAAGACTTCCTCTAGATCTTCTTTGATTTCGTTGTTGTAGGCTCACCACCCTTTTCAAATCTCTATCAACTCATTCCTTGTGCTAAATATTGGGTTGAGAATGACCTCTTCTCCATCTTTCAGAAAGTCCACTAGCTCTTCCATCCTCCCTCTCTGTGATCACCTTCAATCCTTCAAGTTCAAGAGGGAGTATCATTCTAATCTGTTAGAATGTACATCAGAGATTATGACTCTGAAGTGGAGACACTTTTAATGTCAAAATATCGAGAAGGATTGTGACATAAGTCATGTCTCATAAAACTTCTATCAAAAATCTTTGGAACATCTAGCCTGCCGTCAAGCACCGAAGTGAGAGTGTGATTATTGCTACCTGGCTAGCACCAGTTGGTTCACAAGGGGAAAACATGTCAGAAATGGACTTTGAACCTGGATGGGGATGCTAACTTCTCCTCCTAATTACCCAAGATAGACCCAACTGGTAAATTACTGACATTTTGTTATCCATGAATTTGTATTGAGAAATCTATGTCTTTCATACTCAGAATTGGATGTTGGTAAACAGAGTGTGCTGGGTTTGCTCATTTTAAAACTTTTAAAATTTTAATGACTATATTTATCATGCAGTTTTATTTTGCTTTAAACTTTTGAAACTTTACCATGACACATTATTATTGACTTTTCTGATAGGAGCCCTTTATTTCTTTATTTTGAATTTTCCAGGTGAAGGATGAAACTGCTACAAGTCCTGCAACATCAAAGACTGGGTAAGCAACAATCCTTTTTTATCTTATAACTCAAAGGAATGATTTTGTCATTTTGTATTGTTTAACTAGGCTCAATATTGAAGAAGAAACACACAATTTGCACAATGTTAAAGGCTGCAAAATTAGGAAAACCAGCAAGTTTATAATGTCATTAGTTTAAATTGAGCAGATGCCCTGTAATGCCCAATGTAACAGCTACAATTCTTTAATGGAACCATATAGATCACAAGTATAACCAATACTTTATATATGATACATTCTTGGAATTAACAGTCTGTTGTACATTATTTGTAAGGTAAAAGTTCAGTGGCCGTGGCTTTCTGTTATGCACCGATAGAATCCCCATTCACAGATTTAACTTATTAACAATCATTTCTAAAGTCATTAACAATCTTGTGTGTTTCAGTCTCAATTCCCTTCTATCTGATATGCAGTAAAGGAACTGCAGTCACTTTAGTAAATTTCTCATAATTTTTAATAGCAATTCAAGTCTGCATCACATTACTAACGTATCATCTGTAATGCACAACTATGTTGTCTTCTGAGCAAAGCTAATTTTATATTGTATTTCTTGTCCAAACAGTATGTGACTGAAAGCGTTCAATTCATTACATATTTGTGTCCACATATATAGTGTGCATTCTCTCCCCAGACAGCTGGGAATAGTCCACGTATATATTGTGCACTGTTTCTCTGCACATCCAGGATTATCTCTCATAGGCATGTTCTGGTGCTCAGGAAAAAATGTGGTTACATCTTTTATCAAATAATGGAAAAAATAGCTAACTCATAGTGGAAGTCATTATTTCTTGGAACCATGCAATGAAGACAACCCTAGTGGATGTTGATGGTATTTTCTGAGATGGCAACGCACGAACCTGGAATAGAAATGTTCCAGCCGCTGATTAGTGATTCAAGCTCACAACACTGATCAACTGGACACATAAAGCCAAGGTGGGTTTATATCCTGTCACATGGCTCCTGTTCCATCAGTTTTCCTTAGAGTGGCAGCAAGACGAATGGCTTATAATATACCCTCCACTTTGTGTATCAATGAGTGAGACACGAAGTTCATGGGCTAAATTATGACAAGGAGAAGTGCCATGTAACTCTTGTTACCTCCATGTACTTTCAGAGTGAAACATAAATCTGAAGATTGATGTTGAAGTGGGCATACCTAACTACCAAATTGTTGGAGTATAATGCTTCGTTACAACTTACAACTTAATGTAATAAAGTCATGGTTATATGAGTGACTAATAATCAAGACTCATTATGATAGACATTAAGCCTATAGGTGCCAATGAGAAAAAACAGTCAGGTCATATGGGTGTGCATTGTACAACAACTTATCTAAATAAAAGAAAATCAATGTCAATGTATACAGTGACTCCATTGTATTAAACACATATTTAACATGAGTTTGTTTCTTTTTTCTTTCTCTTCTTTCTTGTGTGCTCCAAAATTAAACATGGTTTTAGAGTGAAATGGAAGTGTGTGAGCTTTGTAAACTTCAGAGTCCAGAAGACCCACATTCCATGAGTGAAGAGTAATATTGAAGTTCATGAGTGAAATGTATTGTTGGAATTTGTGGGCCAAGTTTGCATATAAATGTATTGGTAAAATCAAATTTATAGAAAGGAAAGTTTTTCTAATTACTAAGTTATGAACTTTGAGAATGATTCGATTTTAAAATATCCATATAAATAATAAATATATAGAGAGGAAATTGAGTTATGTCTTATGAGAGACCATTTGATGCTGTTTTTCATCACACCATTTGTTATTGTGTTGAAACTTATTTACATACACATGCAGCTTCGACGAGATGGTGAGGAAAAGGTGAAAACTTGAGGTCGAATAAGGGCAGGCAATCACATGGAGGAGCAGACTAGTCCACACAATGTTTGACATTGAAATTAAAGCACAAAGGTTTTTGGTGACTGAGAGGAGGGAGCAACTTGTTGACCAATAGAGACTAGTAATATACATGTAGGGCGATGGGTGCAGTGATGTCAAAGTAAATCCAATTGAGAAGAAGAAATTTATTGCCCTAGACATTCACATAGTGAAGACGGATTGAGGAATTCGAACTATACTCAAGTGAAATTCTTGAATCCACGTGCGATTTGGAATGCAAGCAGAGTCAAAGGTAGTCATGACTGAGACAGAGAACTCTATACTCGACTTGTACCTAATTTGTACATGCCAATGCAAAGGTGATTTCTTTAATTGTCTCTTCTTTTCAGAGTGAAGCTTCTAGTCAACACAAACAAATTACAACTATTTTATTTTAGATTTAACATTAAGAAATAATTATTCCACCACACTATGGAAGTCTCCTTAGGCTTAAGAAGCCATGAGAGGGGGTATCTATAACACTAATGTCAACTAGGACTTGAACTTGACCTCATAAGCACATGTGCACATAAGCATGAGCATGGGTACAAGTGTGCCATTGAGAGGCTTGAACCCTAGTGGGGGTTGCTACCTCCTAAAAATGGATGGCTTATTTTGCATTTTCATTGTCATCTTTCTCATACCATGACAACGAGAATCCATGTGATCTCAATGATAATTATAGGTTGCGGGGAGAGATTTGGAGAGCCATTCACCTTGTCCTACATTACCATGGTGTTGTATCATTAATGCAACACCCTACTCATGAGTAATGAATTGAACTTGTTGAAGAATGTAACTAGGTTCGGTCTTCATAAATTATACTTGAGTCAATACTTATTGTAATTATCAAAAGAATAAAGAAAATAATTTTATATTATTATTGAATGCTTATTAAAGCATGGGTTTCATGCTTGGGTCATATTTAGTTTAGGTCAAAGTCCCTATTGTGGACTTCTAGGTTTTATTCTGAGTCTATAGGTTTATTTGCAGATTTAAATTGATCCATATTGGGCTTTTGAATAATGCAATTAGGTCAAATATTGAGTAAAATATAATTTATGAAGCCTCCACACCAAGTCGGCTTAAAGATGATCAAGTTGGCCTCAACTCATGGAATTCGAACTCATTAGAAGCCTATATATATAGTGGAATCGAACTCACTTGAAGACATCAATCCCCAACACAGAAATTTGATCTGGAAGCTTGTTAATTTTGGACAACTAGGTCCAAACTCCATGTTGTGATGCTCAGATGAAGATGCCAATATTTTTATTGGACTCCTCTTTCGGAGAGGTGCAAGATCGATCTAAAGATCATCTTGATCTGATGAGCAGAACATTTATTTTGAATTTATTCAAAATATGTGCAGTCGGCCCAAGGTTTAGTACCCTTGCAGCTGTGTCACACACCCTCATTGATGGATATATACACAACGTTGAGTGACATTTTCACTCATCACATCCTCGACATTTCTCTCTCCTCATCCGATTGGTTCGATCACTTGGAGGCCTTCACACGGGTCACTTTTCAAACTTTCTGCGGCCTAGGGTTTACCGCAGCATTGACTTTGGTCAATGCATGGTCAAATTGACTTGAATCTCTCCCAAACTTTCGATTTTCTGAATCTGCATTTTTTGGCACAATTCCGAGGTTGGACGTTGACTTTGACTTGGTTGTGTTGACCTTGTTGCTGTTGTTGTTTGCGTTGATTGTTGACTGACAACATTGACTTTTGTTGACTTTTGGGGTTGACTATTTTGGCTATCCTAGAGGGTTGTGTGACACTTCTGGTTGGCTGACCGTATTGAGACTTTGTTGGTTGAAGCATCCTGCTGACCGTCGTAACGCACCAACACACTTATATATTTTGGCTTGTCTTCTGTCGATCTACTGGTATGTTCTATTAGTATTTACTTTATTGTTTATGTGATTGCTCACTGATATTGGGATAAAAAGTAAAGTTGCATCAAGCATAGAACATCTACAAAAATTTACATGGTATCAGAGCTCTAGAAGATGACATTGGATCTTATGTTAGAAGACCAAGATGTCATGGACTATGTGTAGGGTAAAATTCAAGAGCCTCCATCCACTGCAACTGCTGCTGTCAAAACAAAGTACAAGAAGGGGGAAATCAAAGCAAAGCTGATGATCAGGGACTCAATTCTTAAGAGTCTGGTTGCCTACATCTCTGAGCTGGGTACATCCAAGGAGATGTATGATAAGTTGGTCAACATGTTCAAGGCTAACAATGCGAATCAAGTCCTATTTTTCAAGAACCAATTAAAGAATATGAAGAAAGGCAAGGATGAGTCTGTTCAATCATATTTTCTGAAGTTGACCGAAATCAGGAATAATTTGCTGGCTATTGGGGAGACAATAGCTGATCAAGAGATGGTTCTCACCGCACTTGGAGGTCTCTCATCCGAATGGCATGTATTCAACACTACCATTCTCAATAACAATGTGATACCTGATTTTGACGAAGTATTATCGAGATGCGTACAAGAAGAGACAAGGATGAAAGAATATGAAAATGAAGGAAATGCTTCCTTCGCTGCTCATACTAAGAAGAAGAACTTTGGTGGTCCAAGGAACAAAGGAAGAGCAGGGGCCCAAGGAAAGAAGGGCAAGTGTTACACTTGTCACAAGCCAGGTCACTATGCTAGAGAATGCCCTTTCAAGAAGGATTCTCCCGATGACGACGACAACAACAACAACTGAAGGAATGGCAATCAAAGGAACAACAGGTTCAAGGGGAAGAGGAAGGCTCCCTCTGCCGGAAATCGTCAACCTTTCAAAAGGTCGAGAAATTCCAGGTGTGAGGAATCAAATGTTGTTGATAAAAGAAATGAATTCATCCTTGTATCTGCCCTCTCTGCTACATCTCCACTCGACACTATGGATGTCTGGTTGATAGATAGTGGTGCGTCAAGGCACATCACTGGGTTCAAGGAAGCACTTTCTGATATGGTTGAGAAGGATACTAATTTGGAAATTATCCTTGGAGATAATGCCACATATCCTGTGAAAGGGATAGGGACTGCGACCCTCCACTTGTCTGAAGGTCAAGTCCTCCGCTTGTAGGATGTACTCTACGTACCTAATTTGAAGAAGAACCTTGTGTCTATTTCAGCCATGGAAGACAAAGGTTTCAATGTGACATTCATTGATGGGAAGGTGCGTATATGGAAGAAGAGTTTCAAGGAAGCTATCACGATTGGGTTTAGAGTTGATAAACTCTACCAGGTTGGAGGAAGTCCAATGGGAGCGATGACGTATGATACTATTCGACAGATGGAACTATGGCACTAGAGGTTTGGACACCTTCACTACAAAGCCCTTCCCAAAGCAAGGAAGGTGGTGATGGGGATGCTCGAGTTCACAAATGATCATGAAGGTGTATGTCAGGGTTGTGCCAAAGGAAAGCATACAAGGGGACCTTTCCCCTCAAGTGTCATAAAGATATCTGATGTTTTGCAATTAATTCATTTTGATCTGTCTGGTATACTGCCTGTGATGTCCTTGGGAGGATGTTCTTATTATATGGCATTCATAGATGATTTCTCTTGCAAAACCTGGATATACTTCTTGAAAAAGAAGGACAAGAATTTCATTTGGTTCCGTAATTTCAAAACCTTAGTGGAAAATCTGACAGGGAAGAAGATCAAGATATTGAGGACCGATAATGGCACTGAATATGAGAAGAACGAGTTCAAGAACTTTTGCAGAGAAGCTGACATCAAGAGGAAGACCACAACTGTCTATATTCCTGAGCAGAATGGCGTTGCTGAACGAAAGAATAGGACCATTGTGGAAGCTACCCATGCCATGCTATGTGACTAAGGTCTACTGAAGTTTCTGTGGGGAGAAGCTGCGAACACTGTTGTGTACATACAAAATCGATGCCCACATTCCGCTCTGGACTCCAAAACTCTCGAAGAGGTATTCTTTGGTAAGAAACTCGATGTCTCACATTTTAGAGTTTTTGGATGTCCTGTTTATTTTCATGTGCTGAAGGAGAAGAGGAGCAAGCTGGATGCTTCTGGGAAGAAGAGAATGTTTGTGGGCTACAACGAAACTTCGAAGGCCTATAGAGTCTGTGTGCCTGGTTAAAGGGAGGTGGAGATATGCCACGATGTCACTTTTGACGAAGATGCTTCCCTGAGGAAAGTAGTCAATCTTCCGAGACCTGAGGAAGATCATGAAGCAAGGCCTGGAAATCAAGATATGCTGAAGGATGAGACGATGCCCGATGTTGAAGGACTGATGGACTCGATTGATCCACCTCCTTCGATGAGGAAGAGACCATCATGGCTCAGGGACACTCTCGAGGCTGCTGAGGGACATATGGCCCCAAGGGAGACATTCCGTGAAAGCAAGAAGCCGAATAGATTCCAAGGGTATCTAGCAGCCATGAGTACTATTGTACAATCTGAGCCTGGATCTTTTGAGGAAGCTGTAAAGCATCAAGTCTGGAAGGATGCTATGCAAGAAGAGTATGAGTCCATAATGAAGAATGATGTCTGGGATGTGGTTCCAAGGCCGGAGGACAAATCAATTGTCACCTCAAAATGGCTCTACAAGATCAAGCATGGAGCTGATGGAAGTGCTGAAAAGTTCAAGGCAAGATTTGTTGCCCATGGCTTCTCTAAAAAAGAAGGCGTAGACTATGATGATATATTTGCACCTGTGGCCCGATATACCACCATCTGATCTATCATAGCCCTTGTTGCTATGCAAGGATGGAGTCTTCATCAGATGGATGTGAAGACTGCATTTCTGCATGGTGCGATAAAGGAAGAGGTGTATGTGGAGCAACCTCTGGGATTCGAAGTCTAGGATCGGGACACCCATGTTTGCAGGTTGAAGAAAGCCCTTTATGGGTTGAAGCAAGCACCCAGAGCTTGGTATGAGAGGATAGATGCCACCTAATGAAGCTGGGCTTCACTCATAGTAATGTTGATCCGAACCTTTACTTCAAGGTTGATAAAGAAAAGCCTCTCATTCTGGTGCTATATGTGGACGACCTCTTCCTGACAGGTGCTGACCCTCTCATTCATCCGTGCAAGAGGGAGCTCGCTATGGAGTTCGAAATGAAGGGCCTAGGACTGATGCATTACTTCCTAGGCCTGGAGATTTGGCAGAGACCTGGCGAGATTTTCTTTTCTCAAGGAAAATACATTGTGAAGCTTTTGGAAAGATTTGGAATGGTGGATTGTAAGTTCGCGTCGACACCGATGGAGCTCAACTTTAAGAAGTTGAGTGGTAGCGCTGTTGGGCCTGTGCTAGCAGATCCTGCTGAGTATCGTCAACTCGTAGGGGCCTTGATGTTCTTAGTGAACACCTGTCCAGACGTATGTTTTGCAATGAACACTTTGAGTCAACATATGGTTGAGCCTCATCACATTCACTGGGTTGGTGCCAAGAATCTGTTGAGATATCTTTGGGGCACGATAAATCATGGGCTAAGATACACTGCCGGGAGCGTGACACTCCATGGATATACTGATGCTGATTGGGCTGGCAATGTGGTGGATCATAAGAGCACATTGGGATGCTGCTTCACACTTGGGTCTACTTCGATATCATGGATGAGCAGGAAGCATAAGTCGGTGGCTTTGACAACCGCGGAGGCCGAATACATTGCGACGAGTATGGCCTGTTGTGAAGCAGTTTGGTTGTGAAAGCTCTTCAGTGAGCTGTTTGAGCATGTGCTAGATACCACTGTGATACTTTGTGATACCAGAGTGGGATTCAGTTGTCCAAGAATCTCGTGTTCCACGATCAATCCAAGCATATTGATATCAGGTACCATTTTATCCGGTATATGGTACAACGAGGCGCCGTAAGGCTCGATCATATAGGAACTGATGAGCAAGTCGCGGATATTCTCACAAAGCCCTTGGGGAACCTTTCATGAGAATCTTGGTATCGTGGAACGACCCTATGCTGAGGGTCTTGTTGGACGATGAGCTCTGGGGGGCTTTGGGGATAGCTTCTTGGAGCTATAAGCAACCATAGAGCTAGGCTTGCCGAACCTTGTTGGTGTGCTTCTGCCCCACCGTTATGATGATTGAGTTGGTTCACCTCTCATGATCTGTGCTCCGTATGCATCCTACCCATTGAGTCTCGGGCTCATGGGAAGTACCTCTCATTTGGCTAGTGAGGTGGGAAAAGCTAGAGACTAGTAGCAAAGACTGATGGACACATCAGAGATTGTCGTACTCTCTATCTAGGATGGCACGGTCCAACCACTTGATCTGGGATCAAGTATAGTGAGGTTTCGGACCTCCAACTAACTTTGGGTCAGGTAAACCAACTTTGCGTTGGTATGAGACTCTCTTTTGAGTCCTATAGAGGTTTTGGACCTGTGGGTTGAATCTGTCAGCCGGGAATGATGTCTTTGTGACTGACCCACTTCTGTTCTGAAATAAAGAAGCCAACAAAGCAAGTTATGGTGGGATGACGCACGATGTTTGGATTGCACAGGTGGATGGAGTACTCCCTAGTTGAGAGGGAGTGTTAATTTTGGACAACTAGGTCCAAACTCCATGCTCTGATGCTCAGATGAAGATGCCAATATTTTTATTGGACTCCTCTTTTGGAGAGGTGCAAGATCAATCTAAAGATCATCTTGATCCGATGAGTAGAACATTTATTTTGAATTTATTCAAAATATGTGCAGGTCGGCCTAAAGGTTTAGTGCCCCAGAAGTTGTGTCACACACCCTCATTAATGGATATATATTGGTCAACGTTGGAGGACAGTTTCACTCATCACATCTTCACACATTTCTCTCTCCTCATCTGATTGGTTCGATCACTTGGAGGCTCTTCTCTTCACATGTGGGAAATTGCAGCAAGGAAATTTTTTCTGTTCTTGGCCTAGGGTTTACCGCAACATTGACTAGTGTTGACTTTGGTCAACGCATGGTCAAATTGACCTGAATCTCTCCCAAACATTCGATTTTCTGAATCCACATTTTTTGGCACAATTCCCGAGGTTGGATGTTGACTTTGACTTGGATGCGTTGACCTTGCTGTTGCTGCTATTTGTGTTGACCGTTGACTGACAGCGTTGACTTTTGTTGATATTTGGGGTTGACTGTTTTGGCTGTCCTAGAGGGTTGTGTGACACTTCTGGTTGGCTGACCGTATTGAGACTTTGCTGGTTGAAGCATCCTGCTGACCGCTGTAACGCACCAACACACTTATATATTTTGGCTTGTCTTCTGTCGATCTACTGGTATGTTCTATCAGCATTTTACTTTATTGTTTATGTGATTATTGACTGATATTGGGATAAAAAGTAAAGTTGCATCAAGCATAGAACATCTACAATACAAAGCTGCTACAAGAAGAAATTGCGAAATCTTGGAGAGGGACTTTCTTGGTTTGGTTTTTGGCACACTTATAAAGTTGAAGAAAATATAAATTTTGGCACTACTCTCATTGCATTTCGAGCTATAGTTTGGGAGATCGAATTTCTCAAAGTTTTGCTGCTGCAGTTGCTGCACTAGTTGCTCCTAGGTTGTTGTTGCCACGTGAAGGAGAAGTAGAAGGTAATTCTGTTGGATGCTGTTGCTTGGAGAAGTTGTATTGGGCCTAAATCGAAGTCTTGGAAGCTAGATTGAAGTCTCTACCTCAAGATCGAAGTCTTAAGAAGCAAGGTTGAAGTTCCAGTGCTGCTGCTGCTGCCAAATTTAGGAAGGATCACAAGGAAGGCTGACTTGGTGTGGAGGAAGTCCGGGTCAAGGTCTAGAGTCTCAAGAATCACTATTGAAAGGAAGAATTATCTTGACTGGGTTTTGCCCTTGTTGCTGGTCTACTTCTGGTGCCCTTGATCTATGTGTATTTAATTGATGAACTAATAAGAAGAAAGATAAGAAGAACATAATAATAACTAAAGAAGATCACAAGTAAATAATCAAGAACAAGAGAATGTTTCTGCCTTTTTGATTCTCTAACATGGTATCAGAGCTTTGGTGAAAGAAGAAGAAAAAGGCAGTCTCAAGGACTTGATCAAGGAAGGAGTTCACTAGAAGAAAGAAGTCTTCAGTATCTTCAAGAAAAATGTTTAACACTATCAAAGGAGAAAACAAGCTTGAAGGATCTTCAAATTATAGGCCTTGGAAGAAGAGGATTGACATCATCCTTGTAAAGAACAAGGTCTTGGATTTAGTCAGAGGAAAAATGAAAAGGCCTACAGAATAGTCAAGTGATGTTGATAAGGTGAAGTACAAAGAACTGGAATTGGTAGCTATGGCTTTGATGGTTGAAGGCATAAAGGACAACCTTGTCCCCTTCATAGCAAATATTGATCATGCTCAGGAAATGTATGAGGCTTTGTCAAAACTATTCACTATCAAGAACATTGGAAAGATGGCTACCCTGAAGAATGATCTAAGATCTGTTAAGATGAAAAAAGAGGATATTGTTTCCTCTTTCTTTGTGAAAATAGAAAGGATGAGGGATGCGCTCCTTGCCATTGATGAAATAGTGCCAGATAAAGAACTAGTAATTGCAACCATTCAGGGACTGCCATCTTCTTGGAGTTCCTTTGCCTCAACCCTCAACATTTGGAAGGAACACCCATATTTGAAGAGATATGGATAGCATGCAGTCAAGAAGAGTTAAGGGTCTCCATGGTAACCAACAATGAAGAAGTATCAAATGCTTATGTTGCTCATAATAAAGGAAGATTCAAGAAGAAAGGGTCAAAGAAGAAGGTTGCCATGTCCAAGATTGAGTGTTATCATTGTCACAAGATGGGAAACTATAGAAGTGATTGTCTTGACAACCCAACGAAAAGGAAAAGAGATATATATTATGCAAACATGGTTGTGGAGACATCATCCCCGAAGAAAGCAAACACTAAAGAAGGACTAAGGGACTTGCACTACTAAACCCCTTCCATCTTATGTTTCATTTGTATATTTTATGTAGTATAGGTTTAACATCTTCTTGGAAATGTATTTCTTTGCTTTATAAGTTTTAGGTTTTCCCTCAAGCTTGGGAGGGAGCCCACATCAACTTCTCAAGATAAGTATCTCATTCTCTCTATTTGTCTTCATGTACTTGTTTAAGATTTTGATTACATTATGTACTAATCACTTGTCTACCTCTATTCCTTGTCTATGAATCAATCTGCTGAATGTCCAAGAATCATGGAGAAGACTCAAACAACAAGGCCATAGAAAGTCAAAAGGTTTCTCAAAGAATCAAGGTATGTTTTGAAATGTATAGTCTTATTACTCTCTTTGAAATATCTATTTCATATGTTACTAACTGTTGATATTTCTAGAACTACTGAATCCTAAAAGGATTCTTGTTTGGGATGACTCGTCACCTGATGAATCTACCCACCTTATACACCTCAAATTGCTTGTATAGAACCTTAAGGAGGTTCTCTAGAAAACCATAACCTAAGGGTATGTTGTTGACACGTGAAACCCTAAACCTATTTAGGGTTGTTTGTGAAAATTGTTATTCTGATTAATGTTTTGATAATATCGAGTTTGGGATTTTGATAAGATCATGGAAGCTCTAAACTTGGAGTTAATATGATGTTGTTAGAAATCTCAGCTTGAAAAGTACGATATAATAAGGATGTGCTTTGCGTGTGGTTGGAACCTTGGGTTTGGTTAGGTCTATAGAGCTAAATCCTTATTGTGAAATCTAGGAGTGTAACCACAGGTATATGTTCTCTTAGTTGGATCCCTAGCCTAGTCTAGGACTATGTGTGTCTATTGTATAAATGTTGATTAACACATGATGTGCTTATAATGGTGATCTCCTAGATATATGTGTTGACTATTTTCTAATAGTCTAAGAATCTAGGGTTTGGAAACAAACCTTGAGTCAAGGATGAAAAGATCTAGGATGATGTTTGAAAAGTCTGGTCTATAAATGAATCCTAGCAATGATTAAATTCTCTGGTATGTATAACATATGATGTATGTTTTTAGATGATGAATCTAGGTTCCTTGAATCTTAATGGATGTCATATGATGTTCTAGGATGTATATTAAACTCTAGTAAGAAGCTATTCATGATATATTTTGTTAATTGATTTGAAATCTGGGAAGTCACACCAAACTCTAGTGAAAGTTGATCATGTCTGAGCCGTGATTAATCTTGATTTACTTTATTGTATGAAATCTAGGATGTGTACGAATCCCTAGTAAAAGGTCTATCATGTGAATTTTAAAGATTATTAGATATCTTGTATATCTATGTTTGTTCTAGGGTTTGCTATATGTTTTACCTTGGAAGTAACATTGAAACCCTAGATAAGAATGAAAGACAGTATGAAGTAGTCTAGGCTTTATGATGAAAGTCCCTAGCAAAATGTGAAAGCGTATATGTCTCTTGTTTGGGTATCTGATATGTACAAATATGAAAATGCTTTCGTGGCTCTGATATGGCTAACTTCATGCTTCTATAGTTTTGGTTGTACTTGCTGTTTAAAGTTATGCAGATACATCATAAAGATGAGAAGTTGATAAGTATGATGAAAAGAATGGAAGCCATGAAAGATTCTCCAACACCTAAAGAAGAAGTTAAGTCTCCTTACATTAAGAGGGAGCCTAGATAGAATTTGATCTCCCTAGATTAAGAGGGAGCCTGGATAATAGAAGAAATGGTTATGGTTCTCTACTTCATGTTTCATGCACTAGACCAGGACTAACAATCGTAAATCTTAGTGAAGTCCATGAGTAAGAATCATAGTCATGGTTGGAGAATATATGATGGATATATATGTTGCCACATGTATAGTAGGAAGAGGAATCTTCTCTTGAAAAGATTCTATTGATAGTCCTACTGGAATTAGTTGGAGGGCAACATTAAAACCCCGAAGTTTGTTTTGATTATGCATTTGAAATTATTGATGATTGGGGTTTGTGTTTGCATAGGTGAATCTCTCGAAGGACTTGTTAGCATGCTGGTTACCAATCAGTTTGATTGGGAGAGATTGGTTGTTCTTGATCTGCTGGATCAAGGTGTGTTGTGGCTTTGCAAGTGAAGCATTGTCGGAGGCATTGTGAGTGAAGCATTGCCTGAAAAAGTTGTGTTGAGGCTTTGTAAGTGAAGCATTACCTGGAAAGACATTGGGCTGACACTTTGTGTTGATGTCTGGTTGGGAGGGTGGCATCGGGTGGATGTGCACTTAGTTCCCTGGGTTGATGGTTAGTAAGTAAGCCTGGTGGTATTTATAGAGGTTGAAAGCTTTAGTCCATGTTAGTCCCACTTGGATAGATTGCCTTGGTCAGGGATCTAGTCCATGACATTTAAGTGTCTAAAATTCTTCATGGTTCATATAGTTGAGATGTACCTTGTACTATTGAGTTATGAATACCTCCCTAGTTAAGAGGGAGTGTTGAAGAATGTAACTAGGTTCGGTCTTCATAAATTATACTTGAGTCAATACTTATTGTAATTATCAAAAGAATAAAGAAAATAATTTTATATTATTATTGAATGACTTATTAAAGCATGGGTTTCATGCTTGGGTCATATTTATTTTAGGTCAAAGTCCCTATTGTGGACTTCTAGGTTATATTCCGAGTCTATATGTTTATTGCAGATTTAAATTGATCCATATTGGGCTTTTGAATCATGTAATTAGGTCAAGTATTGAGTAAAATATAATTTATGAAGCCTCACATCAAGTTGGCTTAAAGGTGATCAAGTCGGCCTCAACTCATGGAATTCGAACTCATTAGAAGCCTATATATACAGTGGAATCGAACTCACTTGAAGACATTAATCTGCAACATAGAAATTCGATCTGGAAGCTGCTACAAGGAGAAATTGCGAAATCTTAGAGAGGGACTTTCTGGGTTTGGTTTTTGGCACACTTATAGAGTTGAAGAAAATCTAAATTTTGGCACTACTCTCACTGCATTCCGAGCTACAGTTTGGGAGATTGAAGTTCTCAAATTTTTGCTGCTGTAGTTGTTGCTGCTATGTGAAGGAGAAGTAGAAGGTAATTCTGTTGGATGTTGTTGCTTGGAGAAGTTGTATTGGGCCTAAATCAAAGTCTCTACCTCAAGATTGAAGTCTCAAGAAGTAAGGTTGAAGTTCCAGTGCTGCTGCTACTGCACTGCTGCCAGATTCAGGAAGGATCACAAGGAAGGCTGACTTGGTGTGGAGGAAGTCTGGGTCAAGGTCTAGAGTCTCAAGAATCACTATTGAAAGGGAGAATTATCTTGATTGGGTTTTCCCCTCGAGGGGGGTTTTTCCCTGGCTGCTGGCCTACATTTGGTGTCCTTGATCTATGTGTATTTACTTGATGAACTAATAAGAAGAAAGATAAGAAGAACATAATAATAACTAAAGAAGATCACAAGTAAATAATCAAGAACAAGAGAATCTTTCTGCCTTTCTGATTCTCTAATAGAACCGAGGGATTTGAGACCACATGGATGATCAATGTGAGTTAGAGGGGAGACCTGGGACATGAATGCTCTACCTTATTGGAGACCCAAAACATGACGCATGGCAAGGGAAGGAGTTGAAGGAGAAACAACCTACTTGAAAGGATGTGGTACGAAAAACTGCCCTTGGCATGGTCAAAGGCCCACTTAATATTAAATGTCCTCTTCAAGGAGGTGGCTAGGGCATGTTGAAGGCAAGAAGGGATGAGGAATGACCCTAATGGAAGAGTATCCATGTATTTGGAGGTGTTTTACCTTTGAAAAGGTCTTTGGGGTAAAGACACATTGTTTGAGGTTGGTTTCACGTATTTGGAGGCATATTTCACCTTTTAGGTTTCTTGGGGTTGAAGATAAATTATTTTATGCTTTTCTACATATTTGGAGGTGTGTTTTCATCTTTGAGTAAGATTTTGGGTAAGTACACATTGTTTGAGGCCTTCTCTAGATATTTGGAGGCAAGCTCTTTGTATGAGGCAGATTTGTCCCAAAAGAAGAGATTAGGGTTGAAGTTGTTAAACCCTTCCTAATTCTTGATGCAATCTAGAATTATTGAAGGATCTTTCTGTTGTCATTTCTATTGTTCGGAGAGACTGTTGTTACCTTCTTTATTTGTCGGTTACACATTATTGTTGGCTGCAATTTTATTGTTGTGACGAGGCATCTTGTTTAAGGGCTCACTCTTTATTCTTTGCATATTTTGAAAATACGTTTTGTACTAATTATGGCACATCTATGATAGCTTAATTATATATTGTCAGTGATATTGAAACCGTCTTGTTCTAAATTGTCCTTACCTCTATAGAACGATAGGATAGGCCACTGGGATTTGGCAAATTCCACCATCAATCTTATTCTAAAAATGTAGAAAAAAATTCTTTTATATGGTTCCCCATATGTGCTAAAAAAGCCTAAATTGAGAGCAAATATTGTTATAGTGACAGTGGGAAATTTTCCTAAGAGCCTCTATGGATGCACTTTGTGAAAGGACTTTGTAACATTTGAAGTGCAAGTTTGGGAGGTAACAAATTGGCATCCTTGTTGGGGACAAGGTTCAGTTCCTGAGACAAAGAAGATTGGCTATAATGATTTGATGAGGGCATTTCTTTGTAGATTTCTTCCTCATCTAGGGACTGCATGAAGGAACAAAGTCCTATGTTAAAAGATTTTGAAGTAACTTGCTGTTTGTAGGGGTGAGGACATCCAACAGGGTTTCAAGGGATTTGAAGCCTTACCTGGGGACTCCATTGATATGGAAAAAGAGGCATGATAATGATGTGTTTCAACATTTAATATCAGTTTTTCATTTTGAACATTTGGAAGTGCAAAAATATAGCATCACTCCAAGAGGTGTGGGATGTTGTAAGGTTTAGTCCTCTAGATTTCTTGCGTTTTTCTGGATATCCAATTGAGCTCCCCAATCCAGGATGGAACAAGCATAGTTTGTAGTTCCAAGGACATACCAATTCAACTACGCTATATGTTACATCTTTCATTGAACTTATTTCAGATGTTAATGTTGTCCATGAGAATGTCATGATGAAAGTGTTTGTACTTACAGTGGAAGATGATGCATTAGAATGTAACTCAATTGCTTGATGATTGTAGTCCAAAAACAAAATCTTCATCTGCAGGTTTAAATAAAAAATTTTGCAAGTATTAGGAGCCTAATTATGACGAAGGATAACATGTTGAAGATCTAGCTGATGAACCACAGGATTCTTATGTTGTGCTCAATGAGTGCCATAAAAGGATGGGAGAGGTAGAGGACCTAATATACTTGCATATTAGAGTAACCTCTCTGATGCTTTCTTGGCTGAAATTAACGATAAAGTTGAGGCATTCAAGTCCTTTCTTGAGGCACATGATATTCCCTATGAAGAAAAAAGTTATGCACCCACGAATGAGCAACAAAGAAATGAACTTTAGGATGATTTCTTGTATAACCAATGTTCTCTTTCATGATTCATCGCATGAGGCACTTTTGCAAATGAGATTCCAGATCTGGATGAAGAGAACTGTGATGAAGTTCTTGAAGATTTTGTGGTGGTACCTCATGAAGAAGACCTTGATGATGACAACTCCAATGATGATGATACCCTCCATCTTGTACCCGAAGAAGCATCTTTAGATGTTAGTACCCACTTATTTGATGAAAATATTCCAGCAGCCATCATGGATTTGGAGAAGGGCAAAATTATGGTAAGTTATGATGATTTTCCTTTTCATATTCTTAAACATGGTGATAAAGTTTTTGAAGGGTTGAAGAGGACAGATCTTGTAGAGAAGCTCTTTGTGGATGAAGATACTGTAAGTGTTTAAATATGCTCCAAGTCTGAGACTTTTTGTATATCACTACTGAGGGAAATGAACAATGTTTCACTCTTCTTGGGTAGATCTTTCAGTTGAATCCAAATGAGCATTCCCACCAATTATATGGGTAATAGAAACAACTGATGAGGCAGCAGTTCAAATTTTGAAGCCTGTTTGGACAATGTGAAAAACTCTTTATAAATCCCCCTTCTGCAGGTGCTTGTCACCAATAATGGACTGGTATTTGTGCAACTGCTATGGTTACCTCAAGAAGCTGCCTTAGGCAGGCAAGCATTACAAATTAGAATTTTCTTGTCCGTGACTCTAAATATCAGGAGCTAATGGAATTATATCCTTCTCATTGATGCCATCTTTTTGCACAAGGTAAACATCTGACTGGATAGACATTCTAATTTCTAACACACCAGTGATCCATAAATGAATTTGCGTATAGAACATAGAGAAACATTTTATTTTGACATCATTTTTACAGGGTTGTTGAATTCATTGATAACAATGGCGCATATGAAAAATTGCACTTACTAAAAATGTTTTCAAGTTAGAGTCACTTGTATATCCCTAATTGAACGACAACGTGTTATATAAACATCCATAAAATAAAACTATTAGTTCCAATGTTTTGAAAATCGCGATCGGGATTAAATCGGCGAGGGGAAAAAAATCGGAAAAAATCGTAAAAATCGGGAAAAAATCGGCACATACAAAAATATTCATTTTTTTTCAATTTTTTTAATATCTAAAGCACCCACAACATAAAATAAATGCATTGACACATAAATATGAAAAAAAAACTGATATGTAAGATGTGTAATATCATGTCTAGTGCTACATGACACATAATAGTGAATCATGTCCTGAATACTAAGTCCTGAGTCTCAACTCAACCTCAAAGTATCAACAAAAAATATAATAATGCATCTCGTATCATGAGTCATAATGTTATATACTAAGGAATGCACCAAATAACCTATATTACTGATTTCCTCTGCCCCTCTTGCGAGAAAATGTAACAGCTTTTCCTCTAGACGAAGAAGCTGGCGGGGCTGGCAATGGACTTTGTTGTACTCTAGAACCTGAAGCACCAGAACCTAAAGCACCAGGAGCTAAAGGAGGCAGACCACGTCTTCTACCGGTAGCAGGGGTAGGTGGTGTCACCTCCTCCTCCTCCTTCTCTTCCACTACCTCCTGGTCTATCCACTCAGGGGCAGACTCCATGATAGGCCTCTCTGTTGGGTGTGGAGCTTGATTATCTTGTTTATTTTGTATCACAACGTTGGACCGCTGTACCTTGCCGCCCGTAATTAAATGCTCTCTGGGGGGTCTTGGGGGGGGGGGGGGGGCGGTGTGGCTAAAAACAAATGTAAAATTGCCTTGTAAAAAGTATAGTAATTTCTAGTCAATTTGGGCCGTTCATTAGGCGGATTGTGTCCTCTCAAGATGACTTCTCCTCCTCCTTAGCTCTCTTTCTTGCCCTCTGTCTGCAAAAATGAGAAAAAAAAATTGATTTTTGAACTTATTGAGTTGCTGTTTGATGGGCCCACGATTTTTACCGAAAAAATCGTGATTTTTTGGCAATTTTTTCAAATCCAAAAAATCGCCGATTAAATCGGCCTTCCAAAAAAATCATGATTTAATCACGATTTTCAAAACACTGATTAGTTCTATAGTGCCTGTTAAATGCACAGGTACAGAATGTTCCAGTGGAATAAAATGTAAGATGGAACAATATTAGTTTAGTACAACTATTGTAATATTAGCAGATATAATCTCTATTATCGTGCAGATCTGAACTGTTCTTTCTCAAGACACTGTCACACTATTGAAGGGCATAGTCCTCTTCTCTGTTATGATTCCAAGTCCAACAATTACCTGAGTAAAATTATACGTCAGAAGTGAATATCTTCTCACAAAATTTTATAAAAACAGGATGAGGTCCTGATTTTAGCTGCCTGAGCCTGTGAAGGGCTGTACGTGACTGAGAAGGGTTATACCTAGTTTTTTTTAACATCCCACGTGACCCTTGCATGATTAGTGTAACCAATACCTAAGTTATCCACCAATTTGATTAGATTCCGTTTCCAGTTCTGAGCAGTTCTATTTTTCTTTTTGCTAGTCCTTTTTTTCCGCAGAGTCTAGGTTATTGAGTTTATTCTTGAATTTACGAGGAATTTCTCTTTTGATATTCATACTCTTATCATTACGTGAGTACTAAGCACAACTGGGCGTTATACTAATGGCCATGGAGTTATGTGCATCTGATCTTTTTTGTGCCTTGTCTTCTAACACAGGCTGTGCTTTGCTACATGGACTGTTTTAACTTGTAGCAGAAAAATAACGTAAAAATTGATTGTGATAAATTTTATGCAAACTAGAGCTGTCTGAAGGTTGAAGAGTTTCCTTACCAAGATTTTAGTAACTTATTTCTTGAAGGTTAAATCTAAATATTTTTTTGTATGTATTTAGTAATCTCTTGCTTACATGCTTTGTCTGTAGGCACGAGCTGCTCTTGTTTGAGGCTCTTCGTGAAGGTTTGGATGAGGAGATGGAGAGGGATCCTCGAGTTTGTATCATGGGGGAGGATGTTGGCCATTATGGAGGTTCTTACAAAGTATCTAAGGGCATGGCTGAAAAATATGGTGATTTGAGGGTGCTCGATACACCCATAGCTGAAAATTCTTTCACAGGGATGGGTGTTGGTGCTGCCATGACAGGGCTAAGGCCTGTTATTGAAGGAATGAATATGGGTTTTCTGCTCTTGGCATTCAATCAGATATCAAATAATTGTGGCATGCTTCATTACACTTCAGGTGGTCAGTTTACTATTCCTGTCGTTATTCGAGGCCCTGGTGGGGTGGGGAGACAGTTAGGTGCAGAGCATTCACAACGGCTAGAATCTTATTTTCAGTCTGTTCCTGGATTGCAGATGGTTGCTTGCTCCACTCCTTACAATGCAAAAGGGCTGATGAAAGCAGCAATTAGAAGTGAGAATCCCGTTATCTTGTTTGAGCATGTTCTTCTTTACAACTTGAAAGAGAATATACCAGATGAAGAATATGTGTGTTGTCTTGAAGAAGCAGAAATGGTGCGTCCAGGTGCAGATATAACCATTCTGACTTATTCTCGTATGAGATACCATGTGATGCAGGCAGCAAAGACTTTAGTGAATAAGGGATATGATCCAGAGATAATTGACATCCGCTCTTTGAAGCCATTTGACTTGCACACAATTGGGAATTCAATAAAGAAGACACATAGAGTGCTGATTGTTGAAGAGTGCATGCGTACTGGTGGCATTGGAGCGAGTCTCAGGGCTGCAATTATTGAAAACTTCTGGGACTATTTAGATGCACCCATCATGTGCTTATCTTCACAGGATGTTCCAACACCATATGCAGGCACACTAGAGGACTGGACAGTGGTGCAACCTCCTCAAATTGTATCAGCAGTTGAGCAGCTCTGTCAATAGGCTTCGTTTTTTTTGACCAATGCAAAAGCCTTTGATAAAGCTGCAGGCCCATTAAAATTTTGTTGTTGGTTATTGCTTTTCATAAAATTCATTTACCTTGATCTCAACATTGTTCTAAGTTAGTGTTACTTTAATTTGGTTCTAATTTATTATATTTATTATTAGCTATGAAAATTCATAGTTTCTTTAAAACTGTTGGATCAGTCGCCTTGTTATCCGCCTAAATATTCTAATAAGTAGAGCCCGTAATCCAAGATTTGGCATTGTTCACATTGCTGTTATTCTAGCTTTATGTATTTTTGCTAAGATATTAGAGTTTGTTATGGAGACAGTGTATCTTGTCTTATGCTCTCATTTTAAATCATACCTCGGTTCATCTTTTATTGTGTTTGTTATTTTGCCTATAGATGATCTCTTCCATACGTTTTGATGGTTACTGAGAGTGCTCGTTGATCGATGAGGGACTCTTATTTTTCTCAAATCATTCGTGAGGCAGTGCATACAAAGTTCATTTGGGGTTGTAGTTATGTCATTTCTGCTCTTATCCAGAAATGTTGTAGGGTTCCGTTTGTTCATTTAACTTAGCACTAATCTACAGTATTGATTGTTACAACCAGAAACAACTATGTAACCCAGAGAGATGAAGATTATTCACAAGAAGCAGAAGGTTTGTTCTATGTTTTGTGTCACAGTGGTTTCTTGGACAAATATATATGCATACATTGAATTGAAGGACTGTAATAGTTTCTTTAATGCCTATGAGTGCAGAAAAGATTGACTAACAAATGATTGGTCTACATTTATAATTTTATTGGTTTTTAGGTTTACAAATTTGGTTTGCAGGCCCATTGAAAATCTGGGTGGGTTATTGTTTTTTCATTTTAAATTCATTTGCCTTGATCTCAACGTTAAAGGAAGTTAGTGTTACTCGAATTTGGTTTACGTTATTGCTAATTTATTATTAGCTATCAGATTCATAGTTTCTTTAAAACTGTTGGATTAGTGGTCTCGTTGACTGTCCAAATATGTATATGTAAAACTATTGGATTAGTGGTCTCGTCGCCTGTCCAAATATTCTGATATGTGGAGCTGGTATGCTAAGATATGACATTGTTAACAATTTGAATGAGCGTAATTGAATACGAGTAGTCTAACTAATAGATGAAATAGTTCTTTTCAGGCCATTTTTTTTTGGTCAATTTTGGCCAAAATACGGTGGAGATTTTTAAGAATTAAAAGTTGTTTAATTTGCAAAGTTTTAGTGATTTGGGGGTTTTTCAGGGTGCTTAATCCATTTATGCATTCAAAGGTGCATTCTAAACAACAAGAAATCACAATCTTGTTAGAAATTGTATTGCAGGATTCTGGCCAAAAAAGCCAAAAAACCATTTCATCTATTAGTTAGACTACTTCATTAAGAATATATCTTTCCTCTTAAGGTCATAGATTCAAATCCAGAAGAGAGTATGTATACTTTTGTAGATTTTGGTAGTCAAATGGCTTATCCCACAAACAAGGGATATGATACACCAATTTAATGTTTTGCTTGACCATCACCCTAAAATTAGATTATTAGATTATTATTATTAATCTTGTAAAGAAAATTAAGTGGCTCTTATCTTATGCGCTCATTGGTTTTCCTTTATTGTGTTTGTTATTCTGCCTTTAGATGACCTCTTCTATACGTTTTAATGGGTGCTAAGTGCTCATTGATCGAGGAGGGACTCTTTAATCCTTCTTAAATCAGTTGTCAGGCAGTTTGTATAAGGTTCATTTTGGGTTGTTGTAGTTATGTCATTTCTGTCTGCAGCTAACAATGGTGTAAGGTTCCATTTAGTCATTTAGCTTGGTACAAACCTATGAAACTGATGAACAACCAGAAACGAATATGTCACTCACAGAGATTGAGATTATTTGGAGATTATTTGCATGAAGCGGCAGGTTTGTTCTATGTTTTATTTCAGTGGTTTCTTGGAAAAATATATAGCAGAAATGGAATTGTGTTAAGGATAATGGTCATCAGCACTTAGATATATTAATTAGGACAAATAATTAGGTATTTAATGTATTAATTAGTGTAGTTAGGTTTTGGAAAATTACTTAACACACTCGTGTCTTCCATTTTTATTTTTATTTTTATCTCTTCCTGTTATTGGCAAAGCAAAAATACCACTTGGGAGATTATATAGATGGAACGAGAGCGAAAATTTCTAAAACATTGGATATCCGTAAGGGGAGGATATGAATTTCTTTGGTAGTTTTTTTAAGGCTTGGTAGGGAGTGGATTTCGACAATCAGTTGGCTTTGATTCAAAATTACCCTCATATGTTCTATGAGGATGATGACAGGAATGTGGGTGGACTGATATTTATGATCGAGATCAATTCTGCGCTAAAATCCATTTCAGGACAAGTGCCCTCGTCTGGACAGATGGACGGTAGAGATCTTCCACATTTTATTGATATCATGGGGGAAGATTTGTTAAATTTGGTGGAGGAATCTCAGTGCGAAGGAAAGATCTCAGACACGGTAAATGCTACATTTATGGCGCTCATCCCTAAGTCCTCAAATCCAACATCCTTTAATATGATTACAGATCCATTTCATTATGTAATATCATCTATAAGCTGATCTCCAAGATAATTGCTACATGCCTGAAGGAGAGACTCTGCCTATATTTTCCCTGAACAATTTGGCTTCCTGAAATATCGACAAATCTAGGATACTGTGGCCATTGCGTAGGAGACTATAGACTCGATAAAGACACGAAAAAATGATGCCATCATTTTAAAGTTGGACCTCCATCGTGCTTATGACTGTTTGGATTGGACTTTCTTTCATCTGATTCTGCACAAGATTGGCCTTTCCATTGGGGTTGTGGACTGGATTATGGTGTGTGTCTCTTTAGTCAGCTATGCGGTCTTGATAAATGGCATTCCATCCAGTTTTTTTCTGGGCTTTCAGGGGTCTTCGATAGGCCTTCTCACTCTCTCCTTTGCTCTTTCTTTTAGTCATTGATGGGCTTAGTAGGTGTATAATGATGGCGAACACTGGTGGACTATTCTCAGGCCTACAACTCACAAAAAAGGTATCGATATCCCACCTTATGTTTGTTGATGACATTTTGCTATTTGGATTGGTTTCCACAGAACAATGGACACATCTATTCCACATTATTACAAAATTTGGAGATGTCCCTGGTTTATTTATGAACTGTTTGAAGTCTATGCTCATCCACACATCCTTTGGGGGTCAGATTCAGTTATCTTGGCTTCTGGATGAAACCAAATAGATATGTCATTTCAAATTGGCAATGGATAATAAAAAAGTTTGAAGATGGGTTATTAACTTGGTCACATAGATAGCTATCTATGGGTTGCAGGCCGATCCTTTCTCAACCGGTTCTACATAATATATGTCTATTGGATGCATTTATATCTGCTTCCCAAAGCTATCATAAAACATACAGATGACGCATCGCAAACTTCATTTGGTGGGAAGGCTATCATAAAACATACAGATGCCATCATCGCAAACTTCATTTGGTTGGTGCAAAGTGGGGTCATATATATCATTTGGTGAAATTTGCTGATATCTCCATGTAGAAGGGACATCAATGGATGGGGTTAAAAAACATGGAGTTCTTTGGCTGGGCATTGTTACCCACCAAAAGTGGGTGACCCCATAGGATAATTTTTTCCCTTGATTTGTCTTCAGTCGATAGCCAACGACCCTTGATAGGCACAAGTGTCGCTGATATGTTGTGCCCTTGATGTCTGCTCCCCGAGCTAGTCATATGTCCTCTTGCCCATCTATCGAGAGCATATGTTTGAAGTTAGGCAATCCAACCCTAAAGGTATGTTTTTCATTGTGCAATCGAGTGCTTATGCTTGTTTTTCCTTGCGTACATTGGGCATGGATTATTGGGGGACTTTAAGGAAGGGCTTTCACAGTAGTTTTGTTCCCTCACCTTAAATGGGGGGTTAATCCTTAGTCCTAGTCATGTGGGATCTCCTCTATTTACTTGTAGCTTCAGGAAGGACACTACTTGGGAAATCTCGATTTTGGTAGTGCGGTCCTGTTTTCCCATTTCACATTTTTCACTCCCCTCTGCACATTACAAAGTCCTATTTCATCATCTTCCCTCTCTGGGTCCACAAGGCATTGGTACGCCTCCTCTCTTGTCAACATGTCTAGGTCGAGCTTGGAAATGTTGACCTAGAGGTTGATGCAACTAAATGAATGTTAAAAGCATAGCATGGCCACAAGCAAGAAACAAAAAAAAAGAGAATATTATAAAATGCAAAAGATGGCGGGGACATTAAAATAACATGCAGACAAAAGCCAAGCATGAGTTCTACCCCTTATCATTATGGCCATCACCCTGGTTCCTAAGGCCCCATGAGTGCCCCCACATCATTGAGGAACCCATGTACATCCCAACCCCTCATGGGCAATGGACTGCCCCATCTTAATGGGGTACTAATTGCTTATATCATACACAACATGCTCTCATTTCCTAGAGCCCCGACTAGTAATACAACGAAAAATCAAGAAAAGGAAAAGGCAAATGAAGAAGGGTGGAAAAACAAAGGCCAGAGTAAATCATGTATCTACAATTGCTCCCTCCTACATCTATACACCTAAATATGTGGGCATGCCTAATCATTACCATACTTGAGCCTATGGCATTTGACTTTGAGACACTTGTGTCCCTATCCATCTCATCATTATTCACATGAACCCTACCATTTGAAGGATATACCTTGGACTTGTCTTCCCCCTTGGGGGATGGGAACATGTAGGGCAGAGAAACTTGATGCATATGAATATTTGTGAGTGTATGTGTAAGTGTAATAAGTAAGTAATTGTATTAATATCAACTCAATGGTGAGTTACATTCTCTTGGACGGTGTGCCTATATAGTCCTTGATAGGTCACAAGGGTTTGATTGGTCATGCCTTTTGACCTTTAATTACATAACTAATTTCTATTAAAGTTAATTAATTAGTTAATTATTTAATTATTATTATTATTATATTTTTTTACGAATTCATAACATTGCCACTCCCTTTAGAGATGCTTTGTCCTCAGAGCATAACAAGAAGGGATTTCCCTAGTTGAACACATAGCTATGGAATGACATCTTTACTTTGACTTTGTTTGTGTAAGGTTAAGTCCTCGTGTATTTGTACCTTCCTTGAAGCTGGAAACGTTAACACCATATAATTTAGAATGTCGTTCTTGCTAGTTAAACTCCATGAACTGTTCTACAAGATTTGTAGCATAGCTTCCTAATTACATTAACTATTCCGCACATAGCACTATTGGTAGGGCACATAAATCTGTTTGTAACGCTAGTTCTTGTATATGATTTGAAACCTTAAGGTGTTTTCCTACCTCTTCAAACTGTTTAGGTCACAAGGGTTTGATTGGTCATGCCTTTTGACCTTTAATTACATAACTAATTTCTATTAAAGTTAATTAATTAGTTAATTATTTAATTATTATTATTATTATATTTTTTTACGAATTCATAACATTGCCACTCCCTTTAGAGATGCTTTGTCCTCAGAGCATAACAAGAAGGGATTTCCCTAGTTGAACACATAGCTATGGAATGACATCTTTACTTTGACTTTGTTTGTGTAAGGTTAAGTCCTCGTGTATTTGTACCTTCCTTGAAGCTGGAAACGTTAACACCATATAATTTAGAATGTCGTTCTTGCTAGTTAAACTCCATGAACTGTTCTACAAGATTTGTAGCATAGCTTCCTAATTACATTAACTATTCCGCACATAGCACTATTGGTAGGGCACATAACTCTGTTTGTAACGCTAGTTCTTGTATATGATTTGAAACCTTAAGGTGTTTTCCTACCTCTTCAAACTGTTTCCTAGTGGCTATGGTCATGCTCAGGTCCTTGATTAGATGGATAATATCAGAGGTTTTATGTAGAAGAGTTACGATAACTAAATCTCCAATATAAAGAAGTTCTGATATAATGGCCATGAGGGATTCAAAAAGCTCCGATGAAATAAGAGGAAGACACATCGGGAGTTCTCATAAATTGCCTTGATGAATCAGTTTCGATGCGGAAGTTCTGATATGATATTAAAATATATTAAAAGGACATTGAAGGTAATAGATATCGAAGGTGAGTGAAATCAAAGGTGAGTGATATCAGAGGTATTGGATATTATAACAAATTTCAAAACAAAGTTACGATAAAATGGAACTCCAATATGACACACGCTAATATAAATACATTGTGGGCCCAATGAAAGTTTTATAATAATGTTTTATGGAAAAACGCGCATAAACCTCAATAAACCCTTTGCGAATTATTTTTTTAATAAAGCATCGGGGAGTAACATATTGGGAATGTGTTTTATCGTAACGTTTTTCAAAAGAAAGTTATGATAAAATGAAGTTTCGATATTCCAATAATACTTTTCTTTTATGAATAGGGCCCCTCGGAGCCTAGGGCCTTTGTAACATATTTCATTTGTAACTCCGATATAAAAATTCTGACAAGGGAAAGAGCTTAAAGGTTATTAAAATTATTATAACTAACTCAAATTTGTTCTTTATTTCTTAAACCAAAAACTTTAACAAAATTAAATAAAACATAAAAATCAAAAGGGACCCCATTTTTTATTGAAAACGAAGTATAAAAACGGGGGGTTGTTGAATTCTACAACAATTGTTGATGTACTGGACGAAACAATTATCTCTGTTAAAACAAACAATATTTTAACAACTAAAGGGAAAATATTTTAGAGAGATCAAAATGTTGAAATTTAGATTGTTTTAAATAACTCTAAATAAAACAAAACTCATTACTTTGCATACTTCATAACTTGTTATTTATAAGAACCAAGATTATCTTTGTCAATCATTTTATAAGTTAGATAGATGAAATAAATAACTATTGAAACTTCACATTAAGATTGGCTTTCTATCATTGGTAGAGCCACTGCTGTCAACACACGTTCATAGCATCGACAGAGTTACCATTTAACTATGTAATACCAATATCCTACCTACAATAATAGATTTTAGAGCTACTAATTTCTTTTTATAACCTTTATTTTATTACTTGAGAGCCACTATCTTGGTTTGGTAGCCAGATGATGACTATGTCATTCACAAGTTATAATGATATTAAACAAGCTAACTCATGATGAGACATCTTGTCTTATAATCTTAAGGCTATAAGCCATTATCCTGGTTTGGTTATCAGATATGATAAAGTCAATAGCATTAGTTCCCCATGATCATGGTAAGCTGGTTCATAATGAGACCCCCTATCTTTCAAGTTTAAATATTTTTGAATTACACTCTAAAAATATTAATATTTTTGGATGGGGAGGTAAATACTGCTCCTTAAGATTAATGGATGACAATTGAAGTCATAACTTGCTTAAGCTTTTGAAATAGTCTTTATTTATTTAGATACTGAAATGACAGATCAAAGGATAACAAGATATGTCAATGATGTGAGTTATGAAATATTCACAAGATAACAAAGATAAAGATATCAGAGACTAGAATAGGTCCAATACTAAATCTCAATGTAATAATTTTTTTCTAAATAATTTCCTTTAATTGATAAATTCCATACTAATGATGAGAGACTATTGTTGAATCCTTAGTTAAACTGAGGAGAGGGGGGGAGGGGGGTGAATTAGTTTAACACATACATGAGCTTTTTAAACTTTTCATCAAGCTTATTTACAACTTAATTTTATAACCAACTTACTATGTGAATAGTCTTAATATGTAACAACAAGTATTAAGTTAATGTGACACCAAACTTATTATGAGAGCAACAAACATCAAACAGATTGGATAGAACATATCAACACATAAGCAACACACACAGAGATAGCAGATATAAGTGGAAACCCATAAAGGGAGAAAATCACATCTTATTATTGATGTGATGCAAAGGCAAGCTCCAACTCCCTCTCACCACTGTTTTTCTGCAGGCACCAACCTACAGGAGGCTCCAACCTCAGTCAGCTACAACTGACATCTATCAAGCTTCAACTTGATAGGGAAGCTCCAACTTCCTCATTCAATCAAAAGAAAATATTTGTTGATTTACCTCAGATATCAGCTCTGTTATGTAGCATCTCTTTCTACTCCTCTTTTGCTTATCTTCTCTACCTCAATTCTTCATACTCTGCATTCTCTATCCTCACTCTCTAACCTCTCTATGCATATCAAAGTGATATTATTTATAGAGATTTCCTTGTGACTGTTTGTATTCCTCAGGGAATTCGAAATGGATAGCCATATCTCTTAGCCTTCCGCCTTCTCATTTCTTTTCCAGCTCACTCAGAAAAATATAATTGTATGTACTAATTTTAACATTACAGTGAGATTTTTGTTCTCTTCCGGTGACTTGCCAATGCATCACAAACAATATAAACCAATTAAAACACTTACATTTAATTACAATGAGAACTCTAGCTCAACTCATTCAGCCTCTTGGACCACTGCGTATTTGACTTTTCTATGACCGTGTTTGTCTTTTTCTTCTCTGTATGCCTTTCTGTTCATCGCTGTTGCGTAACTCCTGCATGTATGTAACTGCACTTTTTATATAATGCAAATCAATTCTCGGCATAATAATAATAATTAGGCATTTTTAACATATGCACTACCATGTAATATAACTTAAGTAAATTTCGGCGATATAATGATAAAAGATCATTTTAATACATAAAATGCCCTTACGAGCCCACTCGCCGAACTTGCTCTATTCTCCGATGCGATGTATCACCTCTCGAATACTTCCGATTGCGATTAATCGCAATCGCAACTTCCATTTATATGTTCTGATGCTCTGCTTCTTCTCTGATGCGATCAATCACTGTTCACTTCACTGCGCCGATGCGATGGGTCACTCCGATGCGATGTAACACTGTTCACTTCACTGTGCCGATGCGATGTAACACTGTTCACTTTGATGTGCCGATGCGATGTAACACTGTTCACTTTGATGTGCCGATGCGATGTAACACTATTCACTTTGATGTGGGAACTCAAACATATATGAATTATCGTTTAAAACATATCGGGTCCGGAACTCAATTGCAATCGCAACTTTTGTTAACATGTTCCACTGCCAAGTTTCTCCGACGCGATTGGTGAGGGTCCCACATAGTTAATAAACTCTTTGTATATAGAGCACTACACACATTGTCAAGCCTTACATCTAAGGTTTTCGGTCATTAGTCTCCATATAAAAAATTTGTTTTGTTCAATATAAGACTATGTATATATATACATAGGATTCTATTAATCCAAAGTCTCCATTCTTAGTTTATTTCATATTTGAGCTCCGATCATTCAACATACTTTCAGCTGGGCCCCAGCGCTTTCTCCACTCGTATTACCATATTAATACTCAAATTTTCATTTCCAAAGAAGTATTAAGGTTTCCCCGGCATAAAATATTTCACACAACACTTAACACTTCATATTTGAACAATATTCATATGCACTTGTTAACACGTAGTCGGTCGCATCATCTTCTATACTTTGGTTAAACCATCGCACTAATATATATAGCATCAGTGACTTTTTGGGCCCACAACCTCATTCAAGGTTTAACTTTGGTTTATGCTCCAATCGTCGGTATATCATAACATAAAAGCTGAACTATACAACACAGCCCAATATGTTAACCCTTGGCCATATCATTTTAACATATCCACATTATATAAATTGCTATAGGTCCGCACCCTTTGTATCATTTCATTCGAATCATCAATCAACTTATAACTAAACCCAATGCGACATTTTAATACACAACCATTCCATGGAGCCCACATTACATATGGCCCCACTAGTTAATGCACCTCTTCAATCGACGGTTGTGAGCTCATCGCTTCTCCAACCTCAATCCAACGGTCCTTAATGGTTTTCGCGTTTTTTATTGGTACGAAGTTTAACACTTCAAATTTGCGCAAAAAAAGTTGTTTTACAAAATCGCCTGAGGACATGTGTCCTTCAATGACATATATCACGTTCATTTTGGCAATACTGCTTACCACTTCAACCAATGCGCGAACCCACTAGTTTTGTGGCCCTCCGGTTTTACTGTTCATGTTCGGGGTTCCGCTTATAGTCATGGATCTGCTCCAACAAAAACTTCGCGCCTTCGTTATATACATATACATATAATCTCTGTTTAAAAGTTTGATTTCTTATTTCTTCAGCACTTTAATATATGAACCCTGTTTCAATGTTATGTTAATACAATGCTACCATAAAGTTTAACACTTGCGTTACATTTTTATTGCTTAAGTTTTGGTATTACCCCTTATACACAGAGCCTCTGTTCCCCCCTTTCTGCACGATTCCGCATCTCCTGCAATCATTTCACTGTTGGTTTGTTAACGGCTCTGCCTCTGCCTCTGCTGCTTGACTGTTTCATCTTTGCCTTTGTATTTTCTATCTCCGCCTCTGCTGCTCTGCCTCCTTTCTCTGTCTCCGCCTCTGTTGCTCGACCATTTCATTTCAACAATCTTCTTCCCCCTGTCTCCTTTGCCCTGATTTGTTTCTCTTTTTGCTGCCCTGTTTCTGTAAATAAACTCTCCTTCTATTCTTCTCATGCTCCCTGTAAATGTTACTATACCATTCACCAAAGACCTGCTGTCTTCTCCTTTGCTTCTGCTGCTGTCCTTTGCCATCAATGACAACATTTCTAACAGTCTCCTCCTTTGGCATTGATGGCAATATGCTTCCTCTGCTTGCCTTTTAGGACCCTTTCTTCTGTTGCTTGCTCTTCCTCCCCCTTTGACATCAATGGAAAGGGGTTGCTCATTTCCGAGTGTTCTTTTAAATCTCGTCCATGTTGTTATGATCTTGAGGACCTGTTTCATGCTTTCCTTGCTAACTGATCTCCCCCTGGAATGATATTTTCGTTTCTGTTCTCCCCCTGAAATGATGCTTTCTCTTCATATCAGAGAGTAGCATCTATAGATACTACCCCTAGTCTATCTCTCAAATACTCAAATGGTTCTCTAGCAAGAGGTTTGGTAAATATATCTGCTGTTTGTTTTTTTGTTGGCACATATTCCAGCTTCACTACCTTCTGTGCTACTTGTTCTCTTAGAAAATGGTACTTGATTGGGATGTGTTTAGTTTTTGAATGAAGGACAGGATTTTTTGAAATACTTATAGCACTTGTGTTATCACATTTGATAGAGATAGGTTCATCAATGCTTACCTTCATGTCTTGGAGGGTTTTCTTCATCCACATGACTTGTGTGCAACATGCTGTTGCTGCTATGTATTCTACTTCTGCTATAGATAGAGAGATAGATGTTTGTTTCTTGCTTAGCCATGCCACCAGACTTTTTCCCAAGTAGAACACACCTCCACTTGTGCTTTTCTTGTCATCCACACAGCTGGCCCAATTTGCATCTGTATATGCTGTCAATGTGAAGCTCTTGTCTTTTGGATACCATAGCCCATACTGTACAGTTCCTTGTAGATATCTAAATATTCTTTTGACTGCTAGAAGGTGATTTTGCTTTGGTGCTACCTGATATCTAGCCACAAGTCCTACTGCCAACATGATGTCTGGTCTTGATGCTATTAGGTACAACAGTCTTCCTATCATGGATCTGTAGAGTCTTTGATCTATATCAACAAATCCATCATCAGCACATAGCTTGCATTCAATGATCATGGGAGTTGACACAGGTTTGCAGTCTTCCATTTTGAACTTTTTCAACATCTCCTTTAAGTATTTTTCTTGTGAGATGAATGTACCTGTGTTCTTTTGCTGAATTTGAAGTCCTAAGTAGAAGGTGAGCTCTCCAATCATAGACATCTCAAACTCTGATTTCATCTCTTTAGCAAATCCTTTTGCTAGCTCATCTTCGTTGCTTCCAAACATAATGTCATCAACATATACTACAACAATCAGGAGTTCATTTCCATGGGCTTCTATGTATAGATTGCTGTCTACTCCTGCGCTCTTAAAGCCTTGTTTTTGCAAGTACTTATCCAACGTTGAGTACCAAGCACGAGGAGCTTGTTTTAGTCCATATAGAGCCTTCTTTAGTCTGCACACAGTCTTCTTTGTCTGTTAATGAGAAACCTTCTAGTTGTTCCATGTAGACTTCTTCTTCTAGATCTCCATTCAGAAATGCAAATTTCACATCCATTTGATATAACTTGAAGTCTTGGTAGCATGCAAAGGCCAGAAACATTCTGATAGCTTCCATTCTGGCTACAGAGGCAAATGTTTCATCGTAATCAAGTCCTTCGATTTGTGAATATCCTTTGCAAACAAGTCTCGCTTTATTCCTGATTACCAGTCCTTGCTCATTCATTTTATTCTTGAATACCCATTTTGAGCCTATGACATTTTTCTCAGTGGGTCTAGGAACTAATTCCCAGGTATTGTTCTTCTCAATTTGGTCCAATTCTGCATTCATAGCATTCACCCAATGCTTGTCTTTGCTGGCTTCTTCAAACTTCTTGGGCTCTATTTGTGATAACATGGCTATGTATACCTCTTCTCTCTGTTCAGTTAGTTGCCTTTTTGTCTGGCCTCCTACACTTTTGTCTCCAATAATCTGATCTTCTGGATGGTTCTTTTGAGTGTATCTTGAGGGGGCTTACGAGCTCAATTCAACATCTTATGTTGTCTTGCTTGTTTCATCATCATCTTGGTTTTCTTCTTCATGATTGTCTGAAGGACTGCTGCAGTCTGTACTTCTTGTTTTGTTTGGAAGTTCTTCATCAAATCTTACGTCAATGCTTTCTACATTTTTTCGAAGAGTCTTGTTGTAGCACCTGTACCCTTTACTCTTGGATGCATATCCTAGAAATATCCCTTCACCTACTCTTGCATCAAACTTCCCCAGATTTTCATCATTATTCTTTATGTAACACTTGCTTCCAAAGACTCTAAAGTGCTTGATTGAGGTTGGTTTACGATGCCATAGTTCATAGGGAGTCTTGTCACTGCTTGACCTTAAATGAGCTTTGTTAAGGATATGCACAGCTGCGTGTACTGCTTCTGCCCAGAAGGTTTGAGGAATATTACTCTCTTGCATCATGGCTCTGGAAATTTGTTGTACAGACCTGTTTTCTCTCTCTGCTACTCCATTCTGTTGAGGTGTCCCTGCAATAGTAAATTGTTGCTTTATCCCATGTTCATTGCATAGGTCTGCAAAGTCATAATCTGTGAATTCACCTCTTCTGTCTGATCTGATGCATTTTAGCTTGCATCCTGTTTGATTTTCTGCTAATGCTTTGAATATTTTGAATTTCTCCAGTGTTTCCGATTTATTCTTGAGAAATGCAACCCATGTCATTCTGGAAAAATCATCTATTATCAGCATGAATTAGGATTCTCCACTTGGTGTTTTAGTTCTTGCAGGCCCACACAGGTCCATGTGCACAAGATAGAGTGGTCTTCTTGTTGATAGCTCATCTTTGGCCTTAAAGGATGTGCAAGTCTGTTTGCCCAATTGACAAGATTTGCATATGGTATTTGAAGGCCTTTTTATTTATGGCATAACTCTGACAGCTTTCTTCTTGCTCAGTCTGATGGTATGGTCGAAGCTGAGATGTCCCAATTTCCTATGCCATAACCATGAATCCTCAAGTTTGCTAAGATAGCATGCTTCATCCTCTTCTTTCACTATGTAAACATTACTCTCTGTTCGAACACCTTTGAGCAGAGTTTTACCTGTGGTGCTTGATCTGACTTCACAATCTTGTGCTCTGAAAAGAAATTCGCAGCCTTTATCACACATTTGGTTGACACTCATCAAATTTTCTTTCAGCCCATCTACAAATAGTACATCTTGGGCCTTTCCTTTGCCATTATCTAGGCTAACTGAGCCTTTTCCTTTGATTTTTCCTGATTTATAATTACCAAAAGTAACGTTGCCTGATTTCTTTTCATCAAAAGTTATAAACTTGCTTTTGTCTCCAGTCATATGTTTTGAGCAGCAACTGTCCAAATACCATTGGCTTTTCAGGTCTTGAGCAGTTAAATCCAGGGCACATTTATTCACCTTCTTTTTCCACTAGAAGCATCCTTTTGTTTGGTATCTTTTGTGAGATGATGAACCACATCCTCTCAGAGGACATTTGGAAGGCATATGTCCAATTTTATTGCATACATAGCATTTGATCATAATTTCTGCAGAATTGTGAGTATGAGCAAAATCTCTTTTATTCATAAACCTCCTTGAGGTGTTGAACATCAATCTTTGTCCATATTTTCTGCACTCAATGATTTTATGGCCAAATTCCTTACAATAAAAAGAGTAACCATAGAAACAATTTGCATACCTGATGTGAGGTTGTCTTCTCCATTTGTTTGCTTGAGACAGTCTCTTCACTATTTGCATCTTTTGCTGGTTTGAATTACTCTTCCTTGTATGACAGTATGCAACAATGTGTCCCAGCTTGTGACATGCATAACAGGTGGCATTTTTCATAGGAGGGAAGAATCTCCTTTGATGGCTTCCAAATTTGACATACTCAGGGGTATATGATCATTTTTCTGTTGTCTGAGTATTTATTTCATTCTTTGTTATTAGAGGTTTCTTTTGGTTTCTGTTTCCCTCATTACATGTTTCTTCTTTTGTAGGAATTATTTGAGCTGCTTCATTAGCCTTCTTTTCTTTTACAAAAATACTATTTTTGTTTTCTTTTTCTTTGCTTTTACTTGATTCTCCTTCATAGCCTATCCCAGTTTTTATCAGAGGAGATCTTTGAGCATCCAGAATTTCGTTCAACTTACCAGAGCTTGTTGTTTGAGAAGAATTTATAGATACTTTCCTTTGAGCATTTTCTAATTTCTTCCTCAGACATACTACTTCTTCTTCCAAATTCTCTTGTTCTTGAGTTTTATCCTTGATTTGCTTAAATAACATGTCTTCTATCTTCTTGGCTTCTTCAAGCTCTACTTTCAGCTACATGAGGACTCCTGAATTTTTCTCTTCTCTTACATACTTGAGGAGAATGTCCTTTTGTTTTCTGCACTTTAGTTTGATTCTGTCAATCTCCTCCAGGGCACTTCTTAGCTCCCCCTCAAGGTCAACTTGACTTTCTTCTTCATCTTCTAGAAGGAGTCCTTTAAATTCTTCTATGGCCATCAATAAAAATTCAGAGGTTCCTTCTTCACTTGAAGGTTCGTCTGAGTCTTCGGATGCAGTGTTGTCTTGTTGAACATAGTAAGATTTTCTATTGAATTTATTTCCTCTCTTCCAGTTCTTTGATGTAGTTTTCTCTGATTCATGAGCTTGATTCCTTGCTTTCTTATGAGGACACTTAGCAGTATAGTGTCCAACTCTTCCACAGTTAAAGCATTTGAATGGAAGTTTACCTTTATATTTACCTGAGCCTCTATCTAGTTTCTTGACAAACTTGGCCTCTTCTTCATTAGAGCAAGAACATATATCTTCCTTTTCTTCCTTCTTCTTTTCTGTTTTAAAATCTGCCTCCCTCGCACTTGTCTTCTTCTGTGGGAGTCTCATCTCATAGGCCGTTAGAATTCCAAGTAATTGGTTCATGGTCAAGGTTTCCCAATCAACTGTTTCTTCTATTGCAGACACCTTGGGATTAAAACTGGGTGGAAGAGATCTTAGAATATTTTGTACAATTACACTTTCTGGTATGGTTTCTCCAAGAGCTTTCATATTGTTAACAATTTCTGCAACTCTTAAGAAGAAGTTGCCAACATTCTCATCATCATTTATTTTTAAATTTTCAAACTGAGCTCTATATACTTGAAGTTTGGTTGTCTTTACCTTTTTATTTCCCTCATGGATGCTTTCAAGAGTATCCCACATATCTTTGGCAGTCTTGTTGTGCATTACTTTGATAAATTCAACCTCACATAGTCCACTTAAGATTGCATTCATGGCCTTTGCATTTGCTACAAATTCTTGTTTAGCTTCTCTCTCTGGGTCAGTTGCCTTTGGGGCATATCCAAATTCTACAACAGCCCAAACCTCTATTCCTAGAGACATTATTTATGCTCTCATTCTGATTTTCCAAAAGGCATAATTAGCACCGATAAAAAAAGGGGCTTTATTAGTTGAGCTTCCTTCTTGACTAGCCATCATGTGGACCTAGGATCTCCTTTCAGTGGTTAAACTGGTACTAAAGGAACTTGACTCTGATACCAATTGTTGAATCCATAGTTAAACTGAGAGAGGAGGGGGGGAGGGGAAGGGGTGAATCAATTTAACACATACATGAGCTTTTTAAACTTTTCATCAAGCTTATTTATAGCTTAATTTTATAACCAACTTACTATGTGAAAAGTATTAATATGTAACAACAAGTATTAAGTTAATGTGACACCAAACTTATTATGAGAGCAACAAACATTAAGCAGTTTGGATAGAACATATCGACACATAAGCAACACACACATAAATAGCAGATATAAGTGGAAACCCATAAAGGGAGAAAACTACATCTTATTATTAATGTGATGCAAAGGCAAGCTCCAACTCCCTCTCACCATTGTTTTTCTGCAGGCACCAACCTACAGGAGGCTCCAACCTCAGTCAGCTACAATTGACATCTATCAAGCTTCAACTTGATAGGGAAGCTCCAACTTCCTCATTCAATCAAAAGAAAATATTTGTTGATTTACCTCAGATATCAGCTCTGTTCTGTAGCATCTCTTTCTGCTCCTGTTTTTCTTATCTTCTCTGCCTCAATTCTTCATACTCTGCATCCTCTATCCTCACTCTCTAACCTCTTTATGCATATCAAGGTGATATTATTTATAGAGATTTCCTTATGACTGTTTGTATTCCTCAGGGAATTCGAAATGGATAGCCATACCTCTTAGCCTTCTGCCTTCTCATTTCTTTTCTAGCTCACTCAGATAAATATAATTGTATGTACTAATTTTAACATTACAGTGGGATTTTTGTTCTCTTCCAGTGACTTGCCAATGCATCACAAACAATATAAACCAATTAAAACACTTACATTTAATTACAATGAGAACTCCAGTTCAACTCATTCAACCTCTTGGACCACTGCGTATTTGTCTTTTCTGTGACTGTGCTTGTCTTTTTCTTCTCTGTATGCCTTTCTGTTCATTGCTGTTGCGTAACTCCTGCATGTATGTAACTGCACTTTTTATATAATGCAAATCAATTCTCGGCATAATAATAATAAGGCGTTTTTAACATATGCACTACCGTGTTATATAACTTAAGTAACTTTCGGTGATATAATGATAAAAGATCATTTTAATACATAGAATTCCGTTATGGGCCCACTCACCGAACTTGCTCTATTCTCTGATGCGATGTATCACCTCTCGAATAATTTCGATTGCAATTAATTGCAATCGCAACTTCCATTTATATGTTCCGATGCTCTGCTCCTTCTCTAATGCGATCAATCACTGTTCACTTCACTGCGCCGATGCGATGAGTCGCTCCGATGTGATGTAACACTGTTCACTTCATTGTGCCAATGCGATGAATCGCTCTGATGCGATGTAACACTATTCACTTTGATGTGTCGATGTGATGAATCGCTCCGATGTGATGTAACATTGTTCACTTTGATGTGCCGATGCGATGAATCGCTCCAATGCGATGTAACACAGTTCACTTTGATGCTGGAACTCAAGCATATATGAATCATCGTTTAAAACATATCGGGTCCGGAACTCAATTGCAATCGCAACTTTTGTTAACATGTTCCGCTGCCAATTTTCTCTGATGCGATTGGTGAGGGTCCCACAAAGTTAATAAACTCTTCGTATATAGAGCGTTGCACACACTGTCAAGCCTTACATCTAAGGTTTTTGATCATTAGTCTCCATATAAAAAATTCGTTTTGTTCAATATAAGACTATATATATATATACATAGGAGTCTATTAATCCAAAGTCTCCATTCTTAGTTTATTTCATATTTGAGCTCCGATCATTCAACATACTTTCAGCTGGGCCCCAGCGCCTTCTCCACTCGTATTACCATATTAACGCTCACATTTTCATTTCCAAAGAAGTATTAAGGTTTCTCCGTCATAAAATATTTCACACAACACTTAACACTTGATATTTGAACAATATTCATATGCACTTGTTAACACATAGTCGGTCGCATCATCTTCTATACTTTGGTTAAACCATCGCACTAATATATATAGCAGCAGTGAATTTTTGGGCCCACAACCTCATTCAAGGTTTAACTTTGGTTTATGCTTCAATCGTCGGTATATCATAACATAAAAGCCGGACTATACAACACAGCCCGATATGTTAACCCTCGGCCATATCATTATAACATATCCACATTATATAAATTGCTATAGGTCCGCACCCTTTGTATCATTTCATTCGAATCATCAATCAACTTATAACTAAACCCAACACGACATTTTAATACACAACCATTCCATGGAGCCCACATTACATATGGCCCCACTAGTTAATGCACCTCTTCAATCGACGTTTGTGAGCTCATTGCTCCTCCAACCTTAATCAAACGGTCTTTAATGGTTTTCGCGTTTTTTATTGGTACGAGGTTTAGCACTTCAAATTTGCGCGAAAAAAATTGTTTTACAAAACCGCCTGAGGACACGTGTCCTTCAATGACATATATCGCGTTCATTTTGGCAATACTGCTTACCACTTCAACCAACGCGCGAACCCACTGGTTTTGTGGCCCTTCGGTTTTACTGTTCATGTTTGGGGTTCCGCTTATAGTCATGGTTCCGCTCCAACAAAAACTTCGCGCCTTCATTATATACATATACATATAATCTCTGTTTAAAAGTTTCATTTCTTATTTCTTTAGCACTTTAATATATGAACCCTGTTTCAATGTTATGTTAATACAATGCTACCATAAGGTTTAACACCTGCGTTACGTTTTTATTGCTTAACTCTTGGTATTACCCCTTATACACAGAGCCTCGGTTTCTCCCTTTCTGCACGATTTCGCATCTCCTGCAATCATTTCACTGTTGGTTTGTTAACGGCTCTGCCTCTGCCTCTGCTGCTCAACTGTTTCATCTCTGCCTTTGTATTCTCTGGCTCTGGCTCTGGCTCTGCTGCTTTGCCTCCTCTGGTTCTGCCTCCTTTCTCTGTTTCCGCCTCTGCTACTCGACCGTTTCATTTCAACAGTCTTCTTCCGCCTGTCTTCTTTGCCCTGATTTGCTTCTCTTTTTGCTGCCCTGTCTCTGTAAATAAACTCTCCCTCTGTTCTTCTCATGCTCCCTGTAAATGTTACTATACCATTCACCAAATACCTGTTGTTTTCTCCTTTGCTTCTGCCGCTGTCCTTTGCCATCAATGACAACACTTCTAACAACTATGGTCATCAAAAACCCATATTTGAAGTCAAATGAGTATTATTCAACAAAACTAATTTAAGAACATTGATATGCACATATGATTATTTACATATTTACAATCAAAATATGAGTTCTTCAAGAAAAATATTTTTTCAAGATTTTCTATTCTGGGGAAGATAATCTCTCTTATCTTGTAGATCTTGGAGAATAAAAGTTCATGGGATAAGCTTTTCAATAATATGAAATGAGCCAAGGAAAAGTCTCTGGAACTTCGTATGTTTTCCCTTCTCTTCATGGGCTTTATCCCGTTTCAGAACCAAGTCACCAATTTCAAACTTTTTTTTACCTACTGAACTTGCATCAAACCAAAACTTAACCGTATTCTAATGTTGAGTATGAATCTGTTTGAACTTTTCTCTTTCCTATTCTAATTTCAGAATTTGAGATAATTTTAACTGTAGGGAAGATCAAAGTTGTGCCTCAATGGATTGCACTAGGGTTAGTGAAGGTAAAACTATATTAGGGGGCAACACTAACTTCTTTTCCATATACTAAGTGATAGGGAGAAGTTCCTAAAGAAGCTTCACGAGTAATCCTATCAGCCCATAGAGAAAAAATTAAGACCTTATGCCAATTATTTTGGTTATCATCACTATACTTCACTTGATAATTCTCAAGAGGTTTTTATTGGTGGATTCAACTAATCCATTTCCTTGAGGATAGTAATTTGTAGAGTATTTAAATTTAAAACCTTGTTTTAGTGCAAATTCAATATGGCATTACCGGAAAAATATGAAGCATTGTCAAACATGATAGCATTAGGAAGGCCAAACTTGATAATTACATGCCAATCAATAAAATCCATTACAATTTCAGAGTTGACCGTTTTTAAGGGTAGTACTTCCACCCACTTAGTGAAATAACCTATAGCAGTTAAAATATATTTGTTATGTTTAGAAGAATTTGGAACAATCTCACTGATAATATCCAACCCCCATTGTTCAAAATGTTATTCAATATTGACTCACTACAGAGGCAAGGCTGACTTCTTCTCTCTTCCTGAGGCTATTTGGAAGATTTTGCATTTTCTTACATAAGCATGTGTGTCCTTGAACAAAGTCGACCAATAATAATCAACATGAAGGATTGTGAGCAATGGCATCTCCATTATAGTGTCCACCATCTGGTCCATCATGTAGTTCCTACAAGACTTTTTCAGCTTCATGTTTTTCTAAACATCTAAGAAAGACATAATCATAATTTCTTCAAAACAAAACATTATTAACAAGTTGATATTGGTTGGCTTTAAGTCTTATGGCTCTTTTTTTCTTGTAATTGAGTTCAATTGGTGCATAACCATTTGTCAAATAGAACATTAAATCAACATACTTAGATTCAATATCAATAGGACATACCTCTGAAACTTGAACATTATTACATGAATATTCTTCAACTAAATAATCAGATGCTCCAATTATTAACCTTCAAAAACCTTGACCTCTAACTATTTTAGCTGGCTTAATTTCCAAGTTATATTCTTGTAAGACTGTAACCAAATTAGCTCTCTTTTCTCCTAATTCTCTCTGGATAAGCAACTTCCTAACTGTTGGGAAAGGTACAATCACTTTTGTATGTGTTTTCAAGAGAAAAGGTCTCTAGTGTTTTACTGACTTAAAGACTGCAAAAACTTGTTTTTCCACTTACGAATAATTCAACTCTTCTCCTTTTAGATTAGAACTGAAGAAGTCAATTAGAGCTTCAACTTGTTCTTCATTTGGTTGAGTTAAAACTGCTACATAAGACTGTTCAAACGCAAAAGTGTATAAGACAAATTACTTTGAAAAATTGGGCAATGATAATGAAGGAGCATTTATTATGGCATGCTTTATTGATTCAAAAGTTGTTCTTTTAGTTTGTCCCCATTTGTAGATTGTCTTTTTTTTTAATAATATTTTGTAAAGGCATGACAATTTGTGAAAAATCAAGAACAAAGCGCTTAACAAAATTAATTTAGCCAATAAATGATTGCGTAAACTTTTTATTATGAGGTAAGGGGATCTTAGAATTAGCCTTAACTCTTTCTGGATCTATACTAATTCATTCTTTTGAAATGATAAGGCCTAAAATTTTTGCCTCACTAAGATAAAAAAATGATTTTCTAAGATTCAAAGAAATCTCAAACTTTCTACATCTTTCAAAGATCCGTTTTAAATCATTAAGATGACTATTCCTGTTTTTTGAATAGATTGTAATATCATCCAAATAAACAAAAACTGATTTATTAATCAAATCTTTGAAAGCAATGTCCATAGCTCGTTGAAAAGTAGCTCCAACATTAATCAATCCAAAAGGCATCTTTTGATAAGCATATATTCCCCATTTCATTATGAATGTGGTTTTTAATATGTCTTCAGGATGCAAAATAATCTGATTGTTATCCTGAAAAAACATCTAAAAATGACATAAGTTCAGATACTGCAATAGATTGTAAGATTTGCTCCAATGGTGGTAAAGGAAAATTGTCCTTCTCACATGCCCGATTCAATTTTTAAAAATCAATAAAAATTTGAATGTCTCCATTCTACTTTCTAACTGGACGATATTTGAAACCCACTTTGAATGTTTGACCGGGAAAATTATTTTGACTTTTAGTAATTTGTTCAACTCGATCTTGATGTGAGTTTCAAGATTGGGATGAATTTTCCTAAGTTTTTGTTGGACAATTTCTACATTAGGCAACATGGGTATAGTATGTTGAATAACAAATGTATCATATGTTTTTAAATCATCATAACTCCAGGTAAAAATGTCCTTGTACCTTGTTTGTTGTAGCTCCTAGAGACAACCCCTAGGATGATTCAAGACTAGTGCCTAGGAAATCTTAATGAGTGATTTCCACGTTAGATACGAATTCATATCACACTTAGTATTCAATATATTTAGGAGGTAATTGGTTTAGAACCTTCCCCATGGGAGACAATGCAACGATCTAATGCGAATAATAACTCATGGCCCAACATCAATGGTGGGTCTGTAGTGACTAACATCGCTTAAGTATGTAGCCTATCAATCTTCGTAGTGTGTTTATGACAGAGGATACAATAAGGGTACACGTTTAATAAAATGGTCTTACGTTCTAAGACTCCAAAGTATTGAACTCAGAAAGAAAGGAATGAATGAGGATATTGATGGAGTACAAATATATATGCAATGTGTTTAAGGAATCTAGCTTTCATAACAATACATGCTTCCTTCATCAATATTTGATTTAAACGAATCCATACATTTATGAAAAAACATCCAACAACTACAATTACATGATATCCGAGATGAACTATAAAAATATATATGGAAGCACACAAAAGGAATACATACTACAAATTCAAATGAGCCGAAATTTCCATGACTTCGTATTAATTTTCCTTGAATCCATACATTCATCAATGAGACATTGTAATTCTCTTTCAAAAACAAATATTTGCCAAAATTATGAACCCTTGGTTTAGTGTCATATGACAGTTTATATAGGGCCTTGGAGAGAGCCCATGCTCAAAATATTCTTTTCTTGATTTCGTTACAATACATGATCATTTCAAAATTTCAGTGTGCTTCGTAGAACGACTTTACTAATTGAAAACTTTAACGAATTGATTGGAAACAAAATATTTACATAAATGATAGGAAATAAAAGTGTCAGGTAGATGATAAAAAATATCTTCATTCGTGGTAGGCCAATGGTGGGGGATGCATCAAGGGCTCAATCATTCAAACGATAGGTGGATTGGTGAATTGCTCACACCTCTGCCACAACGTTGGAGCCAATTGAAAAGCTCGTGAGAAAAGATGATATGTGACCCTGAGATTGGTTAAGCCCGAGTAGTCCAACTTGGAGTGGAACATATTTTTCACCAATCTTAATAGCTAGAAGTCCCTCTTTAGATAATTTACCACTGTCTTGCCCTTTAGAGTATCGGTTTTTTCATGAGAAGAATCCACTTTACTTTTAGCTTCTACTAGTCTCTGGCTGTACTATTCCCACTGAATTAACTCCCCTCCAAAATCCAAACAGTTGGGAAATCCTGCCCTGATGATCCTTTCGAACTCAATGTTGAAGGCTTCAACATTATTTATGACTACATCCAGGCACTCCCCAACTTTGGCCCCAGCCTCTTCCTTCTGGACAACTTTCACAATCTCCATGATAGCACTAACTATGTCCACCACATCTATAGGCCTCAGTTCACTGATTGGTATTTCATTGATGAACTTAATGAATTTTTAGCAATCTGGGAGTTCCTTTATGCATCCTCTTTCGTTGATATGAGGAATAATTCATACTCCTTGATGACGATCTTCTGTTCATTCATCAGGGCAATGTGCTCTTAGTGGTTTCTCGTCTCATCAATGATCTCATCTCAAACTAGTTGTTTGGCCCGCAACAGAGACATGTTCCCCTTTAGTTTCCCATTTAGCTCAACTACCTCTTGATTTACTGCCTGCAAGTTCTTATTAATGATTTCGATGTTCGTTCTGGCAGTTTCAAGTTGCTTTTCCTTCTGAGCTAGACTCTCCTAGGAAACATCTAAGTCCTTCTCCTTATGAAAGTTGGAGCTCGGTCAAGGCTTTAGTAAGCTTCTTAGTGGGGTTTTGAGGATCCTCGGGTACAACCACTGTGCATGTGTGGGAGTCTATCTTCATTTTCAACTCTTCTTCTTGTTGCTTGAGGGCCATTATCTCATTATTTATGTCAATGATCTCTTGGGACATGATCTCCTTCTCTACCTCAACTTGGGAAAGTTCCTGGGATTGTACATGCTCATTACCTGGATTTTTTAGTTTGTGCCTTAACTCCTGAATCTCCTTTGGAGAATTCTTATGGAGGGCTTCAACAACCATCTTGTCCTCTGTATTCACCCCCAATTTAACAAAACTCTTTGTAACTCTCATTCTACATGTGGAGAGCTCTGGAGTTGAACCTCTCTTGCTTCAATATGGTTGCAGCCTTTTCTAGCAATTTCTCTACCTTGTTAATAGTCATTGCATTATTATTGAGCTCATTATATAACATTTCCCCAACCAGTTTGTGGAAATTTACCTTATTTGTCAGGGGAACACTTGCTAGATCTAGAGAGACATCCAATGCTTTAAACTAGGAACCTAAAGGCAAGGATTGTGCAAATGGATGTTGCAATGAAAAATTCCTCCGATTTCGCTCTAAATCCATGGCAGCCATGGGCTTGGTATGATATGAGACTGAGTGGAGTGCCATTTTTTGCTGCATCTCCTCCCTTACCTTCTTATTCCTTTCTTCAATGGCCTTCCTAGTAGGCGAGCTCGACTAAGTAGCAATTGTACTCTCTTTAGCACCCAAAATAGTTACCTCTGAGGAATAGGAGGCAATGAACTGTGAAGGATCCTCCAAAGTGACTTGAAAACCGGGCTGGTCTAGCCTTGTGTCTACTAGCTTAGTCTCAAATTCTTCCTCTTTAGATTCTTAACTATTTTCCCTTTTACTCACATGTATCTCGATATATACAGCTTCGTCAACGGTCCTTTTTGGCACCTTGTCCTTGGTATTCGAGGTCTTCGTCTCTGTTTCTGTATCCAAAGGTCATGAGTCAAAATTAGCTTTCCATTCGATTCCAGGTCTGGGTTCTTGTTCATAAGTCAAAGCTTTTATCTTTTCTCTCCTTCGAGAAATGACACCGTTAGGATCATAATGCCAAATATCTCCCTATTCAAATTCCATCTTTCTGAGTAGATCCTCAACCACTTTGAAAACCTACCTTGAGTTGACAACAAAAGGCCCTATAGTGTTTCCCAATTTAAACATATACCCCTTCTTTGCAGAAACAAAGTGGAGCTGGTCTGTGTTGAAGCTTTGCCTAATGAAATTTAGCGCAAATATCCTCATAAGCATGAACACAAGCAAGTGACAAGGGGGAAGCTCGCACCCATACAATATGATTTATGTATAATCCTAAAACATGTACCAATACCCTAAACAAGTATATTTGCTGAGATATTTTTATTTGGGAAGAATTCTGGGTGGAGGTACACTGTGAATTATTTCATATGCACTGGCCATGTACATTGATATGAAAGTAGAGTAACCGTTAATGTCTGGTCTCTTCCCGACTGCAACATCCAAACCAAATGCAAAATTTATTTGTTTGTTGTGGGTATCCCTATTAAGGCCCAGGCATTCGAACTCATTGGAACGTGTATACACAAAAAGTTAGAACAATAGTGAATAGTATTGGAAACAAGACATGGTGGAAAAGTGGTGTAATTGAAACATTATGGCCACAGACAGGTAAAATGGAATATAAAAAAGGTAGCCAAGCTGCATCATCAGGTTCAGAAGCCCTAGAGTGGATTTATTCACCATATTGGCGTCATCCTCTCTGAGAAAATATGTAATTAAGGATAGAACATATTGGATAGGTTCAACAAATAGGTTGGTGTGGAAATTGTCGATCAATGGTAGATTTTTCAAGCCCAGGGCTAGGACTATCTGTAGGAGAGACTGCTGCTGCTCGACTGGGAGAGTGGAATAGTGATACATTAAGGCGATTTTGGTGAATTGCTGTGGCTTAGGAGAAGTGGAATAAAACATAGCCTTCCGAATTAATTCACAAATTACTTCAAGTATTTTATTTCCGGAGGATGAGACAAATTATTTTTTCTGGTCAATGTATGCTATTGACAACTAGGAGATGAATTCTAGAAAATAGTGCACATGAGTGATCTGGGAATATAGGCTAGAGTCGACCACTCAGAAAGGGTCTTCCCCTTTGACATGGCTACCGAATAAGTAAAAAAACAGGTCAGAGAGGTGCTAGGCACAAACGAGGTCGACAATTTGGAATTTTGTGTCCATGAGGGTTTCGAGGGCAGAAGAGGGTTCGACCTCACGTGTTTTGGGAGTTTCAGGGGTTGTATTAATCATCCTACAAGTGTTTAAACATAATTACAGGTGGAAAATGGAAATGGTATACCTGGTAGTCATGGATGAGGTCGAAAGCGATGTTTAGATGGAGGTATTGAGCAACTGGGTGTTCAAACAATGTCTTGTGCAGTGTCTGGCAGGAGGAAGTGTTTTGGTAACTGACGAGTGAACTTCAAGATTATGAGGTGGGAAAGGGCACTTTTATAGATGGAGGGGCAACGGTTGGATGCCGTGGTGTGATGTCATCGGGGGGGGGGTGCAGGGTGGAGTGGGATGGGGGGGCATGTGTCTTAATGGGAGCGAGGCCACCACTTTATTGTTGATTGTTGCATCATGCTCACTTGATAGAGGCATCAACGGGTTGGCCCGCGCATATGTGGTCCCCACCAATCCTGGTGGGTTGGTTGGCGGACGAGCGAACCCTGGCCTTACCCCCCGAAATCAATCTGAACTGTTAGATTGAGATATGAATTTTCAACTCTGAAAGGTGCAACAAACTTAACGTCCGCACTGTTTTCCCCACCGATCTGGTTCTGGGGGGCTGTTAGGTAGATATGGATAGTGATATACTTGACAGTTTCACGATATTTATTCGCTTCGGTGCCTGTGTAAATTTTATTATTCCTGCTGTGTTGTGTCACCACGAGTAAGGACTCGATGAATATGGTTTAACGTTTTGTTTCTTTCCCATGGGCGTGAGAGCTTGAATCCTTCACGCATAGGCGATTTGACAAATTTCGATCTCTGTCGGCCACACTAATGGCTCTTTACCCCCATTGAATGTCACATGGTGGGCAAAAAAATTGTTAACAAATGTTTGAAAGAAGATCTTTCATTAGGTGAAAGTCCAAGGCCTAAATTGATATTTTTGGGTTTTTCATTAGACCCTAGATTAACCAATTCAAATCTTAAGGTACTGCTCTGGAGTTTACAGCTGGTGACTTTCTTGAATATATCCTTCAAATAATATAAGTGTTTCGATTTTACCACAAGCTTTGGAAAATAATTTTCTTCAGAGGACTTATTAAGCTGCTTATCATGTTCATCTTCATCAATGATTTGATTTGAATAAGAATCTTCAGAAGTTAAAAAACTTAGAATGCCATTATCATCATCGAATACTCACCAAGTAGTAATGTTATTAGGAATGGAGGGGCAAAAAATCAATTCAATTGAAAACCTATCAGGACTGAAGTCTTCTGGAGCAATGAGCTTTGAAGCAACACTAGCTAAGGGATCAACACTAGCATTTTTTAATCTAGGAATTGGAATTATATTAAATGCTGTAAAATTAGTAATTAAATATTGAATCAAGGTTTGATAATGCTTTAGATGATTGGAAACACAATGAATATTATTCCTTACTTGCTTGATAACAATTTCCGAATCACCATGAAATTTAACACATTTGACATCAAGACTGATAGCTTTTTGTAAATCTTGAACTAGTGCTTCCTATTTAACAACATCATTTGTACAATCAAATTCCAATCTGCATGCAAGCAAGGTTTTTTCTCCATTCGTATTAATTAAAATGCATCCGGTCCTTGCACCATCACTAGACTTTGATCCATCAAAAAAAAGAATCAAAAACAATTCATCACTCTTGTTTACAGTATTATCTACAATAGTAATATATATTGATGAATCTGTTTGTGACAAATTTTCTATTTGTGATAAAACATAATCAAAACGAAAAGGAGAATTCAAAGCAGGGAAACTACCAAAAAATGATTTCGAAGAGTAATTCCCCGAAATGTTGCTTGTGAAAACTACTGGGTCATTTTATTCATCCAATTCAGTCACATAGTATTTCATGTGCTTTTTCCTATCCACATGAATTTGATTGGGTTTTCCATTATAAGGGAGCAACAAATGTGACCAATCTATTGCAAAGTAACCATGAAGTTTTTCAGACCAATCCTTGCTTAATATAAGGTCATAAACTCAGGGATATCAACAACCATTATATCAATTATTTGAAAAACCTTTGAGAATTAGGGGAATTTTGAGGTCTAAAATAGGCCTCCTAAGGAAATTATAAAATAATAGTGGAAATAATAAAATAATATTAGATTGCATCATCAAATTTGAGGGAAAAAAGAAAAATACTATTTTTTTCAACTCGTATTTTCAACTTATCTCCCTATGGGTTTACTCAAATTTTGAGTAGAAACACTTGTTGGATGCAAGATTTGATTCCTCATCCAAGGAGTACCCATTTTGCATACTTTTGATGGACCCTTCTACACGAAAAAATAGAAATATATGAAAAAAGTGATTGCAATAACATTTTTAATGTATTTCTCTTTTTCATGTAGCAGAGTCTATCAAAAGTATGCAACATAAATATTCCTTGGATGAAGAATTAATTTTTTCATCCAACGAGTACTCCCACTCGAAATCTGAGTAAAAACCTTCGGGAGATAAGTTAAAAATACGAGTTGAAAATGTAGTTTTATTATTTTAATCTTTTAACCTTTTTAATCCAAAAATGGCGAATCATCCCCCGTGGTTGACATCATCATCTTGAATCATATTGGTTCTTATAAAGTGTATTTTGGTTGTACATTTTTCTTAGGAGGCCCATTTTAGACCTTTAAATTCCCTTAATTTTGAAGATAGCCTGATAAGAACAACATTCATTTCTCCTAATACTTTGACTTTTGTTCTGTTTAATTGAACAATTTTCACAACATACTTTTGAGGTGTAATATTCAATTTCAGGCACACCGAATAGGGAAATATATTAGAAGAAGCACCTGAATATACTAATAATTGTGAACAATTCTTTTGAATATTTCAAAATTCAACAAGAAAGGAGTGTGATAGTTAGACCTATCTCCAATTAAGATCGCATTGGAAGGATCAATTTTATCTATAGGGACATTTCAGGTTTATGTTTTCCTTTCTCTTTAGTTGAGGGAGTAGCACTTTTTTGACTTTTTCTCGATGATGTAGTATCAACTGGTACTTTTCTTCTAGTACTTACTAGCAAAACTTTCTCTTCTGCTTAATTCTCTGAAATAGTTAGAATAAAGTCCCATAAGTCATGAGCTTCAACTATCTCTTCTTCTCATGCTTCATCGATAGATGCAGATGTCTCCTCCTCTTCTTCATAATATTTAGACTCTGATTTTATATTTCGTTAGGTGGTTGGGATTGTGAAGGATAATTCCTTTTAAAGGAATATACGATTTTCTTGAGAATTCATCAACTTGATTTTTAATTTCAACCATCTCATTTGACATTGTCTTAAGCACTTTCTGTAGTACTTCCAATTCAAAATGATCATTAGATACCTTTTTCTTTGACTCATCTTTAAAGGTCACTTTCTTAGTCTGTTTTCTTTCTTCGATAACAAACTTTTTTTCAAGAGCTAGAACTCTTTTCTCAACATATAGAGCTTCTTCCATGTTATCTAAAAGTATTGTTTTCTGAGCCATATTTACAAACATCACAATATTTATAGGAAGGGCACTGATATACCATTCAATATGAACATTTGCATTAGGACTGGAGGCAGTTTAAATTTTATTCAATAATTTATTGAATCCTGAATTAAAGTCTTTGATTTTCTCATTTGGAGTAGTTTTAAGATTTTACAAATCATTAATCAAGGTAGAAATGGTTCGATCATCCCCAAACTTCTTTAAAAACTATTTTTCAAATGTATCCCAGTTTTTTATTGATCCAGTTGGTGAAGAAAAGTACCAAGACCCCACAAACCCTTCAAATGTGTAAGGGAATAGTCTACATACTACATCTTCCTCTGAAACTCCATTAAGATTGATCGCCAACATAAAATTGTGAAGGTGTTCCTCTACAGGTAAACCATCACCTGGATTATATTTTTGCAACCATATTTATGGATGCTTAGGAAGAGGATGTAAAGGTGGTGTCATTGCAACTACTCCTGGGTTATTCTATGGCCTGTTGGGTTGATTTTCTGTTCTAAAAGTATTAGGTCCAAAAGAATTTGTACTTGATATAGAGTCTATAGAAAAATTGACAATCAAATAAGTTTCCCCTGTAGTACTACAGTTTAAAATAGTACTAGTTGACTGTGAAATATGAATGTGAATGGGAGAAGGGGATAAAGGATGATTGGAAGAAGGAAAAGGAGAATGAGAAGAAGTGAGGTTGACAGAAGGAGTATGAGCTGGAGAAGACGATATAATACCACTAGCTGAAGACTTAGTTTCTGAAGTATGTTTGTTTATCCTATGAGTGGACAATGGAAATTCAAAAGGATTGAATCCAAGTTTTTTTCACTCTGAGATCTAGTTAAAAATCGAAAATATTGAAGAGATGAAGTAACACTTCCTTCAGATAATTCAAGTTGAGCAACTTGTTCCTCAGAAATGGAAATTCCTTCCAATCTATGAATTAAAGTTTGTAACTTAGGGGATTCTATAAGTGGCTCTGTATGAGTAGAGGTTTATTTGATCGATTTTGGAAATGAGCTAGGATATTGAGTGAGTGATTCAAAAACTTCAGATCTAGAACTAGGGGATTTAGAATGAGATCTTTAAGTTGATGGGGATTTTGAGGGAGAATGACTCTTAGAATGGCCTTTAGTTTTAGGATGAGACTTTGTTTCCATTCATAGTCAGATGGCCCTCCTTCTAGCGCCAATTTTTTTGATGGTCCAACCATGACTATATCAACATTGGGGATAACCACCTAGTCGAGACCTTAGAACATGTCTTTTTTCATTTGGAATGATGTCTCCGACTAGAGTTATGGGACCGATTTCCATTTCTATAAGCTAATGCGAAGTGAAATATAAGTAGAAACCGAAATATAAATTAATATACTATTATCTATCCCATGAAAGCTGATGGAATATGTGTTTAGAAATATTTCACAATTATCATAACAATATAGATCATCATGTAATCATGAATTTAACTCAAAGAAAGAAAACTAATTTAATTAAATTATTTGTTTAATTGTTACACATATTGATATCTCAATATTCACATATACTTAAGATATTTCAATCAAACACATCAATAGTGATTATTAAAGATTGCTTTAACACATGTATTGTGAATAATAAATAAATTCCATTACTCTAAGAAAATATACATATAAAGGATAATATTACCCATTAAACAATTTATCTGGTCATCATAGAAATGGTGATGGTTCAACTTCAAATTAATAAAAACTTAGTTACAATAGTGCAACTTAAGCTTCCTTTTTACAAAAATTTAGAACCAAGTCTCTATTGTTGAGAGACAATCTATAGTTTCTTTACAAATAGATAAGGATAGAAAATAAAACAATCCTTCAAGCGTTTTTCAACAAAGAAACAACAAAGGAACAAATTAGAACATAGTTACAACAATTTTATAAGCTTAGGAGGAAGACTGTCCTTCAATACACTGTCTCAAATCAAAGATATCAATCATATTCTTCAATTTTGGCAAAGACTTCGACTGAATCTGCATTTGGGTGGTGAATATGACATCCTTAACACTGTCAACATATTTGTGGTGGAGTTCAATAAGCATCAAAGCATTAGCCATTGACTGTGCGGTTTTACCAAGAATTTCCAATGAAGCACTAAGTAAATATTGGTCAATTGATTAATAATATCGACCCTTTTCTTGGAAGATTCCTGCCACATCTCCATGAAGAACTTGATGTTAGGTAAGGCTACCTAAGAGAAACACGGAATGATATTGAACTGAAGTAAATTATCAGTGATTGCCTCAGTGATAATATTTGAAATGTCTAGAGTTCGATAAACTGTTGCTTCAACTTGCTTTATGCGATTCTCCCACTCTATGAAAATGACTTATTTATGAGTTTCTTGAATTTTAGGCAGAATGGCTGATCTACCTTCCTCTCTTTCTTGCCAGGTTAAGAAACCATAAATATTTTCCTTTATCTCCTCAAAATATTTTTTCATATAAGAATGCTATCCGACTAGGGATTCTACTATCTTGCACTGATAATAAATAATTTCCAATTTTTGGCAAAATACTATTTACTACTGGGCAAGAAGAGTGTTAAAATATTTAGCCTCTTTCTTGAATTCGTCCAATTCTGGGCTAGCACTTAAATGTTGAATTCTTTCCTGCAATACCTGAAACTATGTATCTTTGGCCTTTATATCTATATCATCCTGAATCTTGAGAGAATCGAATCCCTGCTGAAGCTCTATCATCAGTTATTTCCAATGCTCTATAATATTCTGCTTCTCTGCTTCAACACTTTGTTCTAACAGTGCAATTATCTCCTTTTTTTCCTTGCGCTGCTATTGTACTTCTACAACTTTATCAATGGTAGCTGAGGCATAAACACTTGTAAACTATGTAAGTCTACCCAATTATTCAGTTGGAGTGGCTAAGGAGATTTTCCATAATACTTCAAAAGATGCATTTCCAAGGACTAATTCCCAGGACTAATCAATATTTCTCTTCTTTCTTTCCCTTTTTCCTGTAGCCTTATGCCGAGGACTATAGAAAATGTCCAATGGAGGAAATTCCTCAATATTTAAAACCACCTTAGAGGAGAGAAATGTTGGTATGATTTCAACATCCCTATCCTCTAAAGATTCTTTAGCATCCTTCACTGTTTTGACAGTTTGTTCATGATTCTTTAAGGTTTCCTGAATCTTCATTTGTCGAGTAGTTTGAATAAATTGAGATTCAACAATCTTAAAATTTAAATATTGGCTATATTATTTCCACATCTCTTCCAAATTATTATTAGGCACAACTTATTCTATTTGATAAGAAGAAGAGGCAGCTTCTACTATTGGTTGAGAAGAATGGACTGACTGTGTGAGATCCGTAATATCATCATTAAAAATTTTCTATTGAGGAGCCTATAATGAATTTGTATCAAGGTTTTCTAGCCTAGAGGCTCTGTACTGAATAAACAGATTCATTCGTTCATAAGTTAATTGTTACTTTACATACCGTGTCACCATTGAATAAGAATAAGCCTTTTCAATTAGATCATCAAATTTATCAGGCTCATGCATGAACTATCTGATACTTTGTGTTGCTGTGATCTTATTGACAACAAGATTAAGATCGTATTTCCTATTTGGTACAGTAGGAAAATTTTGAGCTTGAATGTCCTTTATTTCAATCATTGCATGTTTATAATTGTCCAATGCATATATTCAGAATTGAGACGGTAAAGGAGGCCACGTAATTTTATTAACATCTTTAAGGACTTTAGAACTACCATTACCCATAGTTTGATAAAAGATTTCCATGCATAGAAGTTTATCTGAAATGAACAATGGTAAAAGATGAGGGCTTGCTAAACTTCCATATACCCTGATATATGTAAATTAATCCTCACCAAACCATCTTCCTACTCGCAAAAGATTAGTTTCAGCCTCTTGAGACATTCAGGGTGCTTTGGTATCAAATATGACCTGATATATTGGCAACATGACCCTATGGAAGATTTTATAGAAATGTTGATGATATTTTGAGTCCCATAAGATATCATGATATACATGAATAAGAGTTGAGTCTTGGAGAGTCCATTTCCAACCCATAGATGAAAAATCCATAGAAAAACATAATGCATCCATGATATAGACACTCATGTAGAAAGGAAGAATTACATTCTCAGAAACTCTGTGATTACTTCTAAAAGATAGGATATGAGTAGCTAAACTATTAGAAAGGATATTTTCCCAATCAAGGATAAACCCTTCTGAAGTCCCATCCATTAGAGGTACCCATTGATCATAAAATTTCTGTACATTTGGCATTGCATATATTGTTCACATCATAGCAACAATTTGAGAATAAGGTCCAGCAAGAGAATAAAAAACATACTTACTACTTTATTCTCACTTGTGCTTGTTTGAATCTTGCCTCCAACCTCTAATTTGTAGAAATTTCCGAATCTTAATTCTTATACATAAATTATTTCTGTTAATCCGGTTAAGCTTCTCCTACTTATACAAGTTATCAAATGAATAAATTTAGGTCAACATCAAAGAAAAACACATAATAGATCTCTACCAATTCAGATCTAGAGTAAGCACATGAACACATAGACAAAGTGACAGTTATTTCTAGACAAACTGTCCCCGGAAAAACCCAATGTGGGAAAACCGGTCTCTGGTTGCTGGAGGGCTCTATTATTAATAATATTTCTGAATACAAAACTTTGGGTTCTAGATCTGGAAAACCATACAGAGAAAACTATAGATCTGCAACACCTGGATGATCTAAGACCAACAATACTAACTGATCCACACCCTCAAACTGGATTTATAGAACTCAGCCAGATCTAGGCCTAGAAACCCCATATCTGCCCCTGAAAGACATTGCGCTAGCCTCTGAAGGCCTCCAAATGCTCAACGTTGTCACTAGAAGGGACTGCGTCACCCAGGAATGGGTGACGCAGTTACTACGCTTCCCCTAAGGGTCTCTGCATAACCCCTGAAGGGTTTCCTGAAAATCACACTATCCTTGCTGCTGCTGCTGCTACTGCCGTCTGCTGCTGCTACTGTCTGCTACTGCTACTGCTGCTATCTGCTATCGCTGCTGCTTCCTTCCTCTGCGTTGTCTTTCAAATGACCCCAATCCTTTCATTTATACTTTTATCATTAACAAATCAATGACCAAGATTAAATATTTAATTAATGGATAAGATTAAAAGAAAGCTTGATTCGTGTGACTTAAAACAATTTCATCACATGTTTAATTAAATTCACTTTAATTATTTTATTTTCCTAAGTTTTAACTTAGGAAATACATTAAAATAATTAATTAATTTAATATCTTTTAAACCAGATGAAATTTCCCAAGTCCATTTCTAAGTCTTGTAGATCAGGTGAAATCTAGTCCTTCCTCAAAATTTAGGACCTAGAGTACAACTGATGCTACCCCAAATACACAAAATCTCAACAATCCCCCTTAGCATCAAGGGTGTGCTCTAGCAATACATCACACTTATGCATTACATGATGTGGGCACTGGTTCTTTGTTGCTGAAGCTTGGCCTCCTGCCACTCAACTCTGCACTGCTACTGCCATTTTGTACTACTGCCCATGACTTTGCCACTGCCACTGCAACCACTATATTGTAGCTCCCTCTCAATATGCTGCATTTGTGCTGCTCATAGCACTGCCACTACTAATCTACTGCACTACAACTTCAGTTGTTGAGAGAAACAACTGAATCTCCTGCCTAATCTTTGACAAACAAATCAGATGGGCTGCATCCTTATCACTGAAGCTCCATAAGCTACATATCTGTGCTGGAATCTAAAGAATGATGCATAGCTACAACTCTTCCTGTGTAATCAGAATCCCTCTGCACTACTGAAGTCACATAAGCTCCTTGTGCTGAAATCTATCACATTGCTGCTGCACTGCGCTATCCCTCTAAAGCTCTATGCGCTGCTGCAGCTCTGCACTGCACTGCTGAAGTCACATCAGCCTCTGCGCCGCTACTGCTTGTTGGGTATGTGTTATATTCTTTCCACGACTAAGCACGTGTGGGGGGGTAAGAGGGGGGGCAATAGCCCCCCCTTTGCACTGGGCGCAACGGGGGGGTCACAGGGGGGGCGGTAGCCCCCCCTGTCGGGGTCCAGGGCAGCGCCCCGGTGAAAATTTTTGGTCCTTAATTTCCAGCGGGTAGTCCGCGTCCATGGTTTTGTGCATGGTTTTGCACATGGTATTAGGGTACGATGGTTTTCGGCCCCTGGTATTTTTGTAGATCCGGTCAAGGGAACTACGGTTATGTTCTAATCCAGGGTTTATGGATTGGGGTTTATGTATGCTTCAGCATGTATATATATGTGTTGTAACACTAAAAGGAATAGAATGAAAAATCAATCTGGTCGTCCCGATTTGGGATCTAGGGGAAAATCTCTGTGTTTATATTTGGTTTGTATCTGCTTTATTGTTTATTTTCTGTTATAAGATTTGTGTGTAGATAATTTCTGTTCAGGGTTAAAACCTAAATTTGGTATCGAAGCTGTTTCAGCTTCAAGGGGACGCCTTTGTTGCTGAGGGTTTTTAGTTTGGGCCTGTGGTAGACCTTGTTCAGTGGGAGATCTGCAGGATCGATTCTTGCGGTGAGAGAAGATGGCGAGCAGCAGAAAGATAGAGATCGAGAATTTTAATGGTCAGAGTTTTTAGTTGTGGAAGCTCAAGATGGAGGATCTGCTGGTGGATAAAGATCAGTGGATCACGGTAGATTCAGGTACTAAACCAACGGGAATGTCAGATGAAGACGGAAGGCGGATCGGAAGGCTAAGAGCACAATACGGTTGTGTGTCTCGGATTCGGTATTGTTGAATGTATCTGGGGAAGCTACGGCGAAGAATTTGTGGGACAAACTTGGGACTTTGTACTAGTCTAAGTCTCTGGTGAATAAATTGTTCCTGCAGAAAAAGTTGTATAACCTGAGAATGAAGGATGGAGACTCGGTGACAGAGCATCTGAATGCCTTCAATACTGTGGTAAGTCATCTGTCATCTGTTGATATTAAAATCTCGGATGAAGATAAGTGCATCAGTTTGTTGTGTTCTAAACCAAACTCATGGGACAGTCTGGTTATTGCAATAGGTAGCAATACAACTACCTTGAATTTTGCTGACGTGTCTCGACCTTTAACATCGGAGAAATGAGGCAGAGAAATATGGAGGATCAAAATCGGGGTCTTTTATACGTACGAGGAAGGTCCCGAACGAGCGGGGAATAAGGTTTCAAGTGGCAGATATAAATATAGAGGGAGATCGAAATCTCCTGGAAAGTTTGTAAAATTGTGCTGGAAATGCAGAAAGGAAGGGCACTACAAAAAGGACTACAGATCTAAAGCTCCTAAGAGAGGAAAGGGATATGATGATGCTCCTTCTACATAGGCAAAAACCACCTCGGATGAGGGTGGGGATGCGTATTTGGCTTCTTCTTCAAATACACATGTAGATCATGAGTCATGGTTGATTGATTCAGGTGCATCCTTTCACTTCACTCCCCATAGGGAGTGGTTCTACGAGTATGAGAAATATGATGGCGGTGATGTCTTCTTAGGTGATGATAGGAAGGCCGAAGAATCATTGGACGTGGAAAGGTCAAGCTGAAGCTACAAGGTGGAAGGATTAGAACACTTCTCGGTGTTCTGCATATTCCTGGATTGGCCAAAAATCTGATTTCTCTAAGCAAGATGGATGATACAGGTGTAAAAACAGTGTTCGAGAAAGATGCAGATCGGTCGAGAGCCTTGGTATTAATGCGAAATTGAGATGGAACTACTAGCCCTGCATTTACGTGGTAATCTTTTGTTATTGATGAATTATGTGATTCATGGTTCACGAAAAGTGGGAGCATTGGCACAATTGTCTGGAGAAGAACCATGTTATGGCATCAAAGGCTTGGAAATATTGGAAGAAGGGCCTTGAGATATTGCATAGAAATGGTATGGTAGAAGGTATGTCTAATTTCTCTCTAGATTTTGATTTCTGCGAACATTTTGTATATGGGAAGTATAATCGGGTGAGTTTTCCTTCTGGTGCTAAGAGGGCGAACAAGATATTAGAACTTGTGCACGGTGATGTGTTTGGACCTGTGTCAGTTCCATCACTGGGAAAGTCTGTGTACTATGTTTCATTCATAGATGACTTCTCAAGGAATACATGGATATATTTCTTGAGGAAGAAATCTGAAGTCTTTGACAAATTTAATGAATTTAAGGCTCTGGTGGAAAACCAGACAGAGAAGAAGATAAAGGCATTGAGGACAGATAATGGTGGGGAGTTCTGCAAGAAGGAATTTGAAGAGTTCTGTAAGAAGTGTGGTATAGCACGGCAGAAGACTACTCCATACACACCTCAGCAAAATGGAGTTGCGGAAAGAATGAACAGAACACTGATGGAAAAGGAAAGAAGCATGCTCAGTGGTACCAGGTTAGGACAAGAATTCTGGGCAGAGGCAGTGGAGACTGCATGTTACTTAGTTAACAGATCACCTTCATCAGCGTTGGAGGATAAGACCCCACATGAGGTATGGAGTGGTAAGAAACCCTCTCTTTCACATCTAAGGGTATTTGGATGTGATGCATATGTACATGTTCCAAAGGAGAAAAGGACCAAGTTGGATAATAAATCTGAAAGGTGCATCTTTATTGGGTATAAGGATGGCTTAAAGGGTTACAAGCTTTGGAACCCAGAAACAAGGAAGGTTGTGTACAGTCGAGATGTGGTGTTTAGAGAAGTGAAAGATGTTGTTAAACATGAAGTCCTACCAAAGGAACCTGAGAAGATAGAGTTTGAGCTAAAGGAGGATGAATCGGACTCTACAACAGAAGAAGACTCAGAAGATGAAGAGCCACAAACTCCATCTTTGAGAAGATCAGTTCGGGAAAGAAGGCAACCAGAAAGGTATAGTCCATCTGCTTTTTGTTCAGGTTTTGCCTTAACTATAACTGATGATGAACCCAGAACTGTCAAGGAGGCAGTAGATTCAGAGGATGGAAAAATCTGGAAGGAGGCCATGGTTGATGAAATGGCATCCTTGCACAAAAAAGATGCATGGGATCTGGTGGAGTTTCCGGCTGGAAGGAAGCCCATTGGGAGAAAATGGGTGTTTAAGAAGAAGATGAATGTAGAAGGCAAGGTGGAGAAATACAAAGCTCGGTTGGTAGCGAAAGGTTATTCCCAAGTGTCGGGAATTGATTTTGGTGATATTTTTCTCCTGTTGCCAAGGTTACTTCTATTAGATTAATTTTATCTGTTGTTGCTGCATTTGATTTTGAGATAGAACAGATGGATGTGAAGACAACTTTTCTTCACGGGGATCTAGAAGAGGAGATCTACATGAAGCAACCTGAAGGCTTTATGGTGAAGGGTAAGAAAGAACTGGTATGCAGGTTGAAGAAGTATCTGTATGGGTTAAAACAGTCACCAAGGATGTGGTATCAGAAATTTGATACCTATATACGGGGACTTGGCTTCACCAGAAGCAAGGAAGATAATTGTGTTTATTTTAAATTAATTGGTGATCGTGTTATATATCTGGTCTTGTATGTGGATGATATGTTGTTGATTGGAAATGACAAAGAAATTATCCAAGATTTGAAGACCCAACTGTTCTCCAAATTCGACATGAAGGATCTGGGTGCTGCAAACTATGTTTTGGGCATGGAAATTAAGAGAGATCGGGCAAAGAGGAAGCTCTGGTTAAACCAGAGGAAGTATGTCGAGACTATATTGCAGAGGTTCAATATGCAGGATAGTAAACAGGTGAATGTTCCTATTCCTGTAGGTGTAAAGCTGTCTGCTGAACAGTGTCCCAAGACACAAGAAGAAGAGGAGGATATGTCCCGTGTTCCATATGCAAGTTCAGTGGGTAGTCTGATGTATGCAATGGTCTGTACTAGACTAGACATTGCACATGAAGTGGGAGTATTGAGCAGGTTTATGTCAAACCCAGGGAAGGAGCATTGGACGGCAGTGAAGCGGGTTTTCAGATATTTACGTGGCACTAGTGATTATGGCTTGTGCTACCAGGGAAGACCAGGATTGGAAAGAATGTTGGACATTCGTGGTTTTGTTGATGCAGACTGGGCTGGAGATCTGGACCAAAAAAGATCTACAAGTGGGTATGTGTTTAGCCTATTTGGAGGCGCAGTTAGTTGGATGAGTAAAAGACAGTCTGTAGTGGCTCTTTCAACTACAGAGGCAGAATACATAGCAACCACTCATGCAAGCAAGGAAGCAATTTGGTTGCAGAGATTGTGTTCAAGTATGGGTTGGTACAGCAAGCTATAAGGATAGACTGTGATAGCCAAAGTGCAATTTTCTTGGCTAAGAACCCTGCTTATCATTCAAAGACAAAGCACATTGATGTTCAATATCACTTTGTTAGAGATATGGTTGAGGCTAAAAGGGTGTTTCTGGTAAAGGTGGACACTTTGAAGAATGTTGCAGATGCATTGACAAAGTCTGTGAGCACTCAAAAGTTCTCTTGGTGTAGAGAAACAATGGGTGTTGAAGAATTGGGCCAATGACTAAGCCCTCCTATGACCCCCCGTGGAAAGAAAACAACAAGTGGGAGAATGTTGGGTATGTGTTATATTCTTTCCATGACTAAGCATGCGAAAATTTTTGGTCCTTAATTTCCAGCGGGTAGTCCGCATCCATGGTTTTATGCATGGTTTTGCACATGGTATTGGGGTACGATGGTTTTCGGCCCCTGGTATTTTTGTAGATCCGGTCAAGGGAACTACGGTTATTTTCTAATCCAGGGTTTATGGATTGGGGTTTATGTATGGTTTGGCATGTATATATATGTGTGTTGTAACACTAAAAGGAATATAATGAAAAATCAAGCTGGTCGTCCCGATTTGGGATCCAGGGGAAAATCTCTGTGTTTATTTGTTTTATGTTTTATGCTCTCGGTATTGTTTATTTTTTGTTATAAGATTCATGTGTAGATAATTTCTGTTCAGGGTTAAAACCTACACTGCTTCTACGCTGCTACTGCTATGCTCTGCGCTGCTTCTCCCAGCCTCTAGATCTGCCTCTGCCTCTGCCTCATCTATGCGCCCACTGCTCCAAGTCTTGTTCTACCACTATCTTAAGGCTGTCGTAGCTCACTTGTGATCCAAGAGATGAGATGCTCAAGGATCTCGCATCACTTCCATGTAGCTCCTCTACATGTCCATGTCAGCCCACCTCCGTGATTCATGAGCACTCATGGATACATCATCTCCGAACCCATCATCTACCACCGCTACTTGGGAAGAAGATGCTTCCTTGTCCTTCTTATTTTCTGGACAATGGCTGGAAAAATGTCCCATTTCGCCACACTGGAAGAACTTGATCTTAGAAATATCCTTCTTCTTCTTCTGTTGCTTCTTTGATGCCAAGGTTGCATCTTCCTCGTCTTCCTTCTTAACCTTGCTCAACGCAGGGCTGTGCTACTTCTTGGTGAACCTTCGTAGTTCTTCTTGTCGTAGGATCGACCACAAGCTGTCCCAATATGGGATGTCCTCTCTACCCAAGATACTTTGGACAAAGGTTTCCCACTCATCCATGGCTGCATTGAGGGCAGTATTGACTATCACTGCATCATCTATGGTTGCACCCGTTGCAGTCAGATGATCCTTGATTGACTGCAATCTGAAGAGGAAATGATCGATGTATTCTCCCTTGGTCATCATGAATGACCTCATTTGGGCCTCCAATAACATATTTCTTCGGACTGATTTTCCCTCATATAGGGAAGTCAAGGTCTTCCACATTTCATTAGCTTTCCTCTTCTCAGCTATGTGTGGTACAATATGGTCCTTGATACTTTCCATTATCAACCACTTGGCATGCCCAATAACTTCCCTATGCTTTCGTAGGAGATCTGCATCTGTCGGCGTGGTCAGGGTCTTCTCTGCATGGTCTCTTAGACCATATGCCTCAAGGACAATCAGGATCCTTGCTTTCCACACCGAAAATTTCGAAAGGTCCTCTAGCCTATCTTGATCACGTAGTCCATGAGGAGCCATTTGCTCAGAATGTGTCGGAGCTCCTCTTCTCTATGCTAGAGATCTTGGATCTAGGGTCCTTTATGAACTAGGCACCCTTTGCTCCCTCTGACACTAGATTTCCCTCCTTGGAAATCTACAAAATCAACTATGATTCAACTTCTTCTTTGATCCTCTGATCAAACTACAAGTTTCTTTTGGCGAGAAATTCTCTGAGAAGCTGATCTCTTCCCAAACTTTGTCACTTGTACTAAGGTTAAAAATCTGAAAACTTCATAAGTTTAACCCCACCAGCGCTTCTGAATTTCTGCAACTTTTCTATAGACTTTTTCTGGATCTGACAGATTCAGATCTGAATCACACTGGCTAGATTCAGACCTAACCAGCGCCATTTTTGAGCTGCCTCTGCACATTAATTGCGTGGGATTTCTAGGACACAGTGCTGGACAACGTCACCCTTCCCTCTACGTGAATATCCTCCTGAAAACTGCACTGTGCCTTCAGATCTGCTTTTTTGCTGCCTTTCCAACTACTTTCTGCAGCTAGATCCTTCAAATGCTTTAGCTGGCAACCCTTCTAGATCTGCAATTGCTCTGATACCATGTAGAAATTTCAGAATATTAATTCTTATGCAGAAATCATTTCTGTTATTCTGGTTAAGCTTCTCCTATTTATACAAGTTATCAACTGAATTAATTCAAGTCAACATCAAAGAAAAACAAAAAATAGATCTCTACCAATTCAGATCTAGAATAAGCACATGCACACATAGACAAAGTGACATAATTATTTCTGGACAAACTGTCCCCGGAAAAACCCAATGTGGGAAAATCGGTCTCTGGCTGCTGGAGGGCTCTATTATTAAGAATATTTCTGAATACACAACTCTAGGTTCTAGATCTGGAAAACCCTACAGAGAAAACTCTATATCTATAGCACCTGGCTGATCTAAGACCAAAAATACTGAAGGATCCACACCCTCAAACGGGATTTACAGAACTCAACCAGATCTAGGCCTAGAAACCCAAAATTTTTCCCTGAAAGACACTGCGTCAGCCTTTGAAGGCCTCCAAATGCTCAGCGCTGTCACTGGAAGGGACTGCGTTACCCCAGACTGGGTGACGTAGTCACTATGCTGCCCTTAAGGGTCTCTACATAACCCTTGAAGGGTTTTCTGAAAATCACGATGTCCTTGCTGCTGCTACTGTTGCTGCCATCTGCCACTGCTGTTGCTGCCTTCCTCTGCACTGTCTTTCAAATGACCCCAAGCCTTTCCTTTATAATTTTCTCGTTAACAAATCAATGACCAAGATTAAATCTTTAATCAATGACTAAGATTAAAAGAAAGCTTGATTTGTCTGACTTAAGAAAATTTCATCACATGTTTAATTAAATTCACTTTAATTATTTTATTTTCCTAAGTCTTAACTTAGGAAATACATTAAAATAATTAATTAATTTAATATCTCCTAAACTAGATGAAATTTCCCAAATCCATTTCTGGGTCTTGTAGATCAGGTGAAATCTAGTCCTTCCTCAAAAATTGGGACCTAGAGCACAACTGATGCTACCCAAAATACACAAAATATCAACATAATTCGCTCCGATGCATGTCCATCTTCATTAAGGAATGCTTCAACATATGCTTTGTCATATTTCAATTTTGGTTCGGGCAGGTGATACATTTTATGCAAATATTCACTGGCGAAAGACCCAATGATTCTACCTTTTCCTGTAACAATCCTTCTATCATAAATACTCATATTATTTACAACCAACCAAACCATATCGGTATAAGGAAAAATTTTGGGATAGGCTGCAGTTCTGTGTAGAAAGGAATTTGTTGCATCACGGAAAGTAGTCTATGAAACATGAGAAGTATCATCAGAAATCACTATTCTCTTAGTAACCATAGGTTTTTCATCCTCAAAGAATTTATACATCACTTCCCATGAAGAATGCTTAGAATCCCTTGTGCATACTGTATTAGAAAATAATCCCAACGAAGGGGATTTTTCATCTTTATTTTCAACCACGAGAGTAATAGGTTGTTACTGTACTGGAACTTTATTTTTATCCTTTCTTGCCTTTGACATATCTTTAGTATTCCTGGAATCAGAATGCGCTTGTAGCAAAATTAAAGAGATGAGCAGGGTACTTTCTTAACTCGAGACTTAGCGTAAGAAATGAAATTCAAAAAAATAATTCTTCCCCTTAAGTAAATATTCACAATCGAGGTGGATTAAATGTAAGAATTTAGAATATCAAGTACCATTACACCCACATTATAAATCATTGAATGTGTAATTGAGAAAATACATGGTCTAGTCATGTCAGTTCATAGGAGGGAAAATATCGAAGGTTTTATGTAGAAGTGTTACGATAAATAAATCTGTGATATAAAGAAGTTCTGATATAACGGTCATGAGGGATTCCAAAAGATCCGATGAAATAAGAGGAAGGCATATCGGGAGTTCTCATAAATCATCCCAATGAAGCAATTTCGATGCGAAAGTTCCGATATGAATATTAAAATATATTAAAAGGACATCATAGGTTATATATATAAGAGGTGAGTGATATCGAATGTGTTGGATATTGTAACAAATTTCAAAATAAATTTACGATAAAATGGAACTTTGATATGACACGCGCCAATTATCTTTGTTAAAACAAATGAAATTTTAACAACTAAAGGGAAAATATTTTAAAGAGATCAAAATGTTAAAATTTAGATTTTTTAAATAACTCTGAATAAAACATAACTCAATACTTTTCAAACTTCATTACTGCTTATTTCTAAGGACCAAGTTTATCTTTGTCAGTCATTTTATCAGTTAGACAGATGAAATAAAGAACTATTGAAGCTTCACATTAAGATTGACCTTTTTTCATTGGTAGAGCCACTACTCCCAGTAGATGTTCATAGTCTCGATAGGGTTACCATTTAACCATGTAATACCAATATCCCATCCAAAATAATAATTTTTTGAGCTATTAGTTTCTTTTTATGACCTTTATTTTATTACTTGAAAACCACTGTCTGGGTTTGGTAGCCAAATGATGACAATGTCATTCACAAGTTATAATGATATTGAACAAGCCGACTCGTAATGAGACCTCTTGTCTTAGAATATTAAGACTATAATCCATTATTTTGGTTTGGAATCCATATGTGATAATGTAAATAACATTAGTTCCCCATGATCATGGTAAACTAGTTCATAATGAGACCCCTTATCTTCCAAGTTTAAATATTTTTGAATTACACTCTAAAAATGTTACTTATTTGTGGACGGGGAGGTAAAACTGCTCTTTAAGATTAATGGATGAAAATTGAAGTCATAAGGTGCTTAAGATTTTGAAATAGTATATATTTATTTAAATACTCAAATGACAGATCAAATGATAACAAGATATTTCAATGATGTGAGTTGTGAAATATTCACGAGATAATGGAGATAAAGATACCATAGATTAGAATATGTCCAATACTAAATATTAATGTAATAATTTCTTTCTAAATAATTTCATTTAATTGATAAATTCCATACTAATGATGAGATAATATGGTCATAAAAAACCCAAATACGAAGTCAAAAGAGTATTATTAAAAAAAACTAATCTAAGAACACTGATATGTACATATGATTATTTACTATTTACAATCGGAATATGAGTTCTTCAAGAAAAATATTTTTTCAAGATTTTATCATTCATGGGAAGAGAATCTCTCTTACCCTGTAGATCGTGGAGAATAAATGTTGATGGACCAAGCTAAAGTTTCTGGAACTTTGTATGTTTTCCCTTCTCTTCATGGGCTTTATCCCATTTCAGAACCAAGTCACCAATTTCAAACGTTTTATTACCTATTGAACTTGCATCAAACCAAGAATTAGCCGTATTCTGATGTTGAGTATGAATTCATTTGGATTTTTCTCTTTCCTCTTCTAATTCTAGAATTTGAGATAATCTTAATTATATGGAAGAGAAAGGTTGTTCCTCTATAGATTTCACTAGGGATAGTGAAGTTAGAGCTAAATTAGGGGGAAACATAACTTCATTTCCATATACTAAGTGATAGGGAAAAGTTCCTAAAGAATCTGTATGAGTAATCCTATCAACCCACAGAGCAAAAATTTGGACCTTATGCCAATTATTTTGATTATCATCAATAGTTCGCTTGATAATTCTCAAGAGGTTTTTGTTGGTGGATTTAGCTAATCTATTTCCTGTTGAGATTTTGTGTATTTGGGGTAGCATCAGTTGTGCTCTAGCTCCCAAATTTTCAAGAAGGACTAGAGTACACTTGATCTACAAGGCCTAGAAATTGATTTGGGAAATTTCATCCGGTTTAGGAGATATTAAATTAATTAATTATTTTGATGTATTTCCTAAGTTAAAACTTAGGGAACTTAAATAATTAAATTAAATTTAATTAAACATGTGATGAAATTGTCTTAAGTCACATGGATCAAGATTTATTTTAATATTTTCCATTGATTCAAGATTTGATCATTGCCGTTGGTTTCCCAACGAGAAAATTATAAAGGAAATGCTTGGAGTAATTTGTAAACACACAGAGAGGCAGAGCACTGAAGCTAAGCAGAGATTTTAGGGCGGGTTTTTAAAGAATACTCAGAAGTGTTTCAGCTGCAGAGAGGGGAATTTAGGCCAAGGGGATGATATGATCCCAGGGTCTAGAATCAGAAAGAGGCAAATATCAGCTCAGAGAAGTAGTGCAGAAGTAGGAGAGCAGCATCAATAAGGACAACGTAGTCCCTCAAGGACAGTGTGATTTTTAGCAAGAGGCCCTCAGGGGTTACGTAGAGACTCTAAGGGGAAGTGTAAGGACTTCATCACCCTTTCTGGGGTAACACAACCCTTTCTGGAGCAGTGCTGAGGGTCAGAGGGGCTTCAGAGGCTGATGCAAAGGCTTTTAGGGGTAGCGCTGGGTTTCTAGGCCCTAATTTTGGCTGATTTATGTAAATCCCATTTGAGGGTGTGGATCAGTAATTATTTTGGCCCTAGATTAGCCAGTGAGCTATAGATCTATTATATCTCTGTCAGGTTTTCCAGATCTAGAACCCAGGATTGTTGTATTAAGAAAATGATTAATAATAAAACCCTCCAGCAGCCAGAGACCGGTTTTCTCGCATTGGGTTTTTCCAGGGACTATTTGTCCAGAAATAACTGTGTCACTTTGTCTATGTGTGCATGAAATTATTCTAGATTTGGATTGGTGGAGATCTGTTATGTGTTTTGCTTCGATTTTAACTTGAATTTATTCAGTTGATAACTTGTCTAAGTAGGAGGAGCATAACCAGATTAACAATAAGTAATTTCTGCATAAAGTGTATAGATTTAGAAATTTCCACATGGTATTAGAGAAATTTCAGATCTTGGAGGGTCACCAGTAAGAATATGAAGGTTCTAGTTGCAGGAAGCAGCTGGAAAAGCATCGGAAACGCAGATATGAAGGGACAACGCAATTTTTAGAGGCAGATTCACATAGAGGGAAGGGTGATGTTGTCTAACGCTGTCTCCTAGCAAGCCCATGCAATTAATACAGAGAGGAAGATTAGAAACAACACTGGATTGGTCTAAAGTTAGCCAATGTGATTCAGATCTGAATATTTTAGATCCAGAAAAGACTGCAGAAAAGCTGTAGAAATTCAGAAGGTGCTGGTGGGGTTAAATTTCTGAAGTTTTTCAGATTTTTAGCCTTAGCACAAGTGACAAAGAGCGGGAGGAGATCAGCTTATCACAGAGTTTCTAGCCAAAAGAAACTTGCAGTTTGATCAGAGGATAAAAGAGAGCTGAATCATAGTTGATTTGGCATATTTCCAAGAAGGGAAATCAGTTGTTAGAGGTACCAGAAGGTGCTTGTTTCAACAAGGGCCTTGGATCCATTTCTCTAGCAAAGAGAAAAGGAAGTTCCGACACATTCTGAGTAGATGGATCCTCATGGACTGCGTGATCAAGAAATGCTGGATGGCCTCTCAAAATTTTCAGTTTGGAAGGCAAGGATCTTGATAGTCCTTGAGGCATACAATCTTAGAGACCATGTAGAGAAAACTATGGCCACACTGACAAATCCAGATCTCCTTCGGAAGCATAAGGAGGCTGCTAGGCATGCTAAGCAGCTGATTATGGATGGAATCAAGGACCATATTGTACCACACTTAGCTGAGAAGAAGACAACTAATGAGATGTGGAAGGCCTTGATCTCTTTGTATGAGGGAAAATATGTCCAAAGAAAGATGCTGTTGGAGACTCAGATGAGGTCATTCATGATGACCAAGGGAGAAGACATGGAGCATTTTCTCTTCAGATTACAGTCAATCAGAGATCAGTTGACTGCAATGGGTGCTAAGGTGGATGATGATATGATAGTCAGGATTGCCCTCAATGCAGTCCCAGATGAGTGGGAAACCTTTGTCCAAAGTATGTTTGGCAGAGCGGACCTCCCATATTGGGACAACTTGTGGTCAATTATGCGTCAAGAAGAACTCCATAGATTCACTAAGAAGCAACACAAATTTTGATTGAGAAAAGTAAATAAGGAATATGAGGAAGATGCATCCTTGACATCAAATAAACAACCAAAGAAGAAGAAGGATATCTCAAAGATAAAGTGCTTCTAGTGTGGTGAAATGGGACATTTTTCCAGCAATTGTCCTCAGAAGGAAAAGGAGAAGGAAGCATCTTCTTCCAAAGCAACTGTGGCAGATGATGGGTCAGAAGATGATGTAGCCATGGGTGCTCATGAACCACGAAGGTGGGGTGATATGGATATATAGAGGAGCTACATAGAATTAAGGCGAGATCCTTGAGCAACTCATATCTTAGATCACAAGCGAGCTACAATAGCCTTAAGACACTAGCAGGACAAGTGGAGTAGTGGGTGCATAGATCACAGATGAAGCATAGGCAGAGATAGATATGAAGACTGGGAGGAGCAACAGAGAGTAGAAAAACAACAATGTAGAAGCAGCAACAACAGCACAGAGGCTGATGTGACTTTAGCAGCACAACGCAGAGCTGCTTACGTAGTGAAGAGCTGCAACAGCGCAAAAGGCTTCAAAGGGACAATGTAGTGTAGTAGCAGCGTGAGAGATTTCAGCACAAGGGGCTGATGTGAATTCAATAGTGCAGAGGGAGTCTACTTACACAGTGCAAAACTGTAGTTGTGCATCATTATTCAGATGCCAACACAGATTTGTATCCTATGGAGCTTCAGTGATGAGGATGTAGCCCATATGACTGGTTTTCCAAATATTGGGCAGGAGATTCAGTTGTTTCTCTCAAAAACTGAAGTTACAGTGCAACAGATCAGCAGTGGTAGTTCCATGAGCAACATAGATGAAGCATATTGAGAGGGAGTTACAGTACAAAAGTTTTAGTGACAGTGGCAGAGTCATGGGTAGCAGTACAAAATGGTAGCAACAGTTCAGAGTTGAGTGGCAGCAGGCCAAGCTTCAGCAGCACAGAACTAGTACTCAAAGTCATGTAATGCATAGTGTGATGTATTGCTAGAGCACACCTTTGATGCTAAGAGGGAGTGTTGAGATTTTGTGTATTTGGGTAGCATCAGTTGTGCTCTAGCTCCGAAATTTTGAAGAAGGAATAGAGTACACTTGATCTACAAGACCCAGAAATTGAATTGGGAAATTTCATCCGGTTTAGGAGATATTAAATTAATTAATTATTTTAATGTATTTCCTAAGTTATAACTTAGGGAATTTAAATAATTAAAGTAAATTTAATTAAACATGTGATCAAATTGTCTTAAGTCACACGGATCAAGCTTTCTTTTAATCTTAGCCATTGATTCAAGATTTGATCATGGCCATTGGTTTTCCAATGCGAAAAGTATAAAGGAAAGGATTGGGGTCATTTGTAAACACACAGAGAGGCAGAGCATTGAAGCTAAGCTGATATTCTAGGGCGGGTTTGCTAAGAATACTCATTAGTGTTTCAGCTACAGAGAGGGGAATTTAGGCCAATGGGATGATATGATCCCAGGGTATAGAATCAACAAGAGGCAAATATTATCTCAGAGAGGTAGCGCAGAAGTAGGAGAGAAACAACAACAGGGACAACACAGTCCCTCAAGGACAACATGATTTTCAGCAGGAGGCCCTTAGGGGTTATGCAAACACCCTAAGGGGAAGTGTAAGGACTGCGTCACCTAGTCTGGGGTAACGCAACCCTTTCCAGAGCAACACTGAGGGTCAGAGGGGCTTCAAAGGTTGACGTAGAGGCTTTCAGGGGAAGCACTGGGGTTTCTAAGCCCTAATTTTGGCTGAGTTCTGTAAATCCCATTTGAGGGTGTGGATCAGTCATTATTTTGAACCTAGATCAACCAGTGAGCTGCAGATCTATTATATCTCTGTCGGGTTTTCCAGATATGGAACCCAAGCTTGTTGTATTCAGAAAATTCTTAATAATAAAACCCTCCAGTAGCCAGAGACCGGTTTTCCCACATTGGGTTTTACTGGGGACTATTTGTCTAGAAATAACTGTGTCACTTTCTCTATGTGTGCATGAACTTGTTCTAGATTTGGATTGGTGGAGATCTGTTATGTGTTTTACTTCGATTTTAACTTGAATTTATTTAATTAATAACTTGTCTAAGTAGGAGGAGCATAACTAGATTAACAGTAAATAGTTTCTACATAAAGTGTAAAGATTCAAAAATTTCCACATTTCCTTAATGATAGTAATTTGCAAAATATTTAACTTTAAAACCTCTTTTTAGTGCAAATTCAATTATGGCATTGTTGAGCCGCACTTTTGCCCAAATTTTTACAATTTGTATCAACTAAATACATACTTGTACCTGGTGTTTTTGATCGTTATTAATCCATTATGTTGTTAATTAGAGGAATTTTAGCTATTAAATTATAAATTCTTGTTTTTAGTTAATTAATGAGTGTTTTTAATAAATTACTTCTTGGTTGCAGGAAGGTTTGATACATGAATACATTTAACTGTGGACGCGGTCGCATAACTGAAGTGGTCTTGCACCCATCTGTTGAAGAAGGGCCAAAACATTTTGGGCAAATCCATGAAAAGTTGCGGAATTTCGATATGCAAAGTCGTGGACAGGGATTAGCTAGGTCAAAAAAATGATGAATATGTGCCTATTCTAACTGGTATAAAGAGAACATCCAATGCATAACCTTCAGATTGTCAAACAGTTAGAGCAGAATCAATGCGTGCCAATGGTTTTATCCCTGCAAAGATGGTTCGTGTGAAACTGCTGCATCAATTCTTATGGGGTTATGTGAGCAGCTTATTATATTGGAATGCTGCGCTGTCCTCAGGAAAACATGGTTACGACATAAAGAATCCTAACAGCACATGTAAATTGTTTTCTTTGGACACTGCCATTAAAGCAATGCTGTTGGAATTGTTTCTGCAAGTCATTGGTTCTGTAAAGAAAATTGGAGATTTGGCTGAAAGTTGTAAGCATCGAGTTTGCCTACGTGACCTCCCGGAAGAGGAATTTAACAGTCTTATGGATATGCATGCAACTGGTCGTCTCTCTTGGCTCATTGATGTAATAAGGCGCTTAAAGTTACTCCGCCTTGTGATGGTCAAAGGAAATGGAGTAGAGGATGTTAACACAGTCCCGCAAGCTGTTTTGACATATGCTATGGAGCTTAAACCTTACATTGAAGAGTCTGCTCCTCGTGCAGTTCCTTTATTGGCAGTAAATGTCTTTGACCTATGACCAAGGGTGCGACATGATTTTGTCTTCTCTAGCAGGGAGGAAGTGGATTCCTATTGGAAAACTCTTGAATATTGTTTCTGTGCTGCAGAGCCAACTGTTGCATCACGTGCTTTTCCTGGATCTATTGTACCTGAGATTTTTGTACAACGTTCATGGACATATGTTCGGGTTATGAGTGTTGAGAAACGCACATAGTTACTCAAACGTGTTGCAAATGCTGATCTCTAGAAGCGTATGCCATTCAAGGAGTGTGTCAAGATTGCCAAGGATCTAAACTTCACATTGGAACAGGTTCTGAGGGTATCTTATGAGAAAAATAGGAAAGCTCGTCTTCAGCATCTTACATGACTGATGGATTGAACATGCCTCTACAAAACAAAGTGCTTCAGCAGCCTGAGCATTCCTCTACCAGCCATACGAAGTCAATTTCCTCTAGAAATAAAGCAACAACAAAATCCCATGAAAGGAGGAACGCTTTCCTAAATCGACAATCTGTTTCAAACCAATTTTAATTCCCACAAATTGTAAAACTAATCATTTTCTCTATTTCTGGGTTGAAGCCTCAGTTTGGTCATGAACAATGTATATATAATCTGTTGTATTCGATAGAGGGAAATAACTCTGGTAGGAGATAGGAGTAGCTATAGAGTTGCTGGAAGTCGATAGGAGGTGAGAGATAGGTAGTCGCTGTAGAATGGAGGAGTCGATGCATTAAGAATTCGCTGCGCACTACATTGGAGGGCGCAGAATCGATAAGTTCATCCATCCATTTGATAGAGCGCAGATGAAGCAATGGGTCTGTCAATTGGTTTCTCAGATATAAAGGGCGCAGAAAGAAATGCAGATCCTGCATTGAATTTTGAGGATTGTAATGGAGCAGCGACGAATGATGTATTTATTAATTAAGATTTGACTCATGTTTTGATTTAATTTAATAAATTTTGGTGTGCGTTTGTTTTTATATAAGCACTGCAATTTTCTTTTTAAACGTGGAGTCCAATCCTCACTCTTCTTAGATTTAAAAATTCTGCTTTTGTTTATTTTGTAGAATTATTTTTTTGTTTTAAATTGTTAATTTGTAGAATTATGCACTTAGTTCACTATTTTGTTTTTCAATTTCTGACTTTAAATATGCAACTAGAATAGAATGTAATGTTAGCTTTGCTATTTAAAATATTAAATCATTGTTGCATTATTTAATTTCTTTGGATGTTTGTAGGATTTAAATGTTTGTTTAGGCATGATTTTATTGAATAATTAGATTTATTTCAATTAGAATTAGTTTTATTTTAGATGTCTTTTAATTAGAGTTGTTTTGTTTTAGATTTCTTTTTAGATTCTTTATTATTTTGTTATAGACTTGTAATCATTTCCTTAAGAGAGAAAATTTGAAGTACAAATTTAAAGGTGTAGGTAGAGTGATTTTGTTTTCATTATTAAGTTACATGGTTTGCTTGATTTATTTAATCTAGATTAAAATGTTTGAAGGTTTATCATAGGTTATTTGCAATACTATTTTCAATAGGATCTTTTTAAGTGTTATTTTACATGAAGAAAAGTAGTTAGTTAGGATTTTAATTTGTTAATTCAAATCTTGAATTTGTTATCAAGAGTAATTTTAGCTTTGAATTTATTATTAGGGTAATGTGCGTGGATTTATCATAGATCATTTGCAATGCAATTTTTAAGATCTTTTAAGTAGTTCTTTTAGCAATAGTTAGGATTGTTTCTTTTGTTATTTTAGAATCTTGAATTTGTTTAAAAAGTAGTTTTAGTTAGTTTAAGGTGTAATGTGTGGTCTTTTGCTTATCTCAAGATTAAGTATTAGTTTCTAAGTTAATGAGAGGAATAGTTAGATTAAGTTTTTCAAGCTATCATGGGATATTTTGTGAATGCGAGAATATTACATGATTAAGAATTGATTTGTCTTTCCTTGTAGTTTAATTTCAGTATGGAGTTTTCTCGATAGGAATTAGTTCAATGAGTTTCATTTTCAAGATTGCTTGTTTGCGAGACAATGTGTGTTTCATTTCAACACCTATTTTATCATTAATAAGGAATATATTTATACTCTGATCAGTAAGCTAAGCCAATACGTAGTACAACTCGCGTTTACGACTCCCGGATTGATAATTAATATTGAGAGGTTTAATCCTACAATTAAGCCGACCAACAGGCATGACTAGAAAAATAGGAAGCATTGTCAAACATGATAACATTAGGAAGACCGAACCAGGTAATTATATGCTAATCAATAAAATCCATTACAATTTCAGAGTTGACCACTTTTAAGGGTATTTCTTCCACCCACTTGGTGAAATAATCTCTTGCAGTTAAAAATATACTTGTGTTGTTTAGAATATTTTGGAACAATATCACCTATAATATACAACCCCCATTGTTCAAAAGGTTGTTCAATATTGATTGGATGCAGAGGCAAAGTTGACTTCTTATCTCTTCCCAAAGTTGTTTGGTAGATTTTTCATTTTCTTACATGAGCATGCGAGTCCTTGAGAAAATTCGACCAGTAATAACCAACATGAAGAATTTTGTGAGCAATGGGTATCTCCACTATAGTTTCCACCAAATATTCCATCATGTAATTCCTGCAAGGCTTTTTCGACTTCATTTTTTTCTAAACATCTGAGTAAGACACAATCATAATTTATTCTAAACAAGACATTATTGAACAAGTTGATATTGGTTGGATTTAAGTCTTAGGGATCCATTTTTCTCGTAATCAAGTTCAACTGGTGCATATCCATTTTTCAAATAGAAAATTAAATCAACATACTCATATTCAGTATCAGCAGGGCATACCTATGAAACTTGAACATTATTACATGAATCTTCTTCAGCTGAATTATAAAATGCTCCAGTTATTAATGTAAAAAAACATTGACCTCTAACTATTTTAGGTGGTTTAATTTCTAGGTCATATTCTTATAAGGTTGTAACCCAATTGGCTATCTTTTCTCCTAGTTCCTCTGGAAAAAAAATTCCGTAACTGCTGGGAAAGGTACAATCACTTTTGTATGTGTTTTCAAGAGAAAAGGTCTAAAGTGTTTTACTAACTCAAAGACTGCAAAAGCTTGTTTTTCCACTTCTGAATAATTCAACTCTGCTCCTTGTAGATTAGAACTGAATAAGGCAATGGGAGCTTTAACTTTTTCTTCATTTGGTTGAGTTAAAACTACTGCATAAGACTTTTCAAACGCAAAAATGTATAAGAAAAATTCCTTTAAAAAATTGGGTGATGATAATGATGGAGCGTCTATTATGGCCTAATTTATTGATTCAAAATATGTTCTTTCAGTTCATCCCCATTTGTAGATTTTCTTCTTTCTAATCATATTTTGTAAAGGCATGAATTTTTGTGAAAAAATAGGAAAAAAATGCTTAAAAAAAATTAATCTGGCCAAGAAAGGATTGCATAGAATTTTTATTATGAGGTAAGGGGATTTTAGAAATAGCCTTAACTCTTCCTATATTTATACTAATTCCTTTGTTTGAAATGATAAATCCTAAAAAATTTCCCTCATTAAGAGAAAATAATGATTTTTTGGGATTCAAAGAAATCCCAAACTTTCTACATCTTTCAAAGATCTGTTTTAAATCATTAAGATGACTATTCTTTTTTTTTGAATAGATTACAATATCATCTAAACAAACAACAACTGATTTGTTAATCAAACCTTTGAAAGAAATTTCCATAGCTTGTTGAAAAGTAGCTCCAACATTAGTCAATCCAAAAGGCATGTTCTGATAACCATATGTTCCCCATTTCGTTATGAATGTGGTTTTTACTCTGTCTTCAATATGTACATGAATATGATTATATCCTGAAAACCATCTAAAAATCACATAAGTTCAAACCCTACAACAGACTATAATATTTTTTCCATTGGTGGTAAAGGAAAATTGTCCTTTTCACATGCTCGATTCAAATTTCTAAAATCAATACAAATTCGAATGCCTCCATTAGTATTTCTAATTGGAATTATATTTAAAACCCACTTTGAATGTCTAACCGGGAAAATTATTTTGGCTTTTGGTAATTTGTTCAACTCGGTCTTGATTTGAGTTTCAATATTAGGATGAATTTTCATAAGTTTTTGTTGGACAAGTTTTACATTAGGAAACATGGGTATAGTATGTTTAATAAGTGATGTATCATATATTTTTAAATGATCATAACTCTAGGAAAAAATTTCCTCATATCTTGTTAACAAATGTATGAAAGCGTATATTTCATTAGGTGAAAGTCCAATGCCGAAATTGATATTTTGGGGTTTTTCATTAGACCTAGATTAACCAATTCAAGTCTTAAGTTACTACTTTGGAGTTTACAATTGGTAACTTTCTTGAATCTATTTTATCCTTCAATTCATACAAGTCTTCCAATTTTACCAAAGACTTTGGAAAATAATTTTCTTCAGAGGACTTATTAAGCTGCTTATCATGTTCATCTTCATCAATGATTTGATCCGAATAAGAACCTTCAGAAGTTAAAAAGACTAGAATTTCATTATCATCATTGTATGCTCACCAATTAGTAATTTTATCATGAAGGGTGGGGTGAAAAATCAATTCAATTTAAACCTATCAGGATTGAAGTCTTCTGGAGGAATGAGATTTGAAACAACACTAGCTAAGAGATCAACACTAGAATTTTGTAATCTAGGAATTGGAATTATATTAAATGCTGTGAAATGAGTAATTAAATCTTGAATCAAGTTTTTATAATGCTTTAGATGATTGGAAACACAATGAATATTACTCGTTACTTGCTTGATAACAATTTCCAAATCACCATAAACTTTAAGATATGACATCAAGACTGAAAGGATTTTGTAAACCTTGAAGCGATGCTTCATATTCAACAACATTATTTGTACAATGAAATTCCAATATGCATGCAAGTATAATTTTTTCTCCATTCGGATTAATTAAAATGCATCCGGACCCTACATCATCAATAGACTTTGACCCATCAAAATAAAGAGTCCACAACAATTCATCACTCTAATTTACAATATTATCTACAATATTAATACATCTTGATGAATCTGTTTGTGAGAGATTTTCTATTTGTGATAAAATAAAATCAAAAGGAAAAGGAGAATTAAGAGCAGAGAAACTACCAAAGAAGGATTCCAAAGAGTAATTTCCGAAAATATTGCTTATGAAAACTACTAGTTCATTTTCTTCATCCAAATCGGTCATAGAGTCTTTCATGTGAATTTCCCTATTCAGGTGAATTTGATTGGTTTTTCCATTATAAGGGAGTGAAAAATTGTAACCAATATTTTGCAAATTAACCATGTAGTTTTCCTTTTGAGGGTTTAGAAGTGGCAACAGTTGAATGCAATGGAGATGAAGGAACAAAATTTAAATCATTAAGTAACAATTTCTGCTATTGTTTTAGTTTATTGACCTCATATAAAGAATATTAGCTTTAGTATTCTTCATGTCATCTACAATATTATATTCGATGCTATAAGAAAACATCAAAGTTTTTTATGATGTAGGTGAAGGTGAAAGAGAAAGATCTTAAGATTGAGAAGGAGTCTTTTTAGATTTTCCTTTCTCTTTAGTTGAGGGAGTAGTCGTTTTTTGACTTTTTCTTGATGATGTAGTATCACATGTTGGAATTATGATGCATGTGTTGTCCTTGATGGAAACCCACTTGTAACAGAACAAATATATGGTAGTTGGATGAGTTCAAAGATCAATTCAGAGGTGAAAAAGTGATGGAAAAAAATAATAGAATGATGGGATAGAGGTTTGCAGGTCAGAGAAAAAAGTTTATGAAGCCGAATATTTGAAGAAATATACGCGGGTTAGATGAGGCCAAGTCGCGTACACTTGCTGGTATGATGAAGAAAAGTCATGTACATGCTGGCCCACTATTTTATTAATACCAAGTGACTTAACCATGGTATTAGTCCACAATATTGAGCGTAGTAATGACTATTTGATCCCGTAAAAAATTACCACCGACACTAGTGTGGTTTTGTCTCATGGTCACTTGGCTAAGGCAAAAAATATATAAGGAGGTGAAGATCAAAGTGCTAAGCATGCATGAGTAATGGTTTTTGATGAATACTTCAATCTGAAGTATATTTTCATTTTTTGGGCTATAATTGACAAGTGGATCTGAAATAATTATGCAATAATAAATATAATAATGGATCAGAATCATGAGACATGAAATGAATTTCCATTGTATGATCTGCTCATGGATTGACTAGATCTATGATTTGATGCATGTTTTACCTTTGAATATTATGATTTAGATATTTTTGAAGTTCTGAAGTGGTGCATAATTTTAGGTCCAAATTTGCATAGCTATACGTAGGTTTGTCTCGATAAAGTCGCGTATCCATCCAGGTTTGCTTCATCAAAGGCACATACATAAAGGAAGGGCTTTGCTTATAATATGTCTAATCAATTTGATTAGTGTTGCTGCATTTCTGCTTTCTGTCAATGATGTCTTCATGTTGATCTGGGTTGAGTAGCAATGTATGAAGTAGAACTGTTTGAATGATGAAGTTGAAATTGTTTATTGATTGGTTGAAAATAATACTTAATGCTACTATCTATATGGTGTTTCAGAGATCTGTAATCTAACAAAATACTTCAGAATGTATCTATGCCATTTTGTGACTGATTCAAATTAACAATTTATAGAATATGGGATGTTGAGATCTGTATGCAGGTTTCTCTTCAGAAAAGCGTGTATACATGCGGGTTTCCTTAAGTGAAGTCGCATATATATTTTGTTAAATGAATGATCAACGGTACAGTTGATTCAATGTGTTGATTCAATATTCTAGGTTCAGTTCTGATATTCTAGCTACAATGATCTCACTGTTATGTTTGAATTGAGTTGGTGATTAGTTAAGTGACTGTTTGCTTCAGTGGTTTGTTCACTATTTGAATGGTTCAATGATTGATTGGTTCATTGGTTCATTGGTTGTTTTCAGTAATTGGGTGAATTTTTTGGGTACAATGATTAGTTTCAATTTGATGTTGGGCTTATATGATGATAACGGGTTCAACATGAATTATTTGATTAAAAGTGGCCTACAAGTTGTGATGTATTGAAGCACATAGATTCGATGTGAAAATTTATGAAACATGGTCCAAATATGGTGATGAGGGTTGTAGCCATCAGTGAGGAAGTCAAAGCTTCCTACCAGTAGTAGCTGGTGATCAGATCAGGGGGTTGAAGCTCCCTTCCAGTTGGTGCTGGTAAACGAGATAAGGGGCTTGGAAATCCCTTCCAGTAGGAGCTGGAGAATGAGTGAAAGTTGTAGCTTTCAGCAGGTGGGTGCCTACATACTGGGATGAGTTTGTACCAGCACAAAAATGTAAAAAGTTTTTCATAATAATAAGATTGAAGGCTGAGACGAAAACAAAGATGGTTTTCTCCCACATTGGGTTTCCACCTTAAATCCTGGTGTTCAGATGTGTTGCTTATGTGTGATGGTTTAATATTTTATGACTGCACATGTTTTCTTCTTACTAAATGTATGATGAATCAATGATGCATTGGTCTAAGTCAAGTAATTGAATATTTCTTTGAATTATAAGTTTACTAGGTATATGCTATTTTCCTTAATACAAGTAGCGTACATATGTTAGTTAGCTTCAGTAAAGTCGCGTATAAAATTCAGTGAAGAAAAAATAATAGTTTGTGTGAGTCTTTAAATACTGATTCACACCCCCCCCTCCTCTTAGTATTTTCCCAAACAATTTGTATCAGAGAAGGTCCTTCAGAAGAAGCTTGATCATTTGAAGGAAGATCTATCAAGATGGAACAACATCTATCAAACCACCACTCTTCAATAGAAGTAATTTACTTTTATGGAATACAAGAACAAGATCCTATCTACAGTCTCTTGGAGAAGATGTATGGACGATTTTTGAAGGAGGTTACCAGTATCCTGCCACAGTTCCCACAGATGCATCATAAAAGAAGAAACATGAAACCAATGCAAAAGTTGTCAATGCCTTCTTGGGAAGCCTGAAAGAATTAGAATTTTTCAAAGTTATACAGCTAAATTCAGTAAAGGAAATATGGGACAAGATCAGCCAGAGCTATGAAGGCGATGACAAGGTAAATAGTGATAAAATCAAGACTCTTAGAATTCAATATGAAACTCTCAGAATGAATAATGATGAAAGTATTGCAAGTTTCTTTCTACGTATAGATGAGATTGTGAATCATATGACAAATCTGGGTGAAGATATAAAAGACCCAATTTTAGCAAAGAAAATCTTAAGATCTCTAACTCCTAAATTCGAGTCAAAAGTGTCTGCCATTGAAGATAAAAAATATCTGCAGAACCTCACTGTTGTACAACTTCACAAGATCCTAACTACCTTTGAAATGAGAAAAGGAGGTCCATCAAAAATCATAGAAGCCGCATTCAAAGCAACTATAAGAGGAAAGGAAAAGGAGGAACACAAGGAATCAGGTTATATACCAGAAGAAGACGAGGTAAATTTTGTAAAGAAACTTCAACTTGACACCGAGAGGTTCAGAGGTAAGCTTCCCTTCAAGTGTTTTGCTTATGGTAGATTTGTTCATTATGCTACTAAGTGTCCTTACAAAGAAAACAATGACAAGGGGAAGGATACTGCAAAAGGAAATAGGAAACAATTTTACAATAGGAAAAGTTATTATACTCATGAAGATAGTGATGGTTTTTCAAATAGTGAAGAAGGCGAATCTGATCAAGATCTTAAATTAATCATGGCATTTGAAAGAAGTACTCAGTGCGTCTGATGAAAAATTTGTGGATTATTTACAGGAAAAGGATTTTTTCATTGAAGAAGTCACTCAACTTAAAGTATTCTTAGAAGAAAAAAAAATAGCTAGAGATACCTTAAAGCATCAAATCATAGAAAAGGATAAGCATAATGAGAAGTTACAATGTGAAATAGTAAGTTTAAGAAAGGAACTTAAGAAGATAAAAAATATAAATCTTAGATTTGCTAAAGGGTCTGAAACCTTAGATGAAATTATCAAGGTTAAAAGATCTCCTCTTATGAAGGCAGGTCTTGGATACAATGGAGAAACATCAAAGACAAAAAAATCCTCAGCCACAACTGGAAGCTATCTAAATACAAAAAAATCCAGCCAGCAAAGCTTTAGCCTTCAACAAAAGAATAAAAATACTTCGCAGGAAAATCATGTCCACTCTAACCCAATGATGAACAATAACAAAAGCATCAGTCAAAAGGTAAACAACACCAGAAGATTCTACGATCACAAAAAGTTCTACTTTAATGGACAATTATTCTTCTGTCATAATTTTTGTCTCAATGTGTTGCATATAAAATCATCATGAATAGAGAATAAAGAAAACAAAGGAGTGAGACAAGAATCAATAAGAACACCTATATTAATTTCTCACCTCTTAAAGATGAAATTGAATTCTCATTTTTCAGTAACTTTGGACATGAGGAATCTGAATGCAGGAGAAAATTACAACCAACATCTTAAAAGGAGCAAATATCAACAAATTATAAGGTATGGAAAATGGACTTAGAATCTAAAAGCCGCGGAATAAAATTGTATGCAGAAGGTCAAGAAAATCAATGGTACATTAAAAGCAAATTCTCAAAACACATGACATTTGATAAAGATAAACTCATTTCATACAATGCATTGGAGAAAGAAAAGAATGTTACTTTTGGAAATGACTCACCTACTATCATTAAGGGTAAAGGATATGTTTTTCTAAAATAAAAGGTTAAAGATGGTAATGTTATGTATGTTGATGGATTAACGCATAACTTTTTAAGTGTTAGCCAAATGTGTGATCAAGGAAATGAAGTTGTTTTCAGATCAAAAGAATGTGTGGTTCGTGAACTTGACACAAGAAATACCATAATAAAGGTAAAAATGAATTTGAGTAATCTATATGTATTGAAATGTGACCAAGAACAATGTTTCTTAGGAAAAGCAGAGGAAAACTAGTTATGGCACAAAAGGTTGGGACATCGAAGCTTCTCTCAACTACACAAATCAAGCAAACTGAAAGCTGTTCATGATTTTCCCAACATCCCCCTGCCAGAAAGTACCATCTGCAAGTCATGTCAATTTGGTAAGCAAACCAGGGTTCAATTCAATGCCAAAGAAGGATCAACAAGTAAGCCTCTTGAACTTATACATACTGATTTGTGTGGGCCAGAAAGGAAAAAGTCACCTCGAGGAGAACAATACTATATCTTATTTATTGATGATTTTTCTAGAATGTACTGGATTGATTTATTGAAACACAAAGATGAAGCATTTGATAAATTCAAAGTCTTCAAATCATTAGTTGAAAATGAGTTAGATATAAAAATCAAATGTCTCAGATCCGACTGAGGAGGATAATACATATCAGATGAATTCTTTGATTTATATGAACAACATGTCATAAAAAGACAATTTATTATATGTAGAACTCCTCAACAATATGGCGTGGTAGAAAGAATGAACAAAAAAAATTCAACAAATGGCTCTTTCTATGCTTGATGAGTTTGGAACTCCTGACACCTTTTGGGGTGAAACAACACATACTGCAACAAATATTATCAGCAAGGCTCATGTTCGTGTAAACAATGATAAAAATCTTTATGAACTTTGGTATGGTAAGCCTCCTCTAGAGTCTTTGGAAGTAAATGTTTCATAAAAAATAATGATGAAAAAATTGGTAAGTTTGAAGCTAGGGCAGATGAAGGAATTCTTCTTGGTTACTTATCTAGAAGCAAATGATAAAATTTTATGATAAGAGACTTCAAAAAATTGTTGAATTTATTGATGTTGTGATTGATGAAGCATGCACAAATCCCAAAAGAGTAATAACAACAAAAGATGATGATGATTATGAATGATTTCCCAAATCGAATCGAAATGATATAGAATAAGAAACTAATGAAGAAGTAGAAGAAGACACAACTAATAAATAAAAGTTTCCATCCAAGTATGTTCAAAATAATCATCTAGAAATTCAAATTATAGGAGAAAAGGAATCTGGGGTACAAACAAGAAGAAATATTGTAGGATCTCCTAGTTATCTAGCCTTGTTATCCACCATTGAACCACAAAATGTAAATCAAGCTAGTAAAGATGAATGTTGGGTTAAGGCCATGGACGAAGAACTTGATCAAATTGAAAAAAATAATACATGGGAATTGGTTCCAAGGCCTCATGATAAAAATGTTAATGGGACAAAATGAATATTAAAAAAGAAATTGAATTAAAATGGATAATTCATTAGAAGCAAAGATAGACTAGTTTTCAAAGGTTATGCTCAACAAGAAGGTACAAACTTTGAAGAAACATTTGCACCTGTAGCTAGAATTGAAACCATATAAATGTTTCTTGCATTTTCAAGTTTTTTTCATTTCAAAGTTTATCAAATGGATGTAAAATATGCATTCCTTAATGGAGATCTAGAAGAAGAAGTATATATTGAAAAAACAGAAGGATTCATTCTAGGGAATGATGAAAACCTTGTATGCAAACTCAAAAAGGCTCTATATGGGCTAAAACCACAGGGACTTCACTCAATGAACCTCTGAACTATCGCGTGCATTCGTGGCATGGTAAACAATATCCTTAATTTGACTACATATTGGAAAATACCCCTAATAACCACATTATTTAACCCCCTACCAATACGAACCCAATACACCTTCCTAATTCAAAAAACCCCTACTTCCACTAAATATTGTAGGTATCCATTTTTTCCTTAAACATTTTTTATACCCATTTATATTTTTTCATTAAATTTGAGATCCATTTTGTATACCTACCAATATAAAAACCCTTTACCCCCTATATATCCCTCAATATATTTTGTCATTTTTTCCTCAATATATATCCCCCAATATGAACCCACGTGGTATGGTATTGCTCCCCCAGTGAAGCCCCTGTGGCTAAAACAAGACCCTTGGGCATGATATTATCATCTTTACAAGTATCTTCAACAATAGGGTTTCAATAAAGGATCCACAGATAACAACTTGTACACAAAATAAAGGATGATAAACTGCTAATTATTGTTGTTTATGTTAATGATATAATCTTTGGGAGTACTAAATAATATATGAGTCAAAAGTTTTCCTCTGCTATGCAACATGAATTTGAAATGTCTTTACTTGGGGAACTAACATATTTCCTTGGTTTACAAGTACAACAAGAAAAAGATGGAATCTTTCTCTCACAAAAAATATCTCAAGCATTTTATGAAGAAATATGGGATGGAAGACTGAAAAATTGTATGTACTCCAATGATGACAGGATGTAGTGCCCTCAGATAATGTGATGAATGTCCCACAATAAACCAACCAGAATATAGGTTTACGATTGGAAGTCTACTTTATCTAACAGGTACCAGACCAGATATCATGCATGCAGTTGGGATCGTTGGATGTTTCCAAGCAAATCAAAAGGAACATTTTCAAGCAATTAAGAGAATATTAAAATATCTCCAAGGAACCCAAGACTTTGGCTTATGGTATCCTAAATATGTAGATCTTACCCTTCATGCATACAAAGATGTAGACTGGGCTGGAAATGTTGATGACCAGAAAACTATTATTGGAGGTGCATTTTACTTGGGGCCTTGACTGATATCTTGGTTTAGCAAGAAACAAAGTTCTGTTTCCTTATCTACAACAGAAGCAAAATATTTGGCTGCTTCATCTTGTTGCACACAAATTATTTAGATGATACAGACCTTATAGGATATTCAAATCAAATGTTCGCCACCCATTTCAATCCTATGTGATAATATCAATGCTATTAACATTTCTAAAAACCCTGTTATGCACTCCAAAACCAAGAACATTCCAATTAAGTACCATTTTCTAAGAGAAAAAGTGCTTGAAAAAAAAGTTAAGTTACAATATGTTCCCTCCAAATAACAAGTTGCTGATGTATTTACTAAACCTTTTTCAAGAGAATCATTTGAATATCTCAGACAAAAACTAGGAGTTTCTCTGCCTCATCTTGTTGTTGATCAAGTCTGCTCTCACACAGGTGATGGTTCAAAAATTTGATTTCTGTACGCAAGTTTCATGAAATATAGTCACGTATATACGTGAGTTTATATTCAGATGGTTGCACATATATATCTATGAATATAAAAACTTGGGTCCAACTCAAGAAAATATTCTGATATGCTTTTGTCAACTATTTATTGAAAAAATGTTTATTACAGTTTGCAGCTGTTATTTATAACTGTTTTTGAGCTCTAGGAGTTGGTACAATATGCCATTTATGTTTTTTCTGATTAATGAATATACTTTGATGCATGAATTGGCGATCTGTCAAATAACATGTAGCACAGGTTCAGGGGGAGTTTCAGCCTTGCTGCTAAAGATACATTGTTGGCATTATGTTTAAGGCACTACTGAAGATGTTCAGAAGGTTGATCCATGATGAATATATGAAGACCTTCTCTAGGTTTTCATGATGGTGATTATGCTGCCATGGATGATACTTTGTTGCATTATTTTATGAGGATCTCTCTCTATCAAGATCCTTTGGTTTGTTGTAAATGCCATGTCTTCATTTGATGTAAAGGTTATATGGATACCTATGATGTAATTATTCATTGATGATTATGTAAACCCACTTGGTTGGGTAATTGAGTCATATATGTAATCCCATGTTAGGAAGTGTAACCCCACTTGGTTGGGTGGTTGATGTAAGGTCATATTCAGAGTCATGTGATTTATTATAAATACTTCTGAAGCTTTAGCATATGCTCAGGGGGAGCATTGGTATATCCTTTTCCTTTGATGTCAAAGGGGGAGACTATCTTGGTTTTTGAATGATATGTTTTTTCAGGTATCTTCAGGTTATAGTGATTAAACACAAACATGGTTGCCATCAAGTCCAAAGGGGGAGATTTTTGGCATTATGATGCATTTGTTGTCCTTGATGGAAACCCACTTGTAATAGAAAAATATATGGTAACTAGATGAGTTCACAGATCAGTTCAGAGGTGAAAAAGTGATGGAACATAGTAGCAGAATGATGGGACATAGGTTTGCAGGTCAGAGACAAAAGTTTATGAAGGTGAATATTTGAAGAAATATACACAGGTTAGATGAGGCCAAGTCGTGTACACATGTGGGTATGACAAAGAAAAGTCGCGTACATGCTGGCACACTATTTTATTAATACCAAGGGTCTTAACCATGATATTATCCCATAATATTAAGCGTAGTAACGACTTTTTGATCCCGTCAAAGATTACCACCGACACTAGTGTGGTTTTTCCTAAGGCTCAAACTATAGAAGTAGGTGAAGATCAAAGTACTAAGTGTGCATGAGTAAGGTTTTTGATGAATACTTCAATCTGAAATACATTTGCATTGTTTGAGATATAATTGACAAGTTTATCTGAAATAATTATGTACCGATAAATACAATGATTGATTAGAATCGTGAGAGCTGAAATGACTTTCCATTGTATGATCTGCTCATGGATCGACTAGTTCTATGATTTGAATCATGTTTTGTCTTTGAATATTATGATATGGTCTTGTCTAAAGTTATGAATGGCTGCGCAATTTTAGGTCAAAATTTGTAGATATATACGCAGGTTGGTATCGGTATAGTCGCATATACATGCGGGTTAGCTTATTCAAAGGTGCGTACATAAAGGAAGCGTTTATGCTTATAATGTGTCTGATCAATATGATCAATGTTGCTGTATTTATGCTGTCTGTCAATGATGTTGTCATGTTGATCTAGGTTGCGTAGCAATGTCTAAAGTAGAACTATTTGAATGATGATGTAATATTCCAAAATGAAAAAGACGAGAATATATAACAAAATACTAGAAATAGCAGTGAATAAATCAATACACCATTATATGAGACAAATGTACAACCATCTTATTAAACATATCAGCAATAATATTCACAATATCTTGAGGATCAAGGCTATCAAGCAATACAATACAAGCCTCCCCTAAGCAAATATGTCAATAAATGAGAAATAACTGCTATACAAATTCCATGAACCAAGACAACACAGTTTTAGGGCATAAAATGTTATAGGAAAGATATAAAAATATAGATCTATTGTTATAGAGCTCAAAAGGTGCTAAGGATAGAGATCTAACCTCCCAAGCACATTTCTAAGACAACCCATAAAGGGTTTCCAGAAATACCCAAAACAAAAAAATGCTGGATTGCAGCCCTAGGGATGAATTGCAGCTGCAACTAAATAACTGGAAGGAGGTGGCTGAAACTGATATGAAATGTATAGATCTCCTCCAATATATCTTCCAAGTGAAAGGCTTATCCCAACACTGAAGATATAACCCTCCAAATCAAGCACTGTGTTATAGCTCCTATAGACAACCTTGAGTTGCAAACAGATCGGTGCCTAGGACATCTTAAAATCAGAGGTTAAAAATGGTCAATTGTATAAATACCTTTGAAAGAATACGGGTCATGAGAATAATGGATTTGGTGGTTTGAGAATGGAGAAGACCATTTGTGCCTGCTTCATGTGAATTCTCCAAATGAAGAGAGATCTTAGGAGGCTGTGAGGCTGATGAGTATTAGATGGGCCAAGAATAAAACAATCAACAGAAGCTTTAAAATGTGCAGAGGCATTGAGGAAGAACGAAGAAGGATCCCACAAGAGACAGGCTTAAGAGATTTAAGAATTTGTCCCCCGTGACCTCAGAGGAAGCGGATATGAATGAGATATGGGCAACAACAGAGATTATTGGAGCACGAATTAAGGGAGTGCAACATTATTAAGACACAAGCATTAACACCTCGATGTTATTCAGGCACAAATTCATGAATAAAATTGCAGAATACCAATAAATACATTACACAAACCAATCAAAGTAGCATAGCATGAAAATTATTACACGTAAAAAGGAGATTACTGATAACACAAGGAAACAGATACATACTACTCATTGCTCCATCTGGAATCCAAAAAACAGCTCTGTATCATATTAATTTTAAAAAACTCTCCCAAATATGTATCTGAGAGCACAAGGAAAACAGTCATACAAAACTACAAAAAAATTCTTCAAAATTCCATAACCCTTCTTTAATCTTGGAACGAGCTACATATAGAGTTCCCCTCGAGGATCCTACGGTACTATAATTTATGATCAATCCATACTTATGAAATCAAAACATCCTGCCTAACTTGCTCAACGTACATTGAGGAATTACTTCTATACTGAGAGAATTAAAACATGAATGGGGAAAAATTGATATTTCACCAGCAAAATCATCAAAATTAAACCGAAAATAGAAAGGACGTGGTCGCCCATGGAGGCCAATAATGGGAGCATTTAGGACTCATAGGTGGATAGACTCATTTTCATCATAAGATTCCATCTATTGCTTGGAAACCTCCACTCCCTCAGTCTGGTGATTTCCACAGTACTGCGTGCACCTGGTTCTTTAGCAGAGATCTCCTGAGCAGACCGCATAAACCATAACTGCATATTTCGCCTCAAAAGCCCATGCAGTGTTTTTGAATTACAAAATGGGAACCAGATTTCAAAGGGGTCGTAAATGGTATTGGAGAGGGGGGGGGGTGCGAAATGACGAGAGGATGACACGTGGAGGGGTGGGCGGTAATGGATACCACCCATTTCAGACCCCCCCCCCCCCCCATGGTTAAAGTTCGAAAGATGTGGGGAGTGAGAAATGAAATAAGGACCTTCAGATGAGGAGGGGGTGACTGTGTTAGTCATCAGTAATTTTTTATATTTGTAGATGACTAAATACTTGTCCTAGATTTCTAAAAACAAGATTCATGAATATTGTGAATTTTAGAAATCTCACTGCCTTCATTATCCTTAAAACAAAATTTTCACTATTTTACTACACTGCCATTCCCTGATTATAGTATCACTCCTAAAATACCCCTCATGGGCTCATGCAATTCATATTTATCCTATTTTCCCACCCATAGCCTCAACAATCTATTTTGCCTCTACCTAACCCCTCCACTTTCCATCTAGGATTGCCAAACAACCTACTCCTTCTCATGTTCACCAGGTGCCTCAAGCATTGATGGTCTAAAAACTATCTCTGTAGGATCTTTAGATAAATCAAGTACATTGGATTTTGGATCTCCAATACATCAATTTGTTAAAAACTCTTTTTTTAACACTTGAAGACCCCAAGCCAAGTTTTCAGTCAAAGACCAGGTCAAAGGAGCCTTCCACTAGGTCATTAGGATTTCATAGGTTATACGGTTATCCTTGATGTTTTTGAGCTTTTATTTTCCTATGATACGAGTTGAATCAAATGTGAGAGAAGGTCAGCACCTGTTTGTCCAAGATAGATCAGAAAAATTGCCTAAAAAGATCACCTTAACAAGTTCAAGTTTTGCAAAAGTAAATTGTTCATTTTGACATTTCTGCAGGAGTGTCAAGGTGACTATCAGCAGAAATTGGTAAGGTTAGAGGCTTGATCCTCATTAAAGGCATTCACAAGCTAAGAGATAGGGAGTAGTCTACGTCCAAGGATAAAATTAGGGTTTCTAAGCCTGATTGGGCCAGCAGTGTGCCAACAAGGATCCAATGTAGCAGAATGCATGGAGGAGGCACACCAAATGAACCAAACATGGAAGATGTTTCTTAGAAATAATAAATGAAAAAGGGAAAAAGGTGAGGTGAATTGGATAGAAATGAATGAACTTGAAAGGGCTATAGAGAAATTAGAATACAACACTAATAATTATTCTCAAATAACCTAGAAACCTAAGGTTTTGGAAAGATAGGCAAGGGAGGTAAAGTGAAGCTGTTAGGCCTCCATGATGACAACATAAGGAAGGTTTGAAAAAAATGTTGTAGGTGACTTCCAGATTTTTCCAAGGTAAATTGTTTCACTGCGTCAAAAGGAAGAGAATGCAAAGAGTATTAGTGAAAGAAAGGTCAAGCTCCCATTTTCAGTTATTTACACTTAATAATCAAAGGAATAAAAACATAGGGTTAAGCTCCAAGATGGAAAGCCAAATTGATTATAAGGTTGCTCATGTGTGACTAAATATTTCAAAATCCAAGAACATCATAAAGGGATAAATCAGTATGTCATGGCACCTGAAAATTAGAAGTGGCCAAAGAGGAGATATAATACATGATTGTGAAGACTATGGTGCTTGTCAAAGATGGATTTATCATGCCTAGAGATTGATGAGAAAGATGAAAACAAGTTTCTCAGTCACTCATCAAGAAAAAGGAAATTTAATATCCAAGGTAAGAACAGAGAATTTTTAAAGATGTTGCCATCATGCAAGTGCCTAAGGTTGTCAAAGTGATTTTAGCATGTTCCAAAGATCAGAGGGAAGAGAGCCACTTCAAGGTTTTCGTGAAACTTATGGAATAAAAGTGACTGAAAGACATGAACAAGACAAAAACACAGTAAATTATGTGACTCAAATAAACATCTGCAGAAAAGAGTGTTAAAGGCATAAATAGGCCAAAGGGAGTCAGAGCTCACCATGTCAGCAACTTGAAGAGCAACAAAGAAAAATGGTTAGAAGGGAAAAGGACCATTTGAATGTTTTTAAGCCACCTACTGCAAAAAAGTAAAAAGAATATTAGTGAAAGTGACAAAGAGACTAAAAACATTAGAAAGTGGGTCTACAAGGGTTAAATTTATTTTCCTAAGACTATAAAGGGTCATTGTGTTTGTCACTTGGCTCATTTTTCACTTGCAAAAGAGTAAAAACCTTCAAGGAGAAAAATCTGAGTTTCAGTGAAAATTTGGGTGAGTTTTCCCAGCGTTACGTGTTAGTGTAGGTACTATGCATTCAGCGCCTGATGCTACGCATTCGGGAGATTTCACAGTGTAAATTTACACTGTGCTGCCCTTTTATATGGGCGCTACCTGTTCACCCAGAACTACCCGACAGACAATTTAGCACTGCACGTTGGGGAAGCCTGACAGGCCTGAACACATTCAGGCGCTACGCTCAGAAGGCCCGACTCCCAGGAACACGTGCAGGCGCTGCACGTAGGGTGAAAGGGACCCGACTGTGCATTTAGGCGCTGTGCATTTGCTAGAAACCCTCATCCACTTGCAAATTACCAAAAAAACCACAAAAGGACTCCTCCAAGCTGCATCCAAGGACCTTCAAAGACATTGAAATTTGGTAGGTGGATGTCTAGCCTTGTCCTCCAATGAAATTTTGATGATTCAATGTTAAAGGGAATTGACCAAACCCTAATGACTAGAAACGCTAAGTCTTCATGAAAAAAACCCTGTTTTAACCTCCAAGCAAGAATTTATCAGGCAAGAAGGGTGTGAAGTAGGATAATTACAGTAAGTTGGAGTTAACCCTTCATCAAATATTAAGGGGGATTAGTCATACACCTACACCTCCCTCTCACTCACATACAAAAACTGCCTTTCACCATCATTTCATTTCACTCCTTCTACCAAGTTTCACAAGTAGGCCTAAAGTTGTTTAAAGACAACAATGATCAAAATGTCAGGAGAAGGGGGGAGTGTTAGTAGTGAAGGAGACCAAGTGTCTATGAGGTAGAAGCAAAAAGTTGGGAAGGTTAATATATTTGAACCCCAAGACACTTTGGAGCTTAAATCCTCTCCTATGATCATCACATGCTTTCAAAATGTAGGGTGTTTTCAATTTTGTGTTTTTCATCCTCAACCTACACAATAAACAAGTAAATCTTGTAGGGGTAGACTTTGAGCTTTCATCAGATGCCATTTCTAGTGCTACAGGCATACCCAATGTTGGCGAAAAGTGGTTCAAAAGAGAAAAGTTAGACATCAGTTCCTATGATCCATTTCTCAAACCTAGGTACAAAGAAGGCTGCAAATTTATTTTCCCTTTTTCACACCTACTGGAGAGGTATGCACCCTTGATGAGGGTCATCATGAAATATTTTACATGTGAGGGGAGATATTCTAGACTCTACTCCTATCATATCAGATTACTCATGCACTTCACTAGGGTCAATATGCTTCATTTACCCTACTACCTATATAGGAGTATTGAAAATATGTCTTCTGTTGTCCAAAGGAGGAACTATTCCCAAAAAATGCAGAGTTTGTTCCATTAATCCTTGATCAAGATGGTTGTGCTACATCAGTTGGAGCAAAAGGGCATACCATGGGAGGTGTTCATTACTCATGAGGTCTTCACAAGCCCACAACCCCATTATCATCCAAATTTTCCCTCATCCTCTCATCCTCCTCCCTCTACTCCATCACTTCCTACTGATCATGCCTCATAATCTACACATGTATCCTATCCTCAAGGAAACCTCCCTTCCGTAGCCTCTCCCAATGCATCAGATCAAGAAGGAAATGGCAGTGAACAATCTGGTGACCATGAAGATGAGGGTGACAATGAATCAAACCAAAATGAAGATGAGGGTGATGGTGAGTCAAGCCAAAAGGAAGCAGAAAACATGGAAACAGAGGGAGATGATAACAGTTAAGAAAATGAAGAAGCTCATAGTAGAAATGAATTAAGCAGTGATGAAGAAGAGGTCAACATTGAAGCAGAAGACATGCAGGTAGATGATAATGAAGTTGAGGCAGAAAATATTGATAAAGAGGAAGCCACTGAACCTAAGGGCAGTTAAAATGACATTTGGGATAATGAGGCAAGCATCAATGAAGAAGAATATAGTCATGATAGTCATGACAACAATCATGACAGTTATGACAACAGTCATGACAGTCATGAAAACAATGAGCCCCACATTGATAATGATGATACTAGGGACAAAAGAAAAACTCAGAGCCACAATGACAGTAAAAACAATGAGGTTCCTAATGGTAATAGGGGCAGTGATGATTTTGGAAACAAAGAGGAAAGTGATGAAGTAAAGAACATGGTGACTGATGACAATAATGATGAAAATGACAACAATGACACCAAGGACCAGACTATCAATGAAGCTGATGGTAATAGTGATGAAAATGAAGAATTTGATGAGAGCTTTAAGGAGCACAACCTTAAGACTCCTAGCAGTAATGATGAACAAGGTGAAGGCAATACAAAGGATAATGCAGAAATCAGTGAAGAGGCCAACAGTGAGGCTAATGAAGGCAATGAGGTAAGAAGGAGTCAAGGTAATGAAGAGGAATACATGGAGACAAATGATAGCAGCCATGATGAAGCCACCCAAATGATCACAATCAAACCTCTTCCATTGACATATAAAAGAGGATTAAGGCATGTGTTTGCTGCCTCTAAAAGGAAAGTGGCCATGCCTTCCTCTTCTACTAAGAAGCTAGATAAAGACCAAAAAAAGGTGAAGAAAAGTAAGAAAGGTAAGCATGAGCTTGAACAAGGATTTGACATCATTGACCTTGAAAACAAAATGAAGATAAGGAAAAGGTCACTAGCATATTGCTCCAAAGAAAGGATGCTGAGATCAGAGATCTAGAGAGATGCCTTGGCATGGAAATGTATAACATTGTCTATTATAAGAATGAAAACAAGCAGCTGAAGAAGGCAAAGAGGGACCTTGACCTCCAAAAGAAGATGACCAAGCACTATGCATTGCAAAATCAAATTGCAAAAGCTAATCTCAAAGGAGCCCTTGCCGAAATAAAATCATTCAAGGAGGAAAAAGACCATGTAAACCTTGGAAGCTTGGCTGAAGCTTCTCTACAGACCTCTCAAACCCCCTAATGAAGCTGTCTATCAATTTTGGTAACTTTTTGACAATTTTTGGTTTTCTAATAATTTTAAGGCCTGAAGGCGCAACACCCTTGGCGCTACGCTTTCATCTCAGGCATCCTAAGGAAGAAACCTCTACATTTTTAGAATCCTTAGCTCAAATGCAACATGATCACCAAATTTCAGAGCATTTGGAGCATTTTTGGTCCCTCGAAAGGCTAAAAAACACCTCATTTTTCACCTTTCTGCCTCATTTTCAGGACTAGCGCTGCGGCTAGAGAAGCCTTGGGAAACTCACTTTTTGGATAGGTAAATGGAGCCCAATCATAAAACCAAGGGAATTTTTGGAAAGTATACTCGACAAGCTTTCCAACGAGCCATCACGAGACATCAAGAAGGGCATCAAAACTTGGCTGCAAGTGGACCCAGTTTTCCTGTGCATGTGCTACGCCGTCAGACCTCACTGTTGCACCTTTAATGTGAACAAGTAAAAAAAAACACTCATTTATGGTAAAATGATATTTTAGTTTTTTTTGGGGAAAATTACTCCAAAGTTAGGTGCTAAGAGTTATTTTTTCATTTATTTCATGAGATATTTTGTGCCTTGGGCCTTGCATGGTCTCTTAGACATAAATGACATTTATGGGTGTTTTTGACATTTTCAAATCCTAGATAGGGTTTTTTCCCACCTTTGATAGATAAATAGAGCATGAGGGCCTTATTGTAAGAGGTTGGCATTTGATGACTCTTGGGAGAAATACATAGTTTTTTTTGGAGATTGAAGAGAAATTGGTGTTATGGAATTTGTGGATGGCTTGTTTTGATTGATGATGGTGAAGGCTTGCTTGCAGGATCCCTGAGCATGGTTAATGGTGATGTGCTTCTATTCAGTTCTTGTTTTCTTATGTATCATTTTGTTACATCCTTTTATATTGCATTAGAAAAAAGGTTTTAGACTAAGAAATGTTTTTCAAAGGCACCTTAGCTCTGTTTGTTCTTCACTGCCCCTATGTTTTCCTCTGCTAGGTCAGTTTAGAGAATTCATAGTTTCTCTCTAGACCCACCCAAGCTTGTTTATCTTATGAATGATTCAATACAGTAGATATCAAATATGGTTTATGGTTATCCCTTCTTGTTTGATGTCACAAAAACATTGTTCTTGAGATCTTTCTTTGGAGTATCACTAATTAGGCTTTGCTAAACAGGCTATGTTTTGATCATAACCTTTTTCCATTCTTTAAAGGTTGCTTTGGAGGTCTTTATGGCTATGATCAATGATGTTTAGGAGTTCCCTCTTCTTTGATCTATGTTATATGTCTATCTTAAATGTTTTCTAACCTTGAAGGTGAAATCACTAGAAGTTAAATAAGTTTCTTTCCTTCTATATTTCATTGGATTGTTTGTCTTAAATTCTTATTTTCTTAAGTTTAATAACTGCCCCGTCTTATGATTACTTATTTATGCTAAATAGTGTTGAAGGCCCTTCTTGTTAAAGTATTTGGCAAACAATTATTAATTTCCCTTTGCCCTACTTTGTTCACAAACTTGATGTTCATTTCAGCTCACACAAACCTTGAAAATCCATTTGACCATGTTAGATTTTCCCTATGATGCACCATGATTCATTTTTGAACTTTCCATGACTTTTTATAGAATCCATAACCCAATGACTTGAATATTTCCTCTCTCCATCTATTCTACTTGATCATCTACCCAACCAAAACAAACAAACAAACCCTAAACTTAACAACTAGTGTAAAATCAAACCCTAAAAGCAAACAAGTTCACATCCTTTGCACAGAATAGAGAGAGCCCTCTCTGAGTTCAGGAAGGCTAGGTCCTAGGACTCGAAATATTGGTCTGATGTTTCCCCTGTTCATTTTTTCTCACCAATCTAAAAAATTACGGGGACCTAACATAATGGCGATCACGGTGGGACTTTTTGAGTAAGTAACAAGATTATACATCCTTAGAGAATTCAGAAGCCCTTATCAAACAATATCTATTGATTTATCGCCACCTCATCGCCTAACATAATGGCGATCACGGTGGGACCCATGAGTCAATAACATCCTAAGTATCCCTAAAAGACCTCAAAAAATCCACAAACATCCTTAGATTGGTATTTAGTTGTTGATGGTGGACAACAAGCACATCCTTAAAAAAGTAAATATCATCCACCTTGTGACTCCACTGGTCTTTAGTAGCCCTTTTGACCCCATTAGTTCTCAAAGACTCCCCTAGGAATGCATTAATCAATCCTAGTATTGCTGATGGTGGACAAAAAAGTCAAAATCTTCCACCTGGCGACTCCACAACTCTAAATAGAACTAAAGACTCCATTGGTAGAGAACTCTAGACTGGTTGAAAAGATATAGTGACCCCTCCCTGATTTACAAACATGGATCCAAGAATACAATGAAGATATGCCCCAATGAGTAGAGATCATATCCCTGGATTCCCACACAAAATGCCTCAAATAAATCAGATAAAAAACCTACCTATATTTCAAGATGAAAAAGTTGATGACCCCTCGTTACATCTCATCAAATTTAATATACATGTATGGAGGTTAAGATGTTAAACACCATGTTGAAGCACACATGGTGTATGAGGAAGAAGAATGCACACACAAGAGAAACAACACACAATGAAAGATAAGCGTGAGGCTTTCTTATTTTTTCCATTATACATGATCTACATTTATAATACAATGGTGTGACTCTTGGTTTCACATTCCAAGGTCACTTGGATTCCATTGTGACTTTTCATATTCCACACCTACCCATGGAGGATTAGGTGTTCCAACATCCCCCCTTAATCCGAAGGGGTATGTGTGAGTCCAAGAAAAGAGTTGTAATACAAATCTGCAAAGTATGCATGGCAGCCCTTGGGCTGAATCAACTCTCTGAAATGTTGGAAAAAAGAGGTGGTTTTAGGATGACCACAAACACTGGAACGCAATACATGTTGCAGTTCCCGGAACTCTTCCAAAACTGGCAAGAAGCTGAAGGCTTCTGCTAGAGGAATTGTCCCTCATAAAAAGGGAGACCTTCGACCTAAAAGAAGGGAGGTCTACGACCTGTGATGGTTTTAGGGTTACCAACAACTCTAGAATGCTTGTAGCATTTCCTGGAACTCAACCAATGCTGGCAAGAAGCTGAAGGCTGCTAAGCTGAAGGCTTCTGCTAGAGGAAGTGTTCCTCGCTTGTGGTGGTTTTAGGTTGTCCACCAACCAAAGATGATGGTTTTAGGTTATCCACCAACCGAAAATGATGGTTTTAGGTTATCCACCAACCAAAGATGATGGTTTTAGGTTATCCACCAATCGAAGGTATGCTCATGGGCATCCGTGTCTCTGGCTACATCTCTGAATCCGGAATGACGAATTGTGGCTCAGGCTCGCTTGAACTGCTGGCTACAACTCTGAACATGGAATGAGAGATTGTGGCTCAGGCTCGCTTGATCTGTCGTCGAAACTTGTACATGACCACCATTTTCCCCCTGTCAGGGACAAGGTGAGATGATGGCGAAAACTCAACTGCAAGTTTGTTCAATATCCTTGAACAAGTTCTAACATGTGTCGTAAACATCTTCTTGGCTGCTGATGCCCATTGCCAAGAAGCGATCCATCCAAGATGAATCTTGGTTCTTGCAAGAGGCTTGTGTCTGAAGCATCTGTCTGAAGAATGGGTGTGCCGACCACAGTGCTTGCATGGATGAAGATCAAAACAGTGATCTTTCATATGGCCAACTCGATCACAGTGTTGGCATTTTACAATCTGTTGTGGAAGTGGGATAGGATCTGGAATAGCTGCAGGTGAACTGTCGTACAAAAATCCGGCACTCTGAAATATGATGGGCTTTGTGTAATCCGGAATATGAAAGGACACATCCTTGTCATATCCAAGACCACTTCGGTGCTTGTTGTGGACAAGCTCTTCCCAAGGTCTGATGATGGGCTTAGGAAGTGCAGGCTGAGCTGCTGCATCTGCATGTACATCTGCTCTAGTACAAGGAGGAACTGAATGGAAATCAACTGGAACTTGAACAGCAGCTCAGCCCCACCCCCTTGCGGCTAAGCCCCACCCCCTTCTCCGCATGTAATCGGGTGCTAAGACCAAGCACTGAGGTGTAAAGAGCTTATCACAATCGGAAGTTGGAGTGGAGCGCATTTTCTTTGTAAAATGAAAAGTTCTGATGCGAGGAGGAATTGTTCTATTGGACTCGGAAGCATTACTAGCCATCGATATGCAATGATTCGACAATCCGCGCAAATCCCACCGCGCGCCCATAACATTTATTTGTAACCCTCCAATGGCGATCTCCACCGTTGATCTCTAAACAATCCAACGACCATCGCACCACTATGCCAATCACCAATCGGAAGTTCTTAACGTGCCACTTTCTGTCTTCCCAATTGGCTGATCCCCGATTGGATCCTGGTCGTTGAATCCACAAGAACCAACGGCCAGGATTTGATCTCACTCCGCCCCGTATTCCCCGATTGGCCATTCCCGATGCAATCCCGACCGTCGATCTTCCACCGATCCGACGGTCCATATGCAATCGCAACATCATCCCATGGGAGTTTTGGCCCCTACCTCCTCTGATTCTGATTGAATCTTAGCCGTCCATCCCATTCGATCCGATGGCCAGGATTACTCCCACCCATTAAACTGCCCCTCTGTCTTCGCTTTCCTGCTTTCAATCTTGACCGTCCATTGCGCTAATCGGACGGCCCACGTTCAAACCGCCTTTGACTCATCCCCAACTTACCAACTGTGCAACTACCCATATCGTGCTCCATCCACCACCGTTAGATCTCGTTGCCCCACATCCGACGACTAACGTGCATTTCATGTTTTTTCGTCATTCGGGCTTTAACGTTTCCAAATCGTGCGATATAGGCGGTTTCATTTTTCCACGTGTCAGGCAACAAGCGATATCACGTTTTTTTGGGAGTTTTTCAAAACCACTCCCAAACAACGTGAAAACAATTGTTTTCTTCTTAAAACCACTTCCCCACTTCTGCCTCTGAGAGCCTTTCCATGCAATCCCGATCGTTGATCTATATAGATCAACGACCCTCATTACACCGCACATTTCATTCATATTTTTCCATCAGGCTACCATAGAACTTCATCGTGGCATCTTGACTATTGATCTTCTCCTGAGATCTAACGGTCCATATTCCATCGCCCTCTGCCCATGCCGGTCCCACCATTCAGGCCCGATTTCACTGCATTTTCATAAATTTTCTTTGTATTCCGCTTAACATAAAAAATTTATGTTATAACATTAAAGTTTATTTCTTTCACCCAACCTCCCAAAAGCAATCTCCATGGTAAATCGTGACCATCGATCATCATCAATCCATATAATCTAACGGCCCAGAACCGTTTCTTCACTAGGCCACCATCAGATTAGTTTTACACCATTTCACATCGTTTTTCAGCCATTTTCCACTCATCCATTTCATTCATCTCTGTTGCGTTTCCATGCTCACAGTATTCCACAACATCCATCCTCCCTCCCTCATGGATTTCTTAACATTTTTTGTGTCTTTGTGCAGGGTTATAGGCAGTGAAAGCCGTTCTTTTCTACACAGTCACTGTTAGTGACACAGTAGCGCCGATGAAGTTTTATCAGAGCCAGAGGTTGCAGGAAGACTCCTGAGAGGATTCTAAATGCATATTTTATCCAAATTAGGGGTATCAACTCCGTTTAAGACTCTAGCACCATAAGCCTTGCAAAATCACAGACAGAGACAGTCAATGAAGCGGCGAAGAGTATCAGTGAAGAATTAAGGAGGTTTAGTACCCATTTTTGAAGATGTTAAGCCTTAATTCAATGTTTAAAGGGCGAATGTACCATATTGAAGACCTTATGATTAACACAGAAGGCCTAATGAGGCCTAAAGCATAGAAAACAATCTTATTAGTGTCTCACATCAGCAAAAGGTTCTTGCTCGTGAAAGGACAGTTTCCCATACTGTCTTTTATTCTACATCGAGTTCCTGAGAAGATCTACACCTTGACAGAAAGTCCTAATGTTGCCAGAGCATTTCTTATGTAGTATGGTATGCCTGAAAGTCATTTATCTGCCATTTCTCATCACCAGAGTACTACAGAGTACTACATCCAAAAAGTACATCAAAAAACATACCTATGAGTTATTATTAGCCTGTCGAAGACTACTCTTTCATCCAAAGAGTACTGAAGATCAATGCATAGATATTAAGACAGAATGGGCCTCGAGGCATTTTCTTCTACTTTTGTTTTAATGTTTCATTTAGTGTTTCATCTACCTCCTTTGCCTCTCTTTGAGCTATAAAACTCATGAGGAAACATGTTGTTGGTTGTTGATCAAATATCTGTGAATTGTAAGCTGTTTCTCTTGAGATATAGTTCTGTGTTTAAAGTTGTAAAATAGGCCGAGGAGATGATTTCAGACTGAATATCAAGCTGCTGGACAATGTTGTACATGACTGGTGTTGCTCTTTAATATGACAAGCACATTTCTTTGGATCCTGATTTAAAGCAGCGGTGATGTGTTCTACCTTTGTCTCTGTTTTCTTTCTGTAATTCATTACATTTCATTTCTCTGGTAAGAATCAGAAATCTAGCTTAGGATATACCTTTGCATGGTACCCTAATGCTCTTGCTCTCCTTATCTTTGATGTTTTCTACTGATTGTGTTATCTAAGAACTAATTCAAGATAATTTAACCAGTGTAGTAGCTGTTATTCACTGCTAACTGATGTATGGATTTATGAATCTTTTCTTAGATGTTCTTGTCTGGTTTTAATTGAAATAATTGGGATATTGGGAGTTTAGAATGCTAATTCTATCTCACTAGGGTTCTTTTCAATCAATTGAGCCTTTCTAAGTTCCCTTAAGTTGAATGTCGAAGCATTGAAAGTTCAAAGCCTTTCTCTGATCTCAGGCTTCACCTTTGTGTTTAAATCTTAAGTGTCTTTTGTTGTTTGAAGAGTTAGCATTTTAGGGGATAGATCATAGGTGTTTATTGGCATGCCCTATCCCTAGATCTGATTCCTAAGTGGTCACCTCAGAGGTTTCCTTGTCATTCACCTTCATTCCTTATCATTTCATACCACACTATCATCTTTAAAGATCCTCTGTTTTAGATGACTAGCCTAATTGAAAGCCTTGGATACTGAATAGCAAGTAAACCCTTTTATGACTCCATTGCCCAATGGTCTCGAGTGTTCTCTGAATTATCTCCCTAAGAATCCTTCTTTTTTGACCTTTGTCTTATATTGAACCCTTCATTCCTGTTTCCCAACAACCAAACAAACAAAACAAAGAACCTTTGTGCCAAACAACTAGCCTAATATCTTAACATTTGAACTTCAAAGACATACATATCTTTGCCTTTATAGAGTGATCCCTCTTTGGACCCAGAAGGGCTAGATCCTGAGGTCCCAAAGTGGTTTTGATGTTGTCTTATCTTTTGGTAGAGCCAAACCTGCCAAAACATAGGAACCCCAACAATTTGTTTCCCTTAAAATACCTCCACACTGTGTTTTATGAGCATTATAAAGAATATTGTCCATCTTTATCATTAGTTGAAAATTGTTGTGATCAATCTGAAGATTTCATACAATACCTTGTAAACATTGATGAAGATTTAGAGAATTGGCATATTGAAGATCTATTAGAAGAAATCCATGTATTTCACACTCAAGATAACTATTATAAAAAACAAGAAGAGTTGGTTGAGGATGAAATAAATCAGGAAGTAAAGGAAGATCTTTAGGATCTCTCTGAAGGCACAAGTAATAACTTACCATCTCTTCTAGGAGAGGCTCAAGAAGACATTCAGCCTCAAAATCAGCCTTCACAAGAGAAAGAGAAATGCTATAGTTCTGTCCAAAGAAAGAGGAAAATGCCTCCTCTTTTAACTGAATAGGAAATAAACCAGCTTCTAAACCTTCATATGAACAAAAAATTCCTATTCATTCTCCTGCCAATCCCACCTACCACAGATCAGAAAATAGATGTGTAGATCAATTTGAAGAGAAACAATTTGATAATCCAATATGTTTGATTGGTGACATTATTTATTTTGATGATTTTCTAAAGTTTGATCAGTATGATGATGGTCATGTTATCCAAACAAAAGCTAATATTGCAGAGCTATCAACAGTTGATTTGTGGGAGGAATTTCAGTTTCATCCACTTGGAAACAGTAAATAACCAATAAAATTCAGCTATGACACTAATGAGGAAAGTCTAGAAAGTTTGGAAGTAAGTGAAGCATCTCTGCCTCTTTGTTCTAATTCGTTTCAGTCCATCCAAAATAATTTTCATGTGATTGGAAATCACCAGTCTTTCAATTTTGATGTTGAGATTGGGGAAGATAATGGACTTCTTGAGAAAGTTGCCGATGAGGAGCCTTTTCTTGAGATGGTTGAGGAAATCATTGGTGACATAGAATCTTCCTTAGCTCCAGATTTGTAGCCACCAATTCCCATTGAATTTCAAATTGTAGATAAAGGCTTGGAAGTTGATAATCACAAAAGAGTTTTTCTGTTGGCTTCCCAAGAAGATATATTGCTAAAGACTGCTCCTTCTCATCAACATGATAAAATTCACACAAATTTCAGCTTACTAAATCAGAATACATCAAGTTTGTTGGAGGATAAAATTTCAATATATGATGAGGCTGCCAGCATAGATGATCACGAGGAAGAGACAGGGTTTCTAGTTCAAAATAACCCCAAGCATAGTCAAGTGAAAGAAGGAGTAGTCCTGAATAAATTCTATTTTGAAAATCCTCTAAGTCAGGTATTATTCCAAGATCCCTTTGTTGTTTTCTTAGAAAAATTGGAGGGAGTGAAATATGTCAGAAATATTTTGTTCCAAGGTTTAAAGAATATTTTAGGCACTATTGTTCAAAAATAAGTGAGGTGTAAGTGGATTTTCTATTTTGACAGCACACTCAAAGAACTGAACAAAGATCACTCATGTAATCATTTTCTTGAGTGGTTATATTGGAAAAGTGAGTTCACCAAATGAATGTACATCATATGTAAAGTTAGATTAGGATAGATAGGTGCAAATAAGCTCAGCCTTTGAGAATCCTTTTAGTTTTAGATTGTTTTGAAAGTGAAAACACAAAAATAGAGAAAAAATAAAGAAAAAGAGGGAAGAAAAAGAATATGTACAACCCCATACCCAAAAAGGAGTACTGTTGAAAGTGTGCAAGCCTAAATTCCACTGCTGGTTAAGAAAAATATTCTTGTTCAGTCATCTAGCTTAGTCATGGCTGAACATGTTTTAAATTTCTGCTAATAGGTTAGTGAAAGAAGGCTTTTCAAATCATTTAAGCTTGACTTGTCAGTAGGAATAGATTAGGAAGAAAAATGCTAGTTCTCAAAGCTCAATTTAGAACCAAAGAGAAATGAGAGGGATGCATAACCAATTCTAAATCACAACCCTCATGTTTTCTAGTTTTTGATTGTATAAATAATGTATGTGTGTAGCTTGTCCAAATGCCACAACCCATGGAAAATCAGATTGCTTAATCTTGGTTTGGTCATATTTTGAATTTCATGTCAGTAGGTTAGAGAATAAAGTTTGTCAAATAGCTTAATCTTGAACAATGAATAGTTTAGGTAGAGAATAAATAGAGTTCATTAGCTTAATCTGAACTCTTGGCAGTGATAAGGGTAGAAGTAGATAGTTGTTTTTATGCTTTCAAAACAATAATGTTAAGGGTTTGCCAGTCCAAGTGCACCCAAAAGAAGAAAACATGTTAGGAAAGGTATGATGGGTAGGTTGAAATGAGGTTGAAGCATACATGTCTTTCAAATTTTGAGATCATATCTTGAAGAGAAACAACAGCAAATGAAAGAAGAAAAATCTGCCCAATGGATGAGGCACTGGTCTTCATAAACTTAGAGATTTGATATCAGAAGTTCTGGACACCCCCTGAAAAGGATCTTCCCTCCCCAAGTGGAGCCACTATTAGTCATCAGTAATTTTTTCTATTTGTAGATGACTAAATACTTGTCCTAGATTTCTAAAAACAAGATTCATGAATATTGTGACTTTTAGAAATCTCACTGCCTTCATTATCCTTAAAACAAAATTTTCACTATTTTACTACTCTGCCATTGCTTGGTTAGACTAACACTCATAAAAGACCCCTCATGGGCTCATGCCACTCATATTTATCCTATTTACCCACCCATAACCTCAGCAATCTGTTTTGCCTCTGCCTAACCCCTCCACTTTCCATCTAGGATTTCCAAACAGCCTGCTCCTTCTCATGTTCACCAGGTGCCTCAAGCATTGATGGTCTCAAAAATATCTCTATGGACTCTTTAGATAAATCAAGTACATTGGATTTTGGATCTTCAATACATCACTTTGTCGAAAACTCTATTTTTTACACTTGAAGAACCCAAGCCAAGTTTTTAGTCAAAGACCAAGTCAAAGGAGCCTTCCACTAGGTCATTAGGGTTTCATAGGTTGTGGGGTTATCCTTGATGTTTTTGAGCTCTGATTTTCCTGTGCTAGGAGCTGAATATAATGTGAGAGAAGATCAACACCTGTTTGTCCAAGATCGATCAGAAAAATTGCCTAAAAATATCACCTTATCAAGTTCAAGTTCTGCAAAAGTAAATTGTTCATTTTGAAATTTTTGCAGGAGTGTCAAGGTGACTATCAACAGAAAATTGGTAAGGTAAGAGGCCTGCTCCTCATTAAAGACATTCAAAAGCTAAGAGACAGGGAGTAGTCTATGTCCAAGGAGAAAATTAGGGTTTCTAAGCTTGATTGGGCAAGCAGTGTGCCAAATAAGGATCCAATGCAACAGAATGGATGGAGGAGGCACACCAAATGAACCAAACATGGAAGATGTTTCTTAGAAATAGTAAATGAAAAATGGAAAAAGGTGAGGTGAACTGGACATAAATGAATGAACTTGAAAGGGCTATAGAGAACTTAGAAGACAACACTAATAATTCTTCTCAAACAGCCCAGAAACTTAAGGCTTTGGAAAGATAGGCAAGGGAGGTAAAGTGAAGCTGTTAGGCCTCCATGATGACAACATATATAAGGTTTGAAAAAAATGTTGTAGGTGAATTCCAGAGTTTTCCAAGGTAAAGTGTCTTACTACCTCAAAAGGAAGAGAATGCAAAGAATATTAGTGAAAGAAAGGTCAAGCTCCAATTTTCAGTCATTTACACTTAATAATCAAAGGAATAAAAACATATGGTTAAGCTCCAAGATGGAAAGAAAAACTGATTATAAGGTTGTTACTATGTGACTAAATATGTCAAAATCCAAGAACATCAGAAAGGGCTAAATCAGTATGTCATGGCACCTGCAAATAAAAAGTGGCCAAAGAGGAGATAGAATACATGATTGTGAAGACTATGGTGCTTGTAAAAGATGGATTTATCATGCCTAGAGATCGATGAGAAAGATGAAAAAAAGTTTCTCAGTCACCCATCAAGAAAAAGGCAATTTAATTTCCAAGGTAATAATAGAGAAGTTTTAAAGATGTTGCCACCATGCAAGTGCCTAAGGTTGTCAAAGTGATTTTGGCATGTTCCAAAGATCAAAGGGAAGAGAGTCACTTCAAGGTTTTCATGAAACTTGTGGAATAAAAGTGACTGAAAGACATGAACAAGAAAAAAACATAGTAAATTATGTGACTCAAACAAATATCTGTAGAATAGAGTGTTAAAAGCATAAATAGGCCAAAGGGAGTCAGATTTCACCATGTCAACAACCTGAAGAGCAACAAAGAAAAATGGTTAGAAGGGAAAAGGACCATTTGGATGTTTTTAAGCCACCTACTACAAAAAAGTAAAAAGAATATCAGTGAAAGTGACAAGGAGACTAAAAACATTAGAAAGTGGGTCTACAAGGGTTAAATTTATTTTCCTAAGACTATAAAGGGTCATTGTGTTTGTCAATTGGCTCATTTTTCACTTGCAAAAGAGTAAAAACCTTGAGGGATAAAAATCTGAGTTTCAGTGAAAATTTGGGTGAGTTTTCCTGGCACTGCGCGTTCATGCATGCGCTACACGTTCGGTGCTCGACACTACACATTTGGGATAATTCATAGTGTAAATTTACACTGCGCTGCTCATACAAGGGAACACATTGCGCATTCAGACGGGTGCTACTCGTTCTCCCAGAACTGCCCGACAGACATAGGAAAGTGTTCAGCGCTGCACGTTGGGGAAGCCCGACAGGCCTGAACGCATTTAGGCACTGCGCTTAGGAGGCTAGACACCCAGGAATGTGTGTAGATGCTGCACGTAGGGCAGAAGGGACCCGACTGTGTGTTTAGGCACTGTGCCTTCGCCAGAAACCCTCCTCCACTTGCAAATTTCCAAAAAAACCACAAAAGGACTCCAAGTTGCATCCAAGGACCTTCAAAGACATTGAAATTTGGTAGGTGGATGTCTAGCCTTGTCCTCCAATGAAATTTTGATGATTCAATGTTAAAGAGAATTTACCAAACCCTAATGACTAGAAACCCTAAGTCTTTATGAAAAAATCCTTGTTTTAACCTCCAAGAAAGAATTTATCAAGCAAGAAGGGTGTGAAGTAGGGTAATTACAGTAAGTTGGAGTTAACCCTTCATCAAAGCTCAAGGGGGATTAATCATACACCTACACCTCCCTATCACTCACTTACAAAAACTGCCTTTCACCATAATTTCATTTCACTCCTCCTACCAAGTTTCACAAGCAGGCCTAAGGTTGTTTAAAGACAACAATGATCAAAATGTCAGGAGAAGGGGGGAGTGTTAGTAGTGAAGGAGACCAAGTACCTATGAGGCAGAAGCACAAAGGTGGGAAGGTTAATATATTTGAACCCCAAGACACTTTGGAGCTTAAATCCTCTCCTATGATCATCACATGCTTTCAAAATGTAGGGTGTTGTCAGTTTTGTGAAAAGGTCCAACAAGTGCAAATTCACCCAGAGCTCACTAGGTTGTTCATCCTCAACCTACACAATAAACAAGTAAATCTTGCAGGGGTAGAATTTGAGCTGCCATAAAATGAAATTTCTAGTGCTACAGGCATACCAAATGATCGTGAAAAGTGGTTCAAAAGAGAAAAGTTAGACATCAGCTGCTATGAGCCATTTCTCAAACCTAGGTACAAAGAAGGCTGCAAATCTATTTTCCCTTTTCACACCTGTTGGAGAGGTATGCACCCTTGATGAGGGTCATCATGAAATATTTTACATGTGATGGGAGATACTCTAGACTCTACTCCTATCATATCAGATTACTCTTGCACTTCACTAGTGTCAAGATGCTTCATTTACCCTACTACCTCTATAGGTGTATCAACAAGATGTCTTCTGTTGTCCAAAGGAGGAACTATTCCCAGCAAATGTAGAGTTTGTTCCATCACTCCTTGATCAAGATGGTTGTGCTACATCAGTTGGAGCAAAAGGGCATACCATGGGAGGTGTTCATTACTCATGAGGTCTTCACAATCCCATAACCCCATCATCATCCAAATTTTCCCTCATCCTCTTATCCTCCTCCCTATACTCCTCCATCACCTCCTACTAATCATGCCTCATCTTCTACACATGTATCCTGTCCTCAAGGAAAACTCCTTCCTTAGCCTCTCCTAATGCATCAGATCAAGAAGGAAATGACAGTGAACAAGATAGTGACCATGAAGATGAGGGTGACAATGAATCAAACCAAAATGAAGATGAGGGTGATGGTGAGTCAAGCCAAAAGGAAGCAGAAAAAATGTAAACAGAGGGAGATGATAACAATGAATAAAATTAAGAAGCTCATAGTAGAAATGAATTAAGCAGTGATGAAGAAGAGGTTAACATTGAAGCATAAGACATGGAGGTAGATGATAATGAAGTTGAGGAAAAAACTATTGATGAAGAGGAAGCCACTGAACCTAAGGGAAATGAAACTGACATTGGGGATAATGAAGCAAGAATCAATGAAGAAGAAGACAATCATGAAAACAATGAGCCCCACAGTGATAATGATGATACTAGGGACAACAAAAAAACTCAGAGCCACAATGACAGTAAAAAAAATGAGGTTCCTAGTGGTAATAGGGGTAGTGATGATGTTGGAAACAAAGAGGATAGTGATGAAGCATAGAACATGGTGAATGATGACAATAATGATGAAAATGATAGCAATGACACCAAGGACCTGACTATCAGTGAAGCTGACGGTAATAGTGATGAAAATGAAGAATTTGATGCGAGCAGTAAGGAGCATAACCTTAAGACTCCTAGCAGTAATGATGAACAAGGTGAAAGTAGTACAAAGGAGAGTGTAGAAATCAGTGAAGAGGCCAGCAATGAGGCTAATGTTGAAGGCAATGAGGTAAGCAACAATTAAGGTAATGAAGAGGAAGACATAGAGACAAATGATGGCTACCATGATGAAGACACCCAAATGATCACAATCAAACCTCTTCCATTGACATATCAAAGAGGAGTAAGGCATGCGTTTTCTGCCTCTAAAAGGCAAGGGGCCATGCCTTCCTCTTCTTCCAAGAAGCTAGATAAAGGCAAACAAAAGGTGAAGAAAGGTAAGCATGAGCTTGAACAAGGATTTGAAATCATTGACCTTGACAAACAAAATGAAGATAAGGAAAAGGTCATTAGCATCTTGCTCCAAAGAAAGGATGTTGAGATCAGAGATCTAGAGAGATTCCTTGGCATGGAAATGTATAACATTGACTATTATAAGAATGAAAACAAGCGGTTGAAGAAGGCAAAGAGGGAGATTGACCTCCAAAAGAAGATGACCAAGCACTATGCATTGCAAAATCAAATTGCAAAGGCTAAGCTCAAAGGAGCCCTTGCCAAAATAAAATCACTCAAGGAGGAAAAAGAGCAAGTAAACCTTGGAATCTTGGCTGAAGCTTCTCTACAGACCTCTCAAACTCCATAAGGAAGATGTCTACCAAATTTGGGAACTTTTTGACAATTTTTGGTTTTCTGCTAATTCTAAGGCCTGAAGGCGTAATACTCTTGGCGCTATGCTTTGATATCAGACATCCTCAGCAAGAAAAATTTTCATGTTTGGAATCCTCAACTCAAATAGAACATGCTCACCAAATTTTAGAGCATTTGGAGCATTTTTGGTTCCTCAAAAGGATAAAAGATACCTCATTTTTCACCTTTCTGCCTTATTTTCAGGACTGGCGCTGCGTTTACAGCAACCTTGGGAAATTTAATTTTTGGACTGGTAAATGGAGCCCAATCAGAAAACCAAGGGCATTTTTGAAAGCATGCTCGACAAAATTTCCAACGAGTCATCATGGAGAAAATTTTGACATCGAGAAGGGCATCAAAACTTGGCTGCAAGTGGACCCAATTTTCCTTGCATGTGCTACGCCTTCAGAGCTCACTGTTGCGCCTTTAATGTGAAAAAGTGAAAAAAAGACACTTATTTATGGTAAAATGATATTTTAGTGTTTTTTGGGGCAAATCACTCCAAATTTAGGTGCTAAGAGTTATTTTTGCATTTATTTCATGAGATATTTTGTGTCTTGGGCCTTGCATGGTCTCTTAGACATAAATGAAATTTGTGGGTGTTTTTGATATTTTCAAACCCTAGATAGGGTTTTTGCCCTCCTTTTATAGATAAATAGAGCATGAGGGCCTTATTTTAAGAGGTTGGAATTTGATGACTCTTGGGAGCAATACATAGTTTGTTTTGGATATTGAAGAGAAATTGGTGTTGTGGAATTTGTGGATGGCTTGTTTTGATTGATGATGGTGAAGGCTTGCTTGCAGGATCCCTGAGCATGGTTAATGGTGATGTGCTTCTATTCTGTTATTCTTTTCTTATGTATCATTTTGTTACATCATTTTATATTGCAGTAGAATAAATGTTTTAGACTAAGAAATGTTTTTCAAAGGCACCTTAGCTTTGTTTGTTCTTCACTACCTCTATGTTTTCCTCCACTAGGTCACTTTAGAGAATTCTTAGTTGCTCTCTAGACCCACCCAAGCTTGTTTATCTTATGAATGATTCAATACATTAGATATAAGAGATGTTTTATGGTTAGCCTTGCTTGTTTGATGTCACTAAAACATTGTTCTTGAGATCTTTCTTTGGAGTATCACTAATTATTCTTTGCTAAAGAGGCTATGTTTCGATCATACCCTTTGTCCATTCTTGAAAAGTTGCTTTGGAGGTCTTTATGGCTATGATCAATTATGTTTAGGAGTTCGCTCTTCTTTGATCTATGTTATATGTCTATCTTAAATTTTTTCTAACCTTGAAGGTGAAATCACTAGAAGTTAAATAAGTTTCTTGCATTCTATATTTCATTGGATTGTTTGTCTTAAATGCTTATTTGCTTAAGTTTAATCAAAGCGTTATTGGTGTGCCCTGTCTTATGATTACTTATTTATGTTAAATAGTGTTGAAGGCCCTTATTGTTAAATTATTTGACAAAGTATTCTTAATTTCCCTTTTCCCTACTTTGTTCACAAACTTGATGTTCATTTTAGCTCACACAAACCTTGAAAATCCATTTGAAAATGTTATATTTTCCTTGTGATGCACCTTGATTCATTGTTGAAATTTCCATGAATTTTTATAGACTGCATAGCCAAATGACTTGGAGATTTCCTCACTCCATCTATTATACTTGATCATCTACCCAACCAAAACAAACAAACAAACCCTAAACTTAACAACTAGCCTAAAATCAAACCCTAAAAGCAAACAAGTTCACATCCTTTGCACAAAATAGGGAGAGCCCTCTCTGAGTCTAGGAAGGCTAAGTCCTAGGACTCCAAAGATTGGTCTGATGTTACCCGTGTTCATTTTTTCTCACCAATCTAAAAAATTACACGGACCTAATAGATTGGAGAGGGAGGAAAGGTGGAGGGCGATGAGGAGAGAGAACTAGCATGGCAGGTTATGTGGTACCATACCGTGGCCCATGGATTGAAAACTTAATTTTTAGCCGTAAGTGGAGGTGGTAAACACTAAAAGAAGTGAAGCGTGAAGTGCGAGGGAAAAGGTAAGTGACATGGAGGGAAGGTAGGACCGCGCTTGCAAGTCGCAGATCACAAGTTTTATAATGCACACAGTGGGGGGTTAAATGTTATTTTTTGCAAAGTGTGAAGTGTAGGGAGGAGTGATGTGGCATGACGAAGGTGAAACGGTCCGTAGATCGTATATCGCAAGATTTGTAGGTTAGTAGTGGAGGGTAAACGATAGGGTTTGTGAAGTGCGATATGCAGGAATTTAGACGTTGGTAAGTGGGAAAAGGTGAAAAGGTAAGGGAAAGGAGAAAACAAAGGATTACATGCGATTTGGTAATGTAGTAAGGTTGGATGGGTCCCACCAAATCGCATTGACTGACAAACAAGTTTCAGCTAAGTATTAAGAGGTAAAAGCTAAAACTCAGAGCGATGTATGATTTGATCTCCACCATCCATCTCTCTGCTCCAAATATTTGCTTTTGATCCTAACCACCTATTTTCCCCTTTGCGCCTCTACCCTATGATTTCCCTATAGGGACCAAATTTCCATGTTATGTGTGGTCACATTCCAACATTGGCTCCATATGGGGACGATGTGCTGTTCTAAGTGCGTTGAGAACTTGTAGACCTTGAATGGATTTGCTTTATTGGGCTCATGGAGTCACAAATACATACTGATTAGACTAAGTTTTCTATGAACAGTAAAGTGGAAAAAAAAATGGAAGATAAAATGAAAGATGATATGGAAGATGAAATGGGAGGAATGTAAACAAAATGGAGTATAGATAGTTGAATGATATATAAAATGAGCTGGATTAGCCCTCATCAGTGATGAAAATAAAACTTGAGGAAATGCCCATTCTTGGGTGCCTCAAGTATATCTCCTTCTAAGTTCTTCAGGGAAAAAGTATTGTCGCTTGTGACCTCTGCCACCCTGAAAGGACCAAACCAGAGGGGGTTTAACTTCCCATGTTTCCCTTTGTCTGCTCTCCCGACATCCCATCGTAGTACCAAATCCCCCACCTGGATTTCTTTGTCTTTATCTCTTTGGTCAAATAAGGCTTTCATTTTTTCTTGATATTTTGCTAGTTTGAGGCTTACCTGTTCCTGTGTTTCATTTAAATCCACTAACTGATTCATTCTTCACACAAGGTCATTTGGATCCTCCTCACTTTCTTGCAAGAATCGTGCCACAGGTAATGCAAGTTGAATAGGGAAGACTGTGGCCCTGCCATACAGCAGTTCATAAGGGGAATTTCCTGTGGATATTTTCGCAGTGATGCGATTTTCCCAGAGTGAAAACTTGAGTTCGGAATCCAAGTTCTTTTTATTTTTGTTGATGGTCTTCTTCAAGATCCTCACCAGTATCTTGTTGGAAAATTCTTCCAGCCTGTTCCCTTGTGGGTAGTATGCAGTGGAGTGACCCAACAGGATGTTGTAACACTGACAGAAATTAACAAATTTAGCCGACATGAAAGCCTATGAATTATCTGTAGTGATTTTAGCTAGGCATCCAAACCTAGCTATTATGTTATCCTCCAAGAACTTGATCACCACCGAGTCTGTAGCATTTCTTGTGGGCACTGCTTCTACCCACTTGGTGAAGTAGTCTGTAGCAGTGAGGATCCATCAATGCTGATTGCTAGAGGCAGGATGAATCTCTCCTATGAAGTCAATCCCCCATTGTTTAAAATATTCTTCAACATGGAATGGAATTAATTTGAGAGGTGCATACCTTTGTTTTTTCGTGAACACCTGAAACTTCTCGCTGGCCCGGATGTGGGCATGTACATTGCCGAAAAAATTAGGCCAAAAGAACCCTCCCTTCATAATCTTGTGTGCAGTGGATCGCCAACTGTAATGCTTGCCGCATATCCCTTCATGGAACTTGACCATCACGTGGTAAAATTATTGCTTTGTCAAAAAAAATAATAAGATTCTCATCGAGTCTCTCCAATAGAGTTGCCCATTTTCCATAATGTACTTTTGAGACCTCATTCTCAAAGTGCGATACTTGGTCTTATCATAGTGAGGGGGACACCTCAACGTTAAAATATATTCCACTATATCCTTATACCATGAGGATGGGAGGTACTTGACATGTGTTTTCTGAGCGGAAGATTCTATGCCTTGGTGTGCACCCGTGTCCTCTTATGCCTCTCCTCTTGTCATAGACATATTTATTCCCAGAGCTTAACAGTTGGATTCAAACAAGATTTTTTCCAGCCCCTGGCCTCTGATGATTTTAGTAGGGTTTATCTCCAGTTCATACTCCTAGATTCTGGCTATCCATTTGCCCCTCTTTCCTTCAATGTCACCCTATACCAGAATATCCTTCATTGCTGCAGTGGGTACATAAGTTGTTATGGCTGATTTTAACACATATACCCGGAATGCCTTCAACGAATTGATCAAAGTGTAAGCTTGCTTCTCTAGGATATCATATTCAAGTTTAGCATCCCTCAGGAATTGACTGAAAAACACAATGGCCTATTCATGCCCATCAGTATCTTTCTGTAAAAGTATTGCAGCTACTGTGTGAGGAGAAGTGAAGGAGAAAATCATGAACGAATTCCCATAATCAGGACTTGCCAGTACTGGAGCTTCTATAAAGGCCTATTTGACCTTGTTGAAAGGGTCCCTGGACTCAAGGGTCCATCTAACTTTAATATTCTTCTTCAGCATCCCAATGATGTTGCGGAAAATCTCGGCATAGTTGGGAATGAACCTTATGAGGAAATTGATTCTTCCCAAGAACACCTATACTTCATTTTTGTTTCTTGGCAGGGGAATGTCGTTTATGACCTCTACCCACTTCAGGTTGATTTTCACTCCTACCTTAGTTACTATGTGCCCCAACAAATTTTGCTTCCTCCAAGGAAAACATGGATTTTTGAGGATTCAGAGATAGGCCATACCTGCGGCATTTATCAAAGGTCCGTCGAAGGTGCTCTATATGTTCAACATCACCCTTCAAAAATACAGTGATGTCGTCTCGGTAGATCACCACAAACTTGTTTTTCTCTCCTATGAAAGCAATGTACATCACCCGCTGGAATGTGGCACCGACGTTTATCAGGCCAAAGGGCATTTAGGAGTACTGAAGGTCCCCCAAGGTGTAGTGAACACCATCTTATTTTTGTATTTTGATGGCACTGCCACCTGATTATATCCTGAGAAGCCATCCATCATGGACATGCGGGAGGATCCCACCACCTTCTACAAGATGTGGTCCATTTTCGGTAGGGGATAGTTATCTTTGAGTGAGGCTATGTTCAGATTGCAGAAATCCACACAGAGCCTAATTTCACCATTCTTATTTCTAACAAGCACCAGGTTCGCCACCCATTTAGAGTATCTTAGAGGGACAATGATCTTGTCTTGCAACAAATTATTTATTTCCTTTTCAATGGCTGGGAGAAGAAGGGGATTGATCTGTCTCAAATTTTTCTTATGAGGCTTGGAGTCCTATTTGAGCGATATCTTGTGCTATCTAATATTAATATCAAAATTTTTCAGATCTTGGTATGACTAGGCGAAGACATCACTATATGACTGAAACAACCTGAGGTACTGATATTCGTTTTATTCAGGGACCCATTTTGACAACTTTACCACCTTTGGGTCTTCTTCTATCCCAATTTTCACATCCCTAGCATGCTCATTGAGGGTAAGTTTGCTGGGATTCATCGAGATATAATTATTATCAAATAATCTCTCCAATGGCACAAGACCCCTGGGGATGAAATTTCCCTTTAATTGCAGAACACGGTGCTCGAATAATGTCTCTTCCCATCTGGATTTTTTCTCCTCACTGTCATCCTTTGGGACTGAATTGATCACGATTTTGAGAAATCACCCACCGTTTCCATAAAAAGTTGGACCTGCTCTTCATATTTGAAGAATTTCCAATGCTTAACGTTGTCCAGAATGGAGAGGCGGTATCACACTTCATCCTCATATATGAGCAAAGGGTTTTACGGGCAGTGGAAATTACTAGCAGCCACAGCTAGTGAGTCTGCTATTTTGTTCTTTTCCCTCCGCATGAACTGAATGTTAAAAGCAAAAAAGAAGTTCTCAAATAAATACCATACCTCATTCGTGTAAGCTCTAAGCCATGGGTGTTTAGTTTGGCATTGGCTCTTGATTTGCCTCACTACAAGCTCTGAATCTCCAAACACCTTGAGGTTCTATATGTTCATGTTCTGCGCTGTCTGAAACCCCAACAACAGGGCTTCATACTTAGCCATGTTATTTGTGGCTTCAAATTCTAGTTTAAAGGAGAGGGGAACCAAGCATCCTTCTGGTGATATCAAGAGTACGCTGACCCCGCTTCCCTCTTGTGTGTAAGCTCCATCAAATTACAAGGTCCATATTTCGTTTTCCTCTCTACTCATAAGATTCTCCTGGATTAGAGGACAAACCTTCATTTCTTGCAGGAAATTTTAGTCCTCCTTGAGCATATGATAAGAGAATTCACCCTCCTTAGTATTTAATGAATAATTTGTGGAACCATTAGATTTGGTGACTGTCTTCAAAAATCTGGACTCACGATATAATCATCTTTCCTCCCCACCGAATAATGGAATAATGGCATAGATGAGATCAAGTTTTATGGATCCTCCAATCATGGTACCCTAGGATTTGGACATCAACATTCCAAACCGAGCTGGGATATCAACCACAACAATGTCCATTACCACACTTTTGGCCAAAATATGGGCTAAATTTACTATCAAATATTTTATCATGCCCAAGCATTTCACCCTCTTGGAATCAAAAGAATATAGATCTTTATAAGGCCTAGTGATCTGCAACCCCAACTGCTCCATGAAAGACAATAACAACAGATTATGTGAAGGCCCAGAATCTAGCATGAAGTTATGCAATAACAAGTCATGTATAACTAGAGTTACATAGAATGGAGGAGTGGATGAATCCAAATGTTCTACATGGGGTCAAAAAACTACCATGGGTATTTCTTCTTGGAGATTGAGGCTGTCAGGGAGAGGGCCTATAACCTGGGGAAACATGAATTGAGAGACTTGGGCCTTGTATGAGGGTTGTTTTAGGAGCTCGATCAGGGGGACTGGGATCTTGACCTTTTCTAATTATTTCTGGAGGCTAAAGGCTGTGGGAGCTTTTTTTGTGATAACTTATTTGAATTCTTATTTGGAAGGGTTGGGAAGTTTCAAGGGTATAGCTGTGGATCTCACATTTTGGGGAGGATCAGAGCCTTGTTTCGAGGAGGTGGGCACAGAGGCTTTATGATGGCCAGAATCTTCTAAAGGCTTTTCCCCCTTACTGGCAGAACTAGAAGGGGTCTTCTCTCTTGATGTTGACTCTTCACCTTGTTCCTACACTTGGGTCCTCTTCCTAGAGGAACTAAGATCATACTTCCTGTGGATTTGAGCTTGCAGGAAATTCACAAAATTCCTACAGTAATTGTTAATATCTCGATCCTCTAGGGGAATTCATTCTCTTTTGGCTCTTATTTCAGGGCGAGTTCACCTTCTTCATCCTCTAATTAAGCGAGGAATTGGTCTTCCTGAATGTCTGTGACTTCCTTGGATTGTCCCTCCATTTCCCCTTCTAGGTATAGAGGAGGTTGGATGTGATCTTGCTGCTCTTTCCTTTCTCACTGCAACAACTATAGAGGGGGCTTCGAGTACTGGGGATTAAACCCATGTTTTGGAATCATTTGGTTAGGATGAGGAGGGGAATTCTTGGCCTCCAATTCAAGCTTCACCAACTTATTTGAGAGGTTCTTGATCAACTTATTCATCTGTTTGATTCTATACTCCTGTGGTTCCCTCTCGTGATTAGAGTTAGAAGCCTCCTCTCTACCCCTTCTTCTGGCTTCATTCTCCTTCTTGCCTTTGAATTTACCAGTAGAAGAAAATTTTTCTTCTACCTCTAGTGCATCAATCTGAATCTTATCTAGAGATGTAGACTTTATTTCTCTTAGGGTGAAACCAAAATCTGGTTCAAAAGATCCTACGAAAACCACCTTAGCAGCTGCTTGTGGAGGCTTTATTTCAACAGAAAAAATATTATAAAGCTTATTGAAACTCTTTATAAATTCTGTTACATCCTCATTGTGTCTCTTCTTGAGAGCATTGAAATCTGTAAGAACATATCCATGGTCCCTCTTTTCTCCCCATTTTAGTGTGAAGGAATTATCCATTTCTTCCCAAGTGGTGATCATGTGATAAGAAAGAGATTTGAACCATTTCCAAGCCTCTCCATCCAAGGATTGGACGAAAAGCCTCAACACCACATCTAGGTAATCTACGTTTACGTTCTCAGAAAAGGTGCATAATTTTTCAATATGTCTCTACGTAGAAGTATTATCTTCCCTGGTGAACCGAGGTAGGAGCTTTAGATAATCTTGAGGCATGTCATTCAATACTTGAGGTAAAGTCAATGGAGTATATTTATTGAGGAGGAAGCTAGGTACAACCATGAGGGGCGACGGAGGTAAATTTTGAGGATGAATTGGCTGTGGTATAACAGGTGTGCGTTGAATAGAGATTGATATATTGGTATGTAAAAAGATATGGAGTACTACAACTTCTTTAATTTCTTCAGCCTTGGGAGTAGGGTGCAAGGGAGGCAAAGAAATATCAGCGGATTCAACTTCGTTTTTTATGATTGAACTAGCTAAAGTGAAGGCTTTTGGAGAGTACTCAAGTATGCGGGTTGTGGTTCCAGGACCATAGATTTCAACTTTCTGAGATGAGGAAGGCAAATATTCTAGAGTAAATGAGGGAAGGTCAGCCTGGCTAGGCTATTTCTCCTTCCAGAATCTCCTAAATATAATCTTTTCAGGATCAGACACAAAAGCGATTTTCTGTTGGAAAGTATTTGATCGAGTATGAGGCATTTTGTAAGCCAAGATTATGACTGACTTGAACTTTAATAATAGTGGAGTTGCCAAGGTGATGGCTATGCAACTCTCAACCCTTCATGCTCACCTGATTTAGGGGTGAAGATAGTGTCGTATCCCAGGGAAAAAGTTTTCTAATTAGTTTCCCTGGCAACGGTGCCAAAAAGATGTTGTAGCTCCTAGAGACAAACTTGAGTTGTAAAAATATTAGTGCCTAGGACATCTTAAAATCAGAGGTTAAAAATGGAAAATTGTATAAATACCTCTAACAGAATATGGGTCATGAGAATAATGGATTTTTTGGTTTGAAAATGGAGAAGATCATTTGAGCCTGCTTTATGTGAATTCCCCAAACGAAGAGAGAGATTAGGAGGTTGTGAGGTTGATGGCGCTATTAGATGGGCCAAGAATAAAACAATGATCAGAAGCTTTAAAATGTGCAGAGGCATTGAGGAAGAACGAAGAAGAAAACCACAAGAGGCAGGCTTAAGAGATTTAAGAATCTGTCCCCTGCAACCTTAGAGGAAGTGGATATGAATGAGATATGGGAAACAACAAAGATTCATGGAGCACGAATTAAGGGAGTGCAACAAGCTTAGGACATGAGCATTAACACCTGGGCGTTATTGAGGCATGAATTCACAAATAAAATTGCAGACTAGCAACAACTACATTACACGAACCAATCAGAGTAGCATAGCAGGAAAATGATTACACATAAAAATGAGATTACTGATAACAGAAGGAAACAGATACATACTACTCATTGCTCCATCTGGAATCCAAATAACAACTTTGTATCATATTAATTTTAAACAACTCTCCCAAATATGTATTGCAGAGCATAGGGAGCACAATCATACAAAACTACAACAAAATTTTTCAAAATTCTAGAACCCTTCTTTAATCTTGGAACAAGCTACATATATAGTTCCCCTCGATGGTCTTATGGTACTAATCATTTATGATCGACCCATACTTATGAAATCAAAACATTCTACCTAACTTGCTGAGCATACTTTGAGCAATTACTTATGTACTGAGAGAATTAAAATAGGAATGGGGAAAAATTGAGATTTCACCAACAAAGTCATCAAAATTAAACAGAAAATAGAAAGGACATGGTCACCCATGGAGGCCAATAATGGGAGCATTCAGGACGGTATGGTGAGGATCATTCGTAGGAGGACAGAATGACTGTCATCATATGATTCCATCTATTGCTTGAAAACCTCTACTTCCTCAGTATGGTGATTTCCACTTAATCCATTATGAAGACGGCTGTAGTACTACCCGCACCTGGTTCTTTAGCAGAGATCTCCTAAGCAGACTGCATAAACCATAACTGCATGTTTCGCCTCAAAAGCCCATGCGGTGTTTTTGAATTGCAAAATGGGAACCGGATTTTGGAGGGGGTCTCAAGTGGTAAGCGGTATCGGAGAGGTGGGATGAAAAATGACGAGAGGACGAAACGTGGAGGGGTGGGAAATAATTGATACTGCCCATTTTGGACACCCCCCCCCCCCCCATGGTTAAAGTTCAAAAGTTGTGGGGAGTGCGAAACGAAACAAGGACCGTCAGATGAGGAGGGGGTGATTAGAGATGGAGGAAAGGTGGAGGAAAATAAGGAGAAGGAACTAGCGTGGCATGTTAGGTGGGACTAGACCACAACCCGCAGATCGAAAAATTTAAGGTTTAGTCTTAAGCGGAGGTGGTAAAAACTAAAATAAGTGAACTGCGAAGTGCGGGGGATAAGGTAAGTGACGTGGAGGGAAGGTGGGACTGTGCCTGCAAGTTGCAGATTTCAAGTTTTATAATACATAAATCGGGGGGTTAAATGTTATTTGTTACAAAGTGTGAAGTGTGGGGAGGAGTGACGTGGCAGGACCTAGGTGGGACCTCCCGCAGATCATATATTGCAAGATTTATAGGTTAGCGGTGGAGGGTAAATGGTAGGGTTCACGAAGGGCGATATGCGAGAATTTAGATGTCAAGAAATGTGAAAAGGAGAAAAGGTAAGGGAAAGGAAGAAAAAAAGGATTGCATGCGATTTTGTAATGCAGTAATGTTGGATGGGTCCCACCAAATCGCATCGGCTAACAAACAAGTTTAAGCTAAGTCTTAAGAGGTAAAAGCTAAAACTTGCGAGGAGCGATGTGTGATTTAATATCCACTGTTCATATCTCTACTCAAAATATGTGCTTTTGATCCTGACCACCTATTTTAACCTTTGCGCCTCTGCCCTGTGATTTACTTATAGGGACTGGCTTTCCATGTTATGTGTGGTCACATGCGAACACACTGGATCCTCCATTGCAAATGGTAACTATAATAACACAGTTTATGAGGGAATCTACACTGTAGGTGATAGAAATAGGTTGTCTTGGTGCCAAAATATGAAATAAAGTCCAATGACCTTCCTTGATGGCCTCCCAAATGAAAGAATGATTCCTCAACTGAAAACAATCTCAAAAGATGGCCCTACAAACCCTCCACTGCAACACCCTACAACACAACACAACTCTGAACAGAAACTGCGTTGTAGCTAAAGACTGAAGCTTGGCCTGATGCTGGAATGTGGACTATGTAGTTGAATAATACCTCTCTTGATCAAGCACTCAAAGTCCCCCAAGGATGAGTGTGGGATTCCCGCTCGGGAACACCCTTGTGCTAAACAACACAACAAACCCTAGTAAAGAACAAAAGCATGCATAGAAATGTCATCTGAAAAATCTAGATCTAAAAATATCAAAATCAATAATCATATAACATATCCTCTGTGGGTACCTTGCCCTTCCTTATATGATTTATGAGCCTTCTTACCTTGGGTCCCACTCATTAAAGTCACTACTCTCTTGGAGACTTTCTCCCATTAACTCTTGCGCTGTTTCACATTGATGATCCACTCTTTGCATAGCAACGCTGTTGATATGGTCAACATTGACCTTGTCCACATGATTTTTCCCCTGTTCACATATGGAGGTGCTTTATCCAACTATCAAAATTATCTCTTTTCACATTAAGAGGGATTTTATTCTTGCTAAAGAGATTTATGGGTCTCCCTACCCACTTATTCATCTATCTAACTAACAAAAGAAAAAATTAATATTCTAATTAGCTACATGCTAATTTTGGAATATTACAGTCCTCCCCTCCCAAATTTTTCTTGTCCTCAAGCAACTGAAAGGATAGAATTGAAGAACCCCCTCTCCTCCTCCTGTAGCATCCTCATATGATAAGATTCTCCAATGAACAAGATACTATCTCATCAATATATTCCCTAGTTGTCCTCCCAAGTGTGCAAGTTAGCCTTTGGTGGAAAATCCAAATGGCTATCATCACGAAGTAGTGGGATATCCATGGAGGAAACTATATGCTATCTAGAGGCCTTCTTGAGGCATGGAATTTGGAAAATATTGGGAACCTTCATTCCCATGAGAAGCTCCAATCCCCAAGCTAGCATCCACACAAAATGAGTCACCCTCCAACATGGTAACTCATAGAACAACTCCTCCACCTTTGCCTCCTACAATGTAGGTGGGCTGTATGGCTGAACATGATAGACCAAATTGTCTACCCCATGCTGTCTCTCTCTCCACTTATGATAAGTGCAGAGGTGCTGCTGATATTGGGCTGAAATAATGTTTCCTTCAAGAGGCAAAAAGGCAACTGGATCTTCAAAGACCCCCTATTTAGTTTTTTCCCAAACCATCCCATATAAACTCAATAGAACATCATCACAATATGGGATCCAAATGAGAAAGATACTGAAGGTTATTTGTGGTGCTGATAGGTACCAAAAGTTTCCCAAGTGGTTACAACACAATTTTTCTAACTGCTATTTTAGAACATCATATGGCAAGTTGTCTCCCAACAATTTTCTAGTTGTGCATGTCATCTCATCTACTAGGAAATAGTAAATGAAATTGTGTATCAACTGAGAATACAAATAATAGAACAACACTTGCCCCAAGCCATACAAGAAATGGCTATATCCATCACTGATGTTGGTATTAAGAACACCATGAAGCCCAAATATAAACTTTCCCTCTTGTGGAGAAATTCACTTTATATAGATGGCAAGAGAATTCAAATACTTTGTTAGATGATCAATAAGTACAAAAATACCTCTTACCATACACTGTAAGTAGGATGAAAATGAGGTCCATGGATGAGCCCTCCCATGAGAATCTCCTCATAGAGGTCTGAAATGTGAAGGGATGCATACTCCCCTTGGAACACTCCATTAATAGATACATACTCCCAAGTGACAATGTTGTTGGCCTTTGTGATAAGGCTTCTTTCATCTCATGACTCCATTATTTGACATACCAAATGCAAAATTCACAAATCATAATGTTGCTACATATGGGAGACTCCTTCCTATGTGGAAGTACCTCCTGATCCTCCAAATCTAAAGAGTAACCCCTTTTCACCATGATTATTCCATCCTCTACGCCTGAAATATCATGCAAAGTATGGGAGAAAATAAGCCCATACTCTCCCAAGAGTAATCAAAGCAACAACTTATCTTGTTTCTTCCTCATCTAATCATCAAAGTCATGGAGTAACATCATGATAGTTGACTTGTAGAATTCCCCATACAACGAAATATTCTGCTGCCATATCATGTGGGTGCCATGCAATGCCTCAAACCATAGCATACTCTTCATCATAGGATATGTCACATTATGGCCAAAATCTTTCAAGAGTAGCCAGAGCAGCCATGCCTCTTGCTGCCCTATGTCATAAATCTACAAGTGGATCACCAACCCCTTTCTTACCATCCACACCCATTCATCCAAATGTGGGTGCCTCCTACCATCATGCTCCAAATTTTTGTCCCTCCAATGGAGAATACCATCCTCCCAAATCAGATCACTATATTTACACTTCATGGGATGTTGAAGTGCAACCTCCTAGAGATCTCGAAATGAAGACCACTCATCAATGACTAAGTTGAACCCATAAGGATCCAAATACGTTGTAGGAAAAAACTCCTCATTGAGCTGTGATGTAATCATTAAGAAGGATCCATAAAAATAATGGGAGATATCATCCATCATAATATGTCCTCCATCAACCATCTACCTATCCACTGCTACACATGTAGAATGGTCATTGGAATGCTCCAATAATAGTTGGGCCCCAAAATCATCACTGCTACTCAATGACAACACTGCTGATCTCCATGATGGTGCATCTGCTGTTTCATGATCATGCACAATGTTGAACATACAATTATGCATTGGATCGACTATGATTATGATCATCCTATCCTCCAAAATTCTACACTCTAACCCAATGTGTTGTGTGCAACTCAACAATGAAAAGCCAGGATGACTATACATATTCTCCTTGAACTTGTCAAGGGTCCTCTACGTAGTGATAGTCTTCTTCTCCAAAGAAGCTATGTGATTTGACCCTAGGTCATGCATTTTCCATGATGGCTTGTTCACACAACCCTCCATATGATGTGCTGAAATAATAGGAAGTGGAAATGTTTGCATACCTTGGTTAAGCTTGGGAACATCTTGTACAACTACAAGGGTTCCTACCACCGGTGTAATGACTCCTCCAAATTCTGGTGATAATGATGGCTACTCGTCTACTGCTGCACCAACGCTGGTATAAGTATCCTCATCCTCATGCATCTCCTTAATAATGCATGGAACTCTAAATGTAACGAGATCAAGACCACTTTGCAATGATGCAAGTACTCCCAGAGCAAGTGGTAGTGGAAGTTGCTCTTCCTCTGGAATAATAATATGGACATATTCTTTTGGCTTCTTCGGTTTCTCCTTATCAAACTTCTTGACCAACCTTTGAGTAAAATTTGCATATGCAGTCACTCTTGCATGTCTCAAATGGCTGAACCACCAAATTTTTGTTTCACCCTCAAGGTGTAGCGCTACAATATCAACAAATTCTCTTTCTACCACTAGATGTAGCAGGAATAGTGTATATAAATTCCTTCTCCAAGCCCTTGTTGTGCATATGGATGACCCATAAAATGTAGAAAATAGAAATCTATTGTGTTTTCTCCTTCTATTGTTGCAAGGTATCCTCTCTTCTTTGAGCTAAATGAACTGTGGAGAGTTAGATTCTCCTTGAAAGCCCTTGATTGAGACTTGTGCTTTGCAAGATAATCACTTAGAATATCATGATCTAAGTTTTATCCATCTCCATGTATTTCACCTTCTTGTTCAAAGAAAGTGGACATAGTGGATCTCTTTGGAGCTCTATGCAATACCAGTTTCTTTTGCTGTTGATAGGAAGTACATGGACCTTCCTCATCTTGAAAACCTTTTGAAGTCTCATTGCATCTCTCCATTCTGATTTGCTTGACCTCCTTGGAGAGGTCCTTCATAGATCTAAAAGATATGAGACAAAAATAATTCCTTCCATCTTGTATATCTCTTCTTCTTCTTCTTATAGCATATTGGCTGAAAGTCACAGGCTGAGCCAAGATTATGCTTTGATACCTCTGTAATATTCCAAAATGGAAAAGATAGGAATATAGAAGAAAATACTGGAAATAACAGTGAATAAATAAATACACCATTATATGAGACAAATGTACAACCATATTATTAAATATATCATCAATAATAGGCACAAGATATTGAGGATCAAGGCTCTCAAGCAATAAAATACAAGCCTCCCCTACGCAAATATGTCAATACATGAGAAATAGCTGCTATACAAATGCCATGAGCCAAGACAACGTCGTTTTAGGGCATAAAATTCTTTAGGAAATATATAAAAATACATATATGTTGTTATATATCTCAAAGGTGCTAAGGATAGATATCTAAGCTCCCAAGCACATTTCCAAGACAACCCATAAAGGGTTTCCGGAAATACCGAAAACACAAAAATGTCGGAATGCAGCCTTAGGGCTGAATTGAAGCTGCAACTAAATAATTGGAAGGAGGTGGATAAAACTAATATGAAATGTATATATTTCCTCCAATAGATCCTCCAAGTGAAAGGCTGATCCCAACACTGAAGATCTAACCCTCCAAATCAAGCACATAATCCTCCACTGCAAATGCTCACTAGAATAACGCGGTCTATGAGGGAATCTGTGATGTAGGTGATAGAAATAGGTTGTCCTGGTGAAAAAAAATGAAATAAATCCCAAGGAAATTCCTTTATGGCATCCCAATGGAAATAATTCTTCCTCCACTGAAAACAAACTCAGAAAATGGCCCTACAAACCCTCCACTTCAACACCCTGCAACACAACACAAATCTGAACAGAAACTGCGGCTGTAGTTGAAGACTGAAGCTTGGAATGATGCAAAAATGTGGACTATGAAGCTCAATAATACCTCTCCTGATTAAGCACTCGAAGTCCCCCGAGGATGAGTGTGGGATTCTTGCTCGGGAACACCCTTGTGCTAAACAACACAACAAACCCTACTAAACAACAAAAGCATGCATAGAAATGTCACGTGAAAAATCTAGATCTAAAAAGATCAAAATCAATAATCATCTAACATATCCTCTAAGGCTGCCTTGCCCTTCCTTATATGCTTTGTGAGCCTTATCACCTTGGGTCCCACTCTTTAAAGTCACTACTCTCTTGGAGACTTTCTCCCATTAACTCTGTGCTATTTCACATTGATGATCCACTCTCTCCATGCTAGCGCTGTTGATTTGGTCAACATTAACCTTGTCCACATGATTTTTCCCCTGTTCACACATGGAGGTGCTTTATCCAGCTATCAAAATGCTCCCTTTTTACATTAAGAGGGATTTTATTCCTTCTAAAGAGATTTATGGGTCTTCCTACCCACTTATTCATCTATCTAATTGACAAAAGAAAAAATTAATATTCCAATTAGCTGCACGCTAATTTTGGAATATTATAGATGAAGTTGAAATTGTTTGTTGATTGGTTGAAAATGATACTTGATGATTCTATCTATATGGTGTTTTAGAGATTTGTAATCTAACGAAATACTTCCGAATGTATCTATGCAATTCTGTGACTGATTCAGATTAAAAAATTCCAAAATATGGGATGTTGAGATCTGTACGTACTTTTATTTTAAGAAAAGCACATATACACACAAGTTGCCTTAAGTGAAGTTGCATATATATTTTTTTAAATGAATGATCAGGGCTACAGTTGATTCAATGTGTTGATTCAATATTCAAGGTTATGTTATGATATTCTAGTTACAATGACCTCATTGTTCTGTTTGAATTGAGTTGGTGATTGATTAAGTGATTGTTTGCTTCAGAGGTTGGTTCAGTATTTGCATGGTTCAGTGATTGATTGGTTCAATGGTTTTTTTCAGTAATTGGGTGAATTTTTTGGGTATAGTGATCAGTTTCTTTTTGATGCTGGGCTTATATGATGATAATGGGTTCAACATGAATTATTTGGTGAAAAGTGGCCTACAATTTGTGATGTATTGAAGCACATAGATCCAATGTGAAAATTTATGAAACATGGTCCAAATATGGTGATGAGGGTTGTAGCCATCAGTGAGGAAGTTAAAGCTTCCTTCCAGTAGTAGCTGGTGAGTCAGATTAGGGGGTTGAATATCCCTTCCAGTGGGTGCTGGTAAATGAGATAAGGGGGTTGGAACTTCCTTCCAGTAGGAGTTGGAGAACGAGTGAAGGTTGTAGCTTTTAACATGTGGGTGCCTACATATTGGGATGATTCTGCACCAGTACAAGAATGTAAGAAGTTTTTCATAATAATAAGATTGAAGATCGAGACGACAACAACGATGGTTTTCTCCCACATAGGGTTTCCACTTTAAATCTTGGTGTTCATGTGTGTTGCTTATGTGTGATGGTTTAATATTTTATGACTACACATGTTTAATGCTTTCTAAATGTATGATGAATCAATGATGCACTGGTCTAAGTCAAGTAATTGAAGATTTCTCTGAATTATAAGTTTACTAGGTATACGCTAGTTTCCTTAATAAAATTCACGTACATACGCTAGTTGGATTCAGTAAAGTCACATACAGAATTCAGTAAAGCAAAAAATAATAGTTTGTGTGAGTTTTTAAATACTGATTCACCCCCCCCCTAGTATTTTTCCCAACATCTAATGGTCCTTTGCTTCTACTACTTACTAGAAAAGCTTCCTCTTCTTCTTCATTGTCCGAACTAGTTACCATAAGCCATGAGCTTCAACTATTTCTTCTTCTTGTGCTTCATTGATAGATGAAAATGCCTCCTCTTCTTCATCATCCGTAGACTCTTCATGTGATATTTCAGCAGGTGGCTGGGATTGAGATGGCTAATTCCTTTTTAACGGTATATAATATTTTCTTGAGTATTCAAAAAATTGATTTTTAATTTTAACCATCTCGTTTAACATTGTATTAAGCACTTTCTATAGTCCTTCCAAGTCAAAAGGGTCTTTAGATACCTTTTCCTTTGACTCATATTTAAAGGTCACTATGTTAGGATTTTTTCTTTCTTCAATGGCAGACTTCTTTTCAAGAGCTAGAACTCTTTTCTTAACATATAGAGCTTCTTTCATGTTATCTAAAAGTACTATTTTTTTAGCCCTATCTACAAACATCACAATATTTGAAGGAAGGGCATTGATATACCATTTAATAACATATGCCCTAGGTCTGGATGCATTTGGGATTTTATTCAATAAATTGTTGAATCTTGAATCATAGTATTTTATTTTATCATTTGAAGCAGTTTAATACTTAAAAAATCATGAATCAAGGTAGCAATTGTTCGATCATCCCCAAACTTATTCAATTTTTTTTCTTCATATGCATCCCAGTCTATGATTGATCCAGCTAGTAAAGAAAAGTACCGAGACCCCGCAGATCATTTAAATGTGTAAGGGAATAGTATACATACTACATCTTCCTCTAAACTCCATTGATATTAATTGCCAACATAAAATTGTGAAGGTGTTCCTCTGCAAGTAAACCATCTTTAGGAAACCATATTTTGGATGCTTAGGAAGAGGATGTAAAAGTGGTGTCATTGCAAATTCTCTTGGGTTATTCCATGGATCATTTTTTATGGTATGAATTACCCTAGGGTTTGGGTTGAGAACCCCAACAAAGCAAGAAGCATACAACAAGAAGAAGTAAACAAATTTACAATCCTAATGCTTAAACTAGTAATATAGGAAGAAGAGGTTGTACTTGCAAGTCCTACGTTTGATGTCATATAAGACGAATGAACATCTCCATGAGGGAAACAAGGGTTTCCACAATTTGGGAAGTGCAGGAGGCACATGGATAAATCTGACTTGATTAGGGACTAAATGGCTATAATATCAATACCTGCCTCTCTCCCCCTTTAAGGCCTTCCCATGAGGTGTATTTATACCACCCAAAAATAGTTGTTTTAGTTGGGATACAGTTAGGCAATCAACTTCTGTAGGTAGTTTTCTAGTGTAACCAATAAACCCCACCTAGAAAATAGGGAATTATATATTTTTCATATTTCAAATATATACGCGGGTTGGGTATAACTGGACCCGCGTGCGTACATGCTTTTGAGAGGGAAGAGTGACATATGGAATTCAAAATAATTTTTTTTAAGTAAAGGACCAAGTATGAAGGGAAAAGGCCGCCCAAGACCATGACTTAGAGCATCAAGTATACAGAGGTGGAAAATGATGCTATAACAGATGCCCCCTAAAATATGAGGTCAGAAGGGGTACATGATGGTTGAAATGTATTAAGTGTATAAGAAGAATCATGCGAGGAATTGGGAGGATTTCACCATATTTCATCATGCCAAAATCCAATGAAAGAGATCAAAAAGTAAGCTCACGTCTAAGGTGAGCATACCCATGCTCAGTGAAATTAAAGCATGTCCTCATATAAAGTATGGAGAGGATCCAATATGTATACAAGTAAAAAAATAAACTGCAAAGTACATAGTCGATCATCTGATCATGACCTCAAAAAAGTACATATCAAGGTCATGTCATTGTATCATATATAGAAGAACTGATGAATGCTGCTAAGAAAGATATCTGATCATTGAAGTCATAGAATTGAATCTTCAAGTACCGAATCATAAAAAGTGGAATAATGGTACTGCACGCAACTCAGGTGCCAACATATAAGATGCTGCTATGATGAACTACAACATATAAGGTGGATGGTGTCACTGGCAGAAAACTGAAGGAGCTGTCAAATGAACCAAAACACATTGATGCAAACCTAAGGTCCTCACTGATCACCATGGTACATTTCTACACTATGGGAATAAATGAGTTGAAGTCGACCATGTGGTAAATCGTTTGATTACCGGTCATTGTTGTATATCGTTAAAAAGCATGAGACGACTCACCGATACTAATGATGAGAGTCAAGGTACCCTAGTACAATCTAACAAGTGCAAATGAATGAGGTGGGGTCAAACAATTGAGAGAATCTACCAATAAGGAGACATTGATGTATTCTTACTGTCGATAGTGAAGGAGGTTGCCACTAATGACTGTAAACCCTAAGGTATTGAAAAAAGGACTCTAGAAATTGTTCTCAAAGCAATGTGTCGGAGTTGATGGAAAAATATATGCTGCATGGAAGGCATTAAGGCATCCCACATCAATCCAGCATGAGTGTAACCCATCGGCCAATAATTTGGAAGGAATTAAATGAATAAAGATGAAGTAACCAACCTAAAGCACGTTTATGATGTACACAAAATGTAGCTAGCGCATGATAGAAATCCTCTGAACCAACCTATAATGAAATTTGATACATATGCAAGGAATGCACCAATAGGCTCAAATGGAAACAAGGGTACTGCACAAATCCCAATGTGTGATAATGAAAGCTGACGTTGAACACAAGGGAAACCACTAAGCTAAAGACCCATGATTTTGGTTGATTTTGAGCACAAGTTCACCTATCAATGATGGAAATTGGGCTAGGGTGCAGCTCTAGGCCTACTCTTAGAGCAATTTGTCGAAGTCGATAAGAGAAAACCCTCCAACAAGAAGTCAATGGAGAGCTTCTTAACTAGCACGAGCAAAGGCCCAAATAGTTGATATGATAGAACATAACTCTGATAGGATAGGTATGGCCAACTGAAAAATGAGTCAAGAGAAAACACAAAAAGGCCGACTTAGTTTTACTTCCCTTGAACAAAATCAAGACTCAAATGTGACTATATGGAAGCATATGATAAATTTGTATAAGATTTTTATGCAGGAGGCATGAACAAAACCTCCATATGATTGGAATAGATATGATCCAGGTGGATATTGGTGGCCACCCGCCTATTCCACTTGGGGCCCCACCATTGTCTCTTTTAGTTTTTTAGTTTTGACATGACTTACTCTTTTTAGCAGTTTTTCAGGTCCTGAACTTCCCAAGCTGTTTTGAGGCCCTAAACGACGTTTTTTGGGAAAAACAGGAGCAATATGGGTCCATGGAGTGATGCTTCTCACACCAAAAGTTTTAGTCCTTGGATAGATCTTTCTAACAAGGTATGTGCACATCAAACAGAGATCGCATGCCAAATTTACATCCCTAGAAGTTGAAACACCAATTTACCCAAATGGGGCCCATCGTTTTGGCACTTCATCTCCTAGGGTTAGGGTTTTAGATGTTTATGGTTTTCCAATGTTTCTAAATAATAAATAGGCCCTCAAGCCTCATTGGAACAAAATTCAGAGGCCTGTATCTGCCACATATCTTCTCAGAGTTAAGCTACCAGTGCCCTATCTAGTTTATTTCCATTATGTATGTAAGAAAATTCCAGTTCTTTGATATTAATTCCGCTGCATCTTTGTATTTATTGTTATATGTGTATTCTATTTCGTTCCTGCATAAATCTGGATTAGTGGTATCAGAGCAGTTTGCTTTTTCTCGATCCTTCTTTGCATGTCTCCAACGAGGTCGGGGTATAAGGACTTAGGGCTCGATCTAGTGGAACCTTTGCAAGATCAGCCTCACAAACCTCGATGACCACCCATGGGGGACGAAAAGAAATATGAGGGAGCAAGAGATCCTATCAAAATATTGCTCGAGGAGGACCTAAAAAAACAAAGGAACACGATGATGGATAAATTTTCCCAGATCCTTCAACGACTGACCACCGAAGGCGCATCTGCATCGAGTAGCCACTCTGGAGGAGCGACTCCCTTTAAGGTACAAGTAAATTTTGACATTCCCATATTTTAGGGCCAAATAGATGCAGATGCCGTAGATAGATGGTTGAATCTATTAGAAGGATATTTCTCGGTTCATGACTTTTCCGATCGAGAGAAGATTATTTTTTCTCTCCTCAAAGCTATCCCCCATGTCAAGGACTGGTGGGAAACATATTGTGAGAAAAAGGACGAGACAAAACCCTCTCTGTTCTCAGCTGTACCCACTTGGAATTCTTTCTGAGACACCATCAAGAAGAAATACTATCCCGTGGGGAGCTATGAGGACAAGTACATACAATGGACCACACTGTGGCCGAAAAGGGATCAAGATGTGCATGAGCTGATGAATCTATTCCATACCCTGCGCACAAAGTTAGGTATCAAAGATTCAGAGAAAAATTTGGTGCTAAAGTATCGCAGTTGTCTGCACAGATACATTCAGGAGGAAATGGAGTTCCTCGACATCTCCTTGCTTGGTACGGCATACCGGTATGCTACCAAGATTGAGCAGAAATTCAAACAGAAGAAGCGAGAATTTGGATCTACGAATCAAAAGCAAGGGAAATCTACCCCCAAATCGCAGAACAAAGGACAAAGCCAAGGCATGGTGGCCCAAGAATAAATGTCAAAGCCAAAATCAAAGAACAACACCGTGAAGACAAAGAAGGACACGAGAAAGTGGTGTGAGTTCCATAAGAGCTCCACTCACAACACAAGTGAGTGTCGGGCCAAGTAGTCGCTGGTGGCCAAGATGAGGGCTTCTGAGGCAGAGGCATGCTCTAATTCTGAATCTGAACCTAACAAGGGGAATGAAAAATTGAAATATATTATTTATGCAGAGCCCAATGCCACTGTTGCCACTGCAAAGATCCAGAAGGAGGAACCAAAAGATTCAGAGGAGGAGGAGCATCTCTTCCACTCCCAGATTTGGATAAAGGGTTCCCCACTAAAGTTCATTTTCGACAATGGGAGCTAAAAGAACCTCATTTCAGCAGATGTCGTGAAGCAGTTGGGCTTGTCGACCACAGCACACCCAAAACCATACACCATCGGGTGGCTTCACCAAGGACAAGATCTCCGCGTCAGCCAACAGTGCCACCTTCCCTATAGCATCAAGCCCTTCACAGATGAGGTATTATGTGACATTAATCCTCTTGAGGTTTCTGATGTATTATTAGGCCAACCATAATTGTGGAAGCGACATGCTATGTATGAGTCCTAGCCTCACACTGTTATTGTTACTTTGGGAAATAAGCTGTATAGGATACAAGAGGTACCATCGCTTGTCGCTATCTCTTTGGTTACTGAAAAAAAATGCTGTAAGCTCCTTTCCCAAACCAGGAAATTTATTTTCCTGATGATTTTCCCCCAGGGCAAGAAGAAGACTGTGGCCACGACCTCTAGATAGGGCTGCTATGCATGACAACAACAAATGGACAAGGTTGTGGAGGAGTACAGGGACATCTTCACCTCACCCACAAGGGTTCCTCTACATTGTCACGTCAAGCACACCATTGAGATGATCCCAGGTGTGCCCCTACCCAATGGACCAATCTATCCGTGCTCTGTTATGGAGAAAAATAAAATCAAGAGGCAGATTCAGGAGCTGCTACATAAAGGTCACATTCGGCGAAGTTCATCACCCTGTGGGAGCCTGATCATGTTGGTACAAAAGAAGGATGGGACTTGGAGACTCTATATTGATTATCGGGCGTTGAAAAACATCACTGTCCAGAATAGGTACCCAATCCAATGGATTGATGACCTTCTAGACCAACTCAAAGGTGAAAAATGTTTCAGCAAGATCGACTTGAAGTCTGGGTATCACCAAGGACCAATCAAACCCTCCGATGTGTGGAACACTTCCTTCAAAGCCAAGGAGGCCCTTTTCGAATGATTGGTCATGCCTTTCAGGTTGATGAATGCTCCCGCAATATTCATGAGGTTGATGGACGACATCTTGTGGCCATTCACCAACTCATTTGTAGTGGTGTACTCAAATGAAATTCTGATCTTCAGCTAGACTTGGGAAGAGCACCTCCACCACATTCGACAAGTCCTCCAAACACTGCGGAAACACAAGTTGTGTGCCAATTTGGAGAAGTGCACTTTTGGCATGACCTAGGTTCAATATCTGGAATACCTTATTGATGAAAGGGGGTGCATGTGGATCCAACAAAAATCCAAGTCATTCGGGATTGGCCAGCCCCACCCACTCTAACAGAGCTTCGTATCTTTCTAGGTCTTGCTAATTTCTACCACAGGTTCATGTTGGGATTCCCTAATATCACTTGGCCCTTGAGTCAAGTCACCAAGGGAGGAGCGAAAGAAAAATTATTTTGGTTGAAATCTCAACAGAAGGAATTCATAGAATTGAAACATCGCCTCTGTTCTGCCCTAGTGCTCACATTACTAGACTTGCAACAACCTTTTGAGATCGAGATATATGCCTCTGACTATGCTATTGGGGAAGTTCTTACTCAATAGGGGCATCCAGTGTTATATCACAGTGAGAGATTGTCTGACACAGTTCGCAAGTACCCCACTTATGACAAAGAAATGTATTCCATTGTGTAGGCTTGTTGAGAATGGAAGCATTAAATTTTGGGGAAGGAAAAAATCATCCACACAGACCACTGGCCCCTGCAGTTCATACATACACAAGGGAAGTTGCAGAACTATCATCATCAGAAGTGGTCCACATATCTGCAACAGTTTCATTTGAACATCAAGTAAAAGAAGGGTAGAACCAATAATGTTGTAGACTACCTTAGCCGACCACCGATAGTGGCGCTAACCACTGTTCTCAAGTCTTATGGGAAAGAGAATTTTGATTGGCCGCTTCTCTACGAGAGCAATCTAGAATTCGGCCACACATACAAGGCACTCTTGGGGGGTACACAAGTTCCAAAATTTCACCTCCAAGATGCACTGTTATGTCACCTAGGACACCTTTGTGTTCCTTCAAGTGAGCGTGCCAAGATGATATGGGAAGCACACTGCAGTCAAGTCATTGGGCATTTCGGTGGTAGTACTGTATAAGTATTTCTATTGGAAAAACCTTCGACAGGATGTCGGGAAGTACATCAGATCCTGCACTGCTTGCGTCATTGCCAAACCGACCATCAAGAATCAAGGCCTCTATTCTTCGCTACCTACCCCTAGTCGACCTTGGGAATCCATATCCATAGATTACATGTCGGGCCTTCCTTCTACTAAGCATGGAAACAACTATGTTTTCGTGGTCATCGATAGATTCTCAAAGATGGAAATTATGGCGGCCTGCAAGAAGAATATCACTGTTGAAACCACTTCTAAACTCTTCTTTGAACAAGTGTGGGTTCACTTTGGAATCCCATAGTCTATCATATTAGATCGGGACAGTAGGTTCCTCAGCACATTTTGGTCGAGCCTCTGGTCAATGTTGGTCACCAAGCTCACCAAGTCCACAACTTTCCATCCCCAAAATGATGGCTAGACAGAGGTTGTCAACAGGATGATTGTACACATTCTGCGCATGTACAATTCAAAGCATCCACGCACGTGGGATGAGAGCCTCCCCTATGTAAAACATAGTTATAATCAGGATCTCCACAGCTCAACCAACCATAATGCCTTTCAGGTGGGCTTGGATTCCAACCACTATGTCCCATTGACGTAGCCATGCCATTTGCAGCTACTCAGGCCGATTCGGATCATGTCCAGTTTGAAGCTAACAAAGCGAACAACTTCATCGAGCACATTAAACACATCCACCAATAGATTCATGACATATTGGACAGATCCAATGCTAAGTACAAGCACCGACATGATCAACATTAGGTGCCACACAACTTCCAGGTGGGCGACAAAGTGTGGCTACATTTGCAGAATGAGCGCCTCACTAGACCCCACCGCAAGCTTCAGCCTCTCCAATATGGGTCATACACCATCACCAAGGCTGTAGGGAACAATGCCTTTGAGCTCAGTATTCCGCCATTCCTTGGCCTACACCTAGTATTCAATGTGGACTGCCTTTGTCCCTACTTCCCACCTCTACTAGACACCTCTGACATTGCAGAACAACTCACACCAACAGAGTTAAAACCAGACTGCATGGAACATGCCACCACATATTGCATCATGAACATGAAAATCAAGAAGAATCACCAATAGAAGATCCAACTGTATCAGGTTGTCAAAGCTGGCCAACTCCTGCACCAAGGCAAGTGGTTCACCAGGGAGCAATTTCAACAAATGTTTCCTCATCTCATGGAGGAAATAAACACAATGGGGATCATTTCTTCCTAAGGGGGGGAGTAATGATCTAGGTGGATATTGGTGGCCACCCGCCTATTCCACTTGGGGCCCCACCATTTTCTCTTTCAGTTTTTTAGTTTCGGCACGACTTACTATTTTTAGTAGTTTTTGGGGTCCTAAACTTCTGGAGCCATTTTGAGGTCCTAAACGATGTTTTTTGGGTAAACCAGGAGCAAAATGGGTTAATGGACTAATTTTTTTCACATTACAAGTTGTAGTGCATAGATATATCTTTCTAATGAGGTATGGTGTGCTTCAAACAGAGATCGTATGCCAAAGTTACGTCCCCGGGAAGTTGAAACACCAATTTACCCAAACGGGGCTCATAGTTTTGGCACTTCATCTCCTAGGGTTAGGGTTTTGGATGTTTAGGGTTTTAAATTGTTTCTAAATAATAAATAGGCCCTCGAGCATCATTGGAACATAGTTCATAGGCCTATATCCGCTGCATCTTTTCTCAGAGATAAGCTACCAGTGCCCTAGCTAGTTTATTTCCATTCTGTCTGTAAGGAAATTTCAGTGCTTTGATATTAATGAAATGAAGTATTATTTCCAGTGCATATTTGTATTTATGGTTATATGTGTATTCTTTTTCATTCCTTCATAAATCCGGATCAAGATAACCAACCAGGGGAGTACTGAATCAATAATAAGGTTATGGTTGTCCTAAGTCAAACTAAAGCCCATCCCAATGGATAAAATACTTTGCTTTTTGTGCTTAGTTCAAGGGCGACACAACTGATTCTAGCTGCCATCAATCATGGAAGTAATGTCCCATTCCCACTCTTTTTTTTGTCTTTTTCATATTAAAATCCTGAAAAAGAATAAAATAATTCCTATAGGATAGTGGAAAGAACGAGTGTTGGGATACAGATGCTATAGTTCTTGGGGTTGGAACAATCCTATGCTCAATGCAAGGTGGCGAAATTGGTAAATGACGCTCAAAGGAATGTTCTCTCCTTTGGAAAAGGGTGTCAAGTTGTAGATGCTAAGTGATTGCAAGGCTGATTTTGTAGAAAGACATGGTAAAAAAGTGGCTTATACACGAGTCCAAGTGAAGTCAGATTAAGGCCAAAAGATACAAATATTCAACATGCAATGCATCAAAACAACTCAACAAGAGGGAGCCTCTAGGGTATAAATCTAGAAATACAACAAAGAAGAAGGAGAATGAAGCTTCATTGCAAATGTCATGGTGGGACTAAAGAGGACTCCCGAGCCTCCACAATTTTGCAGCATGGGAAACATATGCTAGCGATGATATAAGAAGGAGTCCCATGTAAAGGATAGCTCTACCATCATATCATGATTTTATAAGTTGGCAAGTGAAAATGGTTTTAATAATAATAACATGATGGGGTTGAACCTATGATAAGATATCACAATATGGAGGCTATAATGCAGAATGCAACAGAAAAATGGTTTTCCCTAACCTATATGGTCCTGAAAAAAAACCTATCCCAGAACTTGAAAGCCAAAAAGGTCATAAAGTTTAATGAATTGAAAAAATAGACACAAAATTTATAAAAGTGGGTTTTTGAATTTTTTTGAAATTTTAGTATAAATGTACCTTTTTGACTTACATTTGTAATTTGTGCATTGGGCATTTGGAGAAAAAATCCGTAGAGAAAAAAACCAACAAATTCAGTCTGCCCAATTTCTCAGTCAGATCACCACGAATCTTCCAGGTAATCCCTTCAATCATATTATTAGTGAATTTAATAATCATTTCAAGTAAATTTCAAATTATTTGACCGTAGTAATTCCATTTTTAGATTTACCCTCTGCATATATGCGGGTTGGGCATATTGAAGCCGCGTGTAGATGTGATTGTGTATGAAAGTAACCGGCGTATGCACAGTGCAATTTTTTGAATCCTTATTTTGGAGAGAAAGGGAACACGGTGCCATTGAAAATGAAGTGATGGAAGATCCTTTGGCATTGGATTCCCTTAGAGGATGCAGTATATTAAAATTATTCAAAATTCCAAACATGAAGACAAATACAAGATTTCTTGAAATGCTCGTCAATTACTGGGATCTTGAAGAGGATACCTTTATGATTGATCAAATGCATCTAGGGATTGAAGAAAAGGATATATACTTCATCATTGGACTTTATCGAAGAGGAGAGCCAGTAAAATTGCAAGGGAAGGCGCCAGGAGGTCTCAATGTGGATGACTACATTCACCTCTACAGTTCAAAAGATACCTAGAAGGTCATTACTCAGATCCCAATCAGAGATGTAGAGGGACTACAAATGAGAATACTTATTTTCACAATTGTTTGAGTAGCTGGATCAACATATTTGCATCAAGATTCACGAGCTATAATGAGTTTTGCGACATATTTCCTAACCACATTATATGACTGGTGCACAACTTTACTGACCGACCTGAAAAAGTAGTTGACTTCTATTCAGAAGAAAAAGAACAAGCACTTTCTATATGACACAATCCTTTGCACTTTATTTTTTGAGAGATTACCTGGTCTTCGACCTAAGGTGATTTCAACGATTAGCAACCCAAGAGATCCACACATAGCAAGGTGGGTTGATTTGATGAAAAGACTAGGGGGTGACGAGGTCCCTAAGACTACCTTTGATGACGAGTTCTTCCTTTGGTGGTGAGAAAAAGTCATCAACATTGAGGACTACCCCTACGTAGGTATGGACTTTAGAGCAGACCCAAATCTGCCACTTCCACCCGGTGCTATATGGGGAGAAATTGGTAATATTGTTTTTATGATTTTTGATATCATTTGATTTTTTTGGATTTTCAAAAATATAAAATGAATTTATTTTTTATAGGATAAAATTCTGAAAAAATTATTGATCATGACACAAATGTGGGACCAGTAAGACTTGAGGGTCTGCCAAGGCACAGGCTCCACAGAAGAGATGCGGAAAATACCACAGATGACACTGAGAGGGTCCTTCATGCCATACAAAGGAACTTGGAGTGTTTAACCCGCCAGGTGCATATAGATGCAGTGGAGGATTTTCCAGAGGCTATGCAAAGGGACGTGGTTGGTGTACCACGGGATTGGGTGTGACTCTTCTGACGTGTGGCAACTGCCATAGTCTTCTTCCAGGATGATCATCTAGGGCAGGGCCCTCAAACATAGATTTTAGGATGACTTGATTTTTTTTTGGAATAAACATGATCGAGCATAAGCCCTAATTTTGTAGGAAATGCTGTCCTAGTTTTGTATAAAATTTTGAACATATGAATCTTATCTATATACAGATACTTTTGTGATGTGACTCTCTCATATATACAAATGATGATTGGTGATTTTTAATGTTTTTAATGTGATGAATGAATTATATGCCAGTCTAATGCTTGATTAGCTAATGAATCAACAAATGTGTTTTCTGACCATGGGATATGCATAAATGTAATGAAATGAAATGATCTCTGTAATAAATGTACTCTCATAAATTGGCGATATAAATAAGGATCACTGACATGAAAAATTTTATTCAATTAAGACACCACCAATTGTGAATCCAAGTGTACTACTAATGAACCAACACCAAGAGATATTGCTTCAGACAGTAGATTGAAAACAACAATATTTTTTGCAAGATTATTCGAAGCAGGACCAATACATATGCCTCTTGAGATTCACAACTAACTAGATGGATAGTAAATTACCCAAGTCGCGAAAGCCAAATTCCGGGTATGTCAACTAGCACCATTAGAAAATCATAAATATATCATATGATCCATAAATACTTGCAAATGCATATCAAAAACATCAAATTCACGATGAAACCGATAGACATATATGAACAAAAAATACAATATGTACAAAACCAAATCAAATACTAGGCAGAAGCCTAGGCATAATACTTCTTAAGATAGAGACCATTTTTGGGCTCCACCAGCTCGTTTCCATTAAAATAAACCAATTCATAAGCTCTCTTTTTTAAGACTCTTTTAACGATAAGGACCATACCACATGGATTTAAACTTGCCTACCCCAAGGCATCGTTTTCCTGATCATAGACCAAGAAAAGGTCACATTTAGAGAAAACCCTAGGTTGCACATGCTTATCATATTGAACCTTCACCATTTTCTTATGAGCTTCGTTAATTGTGGTTGCATCTCGACGCTGCTCATCAAGAATTTCGAAATAAACAAGGCATCCTTTAATATTGGTACTGTCTGGAAGAAGTTCAACAACTAGCTTAAAAGAAGGAATTTCACATTCCACACGAAAGATTGATTCCAACCCATAAACCAGTTGAAAAGGAGTGAAATCAGTTGTAGTATTAACAAACATCTAATATGCCCAAAGTGCAGGATACAACATAGTGTTCCAATTGGATCGAGATTTATTTATTTTCCTTTTCAGGATAACCTTCAAGGATTTATTCAAAACTTTGACTTGCCCATTGGCCCGAGGATAATAAGGAGATGAATGAGATCCTAATGGAAACCTAACTTGAGAGCCACTTCAGCCATCATGGAGTTTTGAAAATGATTGCCATGGTTAGTGGTGTTGTGGCTCGTTTGCATTTACTTTTGAAATATTTCTCAAAACACCAAAAATGAATATATGTTAGAAAAGGTAATTTTTTTTATGTCGAAAAAGAATTTTGATTTATATGTTGGTGTATTAAAATTATGTGTGAAGATGTGAAGGCGGACCAAGTGAGGCTTACTCACATGCAGAATAATTCAATATTTAGGCTGATTGATGCGTTTAGAACATTGCACATAAGTCAGGGTCGAGTCGGGCTTATTCACAAGCTCAAGAGAGACTAGCACTACAGAATACCAAATAAGCTCAGGAGGGTTACACCGTGGAGAAAAAAAAAATAGTAATCAAGATCGTTTATTCGTTAAAGGAACATATGCAAGCCTATTGCATGAAACTTTGTTTATTATCGAATAAATCGTATATATTTCCCGAAGGCAGAGAACTGGCGTATTTTCCTTAAAAGCTTAAGAGTTTTGGAAGAAGCGAAAAGGGGGGAAATCGACGGTCAGGTTCAAAGAGCAGAATTGAAGCGGAGAGATGGACGGTGGAGATCATATCACATAAATGAAAGTCATATGGATCAGAGGTTGTGAAGAGAAGATATGTGTCAGCCATAGGTTCCATTGCACACCGCATTCGGTAAAGGATACAAGTTTGAGATATGGTTAAACTTGAAAATATGCGATACGAAGAGCGACAAGTTTAAGATTTGGCGATGCGATGATTATCGCACATCGCATGTGATAAGATATTGCGACGATCGAAGGAATTGAAAATTGGAAAAGTTCCGAAGTGATGATGAGGTAAAGGTTATAAAAGCCGGTCTACGATGAGACCTAAAGTTGCGATATTACGAGGTGATGCGATCATGTATCACTCGTTGCAAGTTTAGGAGGAAAGGCACTAATAAATATGTTGTGAACACCAAAGAATGAAATGCGATGGAAAGACGGATGCGATACAATTCAACGGTTAAGTTGAACTTATTTAAAGTCCAAGATCATGTGCAGTTGCGTTGGTGTTACGAAGAAATGTGAACGTGGGCAATGGACTCAGGTATGTGACCCGACGCAGAGTAAAGGGAAATAAAAGACAGAATGCAATAGACACGAGCAAAAGAGGCATCTTAGGGAAGAAGGGAACCTGATAACCTCGGTTGAAACATAGATGCATAGGTAGAGTCGGATAAAGAGATCACATAGTGGCACTGTTGGAAACACAACAACTAGATCAATTCGAGCAATGATACGTTATAACAAAAATGTTCGAATACCACACCAGAAGTAGAAAAGACATGAAAACAAGAAAAAAAGTAAAATTTTGAACTATGGAAGAAAGGCAGTGCAAGGATGCCGATTTTTCAGGGAGACACATCAGTACTTCAGGGATATGCATCAACAACAAAACATATTCAGCAAAAAGAATAACCTTTCAAATTTTAATTTGTTTTCTTTGTCTATTAAGATCAAATCTATAGTGATGTCCTCAATTGCAATGTAATAAGTAGTTTAAGAGTTTAGGTATTCAAAGGAGTTTCAACAAATTTTGATAGTTATGAACTATTTTTGATGTATTTAAGAAATATAGAAAGAAAGAAGAAGGGTTTTGAGTTTCAAACCTATGGAAGTATAAAACTTTGGTATTTACTTTTATGTGGAATCAATGAAAGAAGTAGCAAGTTTCCTGCAACTGTTGATGGTGATTCGTTTTTCCTGTGTCATTTTGTGTCCCTTCTTCCTTGAATGAAGTGAAGTAATGCAACTTCCGGTATCTTAATTACATATGTGAGTAGGATTTAAATAATCTTAATTTGCGCTCCTTCACTCCAGCTCCTCTCCCTTCACAAACTCTCTCTGGAACTTAAAAAGTAATAGATTCTGTGATTACAACATATTAGTTTGAATTTCCTCTCTTTCCATAAATTCATTCTGAAATTTAGAGTGGTAGATTATGTGTTACAGCATATCATTTTAAGTTTCTTTTGCAGTTCTTCTTTTCCATTCAGATATCAACAGTTAATGGCATTATAGAGTCTTTCATTATACCAGATTGTTAAGGCTTTTAAAAAATTAGTTTCCAAAGGGATTGATTAAAGACCACTTGATATAATTACTTTGTGACACATTTCTAAAAAATGTCTTAAGCACTGATTCCTTTCTGCAGCCAAGGAATTGTCTCTTAAGATACAACAGTTTCTGGCACCGTTTCCGGGGAGGAAGAGACAAAGCTATTTTCCTTGGGTTTTTCACATTATTTCCTCTGGTTTTTCAGTGAGGAGGAAATATTTGGTTGTGTTTGTTATTCTCAGAATTCTGTCTCACAAAAGGCCTCACATGAGGTCTGATACCTCGCAGCAGAAGGTCTCTTCTTGTCAGACCCTGATTTATTGGTTTCTAAAAGGGTTAAGAAACCCAAAACCCCCTCAACACCTAGTCCTACACTGTCATCTCCTAGAAGTAGTTCTAGTAATCCTTTGTTTGAATATATCTCTGAAGTACTTCCTTTATTGGAAAAGATTCACCTTTCACACCATTTTATTTTCAAGAACCTAAGTTGGAAGAACACTCGTTTGAGTCTGTTTATTTTATTTTTACTCGAGCTCAATAAACTCCAGTTGCTGGCCCCTCTGCTATTTTCCATAAACCCATCCCCATATCATTTCTACCTCCACCTTCATTCATTTTCACAGCAGGTTCATCGACTACATCTAACCAAGAAACAATCAATCAAGGTGAAAACATGGCATCACCAACCTTTTTGTTGAACATATATGCTCCACTTAACCTTCCACAACCAATGAATGCAATGCATCAAGAGTATCTTAAATTACTCCCACATTTTACTGGAGAAGATGAAATAAATCCAGAACAACACTTGCCTATGTTTTGTAATTTTGCTAAAAATCTGAATGTAGAACATCTTGATGTTGTAATGAGGATTTTTGTTCAGTGTCTGGATGAAGAGGCTAGAAAGTGGTTTAAGGGATTTCCAAATAATTCTATTAATACATGGGAAGAACTAAAAAAATGATTCACTTAGAGATGGGGTGAAAAAAGGGATCATGGATATTCACTAACAAAATTCAATGCAATCAAAAGAAAACTAAATGAGAATATATCAGATTTTATCAAAAGATTCAATAAGTTGTATAACAGTTTGCCTGTAGAAATGAAGTCCCCTCCTTTTGGAGAAAAGGTGGTTTTTTCTGGGGCTTTTGAATTCGATTTTAGTTTCACACTTAGAGAAAGGAGATCCCCTACTCTAGAGAAAATACAGAAAGATGCTTTAGAGATTGAATCTAATATGATTGTAGCTGGAAAGGTGAAAGGGAAATAACCAGTCCAAGAGAAGGAGAAAGCCAAAGAAGAATAATCACAAGATCAAAGAATTGAAGATATGAAAAAGGTGATAAAAAATTTGTCAAATAAGCTAGTTAAGATGGAATTGGAAAGTCAAAACTCCAAAATACAAATACAAGAAAACCAAGGGGGATTTAACCCTAAATTCATAAGGCATCCTCTGCAAATTTTGCAGAGGGAAAGAAAATATCAAGACTAGGTTCAAGCACCATTGTATATGGAAGCAACACCTAGAGAGTCAGTAGAAGATGACCAAAGGGAAGCTAAAGATAAAATGTTTGATATGTACACAATAGAAGCTGATGAAGAGGAAGATTGTGAGGGAGAATATGCTAAAGTTGAAGTATCTTTTGACCAATATGAAATGGATGAATATTGTAGGAAATTCACAGATTTCATGAAAGCTGATTTGCATAAAACGTATGATTTGAGGTCTAGAAGACATTTAGAGTGTAAGATAATGAAGGTGAAGAACAAGATTTTATCCATCCTCCAATGTTAACTCCGCAACAAAAGGAACTTGTAAAATAAGTCAGTAATGGGAAGCAATATGTAAATTCAGTTAATAGAATAGATGTGCAACAGGGTGAACCTTCCCAGAGCAAATCAGTTGATACTAATATTTTGGAGAGAGTTGTTCATGTACTTGAACAAGAAGAAAATTATAGAAAGAGTGAAGAAGAACCTGAAAAGAATGTTAAACAAACTCATTCTTTCAGTTTGATAAAAGTGTTGGAGAAGGTAAAAATTCTGGCACCTCTTCTAGAATTAGCTAAAATACCAGCCTACAAGAAAGAAATTTCAAAATTTATTAATCTCACATAGATTGAAGATATAAGTGACACTGTGAAATTAAAAGAAGAGAAGCCAATGGTCACCTTTGGTCCTCATGTAGAATAAGTAGAGCCATTTATTACGCCATTCTATATTTATCATCTGCTTCATGATTTTACTCTCCATAATTGTATGCTTTACTCAGGAGCATCCCATAATCTCATGCAATTGTCTATTATGAAGGAATTAAACTTGCGGATTACCAAACCTTATAGGGATCTATATTCATTTGATTCCAAAAGGGTGAAATGAATTGGGTTAATTAATTATGTAGCAGTTTCTTTGGCACAAATTCCAGCAAAGAGTATAGTCATGGATGTAGTGGTTTCTGACATTCCAGCCATGTTTGGAATGCTCCTGTCAAGATCTTAGGGAGAAAAGCTGGTAGGTGTTCTTAAATTGGATTTCACTTATGCTATCATTCTTTTTTTGAATGGGGAAGAAAGGATATTGTACAGGGAAACAAGGTTCGTGAAGACTACTACCAAGAAAGATGCAGGAAATTCCCCTATTTATCATCAAGAAACATAGGATCTTTCATGTTTCATGCTGCATGAAGTTCCAAAATTTTCTAAAGACATAGGGAAGAAGCTCTATTCATCAGTTGAAAATAAAGAGCTGCACTCAAAAAGGATTTGGAAATGCTACTTTGATGGTGCCTACTCCATGGAAGGAACATGAGATGGATTCTTGCTGATATAGCCAGAAGGTAACCTAATGCATTTTTCTTTTAAGTTAGAGTTTGATTCAACAAAAAAAACGACTGATTATGAGGCCTTAATATTAAGCCTTCAAGTCGATAAACAGATGGGAGTTCACTGTATTTCAATTTTTGATGACTCTGAACTGATAATAAGACAAATTAAAAATCATTGTCAGACCAAGCATCCGAGATTAAGATCATACAGAAATGAAGTTTGGGATCTAATAGAGAACTGTTTTGAAGCCTTTAATATTCAATTCATCTCGAGGGAGGAGAATAGGTTGGCAAATTCATTAGCATTTGAAGCTAGTACCTTTAAGCCTCCAGTGAATCCAAGGTTAAGGTATGAGATCGAAATTAGACACAGACCCTCTATTCCTGACAATGTGAAACATTGGCAAGTGTTTGAAGATGATGAGTAGATAAATCATTTCTTAACAATGATTGGAAACTTTGAAGGTGCTGAGATAGATCAAGAAGAAGAACAGACAGAGCAGAAAGGAGAGGTAAGAAACCTCAAGCAGTCAATAGGTGAGCAAAATATTATCCAATTGGAAGACAATATCCTCCCTAAAGGACTGGTTCCCCTTGAAAGACTATTTGACTCTAACAATGTTGTGGTTAATTTGAAGGAAATACATCAAGAGGAAGATATGGAAAATTGCAATTTGGAACTCAGCAAGAGCCAAAAATGGTGAAATTATTCAAGGGTGTTACCAAAAATTAGAAATAAGTATACACTAAATTTTTTAAGAAGTATATGGATGTGTTTACTTTGTCATATGAAGACTTGAAAATGTATGATAAAATCATAATACAACATAATATCCCATTGAAAGAAGGAATCAAACCACATAGAAAAAATCTCAGACAGATCAATCCATTACTGTTAGCTCCTATTGAAAAGGAAGTGAAGAAATTGATGCAATCAAAAATCATAGTCCCTCTTAGATATTTAGATTGGGTTTCTAATATGGTTCCTGTGAGGAAGAGAAATGGAGAGATAATATTGTGTGTGGATTTCAGGAATTTGAACAGAGCATCTCTAAAGGATAATTATCCTTTACCTAAAATGGATTATTTCTTACAAAAGGTGACGAGAGCTTACATGATGTCTATGGTTGAAGGATTCTCTTGATATAACCAAGTGACAGCGTATCAAGAAGATTAGAAGAAGAAAAATTTTACAACCCCCTGGGGCACCTTCATGTATGCACGGATGCCATTTGGTCTTATGAATGCAGGTGAAAATTTTGAGAGGGTCATGGACATAACGTTTGTGGGAGACAAGTATGTGGTTATATATTTGGATGATGTAACTATTTTTTGAGTATCAGGTGATGAACACCTGGAACATCTGCAAAGGACTTTCGAAAAGTGCAGGAAGTATGGTCTGTCACTAAATCCCAAAAAATATTTTTTCGCCTTGGAGGAAGGTAAATTATTGGGTCACATAGTTTCAAAACAAGGAGTAAAGACTGATCCAACAAGGGTGGAGGCAATTTAGACAATTCCTTTTCCCAGAAGCAAGAAATAAATTCAGATATTTTTGGGAAAAATAAACTTTCTGAGAATATTTGTACCAAATTTTTCCGAGATTGTGAGAAATATAAAAGAAATGTTGAAGAAGAATGCATAAGTGAGGTGGGATAAAGAAGCAAGAGAAGCATTTTCCAGAATAAAAGAAGCACTCCAGGAAGCTCCGGTTTTAATAAGCCCTGATTATCAAAAGGTATTTAAAATATTTTCATTTGCTTCCCCCACCACTATTGCTGCTGTATTATTGCAGAAAAATGAAAATAGTAAGGAACAACCAGTGGCATTATTCAACAAAGTTCTTAGAGATGCTAAGCTCAAATATAAAATTTTGGAGAAACAAGTGTATGCATTGGTTAAAACACTCAAAACCTTCAAGATTTATGTGTTGCAATCCCAAATAACTACTTATGTACTTAATTTTGTTGTCAAGGACGTGCTAGTTCAAAGTGATGTTGAAGGAAAAAGAGGAAAATGGATAGCTAAAATCCAGGAGTACTATTTGGACTTTAAACCCACCAAGTTAATCAAAGGATAGGGTTTAGAAAAGTTGCTAACAGAAACAAATTTTCAAGCATTGGGAATTAATCTCTTGGCACCAGTGGATGGAGCTGACAATGAAGAAGGTAAGAATAAGCCCAAAATAGGTATCTAATACAAATTTTTGTGTTCATATTGGTATAAAGATGTTGTTTATTACCTGTGTTTATTTTCTTGTCCATATTCACTGAATAGAACCAACTACAGAGCTCTCAAGCTTAAATCTTAGCCATATGTCATAGTAGAAGCAAATTTGTACTGGAAATATCCTGCTGGTATTTTGCTGTTGTGTTTAACTGAAGGTGAATCCATTGAGGTTATCAAGGAATATCATGAAAGTCTAGGTGGAGGAAATTATAGTTGGAGGGTCACAACACATAAAATCCTCAAGTCAGGTTTTTATTGGCCTACACTGTTTGTTGATGTATATAGACTGGTCAGAAGTGTCAATTTTTTGTAGAAAAGAAGAGACTTGCTCCATTGCCTCTCATTCCAGTATTCATAGAAGAGCCTTTCAGGCAGTGGGGACTAGACTTTATTGGAGAGATAAGTCCACCATCAAGTGGGAAATTCAAATGGATTCTAACTGCTACTGATTACTTCAAAAAGTGGGTTGAAGCAATCCCCACCAAGAAAGAGAATGATCAAGTGGGGATGAATTTTCTAGAGGAGAACATCTTTAGTAGGTTTGGCTGTCCAGTCAATATTGTAATTGATAATGTTCAAGTATTTAATTCTGCTCGATTCATTAATTTCTGTCAAACATATAATGTAATTTTGTCACATTCCACAAACTTCCATCCACAAGGGAATATATTAGCAGAGTCTTCAAACAAGACATTGGTCAGGATTCTAAATAAGACAATCACTGAAAATTAGAAAGACTGGGATTGAAAGTTGAAGTTTGCTCTTTGGGTAGTATGAGTAACCACTGGGAGGTCTACTGGCAAGTCACCCTATGAATTTTTTTATGAAACTCACGCGCTATTTCCTACTTAGTTGGCCAAACCAATGATTGCTTTCCTTCAAGAAGCTCAGGAAGAACCTAATGCTCTAGTGAGAAGATTGAACAAGGTGATTGAATCGAGTGAAGATAGGAATGAAGTTAGAGATAACTTGATTTCTTATCAGGAAAAGATGAAGTACATATTTGACAGAAAAATAAAATAAATCCTCTTCCAAGCAGAATATTTGGTATTAAGATGTGTCACCAGAAGGGAAGATAAAGGAAAGCATGGAAATTTTGACCCTCTCTTGTGTGGCTCGTACAGAATATCTGAAGCCAGATCAAACAATACTTTCATCCTAGAAGATTTATATGGAGAATATCTGAAACTGCCTGTGAATGGGCAGTATCTGAAGTATTATTTCCAACACTAAAATTTAGCATTTCATCATTGTAAATACCGGATTTCTCATTATTCATATGTCACCAAGAAATATTTTACCCCATGCCCAATGGATAAGGCACTAATCTGTGGTTCTTAGAGCTTTCATGGGAAAAATCACTATCCCCAGGTGGAGCCAGATGTTGTGGCTCATTTGCATTTACTTTTGAAATATTTCTCAAAACACCAAAAAATCATATATGTTAGAAAAGGTAATTTTTTTGTGTGTCAAAAAATAATTTTGATTTATATGTTGGTGTATTAACATTATGTGCGGAGATGTGAAGACGGGCCGAGTTGGGCTTATTTGTGTGCAGAACATTTCAAGAGTCAGGCCGATTGATGCATTCAGAACATTCCACACAAGTCAGGGTCGAGTTTGGCTTATTTGCAAGATTAGGAGAGGCTAGCGCTATAGAATACCGAATAAGCTCATGAGGGTTACACCGTGGAAACAACAAAATAGTAATCAAGATCATTTATTCGCTAAATGAACATATGCGAGCCTATTGAATGAAACTGTGTTCATTATCGAAGAAATCATATATATTTCCTGAAGAAAGAGAACTGGCGTATTTTCCTTAAAAACTTAGGAGTTTTGCAAGAAGTGTAAAGGGGGAAAATCGACGGTCAGGATCAAAGCACAGAATTGAAGTGGAGAGATGGACGGTGGAGTTTATATCATAGAAATGCAAGTCAGATGGATCAAAGGTTGTGAAGAGAAGCCACATGTTGGCCATAGGTTCCATCACACATCACATTCAGTAAATTATACAAGTTTGAGATATGGTTAAACTTGCAAAGATGTGATGCGAAGAGTGATAAGTTTAAGATATGGTGATGCAATGAATATCGCACATCACATGCGATAAGATATTGCGGCGAATGGAGGAACTGAAAATTGGAAAACTTGTGAAGTGCTGATGAGGTAAAGTTATAAAATCCAGTATGCGATGAGGCCTAAAGTTGCGATATTACAAGCTGATGCGATCGCATATCACACATCGCAAGTTCAAGAGGAAAGGCACTAAGAAATTTGTTGTGAATTCCAAAGGCCGAAATGCGATGGAAAGGCAGACACGATACAATTAAAATGTTAAGCTGAACTTATTTAAATTCCAAGGTTATGTGAAGTTGCGTTGGTTTTATGAAGAAACATGAATGTGTCCAGTGGACTCGGGTATGTGACCGGACGCAGAGCAAAGGGAAAGAAAAGTCAGAACGCAATAGGCATGAGCAGAAGAGGCAGAGTCGGGTAGAAGGGGACCTGATAACCTCGGTTGAAACGTGGAGGCATAGGCATAGTCGGGAAAAGAGAGCACATAGTGGCACTGTTGTAAATGCAACAATTGGGTCAAGTCGGGTAAGGATACGTTATTGCAGAACTGTTCAAATACTACACCAGAAGAAAAAAAGACATGACAGCAAGAAGAAAAGAAAAATGTTTAACTCTGAAAGAAAGGCAGGGCAAGGATGTCCAATATGTCAGGGAGACACATCAGTACTTCAGGGAGATGCATCAACAACAAATCAGGTTTAGCAAAAATAATAACCTTTCAAGTTTTAATTTGTTTTCTTTGTTTGTTAAGATCGAAGCTATAGTGATGTCCTCAATTGCTATGTAATAAGTAGTTTTAATAGTTTAGGTAGTTGAAGGAGTTTCAAGAATTTTTGATAGTTACGAACTATTTTTGATGTAGTTAAGCAAGATAGAATGAAAGAAGAAGGGTTCCGAGTTTCAGACCTCTGAAAGACTAAAACTTTGGTATTTAATTTTCTGTGGAATTAATGAAAGAAGCAACAAGTTTCCTGCAAGTATTGATGGTGATTCATTTTTCCTGTGTCATTTTGTGTCGCTTCTTCCTTGAATGAAGTGAATTAATGTAGCTTCCGGTCTCTTAATTACATATGAGAGTAAGAGTTAAATAACCTTAATTTGCGCTTCTTCACTCCAATTCCTCTCCCTTCACAAGCTCTCTCTGGAACGTAATAGATTCTGTGATTACAACATATTATTTTGAGTTTCCTCTCTCTCCATAAATTCATTCTAAAATTTAGAGTGGTATATTCTATATTACAACATATCATTTTGAGTTTCTTCTACAATTCTTCTTTTCCATTCAAATATGAACAGTTAATGGCATTGTAGAGTCTTTCATTATACCAGATTGTTAAGGGTTTTAAAGAATTAGTTTCCAAAGGGATTGAATGAAGAATACTTGATATAATTACTTTGTGACACATTTCTAAAAATGTCTTAGGTGCTGATTCCTTTCCACAACCAAGGAATTGTCTCTTAAGATACAACAAGTGGAAATCTTTTTAGGAATACCAAAATGAGAAATGACTTGGTTGAAAAGAAACAGGGCTGCGGTTTCACCATCGTTCGCAAAAGTAGGTATAGCCTTAGCCCACTTGGTGAAGTAGTCCACTGCTACATTGATATACCTATGACCCTTTGCCGAAGGCAAGTTACAAGTTGTAAAATCTATTCCCCACTTTGTGAATAGACCGACGGTAATAATAGGAAAGAGAGGAGCTAGATGAGCGCACATTTTTTGAGTATAGAATTGACAAGGATGACATTTCTTGACTGATTCAACACAATCTTTGAAGATGAAAAGCCAAAAATATCCAGGACGCAAATTTTTTTAGGCTGTAGCAAGCCCTGATAAATGACCACCACAAGCTCCAATGTGGCAATCATTCAACATTGCCTCATATTCTTCTAAGGTTAAGCAACGTTTAAGGATTGAATGAACCCCGCGACGATATAAAGTGTCACCAATGATAACATAGATTTTGGCCAAGTGACATAATTTTATACGCTCATCCTTCGAAAAAATGAGGGGAAACTTTGAAGTCTGAAGATATATAATAATATCCCTATACCAAGGATCTTGTGAAGAAATAAGGAAAATATGATCATCCAGGAACAATTACTCATAATATATTTCTTCTCCCCAAGGAAACTGTAAGATTAATTATGTAAATATCAATAATTTCTTGGATTTAGCAGACAAGAACTCAAGATCGAATTATTGTAGAATAAAAATCCATATATTAATTTTGCCCCCAATCAATCGCCTAATAAGAACAAACTGAAATGGATTGACATATTCTAGAACAAAATTTTTTCAAAGTAGAATTTAATGTCTAAGTCACTGAACAACATGGGCAACTGCCAAAGCTAACTTCTCAACGGGAGAATATCCTAATTCAGGATCTATCAAGCCTCGAATTAGATAATAAATCACATGCTCACAGAGAGTATCTGTTAGGTCCCTATATCACTAGTATAGTCCCTTATTATTGTTAGTGTAAACCCCTTATTATTATTATTGTGCCCTTAAATTATTATTGTTAGGTCGGCTGGGATTACATTGTGGCCCACTAGGATTACATTATGGCCCCATGGGCTCCTATATATAGAAAGGAGGTTTTGTGAATTGTAACATCCAAGAATTGTTCATTCATGTAATGTATTGGAGGTTTCCCCCTCGAAGTGGCTTATTTATAAGGTGTTGATATCTCTTTTCTTCTCTTTTTGGAGCTGGTTTCCCAACATTTGGTATCAGAGCTTTGGATTCTAGGGTTTCGCTGCTCCAAACTGGTCATCGTGGAATTTCCGCTATAAATGTTTTTATACGAAGTTTCAAAAGCTGAAATGTTTAGGGTGCGAAGCCACAATCCTGAGGAAGATTGTCTAAAAATTTCAGAGCTTGGTTGGCAATATTTTCGGAGATATGATCTGTGGAAGTTAGGTATTTTTTCAGGCTCCTAAATAGGTCATCGTGGCATTTGAGCTATAAATTTTTTTCTACTGAGGGTCAAAATCTGAAATTTTTATGGTGTGAAGCTGAAATCCTAAGGAAACTCGTCAAAATATTTTAGAGCTTGGTTCGTAATATTTTTGGAGATATGATCTGTGGAAGGTAGTGCTTTTTCAGGCTCCCGAATTTCATCTCAAAAAGGTGATCGTGGGAAAATTTCAATAACTCTCTCTCTGAGCATCGGATTGGAGTGTTGTAAAAAGTGGTCAAAATTACACAGACTATAGTTTCATGGATATAAATTTCAGAGGCAAAGGACAAAACAGTGACACGTGGCAAGTCATACAAGTTCGCTATACTGAACTAGTCCATAATTAGGTCATTGTGGGAGATTGGACATAACTTTGTCTTGGAGAATCCAAATCAGGTCAGACCTGTGGTATTAAAAAGAGAATTCAGAGGGCTACTTCAGTGCTGAATTTTAGATATTGAAGAGCCACAATCATAGAGATAATACAATTTCAATATCCAGCTCCTCAAAAGCAGGTAAAAGGTGTGTATTTTTTTTCCGAATTGCATAAGTCTTGTTTGAAGAATCAAGTTGAATTGATTGCAAGGGAATATTGTAGAATAGATATGAGTATTGGATTATAAAATGGCCCCTAAAAAAAATTCAACACCCATTAAGCCTTTGGAAAGCTCTACTATGACTCATGAAGATGAAGAATGGCAACATGACATATCAAAATTACAAGAGCAAGTGCGACAAATTTCGCTCTTGCAAAGAGAAACAAAAAATGGCATGGAAGTTTTGAAGAAAGGCGTGGAATCTAAGATAGATGGCATGGAATCTAAGATTGATGGCATGGAGGCTGGCATGGAATCTAAGATGGATGACATGGAAGCTAAGATCAATGAGAAAATGGAAAACATGAAGAATGTTCTAAAAGCAGACATGGAAGGTTTGACAAAGTTGATACAAGAAACGTTTCCTAATGGTGAAAAGATAGTAGAATAACCTCATGATGAGAACAAAATAAATGTTAATCGTGATTTCATAAACTATAATGTTGGCGGGAAGAACCACCATATTCCAAAAATGGATATGAGGAAGTTTGATGGAAAGGATCCTGTAACATGGATACTACAGATGGAGCAATATTTTGATCTCCATAACGTGCAAAACACACAAAGGTACGCATTGAAACTTTACATTTAGAACAAAATACATTTGTATGGTATCGATGGCTTTGCTCCCGTAAAAAAATTGTCACTTGGTCAATTTTTATGGAAAAAATGATAGCACATTATGAGGATACAAAGAGCAACACCTTCTTTAGCCAATTGATAAATCTCAAACAAAAGGGTTTAGTGGGGCAGCACATTGAGGACTTCCAAGAATTGAATATAAGGGTAACTGATATTCCAGAGGAACACAGGATTGATCTCTTCATAGGCACTCTGAAGGATAACATCCAACATGAAGTTCGTGTTTTGGAACCTGATTCATTGGAGAAGGCATTCAGGTTGGCAAGAAAAGTTGAATGTAAAATTATGGCGACAAGGAAGCCTATCACTCAATTCTATAAAGAAGGAAGTGTTGCTACGCCTAGATTTCCACAACCTACAAGGTTGACACCACAACAATTGGAAGAAAAAAGAGCAAAAGGGCTTTGCTACAGTTGTGATAGCAAATACACTAAAGGTCATAAGTGTGCTGAGAAGAAATTATTTTACATAGATTGTGAAGAAGAAAAAGAAAATGAACAAGAAGAGGATATACACCAGGAACCACCCCTAGAAGAGGAAGAAATGAATCCGACCATATCGTGTAATGCATTGGCAGGAATTACCACTCCTCAAACTCTCAAGATAGAAGGAAAAATCAAGAAGAAAAACGTAATAGTGTTGATTGATTCAGGTAGCACCCATAATTTTATTCATTGTAAGGTAGCCAAGGAATTAAATTGTTTCCTATACCCAGCACTAGAATGCCAAGTGATGGTTGCAAATGGAGGAACTATAAATTGCTCTGGGAAATGCCATAATATAAAGCTAACCATGGGGGAATATGTATTGACTAGTCCAATGCTTTCCATTCCTATGGGAGGTGCTGATGTTGTACTAGGAGTACAATGGTTACAATCTTTGGGGACGGTAGCTTTTAATTTTCAAGAAATTTTCTTGAAATTTTTTTCAGAAGGAAAGGAAGTTGAATTACTAGGCATTGCAGGGAAGCCAGGAAGGATAATAAGCTCTAATGTCATGACAAAGCTTCTAAAGAAAGAACAACGAGGCGTAATTTCACAATTATGCTCACTAGAAGTTCCAACATCAAAATCATCTATTCCTGTAGATCTCCAACAAGTATTGGACAATCATTCCAAGGTGTTTGAAACTCCCAAAGGATCCCCACCTATTCTTGATCATGATCATGCTATTCATTTGATTCCAGGAAGTGTTCGTCCAAACATCAGGCCTTATAGATATCCTTACATCCAAAAGAGTGAAATTGAACGTATGATTGCAGAAATGTTAGAGGTGGGTATAATTCAACCTAGTCAAAGTTCTTTCTCTGCTCCTGTAGTATTGGTACACAAGAAGGATGGATCATGGCAAATGTGTCCGGATTATAGGGAGCTCAATAAGCTCACCATTAAAGATAAATTTCCCATTCCTGTGATTGATGAATTATTGGATGAATTACATGGAGCAATTTATTTTACCAAGTTGGATCTTCGTTCAGGATATCATCAAATTAGAATGAAGACTGAAGATATTCCAAAAACAGCATTTCGAACTCATGAGGTCATTATGAATTTTTGGTCATGCCTTTTGGCCTTACCAATGCACCTTCTACATTTCAAGGGTTGATGAATTCCATTTTCAAACCCTTCCTTAGAAAATTTGTGCTAGTATTTTTTGATGATATACTAATCTACAGCAGGTCTTAGAAGGATCATGTTGAACATGTTGACAGGGTGCTCAAACTATTGCAGGAGAAACAATTGTATGCAAAAACATCCAAATGTTTCTTTGGAGTTCAAGAGGAGGAATATCTGGGTCATATTGTATCTCACGAGGGTGTTAAAGTAGACCCTAACAAAATCAAATCCATTAAGAAATGGAAAGTCCCCACAACCATAAAGCAGTTGTGAGGATTTCTCAGGTTAACAGGGTATTATTGCAAGTTTGTTAAGAATTATGGGAGAATAGCAGCACCTCTAACAACATTATTGAAAAAAGATGCATTTTCATGGACTCCTGAAGCAACTAAGGCCTTTGAACGTCTTAAGGAGGCAATGTGCCATGCACCGGTCTTAGCTACGCCAGACTTCACAAAACCTTTATTGTGGAATGTGATGCCTCAGGAAATGGAATTGGTGCAGTTTTAATGCAGGAAGGAAGACCCATTGCTTTTGAAAGTCGTCCAATCAAAGGAAAGTATTTACAGAAACCTATTTATGAGAAGGAAATGTTAGCATTACTACATGCACTAAAGAAATGGCGAACTTACCTAATGGGAAGACACTTCAAGGTAAAAACTGATCATGATAGTCTTAAACACTTTTTGGAACAAAGACTATCTTTAGAAGAGCAGCAAAAATGGATCACAAAGATGTTGGGTTATGACTTTGAAATAATCTACAAAAAAGGAAAGCTTAATGTTGTTGCAGATGCACTCTCAAGAAAGAATGAAGAGGTGGAAGCATTGCTTTGTGCCATTTCTATTATCCAACCAGACTGGATAACCGAAGCAAGAGATGAATGGAAGAAGGAAAAGATGTATGGACACTCATTCAAAAGTTGCAGAAAGATCCTAGTACGTATGATACATTTAGTTGGAAAAATGATTCCTTATGGTACAAAGATCGCTTATATCTTTGTAAGAATTCCCAACTAAAACAAAAGATTCTTCTGGAATTGCACACTTCTCCTTTAGGAGGACACTCGGGATTTTAAAAACTTACCACAGGGTGAAGAAAGAATTTTTTTGGGATGGCTTTAAATCTGATATTCAAAAGTTTGTGGCGGAATGTTTGGTTTGCCAGCAGAATAAAGTGGAAACAATTAAGACCCCGGGACTTCTACAACCTTTATCCATTTCAAGTCAACGTTGGGAGGAGATTTCAATGGATTTTATCACAGGTTTACCTAAGTCCGAAGGAAAGAGTGTCATCATGGTGGTAGTTGATAGACTTACCAAGTATGCACACTTTTGTGCATTATCTCATCCATTTAAAGCAAGTACGGTTGCTACTACATTTGTGGACAGAATTCAAAAGCTACATGGAAGCCCAAGGGTTATTGTGAGCGACAGAGATCCCATTTTTACGGGAAATTTTTGGACAAAGTTATTTTCTTGTTTGGGTACTCAATTAGCTCATAGCTCATCTTATCATCCTCAATCTGATGGTCAAACAGAGATAGTAAATAAATGTTTGGAAGGATATCTTCGTTGTTTTGTGTCTGATAAACAAACACAATGGGTCAAGTGGTTACCTCTCGCTGAATGGTGGTATAACACTTCCTTCCATACTGCAGCAAAAATGACCCCATTTATGGCACTTTATGGATATCATCCACCATCGATCACATCATCTTTAAGGGAAAATTTGAAGGTTCAAGCAGTGGAAGATCACATCGAGCATCAGCAAGAGGTTCTCCAACTCTTAAAGGATAACCTGAATTTGGCACAAAATCGAATGAAACAACAGGCAGATCAACATCGCAGCGAGAGAAGTTTTGATGTAGGAGATTGGGTATTTTTACGGCTACAACCATACAAACAAATGTCCCTCAAGCAAGCTAAGAAGGATAATAAATTATCACCAAGGTACTATGGTCCTTACAAGGTGTTGCAAAAGATTGGTACTATGGCATACAAATTGGAGCTTCCTGCTTCTTCGCGAGTACATCCAGTTTTCCATGTTTCATGCTTAAAGAAGGTTATAGGTGAAAATTTTCCAGTTCAAACAGTATTGCCAGAACTTGATGGGGAAGGGAAGATCATATTGGAACCTGAAGCAGTCATAGAAAAAAGAACTCGACAACTACGGAATCGATCAATTTCAGAGTATCTCATCAAGTGGAAGAACTTACCCACAGAAGATTCTACATGGGAGGATGAGAATTTTATACAGAAGCACCCGGAGCTACTCAAGTGTTGAGGACAACACTTTTTTTGAAGGAGAGGGGCATGTTGGGTCCCTATATCACTAGTATAGCCCCTTATTATTGTTAGTGTAAACCCCTTATTGTTATTTTTGTACCCTTGTAACCCCCATTTTGTTATTATTGTGCCCTTAAATTATTATTGTTAGGTCGGCTAGGATTACATTGTGGCCCACTAGGATTACATTATGGCCCCATGGACTCCTCTATATAGAAAGGAGGTTTTGTGAATTGTATCATCCAAGAATTGTTCATTCATGTAATGTATTGGAGGTTGCCCCCTCGAAGTGGCTTATTTCTAAGGCATTGATATCTCTTTTCTTCTCTTTTTGGAGCTGGTTTCCCAACATTCTAGAACCAAAACCATACTTATGGTTGACTCTTCCACAGTGAGATACAAGAGCAAATCCCTGATATAATTGGGCGGAATTAGTAAAGGATCAGAGGTTAGTGCCTTTTTTAAAGCATGGAATGAGCGCTGAAAAAAGTCATCCCACAGGAATAAAACTCTTTTCTTCAACAATCTCATAAATCCCTTCATAATCTCAGCATAATTGATGATAAATCTCCTTAAGAAATTGGATTTTCCTTGGAGACTTTAAAGTTTACGAATGGTGGATGGTGGAGGAAACTAAAGTATTGCCTCAACCTTGAAAGCATCTACATGAAACCCTTCATTAGACACTATGAACCCCAATAACCGGTTGGATGTGACTGCGAAAACACACTTATTTAGATTCAACCAAATTTTATAATAACGACATCTCTCGAAAATCAACCGAAGATGATGAGGATGATCTATACTCTTTCGAGAATGAGTAGCTAAATCATCCAAATAATTTTCGATGACATGATTGATATCGTGGAAAGCATAAGACATGGCCCGCTAGAAAGTCGCTCCAACATTTTTAAGACAAAAAGGCATCTTTTTATATGCAAAGGTACCCAGGGGGAAAATAAAAGTTGTCTTATTTTGAGGGAAAATAGTAGTTTGATTATAACCTGAGAAACTGTCCATGAAGGAGAAAATGTCATTCCCCGCACATTCATCGATAATTTGATCAATAAAGGGTGTGGGGTAATTATCTTTAGGACAAGCCTTATTCAAATATCTGAAGTTTATGAACACATAGATCATTCCTTGTTTCTTGTCAACCGGGACTAGATTTGAAACCCACTCAGTCAAAGGAACGAGGTATATAAAACCTGTCTTAAGCAACTTATCAACCCTGGTTTTGAGAGCTAAAGCTTTCCTAGGGTTTACTAACTGAAGCTTTTTCCATAATAGCTTAGTGTTCTCTTAAGTCTTGATATCGTCCTGGAAAATTGATGGATTAATTCCATGCATTTATTCATAAGACCAAGTGAATACATCACATAATTCTTTAAAAAGATCAGTATAGATTTGAATTTCTTCAAGGGAAAACCTGACTTCGATGAAAACATTCTCTATTACATTGGGATCCCTGGATGGAATGGTTTCCGAAATGATAGACATATTAAATTCAGAAAAAATCTATGCTGGATCCAAAGGGTTTAGAATTGGGTGAACATGACCAGTTGATGGAGGGTTAGACAAAATTGACTCTACTTCACACAAATCTGGGAGAAAATATGACTGATGATACAAATCAACCCACTGTATTTCCCTACCCATCATTTCTTCTAGGATTTCCTCCTCAGATGGTAAAACAGTAGCAAGGCAGTCCAAAGAAGAAGTTGAGTTAAGGGTCCAAGCTCGAGCGACATCTCCATCCAAATCCTCCGGTGAAAGAGGAACCAGATCAGAATTTGCAGTGTTAACAATATATTGATAAGAAATTTTGGCTGCAGATATAGGATATACCATTCCACCCACTTGCACTTATTCTAATGTGGTAAAAAAAGAGGGTAAGGGCCAAGGATCCGAAAAATAATGAGTTCGGAAGAATTTTCTTTAGGAAGGAACCTTGGAAGATGAAATAGCATTTATATGAACAACATGAGATGGAAGATCAAAGGTACCCATCAATGAGGAATACATATCGACTCCTATATTCTTAACAGGTTGCATAGAATTCTTCGCCAAGGGAATAGTAGAATTAAAAGATGCATTGGAATCCATTGAAGAATAATCCATCTGATCAACAATAACGATTCTCCCTTCATGGGGAAAACATAGGATGCGTAATAACGATGATACAATGACATCCATCTCATAAATCTAATTTCAACCCAATAGAAGTTTATAGTCCAAATTAGCATTAACTATTTCTACTTCGATATTTACCACCTTGCCCCCAACACAAATGGGCAAGGCAGGAACAATGCCACGTGTCCTGTGAGAATGACCATCAAATACAGTCAAGAGAGTAGGTGAAGGAATGAATTGAGGAGATGCAATATATTTCAACATGAAATAGACAAGATGCATGTGGAAGCTTCTTCATCAACTACAGTTTAAAAATATTAATATTTTGATACGTAGATTTGATTTGAAAAGCCATATGATGAGGAAGTCTCTTCTTAAGATTTGCCATGTCAAATGTAATCATAGGAGAGTTTTTTGGATCTAACGCCCCAATTGTAGTGAGAAACACACTCCTTTGTGCTGGGCATGACTGGAGTACCTCCAACGCAAAAATATCACAAGGAATATGAGCCAAATGTTCTATAATGAAGTAGTTTTGAGCTGCCTTGGCATTAGGGTTAATCATCGAAAATTTAGCAAAGCCTTTCGGCATGCGAGGTATAGGCTCAATTACGAGCCTCTCTATATGGAGTGGCTCAAAAAAATTTTGAGCAACCTTAGCCTTAGAAGATTCAGATTCACCATAATCACGAGACCTCATTGCAACATCAACATGAGCACTCATCATGTATACATTTGATGGATTTCACTCCTCCTGGTTGCCCCTTGTGGGAGCTCCAGTATTCGCATTTGCGCTAGCAAGCATTTTTCGCCCTTGGGAAAAAGGGTTAGTCAAGACAACCTGGGAACTAGGAGAACCCTATCGAGCCAATAAGCATTGAGCATCCTGAATCTTAGGGAAAAGATGAGTGAGATGATCTCTAGTGCACAATTTTCAAGGAAAATTAACTTTCTTTTTCGACTCTCTCTTACCCTACCTAACATTATTTCTTGGGTTTGTTTGTATTATCCTTCCTATCCTTATCATTTTTCTTATTACGTCCTTTATTCTTCCCATCATATTTTTGATTTCCTTTGGGGTTAGAGGATTGGACAACATTAATTTTTAATAGTTGTGAAGGCATAGACACTGACGACGATGCTTGAATAGAAGAAGCAATTTGTAAAGACAACTGCTGCAATTGATTTAAGAGGTTAGCTGTATTGTTATCGATCGAACCGACTAGCCTGTTGGCATGGGGACCTAGCTTTGGCATGGATAAATCTATCTTATATTGAGAATCATCTAAAAAAATCTTATTAAGAATCCTAGGCTAAGAATATATAAGTTATAATTGTCGGGCTCTAAAGGTAGACCACTCTTCGGTAAATACCCCAGAATGTGATACATCCTTTGAGATTTCTGGCTGCAAATATTTCAATAACCACTCCAGAAGGAATTCATTAGGAATATAGGCTTTAATGATCCTCTTCATTCATCTCCATTCTTGATATGGTCAGAAATGTGATTTTCCTTATCTTGTTGGAAGTTGGCCAATATCTTGGTTCCAAAATCATACTGAACAGGCAACTAAAAATGATTCAAGAACATAGTAACCAATTATCCAAATGAAGCAAAGGTGTTCCCAATAAGCTCTATGTACCATTTGGCAGCATTTCCTGTCAAGGTGCATTGAAACAATATCAACCTAATTGAATCATCAATAAGGGATTTAGATGAGCACCATAAGTGGAAAGGTGTTACATGGTCATCTGGATCCTCACCAATCTTCCTTTCAAATTTTGAAATGTCTGATGGAAGCTTGGTGGGAACCAGAGGTAAAGCTAGGCTATATCGAATTGGATCGTTAGTCAATTTCAAAATATCTGGAAAATTTAGCGTTGCCAGGAATGGTAAGCGCGAAGGACCTTGAGAATTCGATCCACCACGAGAGGGATTCCCAACATTTTGAAAATAATAACCTGGATTTTTTGAGGCACCAGGGTGCCAATTCGGAGTAGGAACTCCTTCGATAGAAGGTTTACCATAAATATGAATGATTCCCACAATTGAGGTATTAAAAGGAGCTGAGAGCCATTGGTAAGGGTTCCATTCTTTAGCGAAGAGAGAAAAACCCTGGGAGGTTCCTAGAGAGGAGAAATGAGCATTCCCCTGTTGACCAGATATAAAATGATTCCCAGTTCCTAAAGCACCAAAAGCATGGTTTTAGCCTTGAAAAGGATTGAAACCTTGACCTCTTAGAAAAGGATTGAAACCTTGACCTTGAACAAAGAAAGGAAAATAACTTAAGGAAGGGTTAGAATGAAGGATATGACCGCTTCCCAAGGGAAAACCCTGAAAAGATGTTGAACCACCAACCATAGAAGACATAGGTGTGGAGACAAAAGATGAAATGGTGAAAGGAACATAGGGAATTTCACTATAATACATCCCCAATTAAAATGAACCAGTGTAGGAAGAAAAATCTTGGGTTCCCCCACTTGAATATGGAATTGAGGCAGAGCCAAATATTACAGTACTAGGAGTGATAGTTGATATAGCTATTTTTGTGCCATTCAACAACCCCCATTATTTTATAAGAGTTTCCTTAGGAAAATAATGGAGACCATTTTAATTTTTTTTAGACTAGAACAAATAAAATCCTTAAGTGATTAATTCAAAATATAAATACGACTAAAATGGGTTAAGCGATACCTTTTGTTTAAAGGACACTTAAGTGGAGAATACAAAACAAACATGCAAGAAAATCGTAATCGCAAAATCGCATGGACGAAATATGGCTTCTAAAAAAGCCACTGTAAATGATTTTTGTTGCAAAAAGAATAAAGGACTTTAGTAAAGGAAAAAGGCTTCTACCCGAATGATATTCCATAAAAATCAAACCACGGGACTCGCCACCGCCACGTAATCAATCACAAATCGCACATCACATTTCTTCCATGCGAGCATTCAATCTGTTATTTACATTTTCCTGATGCGATGCATTTCATCACATCGCACTCTCACTAAATGACCACTTCTTCCCACTATCCAATTCCACTGAAATTGAAATTGCAATATCGCAATTGGAAAAAGGTGGCTAATCAGTATTCTAAGAAGTTCACACTGGAATAGATATGCGATGCAAAAAAATCTCATTTAAATTCTTGAATGATTATGCGGGCACATGAACCCATGATTTCCATTAATGTCATAACTTAAACTATTTAACAACTCGAGCCTCCGAAAATGATTTGATCGCAAGAGTATTAAATTTTTTAGATTATCCGCGTACCAAGTTTTATTCGCCCATTATTTCCATTATTACAGTACTTTCCTATTGTAACAAGATTTCCCCTTTTTACTTATTGTTCTTGATTTTTTGCAGGCAAGTCCAAACAAGCAGAGCTCCTCAGAAATGTCTAAGGATGTGAAGAAATCCCAAAAACCCATGGCTCCTGCTAATCCTACAACTTCTGTTAGTGAAGTAACAGAGATGCCCCCCTTATTCACAGATATGAGAGGCACATCAGAGAGTGGTTCTTCCTCATGGGAAGAAATGTACATATTATTTGAAGATGAGAAACCCCAAAGGGTTGAGAGATAATCTAGTGCAGATGCTTCTAATTCTTCATAAGCTACTATATCATAGGTCACCAAATCTTTTCTACAACGAATTTCTACACGCCCCATGATTTTACCATATAAAAATATGTTAAAATAGATTATCGACAATCTCAACATTGGAGGCAGAAATTTTATGACAAGCAGAGGTACAATGATAGGGTATTTCATAGCTAAAGATTTGAAGAAAATGTACCACATTGCAGACTCGGAGAAGGTATATGATAAATATTTTCTAGCACAATTTTCCAAGGAGAATGAACTAAAATCGAACCCCATAAAGCAGTGGAGGAACAACCCTAATAAGCATAAACATGATGATAAGGGTATGTATTCCACTGATTCACTTGCTGGTCCCTATTTTTATATTTATGCAATGATGTTTAGAATTTTCGGCCAATCCAATACAACTAAATTATCAGCTGAATGGTTTCCCATTATGGATGCAGTTAAACATTCTTATATCATGGAATGGGGAACCATTTTGTCAAATAATATTTCCACCTAGATTCTTGAAAATAGAAAGAATAGTTCCATATCATCTAAAATATTTCCCCAAATTTAGATGAGTGCCTAAATTATGTATTCTATATGTTTCACCTCAGATTTTCCAACCATGGGTTGGAAATGGACTATCCAATACCCTAGTCCCATTCATGTGTAATATTCCAAAAAATTAGCCTACATCTAAATGGAATATTATAGTTTGTTTTATCACTAGGTAGATGAATAAGTGGGTAGGGAGGCCCATAAACACCTTTAGAAGGAATAATAACACTCCTAATGTGAAAGGAGGAAGAATAAGTAGCTGTATTAAGCACCTTTGGGTGTGAACAGGGGTTGGATCATGTTGATTCAGTCAACTTTGACCAAGTCAACAATGTTGTCATGGAGGAGTGGTATTTATGATGAGACAACATAGTTTTAGTGGAGGAAACATTGCATGACCTTAGTGGCAAGTATGGATGGGAACCAATGTGAGAAGGCTCACACACTATATACGGAGGGGATGAAAACCATTGTTATTTATGTTTTTATATTATCATTTGATATTGGTCTGTTTAGACTTTTGCTTCCTCTTGATGTTTAGTAGGGTTGATGTGCTATCTAGCACAAGGGTGTTCCTAATCAGGAATACCTACCTCATCCTCAGGGAAGGAAAGGATATTTGAGTTGCATTTCCTCATTCCAAAATTTTGGCCAAGCTACCTCCTTCAGCTACAATGCATATTCTGTTTAGAGGTGGGTTATGCTGTAGGGTGCAACAAAGGAGGATCACATAGAGCCATTTCTGGGCTTGTTTTTCAATGGAGAGGTAGCATATCTATTGGAGGATCAGCAAGGAAGGCTCCTGGGAATATTATACATATTTGGAATCAGGCCAACCATCTTCCATCCCTCACAGTGTAGTTTCAATCCAGATCTGTGTTATTTTTAGAGGCAGTTGCTGGGAGGGTTCATTGAGCTCATCAGGAGGGTCTATTTCTGAGTAGAGGGATCAGCCTTCTATTTAGAAATACCATTGGAGGAGGACATCATCATTTCAGATATTTCATAGCCTCATTATCTTTAGATCCAGTTTGCAGTGACATCTCAACCCCAAGGTTATTTGTCACATTGTATAATTCTTGGTATTTCTAGCAATCTTTTCTGGGTTGGCTAGAAATAATGTGTTAGAGCCCATATCTTCTTTCCTGGGAATTTATTTTGTCTCTGTTATCCATATTTCATTCATGTATGTTTAAAAAAATAGCTACACTGGTATAGAAAGCGCTGCCACTGCTCTGCAGCATTCTATACAATTGCAACAACTCATTTGTTGATTGTTCTGATCATTGGAGGCTTATTCTTATTGCTTGAGTGGCTTGTCCCTCATGATATTTTTGTATATTGTTGCTGATATCTTAATAAAATCATAGCTGTATATTGATACCTCTTATGTCATGTTTAGATTTGCTGTGTTTTACATTATTATGTCTTGTATTGTTTCTATTTCCATTTTGGAATATTACATCATGTCTATCATAGTATTCTACGGGAATCAAAATATGAAACTCATTTCTACAAGATATACCATGGAGTTATTCTCCCATTATTTCAAGTTGTGTTTGATGAAAAGGCCCCTAGATTATCCAAAGAAGCTCAAGCGGACTTCACCTCCATTGGAAAATGGTTTGGTTTAGAATTGTTTACTTATGTTAAAGTCTTCGAAATCTTAGCCCGACCACATATCCTACCATTGTATGTTCCATATAAACTTATCACAAGAGAAATCATTATCAGACTATCAATAATGGATTGAATATGATTTTTAAAGAGGCAAATAAAGCTTCGTGGCCCTCTTTTCCTATTCACTATGGTGTCTATGCATTAGAAAATTACAAGCATGCAGTGTTAGAGGTCAACCAAATCCAATGCTTAAATTTTTTTACAATTTCAAACAAGCAATTTGACCCAAACTAATTTTCCTTCAATTTCACAAGTCAAGTGAAAATCAGACAATTTGTGCATGAGGATGATGATTTTGATGACTTGTTTGGGTCAGTTGATACTTATTCTACAATACAAAAATTAGCAACATCACGCTTCAATCCGCAACAACTTTCAAAGTTCAAGCATTACAAAAATAAAATATTAGAAGGGATTCCTTTAAATATACCGAGGTATCCCAACCTATCTCACAGAAGGAACAACAACAGAAAGAGAAGGAAAAGGAGCAACCACCTAAGGATGCTGAAGTCCTTAAAAAAATAGAAGAAGATAAGTCTACTGAAGTTCAAGTCAAATATCAACAATTTCTAAGTGACTTAAATGATTTCTGGAAGGAATTTAATCAAAAAATTCAAGGAGACCTAGAAGTGTTGATCATTGATCATCAACAAGAAATGGAAACACCTCATGGTATATTTCAGAACCCATTTACTGCTAGGTCAACTGACAAATCGATTAACACAGAGAAAGTAGAATTTATCCCGTCCTACCCTACATCATAGATTGTGTTGAAAATTGAAGAAATTCCTCCTTTAGATATATTTTATAGTCCCAGACACAAATTTGTCATGACGAGGCAGAGGAAAATGAGGAGAACAAAACAATCACAAATCCTTGTTCTCAGAGATGTCCCTATGGAAGTATTTTGGAAAGGCTTGCAAGTAGTTCCATATCAGGATATAACACGTTTGACTCAGTTTGCAGAAGAATATGCATCCACCACCATAGACAAAGCCACTGAATTTCAAAATTTAGTCAAAGAAAAGGATGAAAGGATCCTTCAATTGGAACGATAATTGCTAGCAGAGAAGTAGAGTGTTAATGAAAAATTACAAGCACAAGTATCACAGCTCCAATAGAGCCTAGATCAATTAAAGCTGCAACACCCTGAAATTGGTGCTAAAGATACTCATATACATCAACTGCAATTCATTGTTTAGTAGTTGAAAGACAAACTAGAGTAGATGAATTCAAGAAGGAATCTTTGGAACTAAATACCTTGTTGGACCAACAACAAGATGTTTTTTTCCAAACATTATCTATTATTATTGAACTATGTGAAAAAGGCGATTCACTAATGAATCGAGTAGTTGACCAAAGGATCAACTTTGAAGAAATAGATCAAAATTATACCAATGTATCACCAGGAAAGATACTGCTGAAGGCCGAAATGCAAATATTCCCATGATTGAATATTCCAGAAAAGAAATCTTATTTACTGATTGGGACATATAGTTAAAACAAACTGAAAGGGAAATTTGTAGAGCCAGAGATGTTGCTAACAACATTTTTGAAATAATTAGCCAAAATATCATTGTTTCTAATCTAATTAATCGATTCCTTCCTCACTCTCTACCTATTGTAAAAGGTTTAATAAGGCAGTGGAAGGGAATGCCCAAGGTAAAGGGAGAAATTATCATAAAATTGGAGAAGCTGGACCGGGAAAAGTATTGGAAGTACTTGGTCGAGCCACATAGCCAGTGGATAATGTTGCACTATCTAACAAAAATTTACTCTTAAATGATGCTTCCACTATCAGATGTGGTCTATACAGGACAACTATGCATCAGGCCAAACCAAACTGCTAAGGTTCAACCTATGATCAACATCCTTCAACTGAAGGAACTGTTTCAGGAAATGTTACCCTAAAGGTCTTGGGTTGATGAACCTTCATAGATCAGGGGAATTTCATTACAAGAAGGACTCACTTAACCAAATTTTATGCTAATAAATAGAATCTACAGGTTGCATACCTTACCTAGATATCCCTCGGTTGTAGTAGATCCCGCGGGGTGCAAAACCCCTACAACACTTTGTGCTCCATAATCTGTAAATCAGCAAAGAACGAACACAAAATCCTAGTTGTACAACATATATATGTTCTAGATGTTAGTGAAAAGTATGCATAATCTCATAAAGCAATATTAAATTAAAAATTTACGATCATTACACATGTATAAAATTTTTTTGACACATAATCATTAGGGACAAGATGGTACTTCTGTTATTAATGACATGTACAATAAATAAACGTAGAGAGATCTCCTGAAATCTGCCACAAAATTCAAGCATACCTTCCTCTGGATCCATCCAGCCTTAGCCTCTCAATATTTATTCCAAGAATAGTGCACAATGGATGTCACATAGGGTGGTGAACATCTCAAGGAAACCAAAATATAGGAAAGCGAAATAATAGGACCTTACAAAAATATTCTGGGGTAATTACGCCCAAGACCTACTAGCAAAGGTAACAGAAACAATTATGCTGACCTCCTAACAATAGCCTTTGTTGGTGCAAGTCCCCAAGCTTCGTAAGGCCACCCTCTAGAAGTATTGATGGAAGTGATGAAACCTCTGTCTCAGGTACCATGAATATTCCCCCCCACAGTCACCTGTGTGGTCCATAGGATATACAATTAAGGGCACCAATCTGTATCGGGATCTAGGCGAAACGGTCTTAGGTCAAGATTTATCAAATAGGAGAGGCGATATCTCTCTTCTCTGCCTGCACTATCCCTCGCGCTTGACTCTCTGGAGGAGAGCTTTCCCGGTCCACTTAACAGTGTTGAATTTCACTCATTAATAAAATTTCTATGTTTAACAATTTGAGCAGCCTTGGAGAGTTAACTCTCCACTCATCTAATCCGAGGCCCTACAACCTATCTAGTTGGTGTATGATTAATGACAATGATAGTAAAACTTATAGTTGCTTTTAATTATATCGCTTGTTTTAAATTGGCTGTTACTTAATTCAAGGGTACACGGAAGTGAAACTGATGGTGTTTTATGGCGTAGAAGAAATAAATGAAAACCTAGTTACATGCAAATGAAACAATTTCCTTTCGATGAAAAGTGATCTCTACATGGGTTCTATGAAACTAATAAGCAAAAAAATTATTTTTCTTTTTAGACACTCACACTTCACATGATCTAGAAAGTTATGAAGAAGACTAAAATGCTCAAATGCACTTGATGCAAAATACCAATGATATGCAAATCCTAAGATGATAACTCTAAAGAAGCAAAAAAGAGTCTCTAGAAAGACAATGGTTCGATTACTTTTTGACAAAAAACAAGGCTAGTTCCAAATAGAACTCCTATGCATAAGAACACCAAAATGAACTTGATACAAAAGAGATAAATCAAGAGAAGACTTCTTTCAAAATCAAGCCAAGAACCAAAGACTAGAAACCAACCAAAAAGCTTCAAAATATATAATGGAACCGTAAAAAAAAACTCAAATCAAAAGCTACGGAAAACACAAAGTGTTTTTTGGCTTTTAACTTATAATGGAAGAAAAGAGATTTCAAGAAGACAAGAAAAAGCTGCCCAAGAAGCGGAATCAAGAAAAATGAGTCTCAACAAAGGCTTCAAAGTGATCAAGCCAACTGTGATAATCTCATAGCGGGACTTAAATGAGAAAAAAGAACCATGAAACTCAATCAATTGATTCAACACAGTAGCAAAATCTTGCAATGAACAACAACTCAAAAAATTGAAAAGAGATTCTTCAAGGTTCGCAACAAGACAAGTCTAAGAAATCAAGAAAACCAAAATAGACCAAGGAGGAAAAAACCACAAGTGAAGCAATGCATAGGGCCAAGAAGAGAAAACAAGCAGAGGCTCACTATTCTGATTGATCAGAATAGCCAAGAAGTTCAGGAAAAGGTCTTGGTGCTTCAGCTGCAATTGCAAACACACAAAACAGGAAATTCGCCAAATGGCTAGGTTTTCACAAAAAAAAGAGATAAATGGCTATGAAATCACCATAAACATAGTCCAGAGACCTTAAAGAAACCACAAGAATGGTTCAACTAAGACATAAAAGACTACAGAGGCTGAAAACTCAAATTTTCAAATTTTTCCAGCCATACGCGGTTTTTCAGTGTGCAACTGGCATGTATACGCGACTGTAACCAAGGAAACTCGCGTATACGCGGGTCCCTTTGAAAAATACAAGAGGTATACATGAATATGCAGAGAAAAAGCTGTGTATGAAAATAAAGTTAAGTAAAAAACAAAAAGGTAAAGCTTGATTAAGGGACTAGGTCTTTTATCTATTTGAAAAAAGACTTACTAAACTGTAAAAAGTGATAAAATTTGTCAGGAACTTATAAGATAGATAAAACAACCCAAACGGGAAATCAAAAGAATGTGATCCCCAACGTAGTCTCCATTTCTGTTTCGGGAAATGTTACCCTAAAGGTCTTGGGTTGATGAACCTTCACAGATCAGGGGCATGTCATTACAAGAATGACTCACTTAACCAACTTTTATGCTAATAACTAGAATCTGCAGGTTGCAGACCTTACTCGGATATCCCTCGGTTGTAGTAGATCCCACGGGATGCAAACCCCCTGCAACACTTTGTGCTCAGTAATTTGTAAATCAACAAAGAAAGAACACAAAATCCTAGTTGTACAACATATATATGTCCTAGATGTTAGTGAAAAGTATGCATAATCTCATAAAAACAATATTAAATGAAAAATTTACGATCATTACACATGTATAAAATATTATTGACATGTAATCATCAGGTAAAAGATGGTACTTCTGTTATTAATGACATGTACAGTAAATAAAAGTGGAGAGATCACCTGAAATCTGCCACGGCCTTCAAGCATACCGTCCTCTGGATCCATCCAGCCTTAGCCTCTCAAGATTTCTTCCAAGAATACTGCACAATGGATGTCACATTGGGTGGTGAATATCTCAAGGAAATAAGGGTTTCCTGAAAATATTTGGGAAGTTCAGGAGGCACGGGTATATATTAGACTTGGATAGGGCTCCAGTAGCGTATAATATCTATATTTCTCTCTCTCTACCTCCCTTAAGCCATTCCCTTGAGGGGATTTTATAATCCATCAAATTAGTTTTTATAGTTGGGAACAATTAGGCCATAGGTTGGGGTGGTTAATTTATTAGAACAACTGTAAACCCCACCTCTAAAATAGGGAAAATATATATTTTTTAATGTTTAAAATGGCATACGCGGTTCTCTATGTATGGACTCACGTATATACGCAGAAAATTCTGGGCATAGTCGTGTATGGGTTTTAAGATACTTCTTTTTGAAAAATATTTCCAAGTCTGAAGGGAAGGGTTGCCCAAAGCCAATGTATAAGTCATCAAGTATAAGCTGGTGATAGATGATGTTATAACAGGAATGAATGGAAAAAGAGATAGCGATGCAATCCTAATGCGAGTCATCCCACCACATTTTGTTTCTGTTTTAATTTCACTTAATTTAAGGAGAGCTGTTTAAACCTCATCAAATATTTATTTAATTTCTATTTTTGTACTCTTTTTTTATTATATAATCCCCTTCATGTATTTTAAGAAGGAGTCCTGAAATTTTGAAAATAAGACTTTATAGAAGTTTCACTTTTGTACTAAAGTTTTTCTTAATATAAAAGGCTGGACTAGAGATTTTTTTCAAATGAGAAGAGTTAACACATATATGCTACTTTTATCTTTATGTTGATATTCTATTTCAATGAGAAATAATTGATTTTCCTTATGATTTTTTGTTATATGTATCTTTTTAACACAATCTAGCATCAATTCACTTTTGAACATGTTTGATTTCCATTTTTTTATACATATTCAATACATGCAATAAATAGATGTGATATATGATTATTCAATTGAATTGATTAAGTATTTAATCAAACCAATTATCTTAAATTTTTCTACATCTCTCTAAGTGTGTGTTAAAAATTTATTTTCATTCACTGAAGGATCATCTCTTTAAACCACATATAATAGAATAGAGATAGGTATATATATTTTCTTTAAGCTTGTTATCACTCCCATTTATCAACTCATAGTAAGTTAAAATACCACCGATCCACCAAATTATATTTCATTGGGAAACAGGTCCCATAAATCCAGTCGGAGCCACTATCTCAAATGGATAAGAGACGATTTTTAAGTCCCCGACCGGGTGGTTTTCCCTGATGTTGTTGTGCCGATTTTCGGGGCATGAAAACAATTGTACCTCCTCCTCATACCAAAATATGAGTATGCACACTATAAGTACTCATAGTAGAAACTGTTTTCCCAGTAGTGGTCATCGAAAGAAAAGAAAGAGAAATAAATGGGCTTGACCGCTGTGAGTTGGGGTCCCAACATATGATATAACACCCAAAAAATAAAAAGGAAGAGGTGAAGAAGGAGTAACTGGATGTTAAGAAATTCCTTCAACCCCAAATTATTCTGACAGAAAAAAAACCCTTGAAAGGAGTGGATTACTCCTCTCTAAATCATGACTAACACTAGGATCACTTTATGAAATTATATCCCCAAGTGAAGGGTTACTCTTTGATGCGTTCGTTTCTACTGATGGAAAATCACCAACATAATTGCTCCTATGCCTTCTGGGAGAATGCTCGACACTCGCAGGAGAAAGCCCTCGAAGCCTCCTGGATCAACAAACTGATCGATTAACCACTTTAAATTGTTAAGAGAACTTATACAAACTCAAAAAAATTATAAAGCTATGGCAGACTAGGAGCAAATAACACTCTCTAAAAATGTCCTTAAAGATTCAGCCAATCAAGCAGCTCTCAGGTATTTCCGCTCCCGGTGATTAGGACTGGACACCAAAATACAAGAAAGCGAATATATAAGGACCTTCCAAAAATAGTCTTAGGTAATTACGCCCCAAGTCTACTAGCGAAAGTAACCGAAGTAGTTACACTGACCTCCAGAGAAAAGCCTTTGTTAGTGAAAATACTCGAGCTTTACAAGGGCTCCCTCCAGAAGTACTAATGAACGTGATGCAATGTCTGCCTTAGGTGCCACAGGTATCCCCCCCCCCCCCCCCCAACATTCACCTATACGATACCTAGGAATGGAAACTAAGGTTACCATTTCATATCGACAACTGGGCGGAACAGTCGTTGGTCGGGATCTTACAAGTAAGAGAGGGGGTATCTCTCTTCCCTGCTTTCAATTGCCCTCATGCTTGACTCCATTTTTAGGAGAGCTTTCTCAGACAACTCAACGGCATTAGGTTTCACTCTTTTAATCAACCTCTAAGTTTAAATTTAGAGAGGCCCTGGAGAGTTAACTCTCCACACACCTATTCCAAGGTCCTAATGACTTAGACTAGTTGATGTATTTAATGAAAAATAAAAAATATTCTAGTTCATTTTAGATTTTATCACTTGATTTTAAAGGCTTTTCTTTTAAGTCAGGGGTGAGATGGAGGTGCAACTTATGGTGTTATGGACATAATAAGAAATCAATAGAAACCCGACGACATGAAAAATGAAAATTTTGTCTTCGATGAAAAGAGACTTCTACAAAGGGAACTCTGAAAAAACTAACGAAAACAAAAGTTTTTCTTTTATTTTTTAAAATAAACGCTAACATACTCAATATCTAAGCAAAAGACTAAAAATGCTTATAGTGCGACTACTCTAAACCAAGGCTTAATGCAAGATTCTAGGATTACTCTAAAGAACAAGCAAATGTGTTTCCCAATATTGAGGTAAAAAACTTGAAACAAAGAAGGAAAAATTGAAACAAGAACTTCTCCCAACAAAGATGCTAAAAAATTGATACAAAAAGGGGCGAATTCAAATAAAAACTTCTCCCAAAACCAAGCAAATTTGACCAAATGACAAAATTTTCTCTTTCTAAAAAATGACAAAGAAGCCTTAAAACAAAACCGAAAGAAAAAGAAAAGGAAAACAAAGATGTTTTTGTGTCTTTTTCTTTTTAAGGAAGCAAGAAATTCTTTGATAAAGCAAAAAACTACCCAAAAACTCAAAATCCCCAAATTGAGCAAAAGAGGCCTCAAATTCCTTAAGCCATAAACATCATTTGCATGACAAGACTTAATAAACGGAAATAGGTTTCAAACTCAAATAAATGATTTGACCAGTAGCACAAAACTCTAGCAAACAGGAAAACTCTAAGAAAATCAAGAAGACTCTTCAATATTGCCAGAAGTATCTCTCTAAAACAACCAAGAAAAACCAAGAAAGCCAACGAAAGAAAAGGAAAAATGAAGAAATAAGAAGGTTTAGCATGAGAAAATGAACACTACATCATTGTCTCGAATACTCAGAATAGCTAATAAATTCAGTAAGAAGCCCTGGTGCCAAACACAAAACTGAAACTTCACAAAAAAGGAAAACCCTAGGTTGACTAGGTTTTTCACCAAGAAAGAGAGGAAATTAATAAATTGCAGAAAGAAAAACTTTCCAAGAACATAAATGATTAAACATAAGCAACCAAAGACAGGAAAAAGGATTTATTGGACTCAAAATATAAAAATTTCATTTAAAACTAGCAATATGCGGCTTGAGAGTGATCAACCTACGTGTATATGAAACTGTCTAGAAGGAAACACATGTATACACACATTTATTTGGACTAAAAAACATGCATATGCCACTATGTAAACTGAAAGTGCGTATAAAAAGGGCAGTAAAAAAAATAAAAATCCAAGTCTGATCCAGAAGATCATAACTTTTTCCCGGATTGATAATGAACCAAAGAAGCTGGAAAAATGATCAAAACAAACAGAAAACCAAGATCCAAAGAGAAACAACCCAAAATAGGAATTAAATGGATGTAATCCCTAGTGGAGTCACCAATTATGTTATGGGATGAAGTACCCTAGGGTCTGGGTTGAGAACCCAAATGGAGTAAGAAGCATACAACAATAAGAAGCAAACACATTTACAATCCTAATGCTTAAACTAGTAAAATAGGAAGAAGAGGCCGTACTCGCAAGTCCTACATTTGAAGGCGATCCCGCAGGGTTCAAACCCTCTACTTCTCCTACTGTTCCAAAACACGCAACTCTCTCAAGAAAAGCATATATAATAGTAATAACTAAAAGCATGTTCAAGATGTTAGCATTAGATCATACACGCTTATAAGTAAAATAACATGAAATCATTCATAATAGGATCATAACAGGTATACATAATTAAGATCATGAACATCCAGAATAGGACAAAGCTTCTTTATTGATGAATGTAAAGAAGTGTCGAGGAATACCACCTGATTCAAGCACGAATACAAGCAAAACCATCCTTCGGATTTGTCCTTCCCAAGCCTCAACAATATCCTTCCAAAAGCATACACATGGATGTCATATAAGAGGAATGAACATCTCCATGAGGGAAACAAGGGTTACCACAATCTGGGAAGTGCAGGAGGCACAAGGATAATCAGACTTAATCGGGGACAAAATGGCTAAAATATCAATACCTATCTCTCTCCCCCTTTAAGGCCTTCCCATGAGGTGTATTTATACCAGCCAAAAGAAATTTGTTTCAGTTGTGATATAGTTAGGTCACGAGCTTCTATAAGTAGGATTCTGGTGTAACCCATAAACCCCAACCAAAAAATAGGTAATTATATATTTTTTCATATTTCAAATTATATACCCGGGTTGGGTATAACTGGACCCACGTGCACACATGCTTTTGAGAGGGTAGAGTCATGTATGGAATTAAAAATAATGTTTTTAGGTAAAGGAACAAGTCTAAAGGGAAAAGGCTGCCCAAGGCCATGACTCAGAGCATCAAATATACAAAGGTGGAAAATGATGTTATAACATCGTTGGGTTTATTTTCCATTTGGAAAGTATTAGGTCCAGAAGAAGTTGAACTTGATGAAAATGATGTAGAAAATGGTCAGTCGAAGAAGTTGCCCTTGTGGTACTACTGATTAGAATAGTAATAGTTGATTGTGAAAGAGGAATATGACTAGGAGAAGGGGATAAAGGATGATAGGAAGAAGGCAAAGGAGAATGAGTAGAAGCAGGGTTGACATAAGGAGTATGAGGTGGAGAAGATGATATAATCCAACTAGCTGAAGACTTAGTTTTCGAAGTATGTTTCTTTCTCTTATGAGTGGACAATGGAAATTCAAAAGGATTGAATCCAATTTTTTCACTCTGAGATCTAGTTAAAAATCCAGAAGTTTGAAGAGATGAAGTACCACTTCATTTAGATAATTTAGATTGAGAAATTTGTTCTTTAGAAATGGAAATTCCTTCCAATCCCTTAATTGAAGTTTGCAACTCAGTAGCTTTTGAGAGTGGATCTGTCTGAGTGGAGATTTATCCGATCGATTTTGGAAGTGAGCTAGGAGATTGAATGAGTGGTTCAATAGCTTTAGATCTAGAACTAGGGTATTTAGAATGAGATATTGAAGTTAATGGGGATTTTGAGGGAGAATGACTCTTAGAATTACCTTTAGTTTTAGGATGAGATTTTTTTTCCTTTCATATTTAGATGGCCCTCCTTCTAGTGCCAAAATTTTTGATGGTCCAACCATGACTATATCAACATTGAGGATAACCACCTAGTTGAGACCTTAGAGCATATCCTTTTCCATTTTGAATGATGGCTCCGACTGGAGTTATGGGACCAATTTCCATTTATATAAGCTAATGTGAAGTGAAGTAAATAAAGATATAGTGCTATAATATAACTAGAATCTGAAATAGAAATTAATATACTATTATCTTTCCTAGAAAAGATGATGGAATATGTGTTTAGAAAGATTTCAAAATTATCATAACAATATAGTTCATCATGTAATAATGAATTTAACGCAAAGAAAGAGAACTAATTTAATTAAATAGTTAATTAAATTAGTTGTTTAATTGTTACACATATTGAGATCTCTTTATTCACATATAATTAATAGATTTCAAACAAACACATCAATAATGATTACAAAAGATTGCTTTAACACATATATTGTGAATAATAAAAAAATTCCATTCTACTCAAAGAAAACAGATAGATAAAGGATAATGGTACCCAATAAACCATTGATATGCTCATCATATAAATGGCGATGGTTCAAATTCAAATTAAGAAAAAATTATTTACAATAGTGCAACTTAAGCTTCCTTTTTACAAAAATTTAGAACCAAGTCTCTATCGTTGAGAGACAATTTATATTTTCGTTAAAAAAAGATAAACATAGAAAATAAAGAAATCCTTCAACCAATTTTAAAAAATAGAAACAACAAAGGAAAAAATTAGAACATAGTTACAAAATTTTTATAAGCTTAGGAGGAACATTTTCCTCTAATGCACTATCTCAAATCAAAGATATCAATCAGATTCTTCAGTTTGGTGAGAGACTTTGGTTGAATCCACATTTGGCTGGTGAAGATGGAATCTCTTGACGCTGGCATCATCTATGTGGTGGAGTTCAATAGGAATCGAAGCATTGACCATTAACTATGTGGTTTTACCAAGAATTTCCATTGAAGCTCTAAGTCGATCTTGGTTAATTGATCAATAATATCGACCCATTTCTTGGAAGATTCCTTCCACGTCTTCGTCAAGAACTTGAAGTCAGGAAAGGTGTCCTCGGAGCAACTCAAAATGAGATTGGAATGAAGTAAATTATCAATGATTTACTCAGTGATACTGTTTGAAATGTACAAACCCTGGTAAACTATTGCTTCAACTTTCTTTATGCGAATCTCCCACTCTCTGAAAATGATTTCTTTATGAGTTTCTTGAATTTTAGGCAGATTGACTGATCTACCTTCCTCAATTTCCTTCCAGGTTAAGAAACTAGAAATATTTTCCTCTATCTCCTCAAATAAATTTTCATATCAATAAACTAATTGACTAGGGAGTCTATTGTCTTGCACTTATCATGAATAATTTCCAATTTCTGGCAAAACACTATTTGCTGTTGGGCAAGAATAATTTTCAACTCTTTAGCCTCTTTATTGAATATGATAAATTCTAGGCTAGAACTTAAATTTTGAAATCTTTCTTGCAATTCCTAAATCTATGTATCTCTGGCCTTTATATCTATATCATGCTAAATCTTGAGAGAATTGAATCTATGATGAAGCTTTGTCATCTATGATTTCCAATGATCTGTAATCTTCCGCTTCTCTGATTCAACACATTGTTCTAAAAATGAAATTCTCTCCTCTTTTCCCTTAAGATATTGCTGTACTTCTACTGCTTATTAATGGTATCCGAGGCATAAGCACCTTTAAAATGTGTAAGTTTTTCCAATTCTTCAGCTGGAGTTGTTGAGGAGCCTTTCCACAATACTTCAAAATATGCATTACCAGGGATTAATGCCTGATACTGATCAATATTTCTCTTCTTTATTTCCATTTTTACTACAACCTTGTGCTAAGGACTGTAGAAAATGTCCAATGGATGAATTTACTAAATATTTAAAACCAACTTAGAGGAGGGAAATGATGGTATGATTTCAATATCCCTATCCTCTAAATTTTATTTAGCATCCTTCAATGTTTTGACAATTTTTTAAGGATTATTTAAGGTTTCACGAATCTTCATTTGCAAAGTAGTTTTAATAAATTGAGATTCATCATTATTAAAATTTAAATCTTGAATATATTCTTTCTACATCTCTTCCAATTTAGTATCAGACACAACTTCGTTTATTTGAGAAGAAGAAAAGGCAACTGCTACTTTTGGCTGAGAAGAATCGGCTGATTGTGTGAGATACTAATATCATCATTAACCATTTTCTCTTGAGGAACCTGCAATGAATACACTGGAATATTTACTAGCCTAGAGGCTCTATATTGAATATACTGATTCATTTCTTCAGAAGTTAATTTTTCATTTTCATACCATGTCACCGTTGAATAAGAAGAAGCCTTTTTCAAATACATCATCAAATTTATCAGGCTTATGCATGGACTATCTAATACTTTGTGTATATGTGATCTTCTTGACAACAAGATTAGGAGCATATTTCCTATTTGGTACAGTAGGAAAATTCAAAGCTTGAATAGTCTATATCTCAGTCATTACATGTTTATAATTTCCCAATGCGTAAATTCCAAATTGAGCCGGGAAAGAAGGCCACATATTTTTATTAGCATCTTTAAGGACTTTATAAATACCATTACCCACAGTTTGATGAGCTATTTACCTACGCATAAGTTTATCTATAATTAAAAGCATTTAAATATAAGGGTTTGATAAACTTCCATATACCCTGATATAGGTAAATGACTCCTCACCAAACCATCTTCCTACTCACAAAACATTCGTTTCATCCTCTTGAGACATTTGGGGTGCTTTAGTATCAAATATGACCCAATATATTGGAAAATTGACCCTATGGCAGATTTTATAGATATGCTGATGATATTTTGAGTCCCATAAGATATCATGATAGACATGAATAGGAGTCGAGTCTTGCAGAGTCCATTTCCAACCCATAGATGAAAAATCCATAGAAAAACATACTACATCCATGATATAGGCACCCATATAGAAAGGAGGAGTTACATTCTCAGAAATTATGCGATTACCTCTAAAAGCCGAGATATGAGTAGATAAACTACCAGAAAGTATATTTTCCCAATCAAAGATAAACCCTTGTAAAACCCCATCCATTAGAGCTACCCATTGATTAGAAAATTTCTGTACCTTTGACATTTCATATATTCTACACATGATTTCAACAATTTGAGAATAAGGTCCAACAAGAGAATCAACAACATACTTACCACTTTCTTCTATTTTTTTCTTGTTTTAATCTCACCTTCAACCTCTAATTCACTCCGATACATGTCCATGCTCATTAAGGAATGATTCAACATATGATTTGTCATATTTCAATTGTGGTTTAGTAAGATGATACATTTTTTTCAAATATTCATTGGCGAAAGACGCAATGACTGTACCTTTTCCTGTAAAAACCCTTCTATAATCAATACTCATATTATCTACAACCCACCGAACCATATCGGTATAAGGAAAAATTTTGGTACATGCTGTAATTATGTGCAAAAGGAATTTTTTGCATCACTTAAAGTAGTCTCTGAATGTAATATCCCAAAATGGGGAAGCAACAATACATGAACATCAAACTGGAAATACAGTGAATAAAATTACACCAAAATGTATGAAAACCATGGAGCCATTTTATTGTGTAAATCAATAGCAAATAAGTACAATAGAAGCAGACACAACTCAAATAATCAAGGCAAACAAGCCTCCCATGAATACATATGCCAAAAGTGAAATGCTGCTATATAGCAGAATACCAAAGAACAAATACAACACAGTCTTAGATGGTGCACTGCTACAGGAAATGTACAATATGATAGATCTGCAAATATATGGATAAATAAGTGCTGAGAGTAAAGATATAAACTCCCAAAAACTATTTCAAGACAACCCAAGAAGGATTTCCTGAAATATGCAAAGATACAAAAATGTCGGAGTGCAGCCCTAGGGCTGAGTAACAGTTGCAACTCACTAACTAGATGGAGATAGCTAAAGATGATACCAATTATGAATAAACCTCCTCCAAAATATCCTTCAAGTGAAAGGCTGATCCAATCACTGAAGATCTCACCCTCCAATCAAACACTGCAACCCCTCACTGCAAATACTCACTGAAATAATGCAATCAAGGAGAGGTACTGCGCTGTAGGTGATGGAAAATATGTTGGCCAAGTTCCAAGATGTGAAATAAGCTCTAGAATCTTCCTCACTGATCTCCCAAAGGGAATAATGCTTCCTCCTTTGAAAAAAAAGCTCCGGAAGTGGTGTTATCAACCCTCCACCACAACGCCCTGCAACACAACCCAGCTCTAAATAGAAAATGTGTTGTAGATGAAGGAGGTAACTTGGCCTCAAGTAGAAATTAAGTGCAAGCTCCCTCAAGATGCCTCTCTAGAAAGGAGAAGGAATTCCTAAATAGGAATGCCTTGTGCTAAGTAGCACAACAATCTCAACTAAACAGCTGAAGAATACACAATAGTCAGGCAGACCAAAAATCCAATAATCAATAACATGTCTTGCTATGGCTGCCTTGAACTCCTTATAAACAAGTGCGAGCCTTCTTATCTTAGGCTGCACTCATTAGGGTTTTCTCCACCAAGGAATATTCCTCCCACTATCACTGTGTTGTCTCCATAGATGATCTCCACCATTCATTCTAACGCTGTTGACTTGGTCAAACTTGACCTTGTCCAGATGTAATTGCCCCTTTTCACACATGAGGGTGTGAAATCCAGCTATTATAATGATCCCTTTTCACATCATGAGGTATTTTATTCCTATTTTAGAAATGTATGGGCCTCCTTACCCATTTATTCATCTCCTAGGTGTCAAAAGAAAAAATCAATATTCCAATTAGTTGCATGGTAATTTTGGAATATTACAGTCCTCCCCTCCCAAATGTTGTTTGTACTCAAGAAAATGCAAGGATAGAATTGAAGAACCTCCTCTCCTCCTCCTGTAGAATCCTCATATTATAAACTCCTCCAGGGATTAAGATGTCGTATTATCAATAAATCTCCATATTGCCCCTCCGAAGCATGCAAGCTAGCTAAATAGATATCATCATGAAGAAGTAAAATAATCAAGGAGGAAAAAATGTTCTATCTAGAGGTCCCTTTGAGGCATGGGATTTGAAATGCATTGGGAACCATCATTCCCATGTGAATCCTCCATCCCCAAGATATCATCCATACAAAATGAGTTACCTCCCAACATGGCAACTCCTGAAAATTTCCCTCCACATGTAGCTCCTGTAGAATAGGTGGGCTACATAGCTGAACATGGTAGAAAAAATAGCCTACCCTACACTGTCCATATCTCCACTTATGATAAGTGTAGAGTAGCTGCCGATCTTGGGCTGCAATAATGTTGCCCTCAAGTGGCAAGAAGAAAATTGGATCTCCAAAGATCTTCTCTCCAATGTTATGAATCATGCTGGTCCAAACCATCCCGTATATGATGAATAGGAAACCACAACCATATGGCATCCAAATGAGAGGAATACTGAAGGTTTCATGTAGTGATGGAAGGTACCAACAGTTTCCCAAGTGGTCACAACACAATTTTTCTAACTGTTGTTTCAGAAAATAACATGGCAAGCTGTTTCTTGACAAATTGCCAGTTGTGTATGTCATCACATCTACTAGTGAATAGTAAATGGCTTGGTATATAAACTGAGAATACATAAAATAATAAAAAACTTTCCCAAGGCCACACAAAATATGGCTATCTCCATCATATAATTTGGCCCAAAATTGACCATGGAGCCCAATGAGAAGCTTGCCCTCTTGTGGAGCAATGCACTGAATAGAAATGCTAAGAATATGCAAATACTGTGTTAGATAATCAATAAATGCAAAAACAAAATTATTACCATTTACTGAAAGTAAGATGATATATGGATCCATGAATAAGTCCTCCATAGTGCTATGAAATACTCCCATGAAAAGGAATGAACCATATGATGCATGAAGATCTTCCTTCTTATGCTTGGAAATCCAAGTTAAGAAGATCATATCACTGTAATAGATGTCTCCATCCACTACTCCATCAATCTCACCACCAAGTGCATCATCTATGAAGTGATCCCGGGGATACTCCATCAATAAACCCAAGCTCCCAAGTGCCAGCACTGTTTGCCTTTGTAAATAGGCTCCTCCCAAATCATAGCTCCATTCTTTGACATGTTCATTGTCAAAGTCATCTTCCACAATGCTACTATATATAGAAAAATCCTTCCAAAGTGGAAGTACCTCCTGATCATCCAAGGCTAAGGAGTAGCCCCTTTGCACCATGATAATTCCATCAGCTACTCTTGCAACATCATGCAAAGTATGGGAACAAATCTTCCCATGCTCTCCCGAGAACAACCAAAGCAACAATAGTTCTTGTTGCCTCCTCACACCTCCATCATAAAAATCATGGGGTGAAAACATAATGATTGATATGAAGAATGTCATATCAACACAATAAATCCATACTCCTTGCTACCATATGATGCAAGTGCCCTACCAAATTTCTTCCACCCACATACCCTTTGAAAGAGGATATGTCACATGATGGCCAAACTCCTTCAAGAGTAGCCAACGCAGCCAAGTCTTTTGTTGCCCAGTGTCATAGATTTTCAAGTAGCTTTCGAGCCTCTTTCTCACCATCCACACCCATTCATCCAAATGTGGGTGCCTCCCATCATGCTCTACCTTGATACTCTTCCAATGAAGACTACCATCCTCCCAAATCAGATTTCTCCTCTTGCATTTCATGGGATGTTGAAATGAAACTCCTTGGAGATCTCCTAGAGAAGATCCCATACTAATGACCCCATTGAATCCATAGGGATCCAAGTATGATGGAGGAAAAACCTCCTCACTACTGCATAATGACGGCGCTGTTAGTCTCTTAAATGGTGTGTCTACTACCTCATGCTCCAACTCAAGGATGAACATAGAGTTCTGCATAGGATTGTTTAGGAAAAAGTTCATCCTATCCTTCAAAAATCCACACCCCAACCTCAAGTGTGGTGTGAAGCTCAACAATGGAACATTAGGATGATGGTTCATCCCTTCCTTAAGAAATTCAAGGTTGCACAACATAGTGAAATTATGTTGTTCCACATTAGCAGTATGCAATGGTATACAACTCTCCATAAGATTTGCTGAAACAATGGGAAATAGAAACTTAGGCATACCTTGGTGAAACTTGGGAACATCTTGTAAGGCTGCAATATTTCCTTCCTCCAATGTGTTGGCTCCCCCAACTGTTGTTGATGATGGCTGCTCCTCCATAGTTGTTTTAGCGCTCATACAAGTCCCCTTCAATGGTGGTGAGGGCTCCTCCTCCTCTGATTTCTCCTTGCCAAATTTTTTAATCAACCCTTGAGTAAATTCTGCAAAAGTAGTCACTCTTGCATGACTCAAATGGCTGAACCACCAAATGTTTGCTTCACCCTCAAGGTGCAGCGCTGCAATATCTACAACCTCTATTTCTACCACAGGATGTAGTATGAAGAATGCATCTAGTTTCCTTGCCCAAGCCCTTGCTGTAGATGACCCATCAAAAGTAGACAATAGAAACCTATTTCCCTTGATTCTCCCTTTGCTGCAAGGTCTCCTTTCTTCCTTTAGCTGAATGAACTGTGGGAAAGCTAGAGTCTCCTTGAAGGCTCTAGGTTGAGATTTGTACTCAACAAGGTATTCACTTAGAATTTTGTGATCCAAGTGTCCTCCATATTTCTACAATTTTTCTTCTTTTCCAAAAGGAAAGGGTATAGTCCCACTGCTTCTTTCTCCTCTTCTTTGCCTGACCTCCTTGTTGAGGTCCTTTTTAGATCTGAAAAGAGATGGGATAAAACTCATTCTCTCCATCATTATGATCTTCCTCTTTGTCTTCTTATTCTTCGGATAACATAATGGCTGAGATCCATAGGCTGAGCCAAGATTATGCTCTGATACCACTGTAATATCCCAAAATGGGGAAGCAACAATACATGAACATAAAATTGGAAATAGTGGTGAATAAAATTTCACCAAAATGTATGAAAACTATGGAGCCATTTTATTATGTAAATCATCAGAAAATAAGTACAATAGAAGCGGGCACAACTCAAATAATCAAGGCAAACAAGTCTCCCATGAATACATATGCCAAAAGTGAAATGCTGCTACATAGCAGAATACCCAAGAACAAATACAACACAGTCTTAAATGGTGCACTGCTACTAGAAATGTACAATATGATAGATCTACAAATATATGGCTCAATAAGTGCCGGGAGTAAATATCTAAACTCCCAAACACTATTTCAAGACAACCCGAGAAGGATTTCCTGAAATAGAAAATGTTGGAGTGCAGCCCTAGGGATGAGTGGCAGCTACAACTCACTAACTGGATGGATATGGTTGAAGATGATACCAATGATGAATAAACCTCCTCCAAAAGATCCTTCAAGTGAAAGGATGATCCAATCACTGAAGATCTCACCCTCTAATCAAACATTGCAACCCCTCACTGCAAATACTCACTGAAATAACGCAGTCAAGGAGAGGTACTGCACTGTAGGTGATGGAAAATATGTTGGCCAAGTTCCAAGATGTGAAATACGCTCCAAAATATTCCTCACTGATCTCCCAAAGGGAAGAATGCTTCCTCCTCTGAAAAACAAGCTCCGGAAGTGGTGTTATCAACCCTCCACTGCAACACCCTGCAACACAACCCAGCTCTAAAAAGAAACTGCACTGTAGCTGAAGGAGGTAGCTTGGCCTCAAGCCTAGATGTGGAGAAATGAAGTACAAGATCCCTTAAGAGGTCACTCTAGAAAGGATAAGGAATTCATAAACAAGAATGCCTTTTGCTAAGCAGCACAACAATCTCAACTAAACAGTTGAAGAATGCACAATAGTCATGCAGACCATAAATCCAATAATCAATAACATGTCTTGCTATGGATGCCTTGCCCTCCTTATAAAAAAGTGTGAGCCTTCTTACCTTGGGCCCCACTCATTATGGTTTCTTCCACCAAGGAATATTCCTCCCACTATCACTGCACTGTCTCCACAGATGATCTCCACCATTCATTCTAGCACTGTTGACTTGGTCAAACTTGACCTTGTCCACATGTAATTGGCCCTTTTCACACATGAGGGTGTGAAATCCAACTATTATAATGATCCATTTTCACATCATGAGGGATTTTATTCCTATTTTAGAAATGTATGGGCCTCCTTACCCATTTATTCATCTCTTAGGTGTCAAAAGAAAAAATCAATATTCCAATTAGCTGCATGCTAATTCTGGAATATTACACTGAAATTGGAGAAGTATCATTGATAGTCACTATTCTCTTAGTAACTGTGGTTTTTTCATCCTCAAAGAATTTATACATCGCTTCCCATGAAGAATTCCTGGAATCCCTTGTGTAGACTGTATCAAAAAATTATCCCGATGAAGGGGATTTTAAATATTTATTCGTCAACCACGGGAGCAATAGGTTGTTACTATACTGGAATTTTTCTTTTACCCTTTCATGCCTTCTGAGAATCATAATGTGCCTGTAACAAAAGAACATAGATGAGTAGGTTACTTTTTTAAGCCGAGACTTAGTGCTAAGAAATGCAATTTAGAACAATAATTCTTTCCCCTTAAGAAAATATTCATAATCGAGGTGAATTAAATGTAAGCATTTAGAATCTCAGCATTTAGAATCTCGATAACCATTACACCCACATTATCAATCATTGAATGTAGAAGGGGTAAACCACGTGGGCTAGTCATGTCAGTTCATCAGAGGGATAATATCAGAGGTTTTATGTAGAAGATTTACGATAAATAAATATCCAATATAAATAAGTTCCGATATAACGATCATGAGGGATTCAAAAAGCTCCGATGAAACAAGAGGAAGGCATATCAAGAGAATTATATTAGGAGTTCTCATAAATCACCCCGATTAAGTAGTTTCAATGCGAAAGTTCTGATATGAAAATTAAAATATATTAAAAATACATCGGAGGTAATAGATATCGAAGGTGAGTGATATTGGAGGTGTTGGATATCATAAAAAATTTCAAAATAAAGTTACGATAAAATGGAACTCCAATATGTACACACCAATATAAATACATTGTGGGACGGACAAAAGTTTACTAACAAATTTTTTTATGGAAAAATGTTCATTAACCTCAATAAACCCTTTGCGAATGTTTTTTTAATAAATTAAGCATCGAGTAGTAACATATTGGGAATCTCTTCCTCACCTAATAATTTTTTGTAAAGAAAAACGAACACAAAAACCTTAGCAGAGCTCTGCACCAGGCCGACCTCCATGACCTATGGTTTGCTGGTTCTAGCGTAGGCTGCCCTCAGTAGTCCTTCTCCCCTAGCTTGATCTACCACAACCTCTCACCTGGATAGCTACAGGCTTATCGATGACCGACTCCAGTGGGGGGGGCGGTAGCTCCCCCCCTCACAGGCCAACCTCCAACAGGGGTGGCGATAGGGGCTGATACTGTCAATCAGCACAACTTTGGCCCATCTCAAGAAAGCGTAGGGGAGACACCCACAGCGTAGACAAATAATACACAAGCAACAACATCCACGAACACGAAATCAAAAACGTGCATACCAAATGACTCCAAGAAAATAGTGATCGAACTCCCTGCGCATCACATCAATGGAAGAATTGAATTCATGAAAGATCACGCATTGATAGGCAAGTTCATGGGCTTCTGGCCCACATAAAAAGCATTGGGAAGATGGATAGCTTCTATCCCTTTGAACAAATTTTTTTTACAAAAGAAGCTTGAAAAGGAGACTTGAACCCAAGATCTCTATTCTCATAAACTAACCCCTCACCAAGTGAGATAGTAAAAGGATCAAGTTATTGTATGAAAGAAGGAAGGGTTTTTTTTTTACTCTTCGGTGTGCATGCCTTTTCTTGCACAAAAAAACACAAAAAAATGAGCAAAAAAAAGGAAATGAAAAGCCTTACAACAGAATGTTATATTTTCGATTAGCCTTACCGGCAACTATCACTTTTTTTACTATTTCTGATTTTCTCAAATCGCACAAATATGCCAGGAAAGAGAATACATAGCAAAGAAATCCCTTTTTCCTGCTTCTGATTTGCCGAGATCGAACACAGGGCACAACAAATAGCATACACAGGGAAGAGGGTATAGCTCTGGAAAATAAATAAAACCTAAAAAACTAAAATAAAAAGAGAGAACCAAAATAAGTAGAACTATTAACAAATATAACTGCAAAACAAATGCTTTATACCTCCAGATCTAAACTGTCATCACTTGGGCACCCAGAAACCTTTTCGCATGTAATGAAAGGCGTTACTCACTGTAACAAACACTCTGGAAAAAACTGATTAGTTCTCTAAGCCCAAAAATGTTCAGAAATACTATATCTAAAAAATGGCATTCGCATGCAGTCAAAATGACTTCGGATTTTGATCAACAACGGACGCGACCCTCAAAATAGCTCTGATACCATGTAGGAATTTACAGGGTAAGTTCCTTAGATCAAGAACCAAATGTTACCACTCACAAACATATCACAAATCAGTACACCAGTATAATCACGTGGTTAAAACCCTCAAAGAGGGAAACAATCCACGACCTGAGCCAACGCAGCCACTTCAGGCAATTTATTAATATAAAAGGAAAAGTTACATATGTTTCTCTCATAAACGGTTACCGAAAAAATGACCCTTCATGCTCTTTAAATAGAGATCATGGACCAATCAGGTGTTAAGCCACGGTTCAAGTGTCATTAATACCGAGGTGAGAGATAACCGTCAGATCACTACAAATCGTGACCGTCAGATTATAAGTTACAAATGTACATGGTAAAGAAACACACTTTACCTAACTCTACACTAGACTAAGTTATTCTTAACTATTTCCTATGTGTCAGAATATCCTAACATATTTTTCAGATAGTATTAGGCTCCAAAATGTTTTCTATAGTAGATGGTTTATAGGATATAATTGAATTTTGGTTTTTGAATTGGACCACCTAAAAATGAATTTTAGAACCAAATGGGGTACCTTTTATTATAGGCACATGCCTTTCGGATTGGTGAATGATGGGGTAAATTTTCAATGCACCAGGGGCATAACATTCAAAGGATTAATGAAGAAAAGTGTAGTCATATATCTTTATTATGTCATGGTGTTTTCTAAGAGGAATTTATATCACTTATTCCATCTAAAGAAGATTTTCAAATGTTTTCGCAAGTACAAAATATCATTGAAACACATGAAGATTATCTTTGTAATATATTAAGGAATTATATCGGGGATCATTATTTCCAAAAAAATAATAACTGTATACCTTGAAAGAGTCAAGGCTATTACACAATTTCCATATCCTGATGGTAAAAGATCTATGTAGTCCTTTCTGGGAAAGATCAACTTTATCACGAAGTTTATTTCTTATTTCATGAAAATTGTAAAAGCTTTGAAGGATATGATTGAGAAGGATGTTATATTCATATGGAATAAGGAGAAGGAAATTTTCATGATGATAAATGATGTTATCACAACAACTCCTACCCTGTATAACCAATAGTTCAATAAATAATTCATGTTATACAAATTTTCCTCTGATTTGTCTCATGCATCCAAATTCATGTAGAATAATAAACAAGGAAATGAATGAAACAAATATTTTATGAGCATAGAATGCAAGGATTTGAATTAATATATATAGGCATTTCCAGAAAGGCCTATGTTTTTTTCAAAGTGCTGAAACAATTTAGGCCTTATATCTTGAAAATTCATGTCAAATTAATTGTTTCCCATCACGTAGTATGAAATTTATTCATATAAAAGGAGTTGGGATAACGGAAAATGAACTGAACTTCATTGCAAGAATATGAAATTGAATTTAAACCTACACACACCATCAAAGGTCACAAATTATGTAAACTAGTTTCAAAATCCTTAGATCCCAAAGCAGAAGACAATGAAGATTGGGATAATGATATTGAGATGTATAAGCTAGATTCTATGTATAGGTATGTTGTTGAACCATATTCATATAAATAATTAAGGAAATATTTGGAACTTGGAACCCTGCCATTCGATTTGTCAGCAAAGCAAGACTGTGTGATCATACTCAAATAAAATTAGTATCAATTGATAAGTGGTATTATTTTTAGAAAAAATCACAATGGATTGTTATTGTGATGCTTGCAATAATAAGAAGTAGATAAAGTTATAGCTGAAATTAAAGTGTTATAAACCTTGAGCACTACTGAGAGGGTGGGGGGTGAAACAATAGTGTGACTTATGACCAATTTTTAGCTTTTCTTAACCATTAAATATATATTGCATATAATTATTAGCACATAAAAAATTATTAGTAGAAAATAACATGATGTTCATAACTATGATCATATGAAAAAAAATACTAATGAGCATATAACCATGAGACCAATAATGCATAAACCATAAACCATCATGACACATAACTTCAACACATCAATAATCACATCACACAAGGACACCAAATGTAAGGTGAAAACCATAAGGGTAAAAACCATTTTCGAAATATATTCTTTGTCATTGTCTCTTTTATTATCAAAACAATTCTTTTACATATGATTCATTGGAAACCACTAGTGTTCAAGCCAAAACTAGCTAATCATGTGAGCCACTACTCGCTCCTTACAACAACTTGTATGAACTTTGTAGGTCACCACCTACAGGAAGCCACCACTCCCTTGACTTTGTGGGCCACTACCTGTTGGAAGCCTCTACTCCCAATAAGTCTCATTGATAGCATAATGACTGCTGCTAAACCCACATTCTCACTCTCCTATGCATATAAGCATGCATCTTAAATTAAATTTTCAATTCATTATAATTCCCAGATTTGGGCATATTTAAAAAAAATGTGGCAGCTTCTCTTTCAAGTAAATCTTCAAATGAAGATTTCTTCATATTTAATATATGGTTATAAAGCCACAATCGAGACCCATTTTATCTAAGGTTTCCTCCTTCCACTTATTCCCAAGTGAGAACCCTTTTCAAATAGTATTACCATAACTTTTGGTTAAAACAACCCATATAAATGTCATGGCCCACAAATTATTTAACCCAACATATTCAACTCATACTTTGCCTTATCTAAGGTTTATTTGCCTCTATGGTGAAATCTTTCCAATCCATTTCTATTAAAATATAATAGCATTTAAATCTACCCTTATGAACCATGCCACCATACTTTATACTTTTGTGGATTTCATTTAAATCCAACCTTACATTTCACAAATGCATATACGTTGGGCCTCACCACATATAAAACTTCCCTTATCAAAACTTTGGTTAACCTTCAATAATTACCATTTCCCATAGATCACACATCTCATATATAGCTCACATGATTTCAATGTTCCATGTCATCCAACGGATGACGCCTTCCTGCATTCTAACTTGGCAATCCAACGGTCATCGCATTAATAAAGTGCACACCTTTTAACGCTCCAAATTAACGCGACCAAAACAATTTTAGAATACCACTAATGCCATGTGTTAGTGCCTGAATTATATCACATTCAAAAAGGATAAACTTCTTACCATAAAAATAACATGCAAAACCTCCAGTTTGGGTTTTTGAAACCTCCTTCCACAACTCCATCTTCCTGTTTCGAATAACTCATGGTTCCGTATTCTATCAATTCAATTCTATTGCATTATTAAAATTCCATTTTATTACACAATTCCATTTTCTTGCTTCCTCTTTTAATTCACGGCTCTGCTTCTAAAGCTGCGCCATTGCTTGAAGTTCATCCAATTACATAACTCCAGCTTCCGGTTTCAAAATCTACAAACCATGGTTCTGTTATAACCTCACACAATCGCAGTTTATTTTTTTTGCAACTGATTCAAGGTTCATTCCCCCTTGACTTATTATTACGATGCTTCTGCGTTCATTGTGATGTGACTCACAATCATTGCGCACCATTAATTAACCTTCCTTTTCTTCTGCATACCGAATAGAGATTTAAACCCCTCCGTGCCTTCCTTTCCATTGTGCATTCGATCCTTGTATTGACCGATTTACATCACTTGGCATTCGCATTCAAAATTGTGTGAATTCCCTTCACGGTTTTATTCCTCTTTGACTGGTATGATCATATTCATGATATCTCCACTCATTACTCCACATCGGCCTCGCTTCTTTGATTGTGTTAACTGTTGTTCCCTTCGCTTCTACTATTCGAACAATCCAGTTTCATGCATTTGAACAAGCCAGCATTTCATCAATCCATCAATGCTCGACAATTTTAATTTGAACGTTATTCAAATTCCCTTTTGTGTCATCGATCCTTGCAGTGATCGATGACTGCAAATATCCTCTTAATCATCCTTAGAAATATGTAAACCATGATGAATTTAACTTCAAAAACACATTTATAATCTTATTCCTAATAATTCCATCGAACTGCCCAATGGTATACAAAATACCATTTCAAACCCTTATTACAGAGTTTGATTCACACACTTGTCCATAAATCCTGAATATTTAACACACAGAATTCAATAAATCAATACACCTATGATTCAGAAATCGAATCCTTCATATATATAAACAAATAATTACAAAGGACCTCTTGTCCATGGCCTGATCTTCAAATCAATGACGCTTTCTACAATTTCCTGTAGGCTTACAAACAAACACTCTATTTTGTTAACAACCTACACTATTATGTCTTCCTCTACTTTTTTTGCCTTTAAGGCTTATTATTATTTTTATACAAATAATTTGAACTAATTTAGTTTCAGATCCTCATTAATTTCCTTAAAATCCTGAAGTCCTAAAATCTCTCTTTTTTATCCCTAAGGATCCTCTTTAATCCCAAAAATCATGAAACTAATTCTAAATTAAGATTTAAAATCAATTTCTAAATCTTTCAATCCTTATGAATCTCAACTATCCTATTTCCCTCATTTTCTCCAATCATTCGAGAACATTTACAAAATCCTGTCAATAATTAAAATCACTCAAAACCCATTAATAATTACATAAAAATCAATATTCTTTTAAAAAATCAAGACCCCCTATGTCTATTAAAATACAAAATATTTCCTTGAGCCTAATGCCCCTACATCAGACTCCCAAGATTAAAAATAATCATGATCTCCTGATCATGTGCCTTTAGTCCTTGTCTTCCTGGATCCCACACTTTGTTACGTAATTTTTCATCTACAACTGTTGTTGTTTGCTGCTTTTCTCCAGGTCTCCATATTTTATGTTGTCTTGCTCCACTAGCTGCACTTTTACAACCTGTCTCTGTCTTCCTTCTGCTGCTGCTACTTTTATTTCTTGTTGTTGTCTTCTTTTGAGATACTTTCATCATTATATTTCTGATCAGTTCAATTTCTCTGTCCAATAAATCTTCTGATTATTGATTTCTTACTCCTGCTCCTGCTCCTGCTCCTGCTTGCTGAGCTCTTACTTGTTGAACTCTTACTGCCACCCTATCATCCTTACCCTCTTGTTTCCTACAACTGAAAACTTCTTCCTGATTGTCACTTATGACAATTTCTTTGTCTTATTCCTTCAAAAATTCATTGGGCTGGTACATAGTGTACTCTCTTCTGCTATCTTCATTTCCTTGCATCTGCAATTCCCAATTTTGAAATTGAGATTTCTCTTCCTACACTGAATTCTGATTGTTCAGCATAATTTCCAGCAATTCAACCTCTTTATTCCACGGATTAAAGATTTCCACATAATTTTCTTCCTCTTCCTGTATTTGACTGCTTAACTGTGTCAAATGTTCTCCAGCACCTGCAACAAAACTTGCATTCATAAAACAATTATTAAAAAAAAAAATCATAAGGCTTTAGTGCCTTTCTTTCCTCTTCTAGCATTTCAGTATGTTGTTCTGAATTTGTTTCTTCTATCAGCACATCAGTATGTTGATTCTCTCTTCCCAAAGAATTCTCTGAAGAATTCTCAAGACTGTCAACAAGTCTTTCTTCCACATCACTTTCTCTCATGATGTTTTCCTGTTCACTGTAGTGAACCCTACTTTCTGCAATCTCCCTATCATACTCTGATTTTTCCAACAAATATTCCAGCAATGCAATTTCTTTTTGGCATTTCTGAAGTATTTAATCATCATTTACAATTCTTGCATTTATACATAAATTTTCAGTTTGAAAATTACAAATGTCAACAGTCTCAAATGTTGCTTCACATATCAATGCTCCAGACTGAACCCCTTCTTCATTCACAAGAAATTCTTCTTGTGCTGTAACAACTTCAAATGCATCACTACTTCCTTCATTCAAGAGACATTTTTCACTTTTTCTTTCTGCTTCAGAGTATTTATCTTCTGAAAGATTCTTCTCCATACTCTTGACAATTTCACAAGATTGCTCATCCTCTTCTGCAAAACTTGTAATCACATCAACATAATTATATTAAAAAATACAAGTCTTTACATTATCCAGCTGATCTGGACTTGCCCAATAGTTCAGGAAATCATCAAAAAATTCCCTCTTCTGCAAGGTAAACTTCTTGCTGTCTTAAATCTTCACTGTGATTCACAAGATCTTCCATAGATCTCCAGTCTTCACTCTAATTTTCTTTTTGTTTTGCTTCAAAAATGGAAACTTCCATTTTCAACTCAGCTGCTCTGAGTTCTGCACATTCCAACTATACACTTATCCTCTATTCAATCTTTTTCAGTTTTTCTGCAAACTGCATGTTCATTTGTTGTTCTATCTTCTGTTGTAGCCTCTGCCACTTTACTCTCTTCTTCATGAGCCAACCAATTCGCTGGCTTTCCTTTATCATCAATTTCAATTTATAAAATTTCTCTCTTACCTCAGCTAATTCTTTCTCATATTCTGCATCAGTTAACTACAACCTTATGCCATTTTCCTTAGCATCTTCTTTCTCCTTTCTTCTATTGTGGTATCTCTCTGAACCTCTACTATCTCTTCTATGACTATCAGTAGTCATATTACTCTCCATGAGTTCCTCACTCATTCACCATGAGCTATATTAAAGCCTCTAAAATAACAAGTCCTCCTTGTTACAACTTACCTCACCAATCCTCTCCTCTGGATTTGGTCTTTTGGAAAGCACTGGTTCTCTATCTGCTGGAACCTTTTGAGCATTTCTTTCTGCTCATTCTAGGATTTAACTCATCTACAACTTCTAGAACACAATTTCCCTATTCATTCAACCTCTGTTGAATTTCCTAAAGGTTCTGCCACATTCTTATTCCACTTAGGATCCTTTGATGGATTCCTTCATCACTGCTCTCAAAGCTGTGATCTTCTTTTGCTAAGATTTTCTTCAACCTGCCTGCAATCTGTATTCTGCAAACATATTATTCAAACCAGAGTTAAATAAAATTTGTCAGCTCACCTTCAAGATCTCTGTGTGATCTTGATTTACCTCTCTCACCCGCACTGTATTTCTATGTGCTGCAATCCGTCAGTTTCAAAATCTGATCCCTTTTCATTTTATGCATTCAATTAAAAAAAACTTGAACTTTCAAAAAGAACTATTTCCAGCTCTGATACCACTTGATAGCATACTAACTGCTGCTAAACCCACATTCTCACTCTCCTATGCATATAAGCATGCATCTTAAATTTTCGATTCATTATAATTCCCAGATTTGGGCATATTTGAAAAAAATGCGGAAGCTTCTCTTTCAAGTAAATCTTCAAATGAAGATTTCTTCATATTTAATATATGGTTATAAAGCCACAGTTGAAACCCATTTTTTCTAAGGTTTCCTCCTTCTGCTTATTCCCAAGTGAGAACCCTTTTCAAATAGTATTACCATAACTTTTGGTTAAAACAACCCATATAAATGTCATGGCCCACAACTTATTTAACCCAACATATTCAACTCATACTTTTCCTTATCTAAGGTTTATTCGCCTTTATGGTGAAATCTTTCCCATCTATTTCTATTAAAATATAACAGCATTTAAATCTACCCTTATGAACCATGCCACCATACTTTATACTTTTGTGGATTTCATTTAAATCCAACCTTATGTTTCAAAATGCATATACGTCAGGCCTCACCACATATAAAACTTCCCTTATTGAAACTTTGGTTAACCTTTAAAACTTACCATTTCCCATTGATCACACATCTAATATATAGCTCACATGATTTCAACGTTCCATGTCATCCAACGGATGATGCCTTCCTGCATTCTAACTTGGCAATCCAACGGTCATCGCATTACTAAAATGCGCACCTTTTAACGCTCCAAATTAACGCGACAAAAAAGGTTTTAGAATACCACTAATGCCACGTGTTAGTGCCTGAATGCTATCAAGTTCAAAAAGGATAATCTGCTTACCATAAAAAGAACATGTGAAACCGCCGGTTTGGGTTTTTTAAACCTCCTTCCACAACTCCATCTTCCCGTTCCAAATAAATCATGGTTATGTCTTCTATCAATTCAATTATGCTGCATTATTAAAATTCCATTCGATTACACAATTCCATTGTCTTGCTTCCTCTTTTAATTCACGACTCCGCTTCTAAAGTTGCACCATTGCTTGAAGTTCATCCAATTACATAACTCCAGCTTCTGGTTTCGAAATCTACAAACCATGGTTCCGTTATAACCTCACACAATCGTAGTTTATTTGTTTTGCAATTGATTCAAGGTTCATTCCTCCTTGACTTATTATTACGCTACTTCTGCGTTCATTGTGATGTGACTCACAATCATGCCGCACCATTAATTAACCTTCCTTTGCTTCTGCATACTGAACAGAGATTTAAACCCCTCTGCGCCTTCCTTTCCATTGCGCATTCAATCCCTGTATTGACCGATTTACATCACTTGGCATTTGCATTCAAACTTGTGTGAATTCCCTTCACGGTTTTATTCCTATTTGACTGGTATGATTAGATTCATGATCTCTCCCATTACTCCACATCGACCTCACTTCTTTGATTGTGTTAACTGATGTTCCCTTCGTTTCTACTATTCAAACAATCCAGTTTCATGCATTTGAACATGCCGGCATTCCATCAATCCATTAATGCTCGGAAATTTTAATTTGTACGCTATTCAAATTCCATTTTGCGTCATCGATCCTTGCAGTGATCTGTTGAGCCTCAAGATTGTGCTTTCTTTCATCTTAATTTACCTCATTTTCCTTTTTCCATTGCTATCCCAGACCCAATTGATCAATGAATTTAGTTAAAATTACTTTTAGAATGATTAACATGACTGACTTGCTAAGTTTTGTGATTTTTGTCATTGTAATGCATTTTGACCGGAACTAGCTGCAGAATGCAGACATTCCGTAGCTAACCGGCAATTCTGCAGCTGTCTTCATGTTTGGGTATGTTCCAGGTGGCCTCTCAAGAAAAACCACATATGGGTATATTCCACTTCATGTCTACATTGTTCGTTGCTCACCATGAAGGAAAAACCGAATTCTGGATATGGTTTTGGTACGTGGGAACACATTTAGGAAGGCAGACTTCTAATAGGACTGTCTTAGTCCAGGTGTCCTTTTCCTTTTTACGTTGCCACTTCAAGAGTCCTAATGTGATTTCGATAAGGAAGGACAATGATCCTGGAATTTTTGCAAATCTTGTTATGTACATTTGTTATATAAACACTTGGGAAACCGAGAGCTAGGCTAGATCTTTGCTCTAGATTTTGCTTAGATTCTGTGCTACATTTCTGAAGACGCAGATTGCTCTGTTCAATTTATTTCTCCTTTAATGAAGCAGACAATATTGTTTTGAAAGCGTTGATTTGATTTGGAGTTAGATTCCGTCTGGTGGTAGAGGGCCCCTGCCTCCTGCACAGATTTATTTGCGTAATTTAGATAAGTATCTTAGTTGCCTTTACATTTTTGAAGTTTGAATTCGTAGATGTTTTCATTAGCCACTATAGTTATACTCGTTCTAAAAACTCTTCCAAAAGAAGAAGCTCTTCCAAAAGATCATGATAATGAATGGGAAATTGCTATAGTGTTGTAGGATTTAATTGTAATTTCTTTTGTTCACTATCACAGTTACACTTGTTCTAAATACTCTTCCAAAAGAAGAAACTCTTCCAAAAAATCCTCATGATGTCCAAGGAATGACCGTGATAATGAATGTTTCAGTTGTGTGTTTGCACTAAGTACCATAGTTGTTCTTTCTCTTAAAACGCTCTTCCAAAATATCATAATGATGAGTAGGAGATAGCTATGATATCTTAGTTTTTAATTGCTTTCAGTATTTATGTTTGCATTTGCACTGAATTGTACAATTAGGATTGTTCTAAGAAACTCTTCCAAAATACCAATCATGATGGACAAACAGACTGTATAATTCCATATAATAATGCATGATAGCTTATTTAGGATACTCCGGAGTCTAATTGCATTCAACTCATGCTCTGTTATTTTGTTTTGAGTTTGATAATGACTTGTTAGTTCAGCACTGTTTTAGACTGGTGACATCTTAAGTTCAGTTTTAGCTTAACTCATTGCATTTGCACTCTACATTTAACTGTCATTCACTGCATATTAGATTACTTCAGTTGTTAAACTTAGCAAAACAACCTTCATTATTTACAAACCTCTTCTTGTTCTAAAATCTATAATTGATTCATAACCATATGAACAGAAGATAGTATCATTTTAAGGCTTGAAGTACTTTTGCAACTTCCTTATCATCTCACAAATAAATATTTCCTCAAAAGACTATTTTAAAAATCTATAACCTTTGAGTGAAGTGTAGTGTTATCAAACTAAGTTGCAGAATAGAGTTAGGAACTAGTCTTAAAGTAGAGATCTTATGATGGTATCAATGTTTTACTCCAATTATGCTTCAACAAATCTCTAATCATGGATAAAATGTTGCATCATTATAAGTTATTTGTTTAACTGTTTAGTTAGGAGAATTTGCATACTTAGCTGACCATTTCTCAAGCTCTCTCTCAAAATACCTTTGATGAAAGAATTGGACAAGTTGAGTTTATGTTTTGAGTCATTTGCTTAAAAGTCATTATCAAGCTTTGTTTCTGTCTAGTCATAGTTTAGTTTTGATTTTGTTTCAGTAGTTGCCTTTGCATTTTCCACTTGTCATCAACCAATTAGGCTTCACTCTGTTTTAATCATTAGCTTCTTTCCACTAGCTTTCTAGTCATTTTCCTTGTGAACATAAAACTACCAAAAGACCAAAAACATCATAAATCATCACAAAAGACCAAAAACATCATAAAACACTAAACACAACACATTAAGAGACAAACACCTAGGCACATACGGTGCACTTCACTTCAGCAGTTTACCAACCCTGGTTGACAATTAAATGAACTCAATTTAGGAAACTAGATTGAGACCAAACATTTTGGCACCGTTGCCGGGGAAGTGAAAACTAGGTAACCTTTGTTTCTTAGCATCCAAAAACAATTATATGCATAGGGAGAGAGATTCAAGGGGAAGATTTATAAGCAACAGAGGCAGAAGTTTGATTTCTAGAACACCACTTGTTTCATCTAGATCCAGAGCTAGTACACCTTCAACTCAGACCCACATTCCATCCTTTACTGATCCTGGACTTCTAGAAGATCTAAAATCAGATATCCCATTAGAGAAACCTTCCACTTCATCCACTGAACCTGCCATAGAAGAAGATTTAAAAACTTCTGTTAGGGACACAAACCTTTCCACTTCCACAGGAGAGTCAACCATGGCAGAAGAAGGAGGAGGAGGTAGAGGTGCAGATGGAGGAAGAGCTAGAATAGGAAGCTCTTTTGGGTTCCCTATAATTGATGAAGAAACCAATACAACCATGAAAAACATTTCACCCTCTATCCTTCCAAACTTCTATGGACTTAAAACTGAAGATCCTGAAACCTTCCTATTTGAATTCAAAGTTCTGTGTAGAACTTATGACTACTTACAAGATGCTCAAAAATTGAAATTATTCCCTTCAACTTTGAAAGGAGCAACATTGAAGTGGTTTATGAGTCTGATCAGCAGTTCTATTAGAACATGGGAAGACATGAAGCAGGGATTTCTAGAGAGGTATTTGGATTATTGTATGCCGGTTAATCATAAGGAAGAAGTGTTCAAGATGTTACAAAAAGAAGATGAAAACTTAGAAGATTTGTTGGAAATATTTCATTACAACATCAAAAGAGAAAAAATGGAAAACCTAGACCAAGACACCTTAAAAGCTCTTTTGTTGAAAACAATTAGGGATGAATGGTTGGATATCCTTAACATGATGGGAAAAGGGGATATATCACAGCTCACATTACCTGAAATATCTGAGTTATGTATCAACCTTTCAAGAGGGAAATCTAAAACTGTCAAAGGTCCAAGAGATCCTGCTCTTGCAAGAGCAAGTAAGTCTGCTTCTGGGACAGTAAGTAGATCAGAAATAGGTCACATGCTTGATGATTTTAAATCTGACATCTTAGGGAGTCTTAGTGAACAAATAGACACCCTCAAGATAAAAAACAAGCAAAAGGCTGAATCTGATGCCTTGGCAATCTTTTGTCCCAAATGTAGAAAGAAACATACCTTGAGAGAGTGTCCTTTGGATGTAAAAGTTGTAGAAACCTGTGTCATTTGTTCTGAAAAACATGAGACCAAGAATTGTCCTTCTCTTCCTGGTCTCAAAGCTGTCTTTCAGGAGGAAACTCCTACAGATTCCACAGAGTCTATCAACTTTGTATCTAGAAGGCCTTAGCAGGGACCTCAAACACAAGGATTCCATGATCAAATGTATAATCAACTTCCACCTTGGAATTCTTGGCAGCAACCTTGGCCTCAATTTCAAAATCAATCTCCAGCTTGGGCACAAGGATCACAAAGTCCCTATGGAAGATACTCCCCATATTATCAGTATCCACCATCCTATCCACCATACCCACATTTTTATCCTCAAAATCCTCAACAAAATTTTCCTCAAAATCTTCAACAAAATTTTCAACAAAATCCTCAACAACATCATCAAAACCAACCACATCAAAATAAACCACTTTCATTACCATTCCCTCAAAAATCAAATCAATTGCCTGCTAAACCCATACCAAACCCCAATAATAAGAACCCTCAGAACACATATATGATAGAAGGCCAACAATTTCCAACTTATTTAATTACTCCTTTTGACCTTAGTGATGTTCAACTGAGGTCTGGAAGAATACTTGAAAGGAGGAAACCTTCTGTGATCATACAAGAACAAGATAACTCTGAGGAAGACTCTCTACGGGTGAATAAAAGTCTTGAGGAAGATACATCCTTTCAAGACCCAAACACTGAAAAATTAAAACAAAAAGATCCAATAATCTCAACTCCTGTATTAGAGCAACCATCCACATCTACTTCTATACCTCCCTTTCCAAAAAGAGTACAAATTGATAGAGGTGTAGAAAAACAAATCATGGTGCCTAATTATGATTTCCTAGATGAGCTGAGAAATGTTTGCATTAAAATTCCATTATTACAAGCCATCAAGGAAATCCCAATTTTAGCCAAAACAATAAAGGAGTTGAGTATGAAGAAAACAAGAAAAAGAATAGGAGAAACAAAGAAAATTCAACTGGCAGGAAAGATAGCAGAAATTATGATGGGAAAGATTGCTATTCCAAAGTATCTTGACCCAGGAAATCCAGTTGTCAAAATTCACATCAATGGAATTGAAATTCAAAACACACTCATTGATTTAGGAGCAGCAATCAATATCACGAGTAGACAAATCATGGATAAACTGAAACTTCCTAATCTTCTCTTTACACCCACACTATTACAATTAGCAGACATATCTGTGATCAAACCAGATGGGGTAATAGAAGACATTCCAGTTTCCCTAGATTCTTGGGAGTACCCTGTGGATTTCATGATCCTAACTCCTAAGAATAATCTAGGAGGCCATCCTGTTATATTAGGAAGACCTTGGTTGGATACAGCTGATGCTTTTATTAGTTGTAGATCCGGTGATATGTATATCTCTGATGGTAGTTCAACTAAGAAGCTCACTTTATATCCTCTAGCTAGGAAAATTACAGATTTAGATGACACTCAATGGATAGAGGATGAAGAAGATTTACAACCTCTCTTCACAATTTCAGAAATTAGTGAAGATAATCAAATTCTGAATACTCTAGAAAACTTTGAATCCTCTCCAGAACACAAACATGAATAATTTCAAGAGGGATCCAATATTGAGTTTTTGTCATCAAGGCAGATGTCTCTTCATTCTATGGATAAATTTGGCAGCTCTACAAGTGAGATATTTCCAGGCAAAACTTTGAACATAAACAAGAACCTAGAAAAATCTCAACAGGAAGAGTTAGTCAAGATATTACAGAGACATTCTTCTGCATATGCATGGGAGTACACTGACATGAAAGGGATAAGCCCCAAGACTTGCACTCATCACATCTATATAGAGGAAAATTGTAAACCAATCAGACAACCTCAAAGACGGATGAATCCAAATCTTAGGGAAATTGTTAAAGAAGAATTGCAAAAATTGTTAAATGTCAATTTCATCTATCCTATTTCAGATAGTTAGTGGGTTTCTCCTTTGGTAATTGTGCCAAAGAAAAATGGAAAATGGAGGGTATGTGTTGACTACCGAGAACTAAATAAAGCTACTCTTAAAGACCATTTTCCCTTACCTTTCATAGATCAAGTATTAGATACATTAGCTGGCAAGAAGTACTTCTCATTCCTAGATGGGTTTAGTGGTTACAATCAAATCCAAGTAGCACTTGAAGATCAAGACAAAACCACATTTACCTGTCCTTGGGGTACCTATGCTTACCAAGTATTGCCATTTGGATTGTGTAATGCACCTGCAACATTCCAAAGGGCAGTATTAGGAATTTTTTCGGATCTAATACATGATTGTGTAGAGGTGTACATGGATGATTTCACATTTTATGGAAACACTTTTGAAGAAGCTTTAGAAAACTTGGAAAAAGTCTTAAAGAGATGTCAAGAAGCAAACCTTTCACTTAGTCATGAAAAATGTTTTATGATGTTTACTGAAGGTATTGTTTTAGGGCATCACATTTCAGGGGATGGGATTAGAGTTGATGAGTCTAAAGTTGAATTCATCTCTAACTTATATATTCCAAGTTTTCAAAGAGATGTTAGAACTTTTCTAGGATTTACAGGATATTATCAGAGATTTATAGAAAACTTTACCAAGATAGCATCTCCACTCTTCAAATTACTTACCAAAGATTGTGAATTCAAATGGACTTCTGATTGCCAGTTAGCTTTTGAAACCCTGAAAACCAAAATTTCTGAAGCACCTATATTAAGGGGACCTAACTGGAAGTTACCTTTTCATATCTCAACAGATGCTTCCGATACAGCTCTAGGAGCAGTATTGGGACAAAAAGATTTGATTCCCTATGCCATCTATTATACCGGTAAAAATTTGACTCCTGTAGAGTTAAACTATACTGTAGCTGAAAAAGAGTTTTTAGCTGTTGTTCATGCCATAAACAAATTCAGACACTATATAACAGGCTATGAAACTTTTGTTCACACTGATCATTCTGCAATTAGATACTTAATGAACAAATCAATCACTAATGGCGAGTTATAAGATGGTTATTGATTTTACATGAATCCAACATTACCATTCTAGATAGGCCTGGAAAACAAAACACAGTAGCTGATTTCCTATCTAGACTCCAAAATATCAAAGATGACACTCCAGTTGAAGATCAATTTCCTGATGAATATCTTTTTGCAATTTCTATTCAAACTCCATGGTTTGCTGATATTGTTAATTATTTAGTTTCAGGAAAATTTCCTTCAATAATGAATGCAAGGGATAAAAAAAAAACCATTTGTGACAGTGCAAAATATTCATGGGTTGCTAATGAATTGTACAAGACAGGTCCAGATTTGATCATTAGAAGGTGTGTTCGTGAAGATGAGATGCCTGAGATTCTCAAAACATGTCATGATGAACCTTGTGGCAGACACTTTGCTGATAAGAGGAAAACCTATAAGATCCTTAATTTAGGATATTATTGGCCATCCTTGTTTAAAGATGCTAAAGAGTATGTCAAAAGGTGTGACAGTTGCCAAAGGGTAGGGAAACCTTCTCCTTTAGGTGAGATGCCATTACAACCTCAGGTACACATTGAACCTTTTGAAAAATGGGCTTTGGATTTTGTAGGACCTATTAGTCCTCCATCAAGACAAAAGAAATATATATTGGTTTGCATTGATTATGTTACTAAGTGGGTAGAAGCTAAACCATTACTTGTTGCTAATGAATCATCTGTAGTTACTTTTCTTTTTGAGGATATTTTTACTCGTTTTGGTGTCACAAGGGAAATTGTTACAGATCAAGGAGCTCAATTTACATCAAGGCTAGTGGAGCAAATGATGGAGAAGTACAAAATCAGACATAGAAAATATACTCCTTATCATCCACAAGCAAATGGTCAAGTGGAATCTACTAATAAGGTCATTGAAGGAATCCTAACAAAGATTGTTCATTTACATAGAAGAGATTGGGTAGATAGGCTTCCTGAAGCCTTGTGGGCCTATAGAACTACATGGAGAAACACAACAGGCCATACTACTTATGAACTTGTTTATGGAAAGCAAGTTTTGTTTCCCATAGAGTTCCAGATTCAAACTTTCAAAATGGCAGTTCAGCTAGGACTTGATTTGACGGAGGCACAGAAGCATAGATTGGAGCAAATTAATGAATTGGATGAGATCAGACAAGATGCAGTTCAGAAAACAAGTCTAGTCCAACAGCAAAGGGCTAGATGGCATGAAAAGTACATCAAAGAGAAGAAATTCAAAGAAGGTGACTGGGCTCTCTTGTTTGATTCAAAATTCAAGGATTTTCAAGGTAAATTTCAGACACATTGGCTTGGGCCATATGAAATTTTTGAAATTTTTGATAATGGGGCAGTAAAAATCAGAACTATAGATGAAGAAGAGGTCACTTTTCTTGTGAATGGTCATAGATTGAAGCTGTATCACAAACACTCTCAAGAGAAGAATTTGTCAAGAAGTTCCAAGAAAGCAGTGATGTGAAGTTAATGAAGAAGAATCTCTCTTCTTCATCAACTTGATTGAATTTTCTGAAGCATTTCTTTTGAAAATAAAAATAAAAATAAAAATAAATAAATAAATAAATAAAAGTATAAACATGAAAACAATCATTGATTGGCATGTTTATACAGAAAAGATAGGGTGAAAATCAGAGTTTTTCTGACACTCTAAATTTTCCATTTTGTTTTTGCAAGCAGCTGTTACAAAATTATAAGTTCAGATCCATTGTACTTATGATCCATCTCATTTCATTTCATTCCATTCACTTATCCATCCATACTCCATTTCATTCATTCATTCACACTCTACTTCATTCCATATTTCATTCATCTCATTCCATACTCCATCCATCTTCATTCATGCCATATAACATTTCATTTCTATCCCAAACCACTCCATTCCATGATTAAAATGCTCTAGAGGTACATTCTGCAGCTTAACAGACATTCTGCAGCTGATCAGACTTTCCGCAGCCAGACAGTCATTCCGCAGCTACAAATCCTGAAGGCACCAATTAGCAGACATTTGAATTGCAACAAGATGATCCAGTATATCCATGAATAAGAAGCATCAAGAAGGATTATGAAGACTCTTCCAAAGTAGAACAAAGAAGACAAAGACCACAAAAAGCAAATGAAAAGCAGAGGTAACAAGTTTAGATTATAATGGCATTTCATAAAGTTTAGCATAGTTTTAGTTATGAATCATTCGAAAAAGTAGTTTTGATTATTTTTGTTGATCATATCCAATATACCCTCCACAAACTTTGGATTAAAATCTCTCATTTCAAATTCTATACCCGACATCATTTAAGCGGTTAAAAAGGCTGAAGTGTTTGAATTCCTCACGTCACCCAACCAAATCATTCAATGATGATTTTCTTTTCCATTGTAAAAATCTCCGCCGTCTTTTCACTCATTAATTCGTTTTCTCCACCTCACTCCATTACCTCATTCCGTAACTACTTCCATCACTCCATTCTGTAGCTGGCCCTTCATTCCGCAAAACAGAGATATCCTCATCACCGTGAGCAGAGCAAAGGGTATATCAGTTTGAATATCAAAGCACTATCACCGTGAGCAGAGATTGAGCATTATCACTATAAACGCAGAGGTATAGCAGTGTGGAATTTGAAGCCATTTGCCACCGAGAGACAGAGGTATAGCAATGTGGAATTTGAAGCCATTTTCCACCGAGAGACAGAGGTATAACAATGTGGAATTTGAAGCCATTTATCACCGAGAGACAGAGGTATAGCAGTGTGGAATTTAAAGCCATTTATCACTGAGAGACAGAGATATATCAGTGTAGAATTTGAAGCCATTTGTCACTGTCAACCGGAGGCATATCAGTTCGAATTTTGAAGTCATTGTCACTGTCAACCAGAGGCATATCAGTCCAAAGTTTGAAAGCCATTGTCATTGTCAACCAGAGGCATATCAGTCCGACGTTTGAAGCCATTGTCACCAAGAACCAGAGGTATATCAATTTGAAGGTGGAAGTTATTGTTTCCGTGGGCAGAAAGAAATATTAATTTGAACATTGAAGGAGAAAATATGGGCCTTATTGTAAGAACCGAACCAATGGGTAAAAAATACCTGGAAGGCTACCCTCAATGTAAAGAAATGTTGCAACAGGTAGGATGGCTACAATTTCTGGAGAAATTTAATGGCTTCCACAAAGAAGTCACTAAAACATTTGCAAGATCATTTCAAGGCGCTGAAGTTGAAGTGGGAGATGTTAAATTCACTGTCAATGAGGTTTTCATTGCAGAAGCTACAGGATTGCTTAGAAATGGAGAGAGATGGTTCAAAAATAGAGAATTCCATCATGAATCCTGGAAGAAAATTCTAAAATCACCAGGTATGGATGTCACTGTGTTTAAGAAAGGAATTCCAAGTTTTGCATTGAAAAATAAATGGAGAAACATACTACTTATTCTGCAAAAAATTATTACATGTGAGGCTAGATATGGCACATTTTATGTTTACCACATTAGACTGATAATGCATTTTCTGGAGGAAGAGTTAAACCTACCCTATTTCTTGCTTCAAAGTTTGAAAAAGATGGCTTCTTGTGTTCAAATAAGGGTTCAATTATTAGAGACAACTCTATACCATCATGGCTTGGTTAAGATTTTAATTGAACACCATTTAGCCAAAACTAATGATACTTGGGATAATTTCTTGATAAGAAATCATTTTGAAGAGCCAAAAGAGCCCTCACCTGAACAACAACCTACAAGGAGAAGCAGAAAATGGAGAGCTTCTAAAACTGAAATTGACAAAACAGTCCAGGAAAGTAGTGAGGAAATAATTTCAGAGAAGTTGACTCAAATCAAGAGACAACTTAAGAAAGAAAGGGTAATCAGGAAATCTGCCATAGAAAGAGGAGAGGGATCTTCCCAGCCAAGAAGAAGCCATAGACTAAAGGGGAAACTAAGGAAAAATCAGATCAAACAAACAGGGGTGATAAATATAGAAGATGAGTAAACATCTATTGAAGAAGATGTTGAAGAGGATTTTAATGAAGGAACCCCTGAAATTGACCCTGCTCAACAAGAAGTTTATGACTATGTTGAAACTTTGGAAAGGAAAGCTTCAGAGAGTAGAGAGAGAACCCCTAGTCCTCCACTGTCCGAAATAGATGTGTTAAGAAGGGATAGGTATGAACTGGAAATACTTAATAGACATCAAAAATGAGAATGATATTCTGAAGGAACAAGTCAAACTCAAAACCGATATAAACTCAACCTTATCTCTACATATGGACAAAGTGGAAAAGGCTAATGAAAAGTTGAAAAAGAGGAACAAGAAGCTAATCAGGGCACTTACCAACTTAAGGTTCAAAATTGTCATCAGAAAACCCAGAAGATATTTAGCTTCCAGGCAAAAGAGAAGGAGACGATTAGATGTTCTTGCAGAAGCCTCTGAGTTTATGGAATAATTTGCATGAGGACATGCAAGAAGTTAGCAGTGGGGGTATGTTGAGCCTCAAGATTGTGCTTTCTTTCATCTTATTTTACCTCATTTTCCTTTGTCCATTGCTATCCCAGACCCAATTGATCAATGAATTTAGTTAAAATTACTTTTAGAATGATTAACATGATTGACTTGCTAAGTTTTGTGATTTTTGTCATTGTAATGCATTTTGACTGGAACTAGCTGCAGAATGCAGACATTCCATAGCTAACCGGAAATTCTGTAGCTGTCTTCACGTTTGCGTATGTTCCAGGTGGCCTCTCAAGAAAAACCGCATATGGGTATATTCCACGTCATGTCTACATTGTTCGTTGCTCACCATGAAGGAAAAACCAAATTCTGGATATGGTTTTGGTACGTGGGAACACATTTAGGAAGGCAGACTTCTAATAGGACTGTCTTAGTCCAGATGTCCTTTTCCTTTTTACGTTGCCACTTCAAGAGTCCTAATGTGATTTTGATAAGGAAAGACAATGATCCTGGAATTGTTGCAAGTCTTGTTATGTACATTTGTTATATAAACACTTGGGAAACCGAGAGCTAGGCTAGATTTTTGCTCTAGATTTTGCTTAGATTCTGTGCTACATTTCTGAAGACGCAGATTGCTCTGTTCAAGTTATTTCTCCTTTAATGAAGCAGACAGTATTATTTTGAAAGTGTTGATTTGATTTGGAGTTCGATTCCGTCTGGTGGTAGAGGGCCCCTGCCTCCTGCACGAATTTATTTGCGTAATTTAGATAAGTATCTTAGTTGCCTTTACGTTTTTGAAGTTTGAATTGGTAGATGTTTTCATTAGCCACTATAGTTATACTCGTTCTAAAAACTCTTCCAAAAGATCATGATAATGAATTGGAAATTGCTATAGTGTTGTAGGATTTAATTGTAATTTCTTTTGTTCACTATCACAGTTACACTTGTTCTAAATACTCTTCCAAAAGAAGAAACTCTTCCAAAAAATCCTCATGATGTCCAAGGCATGACCGTGATAATGAATGTTTCAGTTGTGTGTTTGCACTAAGTACCATAGCTGTTCTTGCTCTTAAAACGCTCTTCCAAAATATCATAATGATGGGTAGGAGATAACTATGATATCTTAGTTTTTAATTTCTTTCAGTCTTTATGTTTGCATTTGCACTGAATTGTACAGTTAGGATTGTTCTAAGAAACTCTTCCAAAATACCAATCATGATGGACAAACAGACTGTATAATTCCATAGAATAATGCATGATAGCTTAGTTAGGATACTCCGGAGTCTAATTGCATTCAACTCATGCTCTGTTATTTTGTTTTGAGTTTGATAATGACTTGTTAGTTCAGCACTGTTTTAGACTAGTGACATCTTAAGTTCAGTTTTAGCTTAACTCATTGCATTTGCACTCTACATTTAACTGTCATTCACTGCATATTAGATTACTTCAGTTGTTAAACTTAGCAAAACAACCTTCATTATTTACAAACCTCTTCTTGTTCTAAAATATATAATTGATTCATAACCATATGAACAGAAGACAGTATCATTTTAAGGCCTGGAGTACTTTTGCAACTTCCTTATCATCTCACAAATAAACATTTCCTCAAAAGACTATTTTAAAAATCTATAACCTTTGAGTGAAGTGTAGTGTTATCAAACTAAGTTGCAGAATAGAGTTAGGAACTAGTCTTAAAGTAGAGATCTTATGATGGTATCAATGTTTTACTCCAATTATGCTTCAACAAATCTCTAATCATGGATAAAATGTTGCATCATTATAAGTTATTTGTTTAACTGTTTAGTTAGGAGAATTTGCATACTTAGCTGACTATGTCTCAAGCTCTCTCTCAAAAATACCTTTGATGAAAGAATTTGACAAGTTGAGTTTATGTTTTGAATCATTTTCTTAAAAGTCATTATCAAGCTTTGTTTCTGCTTAGTCATAGTTTAGATTTGATTCTGTTTCAATATTTGTAATTGCATCTGTCATTTGTCATCAACCAATTAGGCTTCACTCTGTTTTTAATCATTAGCTTCTTTCCACTAGCTTTCTAGTCATTTTCCTTGTGAACATAAAACTACCAAAAGACCAAAAACATCATAAATCATCACAAAAGACCAAAAAACATCATAAAACACTAAACACAACGCATTAAGAGACAAACACCTAGGCACATACGGTGCACTTCACTTCAGCAGTTTACCAACCCTGGTTGACAATTAAATGAACTCAATTTAGGAAACTAGATTGAGACCAAACATGATCGATGACTACAAATCTCCTCTTAATTATCCTCAGAAATATGTAAACCATGATGCATTTAACTTCAAAAACAATTTTGTAATCTTATTCCTAATAATTCCATCGAACTTCCCATTAATGGTATACAGAATACCATTTCAAACCCTTATCACAGAGTTTGATTCACACACTTGTTCATAAATCCTAAATATTTAACACACAGAATTCAATAAACCAATACACCTATGTTTCAGAAATCGAATCCTTCATATATATAAAAAAATAATTAAAAAGGACCTCTTTTCCATGGCCTGATATTCAAATCAATGTCCCTTTATACAATTGTCCGTAGGCTTACAAACAAACACTCTGTTTTGTTAACAACCTACACTATTCTGTCTGCCTCTACTTTTTTTGCCTTTGAGGCTTATTATTATTTTTATACAAATAATCTGGACTAATTTAGTTTCATATCCTCATTAATTTCCTTAAAATCCTTAAGTCCTAAAATCTCTCTTTTTTATCCCCAAGGATCCTCTTTAATCCCAAAAATCATGAAACTAATTCTAATTTAAGATTTAAAATCAATTCCTAAATCTTTCAATCCTTATGAATCTCAACTATCCTATTTTCCTCATGTTCTCCAATCATTCAGGAACATTTACAAAATCCTGTCAATAATTAAAATCACTCAAAACCCATTAATAATTACATAAAAAACAATATTCTTTTAAAAACTCAAGACCCCCTATGTCTATTAAAATACGAAATATTTCCTTGAGACTAATGCCCCTGCATCACTCACCCAACCACTATGTTGTCAAGATAAATCCCTGCTGCAGATAGAGGTGATCTCTCTTGCCCTAGAGTGGGTCTAGCAACTTGAGATAATTTATAATTCAAATATTTCTTAATTAATATTCAGGATGTGACAAGAAAATATATAGAGGTACCTTTTTCCCAATGCTTCTCAAACCCATTGATGATGATCTTGATCCACGATCCTTTTAGGCTCGCTCCTTGCTACTGGTGGCACACGAATACCTGTAGATGATCAAGAGACAAGAAAAAACATAATCCAATACATAATAATCATAAACATTAGCTATCTAGTAGATCAAGGAGTACGCGAATATTTTCATAAAATATTAGACAAATTTAGAAAGAAAAAATCATATTTTTTATTGATAAATATGAAAGGAAGATCTTAAAACCCAAGCCTTGATTTTGGAGGCCTCCCTTTGGTGAAAATCCGAGTCCTTCACCAAATCTCTAAAGAATTCCTTCTCCTGAACAACTTAGGAGTTATCACAGTGTGAGAATGTAAAGGGAATGAGAGTTTAGACTAGCCCAATAATGAACAACCAGTAGTGGAAGGATGAGGGAAAATTTATAGGAAGGGAGAAGAGATTGAGAGCCCATGAAAGGAGGAGGAAGGTCCAATTTCTAAGGGATAAACCCACATGGAGGAGATAAAATCTCTCAAATAAGATAAATCGACTCTATAACTACCATTTAACAACAAAATTTCTGCCTTAGAACTTCTAGAGGTCGAAGCTTCTCCTCCATTTGAGGAAACACTGCTAGAAAGGGATCAACACAATTTTACAAGAAATAAGGGTGTTGGTAGTGCTAAGCCAAAAATGTCAATTTGACATTAGCACGAGCATGAAACCATGAAATGCGCTAACCCATGAAAATAGTATTTTGACCAATTTCCTTCAATAATCTTCCAAGGTAGTTTTCTTTGAGTCCTCAGGGGATGTCTTAACATATTTCTTCATGGTGGAAACATTGCACAGGGTCTATCACAGGGAATTTCAGGATTAGGGACGGGAAATGAGCATGGTGAAAAATCACTATGTAACATATGCCCCCTAAAGCATGAAGGTATACGGGGAGTGATGGATAAATGATTTATGAACCAAGGCAAAAAACTCAGATCACCGCCATGAAACCTGCCAAATTGAACATTTTACAATATATGGGCTTATGTGTTATTTGATGCCTAGTGCAGAGTTATGTGGTTAGACATATTCATACCAGATATGTCATATATGTTGATAGACCCACTATAGGGCTAGAGAGATCGCCTTTGTCCGTAGAGGGGATTTATCTTGAAAACATAATTGGCGACTCCACTGGGGATACTTTCTAATGCAAATATTTCTTAACTAATATTCAGGATGCGACAAGAAAAGAGACAGAGGTACCTTTTTAGTGTTGTGTAACCAACTCAAAAAGAGAAGAAAAGAGATATAAACGCCTTAGAAATGAGCCACTTCGAGGGGGCAACCTCCAATACATTACATAAATGAACAATTCTTGGATGATACAATTCACAAAACCTCCTTTCTATATATAGGAGTCCATGGGGCCATAATGTAATCCTAGTGGGCCACAATGTAATTCTAGCCGACCTAACAATAATAATTTAAGGGCACAATAATAACAAAATGGGGGTTACAAGGGTACAATAATAACAATAAGGGGGTTACACTAACAATAATAAGGGACTATACTAGTGATATAGGGACCTAACATACCCCTCTCCTTCAAAAAAGTGTTGTCCTCAACGCTTGAGTAGCTCCGGGTGCTTCTGTATAAAATTCTCATCCTCCCATGTAGAATCTTCAGTGGGTAAGTTCTTCCACTTGATGAGATACTCTGAAATTGATCGATTCCGTAGTTGTCGAGTTCTTTTTTCTATGACTGCTTCAAGTTCCAATATGATCTTCCCTTCCCCATCAAGTTCTGGCAATACTGTTTGAACTGGAAGATTTTCACCTATAACCTTCTTTAAGCATGAAACATGGAAAACTGGATGTACTCGCGAAGAAGCAGGAAGCTCCAATTTGTATGCCATAGTGCCAATCTTTTGCAACACCTTGTAAGGACCATAGTATTTTGGCGATAATTTATTATCTTTCTTAGCTTGCTTGAGGGACATTTGTTTATATGGTTGTAGCCGTAAAAATACCCAATCTCCTACATCAAAACTTCTCTCGCTGCGATGTTGATCTGCTGTTGTTTCATTCGATTTTGTGCCAAATTCAGGTTATCCTTTAAGAGTTGGAGAACTTCTTGCTGATGCTCGATGTGATCTTCCACTGCTTGAACCTTCGAATTTTCCTTAAAGATGATGTGATGGATGGTGGATGATATCCATAAAGTGCCATAAATGGGGTCATTTTTGCTGCAGTATGGAAGGAAGTGTTATACCACCATTCAGCAAGAGGTAACCACTTGACCCATTGTGTTTGTTTATCAGATACAAAACAGCGAAGATATCCTTCCAAAAATTTATTTACTATCTCAGTTTGACCATCAGATTGAGGATGATAAGATGAGTTATGAGCTAATTGAGTACCCAAACAAGAAAATAACTCCGTCCAAAAATTTTCAGTAAAAATGGGATCTCTGTCTCTCACAATAACCCTTGGGCTTCCATGTAGCTTTTGAATTCTTTCCATAAATGTAGTAGCGATTGTACTTGCTTTAAATGGATGAGATAATGCACAAAAGTGTGCATACTTGGTAAGTCTATCAACTACCACCATGATGACACTCTTTCCTTCGGACTTAGGTAAACCTGTGATATAATCCATTGAAATCTCCTCCCAACGTTGACTTGGAATGGATAAAGGTTGTAGAAGTCCCGGGGTCTTAATTGTTTCCACTTTATTCTGCTGGAAAACCAAACATTTCGCCACAAAATTTTGAATATCAGATTTAAGACCATCCCAAAAAAATTCTTTCTTCACCCTGTGGTAAGTTTTTAAAAATCCTGAGTGTCCTCCTAAAGGAGAAGTGTGCAATTCCAAAAGAATATTTTGTTTTAGTTGGGAATTCTTACAAAGATATAAGCAATCTTTGTACCATAAGGAATCATTTTTCCAACTAAATGTATCGGATGTACTAGGATCTTGCTGCAACTTTTGAATGAGTGTCCATACATCTTTGTCCTTCTTCCATTCATCTCTTGCTTCGGTTATCCAATCTGGTTGGATAATAGAAATGGCACAAAGCAATGCTTCCACATATTCATTCTTTCTTGAGAGTGCATCTGCAACAACATTAAGCTTTCCTTTTTTGTAGATTATTTCAAAGTCATAACCCAACATCTTTGTGACCCATTTTTGCTGCTCTTCTGAAGATAGTCTTTGTTCCAAAAGTGTTTAAGACTATCATGATCAGTTTTTACCTTGAAGTGTCTTCCCATTAGGTAAGGTCTCCATTTCTTTAGTGCATGTAGTATTGCCAACATTTCCTTCTCATAAATAGCCTTTTGTAAATACTTTCCTTTGATTGAATGACTTTCAAAAGCAATGGGTCTTCCTTCTTGCATTAAAACAACACCAATTCCATTTCCTGAGGCATCACATTCCACAATAAAGGTTTTTGTGAAGTCTAGCGTAGCTAAGACAGGTGCTAGGCACATTGCCTCTTTAAGATGTTCAAAGGCCTTAGTTGCTTCAGGAGTCCATGAAAATGCATCTTTCTTCAATAATGTTGTTAGAGGTGCTGCTATTCTCCCATAATTCTTAGCAAACTTGCGATAATACCCTGTTAACCCGAGAAATCCTCGCAACTTCTTTATGGTTGTGGGGACTTTCCATTCCTTAATGGCTTTAATTTTGTTAGGGTCTACTTTAACACCCTCGTGAGATACAATATGACCCAGATATTCCACCTCTTGTACTCCAAAGAAACATTTGGATATTTTTGCATATAATTGTTTCTCCTGCAATAGTTTGAGCACCATGTCAACATGTTCAACATGATCCTTCCAAGACTTGCTATAGATTAGTATATCATCAAAAAATACTAGCACAAATTTTCTAAGGAAGGGTTTGAAAATGGAATTCATCAACCCTTGAAATGTAGAAGGTGCATTGGTAAGGCCAAAGGCATGAACAAAAATTCATAATGACCCTCATGAGTTCGAAATGTTGTTTTTGGAATATCTTCATTCTTCATTCTAATTTGATGATGAAAGCTTTTTCATGACATTAGAGCTTATTATCATCATTATTAAAGTAATTCAACTTCCTTTCCTTCTAAAAAAAATTTCAAGAAAAGTTCTTGAAAATTAAAAGCTTCACCATCTTTAAAGATTGTAACCATTATACTCCTAGTACAACATCAGCACCTCCCATATGAATGGAAAGCATTGGAATAGTCAATACATATTCCCCCATGGTTAGCTTGATATTATGGAATTTTCGAGAGCAATTTATAGTTCCTCCATTTGCAACCATCACTTGACATTCTGGTGCTGGGTATAGGAAACAATTTAATTCCTTGGCTACCTTACAATGAATAAAATTATGGGTGCTCCTGAATCAATCAACACTATTACCTTTTTCTTCTTGATATGTCCTTCTATCTTGAGAGTTTGAGGAGTGGTAATTCCTGCCAGTGCATTACACGATATGGTCGGATTCATTTCTTCCTCTTCTAGAGCTGGTTCCTGGTGTATATCCTCTTCTTGTTCATTTTCTTCTTCCTCTTCAAAATCTATGTAAAATAATTTCTTCTCAGCACACTTATGACCTTTGGTGTATTTGCTATCACAACTGTAGCAAAGCCCTTTTTCTCTTTTTTCTTCCAATTGTTGTGGTGTCAACCTTGTAGGTTGTGGAAATCTAGGCGTAGAAACACTTCCTTCTTTATAGAATTGAGTGGTAGGCTTCCTTGTCGCCATAATTTTACATTCAACTTTTCTTGCCAACCTGAATGCCTTCTCCAATGAATCATGTTCCAAAACACGAACTTCATGTTGGATGTTATCCTTTAGAGTACCTATGAAGAGATCAATCCTGTGTTCCTCTGGAATATCAGTTACCCTTATATTCAATTTTGGAAGTCCTCAATGTGCTGCCCCACTAAACCCTTTTGTTTGAGATTTATCAATTGGCTAAAGAAGGTGTTGCTCTTTGTATCCTCATAATGTGCTATCATTTCCTCGTAAAAATTGACCAAGTGACAATTTTTTTACGGGAGCAAAGCCATTGATACCATACAAATGTATTTTGTTCTAAATGTAAAGTTGCAATGCGTACCTTTTGCGTGTTTTGCACGTTATGGAGATCAAAATATTGCTCCATCTGTAGTATCCATGTTACAGGATCCTTTCCATCAAACTTCCTCATATCCATTTTTTGAATATGGTGGTTCTTCCCGCCAACATTCGAGTTTATGGAATCATGATTAACATTTATTTTGTTCTCATCAGGAGGTTCTTCTCCTATATTTCCGCCATTAGGAATCATTTCGGGTTTTAAGCTTGTCATCAAGCCTTCCATGTATGCTTTTAGATCATTCTTCATGTCATCCATCTTAGCTTCCATGCCGACTTCCATGCCATCCATCTTAGCTTCCAAACCATTCATCTTAGTTTCCCCGCCTTTCTTCAAAACTTCCATTTCATTTTTTGTTGTTCTTTGCGAGAGCGAAATTTGTTGCATTTGCTCTTGTAATTTTGACATGTCATGTTGCCATTCTTCATCTTCATGAGTAATAGTAGAGCCTTCTAAAGGCTTAATGAAAGTTGAATTCTTTTTAGGGGCCATTTCAGACTCCAATATTGATATCTATTCTACAATAGGCCCTTGCAATCAATTCAACTTGATTCTTCAAACAAGACTTATGCAATTCGGGAAAAAATACACACCTTTTACTAGCTTTGAGGAGCTCGATATTGAAATTGTATTATCTCTGTGCTTGAAAATCTTCGATATCTGAAATTCAGCCCTGTAGTAGCCCTCTGAAGTTTCTTTCAAATGCCACAGGTCTGACCTGATTTTGATGCTCCAAGACAAAGTTGTGTCCAATCTCCCACAATGACCTAATTCTGGACTGGTTCAGTAGAGCGAACTTGTACGACTTGCCACGTGTCACTGTTTTGTCCTTTGTCTCTGAAATTGATAGCGAAGAAACCAAAGGCTGTGTAATTGTGACCACTTTTGACGGGACTCCAATCCAATCTTCAAAGAGAGAGTTATTGAACTTTTCCCACGATCACCTCTTTGAGATGAAATTCAGGAGCCTGAAAAAGCACTACCTTCCACAGATCATATCTCCAAAAATATTGCGAATCAAGTTCTGAAATTTTTTGACGAATTTCCTCAGGATTTCAGCTTCGCACCATATGAATTTCAGACTCTGATCCTTCGTACAAAAAAATTTATAGCGCAAATTCCACGATGACCTGTTTATGAGCCTGAAAAAATACCTAACTTCCACAGATGATATCTCCTCAAATATTGCGAACCAAGATCTGAAATTTTTAGGCAACCTTCCTCACGATTTCAGCTTCGCACCCTAATAATTTCAGCTTCTGAAGCTTCGTATAAAAAAAGTTATAGCGAAAATGCCACGATGACCTGTTTGGAGCAGCGAAACCCTAGAATCCCAAAGCTTCGATACCAAATGTTGTGTAACCAACTCAAAAAGAGAAGAAAAGAGATATAAACGCCTTATAAATGAGCCACTTCGAGGGGGAAACCTCCAATACATTACATAAATGAACAATTCTTGGATGATACAATTCACAAAACCTCCTTTCTATATATAGGAGTCCATGGGGCCATAATGTAATCCTAGTGGGCCCAATGTAATCCTAGCCGACCTAACAATAATAATTTAAGGGCACAATAATAACAAAATGGGGGTTACAAGGGTACAATAATAACAATAAGGGGTTTACACTAACAATAATAAGGGGCTATACTAGTGATATAGGGACCTAACATTTAGCAATGCTATGCTCAAACCCATTGATTATGACCTTGATCCACGATCCTTTTAGGCTTGCTCCTTGCTACTGGTGGCACACGAATACCTATGGATGATCAAGAGGCAACAAAAAATGTAATCCAGTACATAATAATCATAAACATTAGCTATCTAGAAGATCAAGGAGTACCCAAATATTTGCATAAAATATTAGACAAATTTAGATAGCAAACATAATATGTTTTATTGATAAATATGAAAGGAAGAGCTTAAAACCCAGGCCTTGATGTTGGAGGCCCCCCTTTGGTGAAAATTCGAGTCCTTCACTGAAGCTCTAAAGAATTCCTTCTCCCAAATAACTTGGGCATTATCACAATGCAAGAATGTAAAGGGAACGAGAGTTTAGACTATCCCAACAATGACCAACCAGTAGTGGAAGGATGGGGACCAATTTATAGGAAGGGAGAAGAGGTTGAGATCCCATGAAAGGAGGAAGGTCCACTTTATAAGGGATAAATCCCGATGATGGATGAGCTCAAAGCTCTAAAATAATAGATTTGGACTCTATCACCACCGTTTAACAACCAAATCACCTCCCTGGAACTTCCAGCTGTCGAAGCTTCTCCTCCATTTGAGGAAACACTGCTAGAAAGGTATCAATGCAATTTTCCAAGAAATAAGGGCACTAGCAGCGCCAAGCCAGAACTGTCAATATGAAATCAACGTGAGCATGAAATGACGAAACGCGCTGACCCAGGAAACTAGGATTTTGACAAAGTTCCTTCAGTAATATTCCAAGGCAATTTTCTTTCAGTCTTCAAGGGATGTATTAACATATTTCTTAATGGTGGAAGCATTGCACATGGTATTTCACGGGGCATTTCATGATCAGGGATGAGAAATGAGCATGGTGAAAAATTACTGTGTAACACACCATTTGTCTATCCAACCATTGCTAGATGTAATCCACCTCTCCTAAGTTCATAGGCCACTACCTGAAGGATGCCACTACACCCTGAATTCGCAAGCCATCAATTGCTTGGAAAGCCACCACTTTCCACTTGAAGGACCCAACCTTCAAGCACATCTCAAGAAACTCATTTGTTAGGTCCCTATATTACTAGTGTAGTCCCTTATTATTGTTAGTGTATCCCCTTTATTGTTATTGTTGCACCCCTGTAGTCCCCATATTGTTATTATTGTGCCCCATAAAACCCCACTATTTTTATTGTTGTGCCCTTACATTATTATTGTTAGGTCCGTTAGGATTATATTGTGACCCCATGGACTCCTATATATAGAAAGGATGTTTTTTCGTTTGAATCATCCAAGAATTGTTCATTTATGTAATGTAAAGGAGGTTTCCCCCTCGAAGTGGCTGATTTCTAAGGTGTTCATCTCTCTTTTCTTCTATTTTTGGAGTTGGTTTCATAACATTTGATATCAGAGCTTTGGATTCTAGGTTTTCACTGCTTCACAGAGGTCATCATGGATTTTTTTCTATAACGGTTTTTATACAAAGGTTCAGAAGATAAAAAGAAACTCATTTGCAAATAAATCTTGATGAACATCGTGAAAAAATTTATGATCTTGGTTCGTAATATTTTCAGAGATATGGTCTATGGAAGTTAGGTTTTTTGCAGGCTGCAGAATTTCATCTCAAAGAGGTGACCTTGGGAAAATTGTCACAACTCTCTTTCTAAGCATCAAATTGGAATTCTATAAAAAATGGCCAAAAGTACACAGACTGTAGTTTATTATGTATCAATTTCAGAGCTTAAGGAGGAAACTATACATGTGGCATGCAGTACACGTTCACTCTACTAAACTCGTCCATAATTATGTCATTGTGGGAGATTAGGCATAAAGTTTCCTTGAAGAATCCAAATCAGGTCAGACCTTTGGCATTGGAAAGAAGATTCAGAGGGATACTAAAGGACCAAAGATAAAATACCAGGGATCCGAAATTCCAAAGATACATCAGTTTCAATATCGAGCTCCTCAAATGCAATAAAATGGTGTGTATTGTTTTTTTACAAATTGCATAAGTCTTGTTTGAAAAATTTGTTTGAAGTGATTCCAAGGACATATTTAAGCAAAAATATCAATATTTGGTTCAAAAATGGGCTCTAAGAAGAATTAAACACCCATTAAGCCCTTAGAAGTTTCTACTATGGCTCATGAAGAGGAAGAAGTGCAACATGATATATCAAAATTACAAGACCAAGTGCACCAAATTTCCTTCTCGCAAACAACAACAAAAAATGAAATGGAAGTTTTGAAGAAAGGCGTGGAAGCTAAGATGGATGGTTTGAAGAAAGACATAGAATCTAATATGGATGGTTTGAAGAAAGGCATGGAAGCTAAGAAGGATGGTTTGAAGAATGGCATGGAAGCTAATATGGATGACATGGAAGCTAACATGGAAGACATGAATAATGATTTAAAAGCAGACATGGAAGGTTCGAAGGAAGGTTTGACAAAGTTGATACAAGAAATGATTCCTAATGGAAAAAAGGTAGTACATGAAACTCATGATGAGAAAAAATAAATTTTAATCGTGATTTCATAAAATCTAATGTTTGATTGAAGGCCCAACATATTCCAAAGATGGATATGAGGAAGTTTAAAGGATCCCGTAACATGGATACTATAGATGGAGCAATATTTTGATCTCCATAATGTGAAAAAGACATAAAAGTTACACATTGCAAATTTATATTTAGAACCTAATAAATTTGTTGGTATCGATGGTTTTTCTCTCATAAACAAATTTTCACTTGGTCAAATTTTACAAAGGAAATGATAGCACATTATGAGGATACAAAGAGAAATGACTTCTTTATCCAATTGATAAATATCAAACAAAAGGGTTTAATGGTGGAGCATACTGAGGACTTCCAAAAATTGAACATAAGGGTAACTGATATTCCAAAGGAACACATGATTGATGTCTTCATAGGGACTTTAAAGGATAACATCCAACATGAGGTTCACCTTTAGGAACCTGATTCATTGGAGAAGGAATTCATGTTGGAAATAAAAATTGAAAGTAGAATTATGGCGACAAGGAAGCCTACCACTCACATCTATAAATATGGAAGTGTTGCTACTACTAGACTTCCACAACCTACAAGGTTGACACCACAACAATTGGAAGAAAAAAGAAAAAAAGGGATTTGCAACAATTGTGATAGAAAATACACTAAATGCCATAAGTGTGTTGAGAATAAATTATTTTTCATAGACTGTGAAGAGGAGGAAGAAAATTAACAAGAAATTTCAAAAGAAGAGGATATACACCAGGAACCAACCCTAGAGAAAGAATAAATGAGTCCAACCATATCCTGTAATGCATTGGCAGGAATTCCCACTCCTCAAACTCTCAATATAGAAGGACATATCAAGAAGGAAAAAGTAATAGTGTTTATTGATTCATGTAGTACCCCTAATTTTATTTAATGTAAGGTAGCCAAGGAATTGAATTTCTTACTATACCCAGCACCAGAGTTTCAAGTGATGGTTGCAAATGGAGGGACTATAAATTTCTCTGGAAAATTCCATAATTATATGAAGCTAACCACGGGGAAATGTGTATTGAATAGTACAATTATTTCCATTCCAATGGGAGGTGCTGATGTTGTACTAGGAGTATAATGGTTACAGTCTTTGGGGACGGTAGCTTTTAATTTTCAAGAAATTTTCCTGAAAGTTTTTTCGGAAGGAAAGGAAGTTGAATTATGGGGTATCACAGGGAAGTCGAGAAAGATAATAAGCTATAATGTCATGACAAATCTTCTAAAGAAAAAACAACGAGGCATAATTGCACAATTATGCTCACTAAAAGTTCCAACATAAAAAATAACCTATTTCTCCATATCTCCATAAAGTATTGGACAATAATTCCAAGGTGTTTGAATCTCCCAAATGACTCCCACCTATTTGTGACCATGATCATGCTATTCATTTGATTCCAGAAAGTGTTCCTCCAAACATCAGACCTTACAGATATCCTTATGTCCAAAAGAGAGAAATTGAACGTATGCTTGCAAAAATGTTAGAGGATGGTATAATTCAACCTAGTCAAAGTTCTTTCTCTACTCCAGTAGTATTGGTGCACAAGAAGGATGGATCATGGCGCATGTGTCTGGATTATAGGGAGCTCAATAAGCTCACTATTAAAGATAAACTTCCCATTCTTGTGATTGATGAATGTTTGGATGAATTGCATGGAGAAATTTATTTTACCAAGTTAGATCTTCATTCAGGATATCATCAAATTAGAATGAAGACTGAAGATATTTCAAAAACAAAATTTTGAACTCATGAGGGTCATTATGAATTTTTGATCATGCCTTTTGGCCTTACAATTGCACCTTATACATTTCAAGGGTTGATGAATTCCATTTTTAAACCCTTCCTTAGAAAATTTGTGTTAGTATTTCTTGATGATATACTAATCTACAACAGGTCTTGGAAGGATCACGTTCAACATGTTAACAAGGTGCTCAAACTATTGGAGGAGAAACAATTATATGCAAAAACCTCCAAATGTTTCTTTGGAGTACAAGAGGTGGAATATCTGGGTCGTTTTGTATCTCAGGAGGGTGTTAAGGTAGACCCTAACAAAATTAAATCCATTAAAGAATGGAAAGTCACCACAACCATAAAGCAGTTGCGAAGATTTCTCAGGTTAACAGGGTATTATCACAAGTTTGTTAAGAATAATGGGAGAATATCAACACCTCTAACAACATTATTGAATAAAGATGCATTTTCATGGACTCCTGAAGCAACTAAGGCCTTTGAACATCTTAAAGAGGCAATGTGCCTATCATCGGTCTTAGCTACACCAGACTTCACAAAACCTTTATTGTGGAATGTGATGCCTCATGAAATGGAATTAGTTCTGTTTTAATGCAAGAAGGAAGACCCATTACTTTTGAAGTTTACCAATCAAAGGAAAGTATTTTAAAAAATCTATTTATGAGAAGAAAATGTTGTCAACACTACATGCATTAAATAAATGGTGACCTTACCTAATGGGAAGACACTTCAAGGTAAAAAATGATCATTATAGTCTTAAATAATTTTTGGAACAAAGACTATCTTCAGAAGAGCAACAAAAATGGGTCACAAAGATGTTTGGTTATGAATTTGAAATCATCTACAAAAAAGGGAAGCTAAATGTTGTTGCATATGCACTCTCAATAAATGATGAGGAGGTGGAAGCATTGCTTTGTGCCATTTCTATTATCCAACCAGATAGGATAACCAAAGCAAGGGAGGAATGGAAGAATGACGAAGAAGTATGGACACTCATTCAAAAGTTGCAGCAAGATCCCAGTACATCTAACACATTTAGTTGGAAAAATGATTCCTTATGGTACAAATATCACTTATATCTTTGTAAGAATTCCAAACTAAAACAAAAGATTCTTTTGGAATTGCACACCTCTGCCGTAGGACACTCAGGATGTTTAAAAACTTACCATAGGGCGAAGAAAGATTTTTTTTGGGATGGACTTAAATCTGATATTCAAAAGTTTGTGGCAAAATGTTTGGTTTTCCATCAAAATAAAGTTGAGACAATTAAGACCAGGGTCTGCTACAACCTTTACCCATTCCAAGTCAATGTTTGGAGGAGGTTTCAATGGATTTTATCACCGTTTTACCTAATTCTGATGGAAAGAGTGTCATCACGGTGGTAGTTGATAGAATTACCAAGTACACACACTTTGTGCATTTTATCATCCATTTAAATCAAGTACAATTGCTACTGCATTTATGGAAACTATTCAAAAGCTACATGGAAAATCAAAGATTATTGTAAGCAACAGAGATCCCAATTTCACTGGAAATTTTTGGACATAATTATTTTCTTATTTAGGTACTCAACTAGCCCATAGCTCATCTTATCATCCTTAATATGATGGGAAAACTGAGAGAGTGAAAAAATGTTTGGAAGGATATCTTTGTTGTTTTTTATCTGATAAACAAACACGATGGGTCACATTGGTTATCTCTGGCTGAATGGTGTTATAACATTTCCTTCGATACTGCAACAAAAATGACCCCATTTATGGCACTTATGGATATCATCCACCATCCATCACATCATATTTAAGAGAAAATTCTAAGGTTCAAGCAGTGTAAGATCACATCGAGCATAAAAAACAACTCCAACTCTTAAAGGATAACCTAAATTTGGCACAAAATCGAATGAAAAGACAGGAAAATCAACATCACAGTGAGAGAAGTTTTGATGTAGGAGATTGGGTATTCTTACGGCTACAATCATACAAACAGATGTCCCTCAAGAAAGCTAAGAAGGATAATAAATTATCGCCAAAACAATATGGTCCTTACAAGTTGTTGCAAAATATTGGTACTATGGCATACAAATTGGAGCTACCAGTTCAAACAATATTGCCAGAACTTGATGAGGAAGGAAAAATCATATTGGAACCTGAAGAAGTCACAGAAACAAGAACTCGACAGCTATGAAATTGATCAATTTTAGAGTATCTCATCAAGTGGAAGAACTTACCCACTAAAGATTCCACATAGGAGGATGATAATTTTATACAGAAGCATCCAGAGTTACTCAAGCGTTGAGAACAAATTTTTTTTGAAGGAGAGGGGCATTTTAGGTCCTTATATTACTAGTGTGGTCCCTTATTGTTGTTAGTGTATCCCCCTTATTGTTATTTTTGTACCCCTATAGTCCCCATATTGTTATTATCGTGCCCCATAAAACCCCACTATTGTTATTGTTGTGCCCTTACATTATTATTGTTAGGTCGTCTAGGATTATATTGTGACCCCATGGACTCCTATATATAGAAAGGAGGTTTTTTCATTTGAATCATCCAAGAATTATTCATTTATGTAATGTAAAGGAGGCTTCCCCCTCAAAGTGGCTGATTTCTAAGGTTTGATCTCTCTTTTCTTATATAATTGGAGTTGATTTCATAACACCATTTCATTTATTTTCAAACTATGGACTAAATCCTCAAAAAAAAATAGTAAGCCTCGTTTTATCTAATTTTCTCACTGGACTCACAACATACGATAAGAACATCAACATAACTCTCTGTAATAACGAATATTATCATAATACAACATCAACATACATACACCCCATGAAACACCGCAACAAATATGAACCACACAATAAATATTATGTATGCAGACTCACAATATATCAACTATATATCAACATACCATAATCCATATTTTAAAAATATTATGCAACAACGTACAAGCTATGGCTCTTACACACACAACCATATTATAAAATCAAACCCTCACTGTAAAATAAAACCAATACACAACAACACTATATGCTCAAATAACACAACCATGGATACACTAAAACACACACAATACTACAACCATCTAAAACATGTCTCTACCCCTGCAATCAAAAAACATTAGCCACATAAAAAAGCTCTATCTGTGTGCCATTAAACTTTGAAACTATGTTATACCATGGTCCAAACTCAGATCCAAGAGTTTTTTCTGCTCATCGACCTTTGCTACAATCATTACATACTTTGTCTCTATTAAAAAATCCAACTCTGCCTCTTCATACTCATTCCGTATCATGGGAAAGAGTTAGTAAAGACTTACTAACATTGGTAATGCACTAGTAACTTGTGTTACCCTCTTCTATACTGCAGGTTTTCCTTCTAGAACCTGTGTTACCCTTGATAAGGATCTCTTCATGCCCAAAACCTAATTTGCAAGTGTCTCCAAGAGTTGTAATACCTCCTAAAAATTCTCCATACCCTGTAAAAACTTATCCAAATCCTATGCATAAGAAAAAACATAATCATAAGAGGATTAAAATTCCAAAAAAATCTGCATCAATTCAGGATCATGGAGGGCTACTTAGATGGACACTTCTACATGGATCAACATCTTTGTATCAAGTCAGGAGATTTGCATCAAATAAATGATAATTCATGTCATACTGATCACAAACCATGAGAGACACAATCAATAGGTTGAAATCGATGATAATGCATACAATATTAAGATCTTATTGACATAAATTCTGACACTACAATTCCAACATCAAGATGGACCAAATGCAATCACTCTGCTATAACGAGTTAAAGTTGAAAAACCTTTTGAACAATGGGGTCTTAATATGCTCAATGAGATTTTTCCGCATTTCTCCAAACAACGTTGATAATTTCTCATTGATATGGATTATTTCAAAAATTGGGTCAAATCCATACCTCATAAACAAATCAATGATCAAGCGGTAATGGAATTTTTTGAACATCACATTATCACCAAGTTTAGAGTTTTGACGTCTCTTTATTTTGACAATGCTTCCTATTACCATCAACGAAATAACCTAAATTTTCTTTGGATAAAGATATCATTTTATGATATTCTTCTAATTATTATCCATAAGGAAATGTTTTAGTAGAGTCAAGAAACAAGAATTTAATCCAAATCATTAAGAAAAATGTAGTTAAGCAATGACATAATTGGCATAATTCTTTATCGAATGCTCTATGAGACAATTGGGTGGCCCAAAAATATTCGCTTGGAGCTTCACCTTACTTCCTAGTGTATGAGAGAGAAGTAGTTCTCTGTCTGAATCTTTATCTTCCTACATTGAAACTCTCTCAATATTCCTATGGTCGGTCTTGCCCCATTATTCAAAATTGAATTGATACTCTATTTAAGTTTGACGAAGAAAGGAAAAAGGCTCATTCCAAATTTTCTATCTATCAACAAAGGACCAAGAGGTTATTTGATAAGAAGTCTTCAAGTGATAAGGAATTCCAAGTATGTGACCTTGTGTTGTGTTGGAGTAGGGTCCCTTGGGGTAAATTTTTTTGATTATTTTTGGGTTAATTTTTGTTTATACACACTGCTCGTAGATGTAAAAGGGGCTTTGGGGCTGGTCAAAGTCCCTTAAATATTGTAATGGGTAAAATGGAAAACCATGAGTCTCAAACCATGGTTTGATACCATGGTATGTGCGCGTTTGGAAATATATAAATATGTAAGAGTCGAGAAACATAGATAATCAATCAATATATGATAGATGTATATGTTTATGAATGTTTTGAGCTAAGTTTTGGGTCGGAGGCTCCTGCTGGCTGTGTGCATGGAGAGCTAGTCCTGAGTTGTGTGCACAGACTTTGCTGTTGTGTACGCAGAAGGGAAGGATTGTACTAAATCAAATATGTCTTAATAAAGAAGGAATTTTTTGCGAACTCAGACTTTTATGTGATCTCTATGGTTAATTGTCTTAGATTTTTTATGTGTTGCTTACTGCGATTCTAGATCTGGGTCTGTGCTGTTGAATGCGTATTTATCTCAGTGAATGATAAATTGAATTAGATGCATCTGTGAGAAAGTATTGTTCTTCTTTAACTATTATATGTGAATTGAGAAATTCTATATTGAAGTAAGGATTGATTCTGATTGTGCAAGGGTTAAGTCTGTTTATTTAGTGTGCGACACTTCTTTTCTATTTAAGGGTTTATCTACAAGTAGATCTGGTTTCTACGAAGGGTTAGATCTGATTGAAATATAATCTGTGAGAAATATCTGTTAATGCATAGTTGTTAAGGGTTTTATTTGCAGTTAGACTATGTTTCTTGGGAAGTTTCACATAGACAGAAAACAATTGGTAAAGGTAAACACACATCAAATTCTCCCTCAGGGTGCAGAAACCTGGTTCCAGCACCCCCCATACTGCTTTGGGTGAAACTTTGGTCTGCGTAAGCAGATCATTGCCGAAAGGGCCAGTAGTTGGAGGGTTTTATTGGTTGCGCAGAATACTATGAACTTGGGTCAGGAGCCCTTAAGCTTACAAATGGTTCCATTGTCAAGACATGGATGATTTTGAGGGAGATTTGATGTTGTGGCATCTGACACAGAACGGACTGCAAGATTGGCTTGACAAGAAGTTGCGTTAATTTTCAATCCAAGAGAACCAAAACCCTCAATTATAAGTTGAGGATTGGGAGAAAATTTTTATCTACATAGAGGTCCATGAATTTTTCTTTGCGTCCTTTGCGACTGAGTTACACGAGTGGTTATCTCAGTTGACTGAATTTCAGACTTGCACAAAGGATGACACGATCACTAAGTGGACCCCAACATTGGTGCAACAATTAGAGAAATCTAGGAACAAGATTACACTCACAGTAGATTATTGGATTGATAATGTTCTAAGTGGGTTTGTGACTGAATTTTCTATTGATACTTTTGTATTGTATTCTGAATATGAATTTTTTTTTTCAAAGGCCCTAGAGGTAAGTTCTCGCGCTCATTAAAATCATGGATTAAAATTCTTTTATGTTAAAAGGGTACTCTGTGCAGTCATATTGAGTGAATGTCTCGAAGCGGTTCAACCACGCACAACGAAATAAGTTACAGAGTATATCTAGAAGCGGGTTTTATTTATAGCCCCCTCAAAGGTAAATATGACAACAATGAGGAGTCTAAAACCAATATTCCTGGAGAATCTGTGCACTTAGAAGAAGAGGAATTGCATGATCAAGCTATTTTTGGGTCATCGAGGATAGTTCAGATCCCATCCAATCCACTTCCAAATTAATCTCACTCTAACAAGGCATCCACTTCAGCTCCACCTCTACCTCCACCTCCAGAAGACAACATGGCTACCTCTATCAAGCTGCATAATTTCAAGAGCCTTGGAAATGAAGATGTTGATCAGTTTTGGTTTGTCGCAGATGTTGTATGGAAAACACAAAAGATAAATAATGATAATGTTAAGAGAGTGCAGATGGCTAATGCATTTCAAGAATGCGCACTAGACTGGTACATGAGTTATATGGAAATCAATCCTAATGCCACAATTGACGAGTTGAATACCGCATTGAAGGAGCAGTTCAAAAAGCGGAAATCCCACTCTTAGTGTGTGACAGAATTAAAGGAAATCCACCAAGATAAAGCAAATGAATCTGTATGGGAGGCAGATCAATGATTGAAGTGCACCTTCAGAGAGGGAGGATTTACTATCGATGACACGCAGTACAAAGAGTGGTTCATTTCTATGATGTTACTGCATCTTCGCTAGTCTTTAAATCAACAGAAAATTGCAACACAGGCTGAAGATGTAGAGATTGCAATGAAGTTAGAAGCCTCACCTGTACCAGCTGTGCAAGTCGGGGCTCAATAGATCCAAAACCAGCTAGCTGCACTGCAGTTAGAGATACAAATTCTGCGCAAAGAGAAAGAGAACGACGTATGTGCAGGTGTATGGTATATACATTGTAAAGTGGAAGGGAATCACAAAGATCCGTGTACCGTATATAGTTAATATCTAACATTGGGGGGACAAAGTCCTCTTAAGAGCGTAATAGGACCTAGTGGAACCCCCACATTATGGTGTGTAATTTTTCAAGTAATTGGTTTGCACGCGATATACTTTTTCCCTAGGATCAGTAAATATGTTCTAGAGATCAAGAAACCTTACTGCAAGTTTTTACGATTTGTGGGACATGATGAGTAGAACTGTCGTAGCTTTGATTTGATGATTGACTGAGCTAGTTTATATATGATATAGGTAGAAGGACGAGAACCAGGTTCACTTGCATCTTCGTCTGAACGTGGTGGATTCCAAGGTAGATGACGAGGAAGGGGCAGAGGAGCTAGTTGTGGAAGAGGAAAACCCATTTTTTATAACTATGGAGAAGATATATATTCATTATGTGCACGGATGTCCGAACCCAACACAAAAATATTGCACGTATTGTAGGTAGTTTGATCATGTTCTTGAAGATTTACCTGTACTATTTACAAAAATGCAGGAGAAGAAACCACAAACACCTACACAGAATGTTCAAATGATGAGAGGAACCACACACTGAAGACCCTAGCATAAATATTGTAACCAGAAGTGGCATCACGAATGGAGAAGATAAAGCTGAGGACAAGAGACTTGTCACTGATGTTTTGGTCTGAAGAGCTCCTGAGAAAAAGGAAGGATTCAATCTACAGAGGGAGAATGACACCTTTGTTACAATAAATAAGGACTTTGCGGATCCTGGCACATCCAAAGTAGCAAGTAAACTTGTCATGGATTCCAATGAAGGGGATGAATATACAGAGATGAAAATACTTTTATAGGCTAGTATCAAGCTTCTACACAGTAAGAAGGCTATGGAGAACCTTCAATCTTTTATTAATATCTGCACCAAAAAAGAACAACCCTAGATGGAGCAAAATGCTCTCAATAAGATCTACAAGAAAAAAAGAAGAATTGGCCGAGAGATGTGCTTGACTGCTTAGATAGGAGAATTTGAAATGGACTAGGTCATTTTGGATTTGGGCTTTGACGCAAACATGATTCCCAAGAAAACTTGGAAAAAAATGGGAGAACCTAAGCTAGAATGGTATGCAATATAGATACGCATGGCGAATCAACAGAAGATTATCCCAATGGGTATGATTTCTTGGGTCATAGTTGATATCAAAGGAGTTAAGGTGCTAGGTGATTTTGAACTTATTCAGATTGATGATGATACTGATCCATACCCCGCGTTGTTGGGTCTAGATTGGGTTATTGACATGGATTCTATCATCAATCTCAAGAATAGAAGTATGGTATTTGAAAACAATGGGACCAGGGTTGTAGTCCCATTGGATACGACATAAGGAGAAATATATACAAAACCGGTGCATGCAGAAGAGAATGTGGATCATATATACAAACTAACTACGCGAGATGATTATTGGATCAATCCCAGAACAGATGGACACCTTAGCTGGGATCGATATAGTTTGTGCCATTCTGTCTTAGATGAGGAATTAGAGAATTGGCATAACCGTTTACATGAAGTCTCAACATTGCACTGCAACCGAGTCACTAGATCCCTATGGTGCTTATCCTATGAGATATAGGAACTACCTTATTATGATGGTATAAACACTGTCACTTGTTTCTTAGATGAGTTCGATTAAAATACTGTTCCAGAAACATAGCGATTCCATGCACTTGACTTAGCTATGCGCTGAAGTCCAACATGCTAGTGGGAGACACATAAGGACAAATTGGCGAATAGGGAAGAATGCACCTATATGATGCAACTGTGCTTTGGAAAACCCAATACCCAGTTGGAAGGGAACAATGCAGGCAAAGAATATCTACACTTACATTTAGCCAGGTGAACTGAAGCTTGGGGAGAAGAGACACAACTAGTTTGGATACATACATTCGTCCATACTTTAAGTCAGATTCCTATGAACTGATACCTAGAGGTTAAGCTGCGATGAGGTACGATGGAATGGGCTGCATTACGAGAAATATTTGTGCTAACGTAAAATTTTGAGTGTGGATTCCCATGCATCAGTACTTCCTTACACACGATCCAGGATGTGGTCTTTGATACCACCAAGACACCAAAAGCGCGAACCCTACCAGCATGGGATGCACAGATGAAGGACATAGTTGACTGCTGGAATGTGACTATTTAAGATAAAGAAGAAGACCCAAGGAACACCAATATCCCAGAGTCTGAAGGACAATGCACAGTTTCTGCACCACTTCTTGCGGTGCCATATGTGATTGAACCCATGAAGGTTAGGCAAGTCAACACCAGAACGGAAGAGCAAACTAAGATTTCCAAAATTGGGGATTACTGGGACAAAGATACAATAGCTAAGGTTGTGGATCTACTTTCTGAATATCAAGACTTATTTCCCACAAATTTTTCCAAGTTGAAATGTAATAGGGGAATCTGGCTGTAATGAAGATCACACTGACACCAGACGCGCAACCTGTCAAGCAGTGTCGTTACAGGTTAAATATGAAATAAAAGAAGAAGGTCAAAGAAGAGCTGGAGAAGATGGTTGCTATAGGGATCATCAAAAAAGTTGAAGAATTATATTGGGTCAGCCCTATGGTGGTCCAAGAAATGAAGACCAGAGGTGAAATTAGGATTTGTGTGGATCTGCACAAGTTAAATGATGCCTGTGTGCATGACCCTTTTCCAATTCCATTTTCTGATGAAATATTGGATGATGTTGGAGGGAAAAAGGCCAACTCGTTCACCAGGGAAAATTTTAGGGGCTAATATTCGCAAGTGGGCTAATTTTCCATGCTTATTCCAAAAAAAAGATTCGCCAATTTCCATTTTTTTTAAATTGATTCACCCAAATTTTATAGTATAAAATTATTTTACCCAAAAAATCACCAAAATGTTATATATACTAATATAAAATGTTTAGAAAATATTTTTTTTTTTACAAAAATAGCATAATTGTTTTTACAATTTACATATTAGGGACTACTAAGATTCACCAAGGTTTCTAAACTTTAAGATAAATGTTCATCCTTAGAAATTTCCATGTCGTCCGCTGATGGTTTTTTGGGATACCACCAAATAAGAATCGTGCCTGAAGACAGAAGTGTTAGGTCCCTATATTACTAGTGTAGTCCCTTATTGTTGTTAGTTTATCCCCCTTATTGTTATTGTTGTACCCCTGTAGTCCCCATATTGTTATTATTGTGCCCCATAAAACTCCACTATTGTTATTGTTGAGCCCTTACATTATTATTGTTAGTTCGACTAGGATTGTATTGTGACCCCATGGACTCCTATATATAGAAAGGAGGTTTTTTTCATTTGAATCATCTAATAATTGTTCATTTATGTAATTTAAAGGAGGTTCCCCCCTCGAAGTGGCTGATTTCTAAGGCGTTGATCTCTCTTTTGTTCTATTTTTGGAGTTGGTTTCATAACATTTGGTATCAAAGCTTTTGATTCCAGGGTTTCGTTGCTTTAAATAGGTCATCATGGAATTTTATCTATAATATTTTTTCTATAAAGTTTCATAAGCTGAAAAACAAAACCCATTTGCACAAAAATCCTACTGAATGTCATGTAAAAATTCTGGATCTTGTTTCGCAATATTTTTGGAGTTATGATCTGTGGAAGTTAGGGTGTTTCCATGCTCCCGTATTTCATATCAAAGAGGCGACCTTGGGAAAATCATCATAACTCTCTCTCTGATTTTACTGTGTATCAATTTTAGAGCCAAAGGAGGAAACAATGACACGTGGCACACTATACAAGTTTTCCCTACTGAACCAGTCCATAATTAGGTCATTGCGAGAGATTAGGAATAAATTTGCCTTGAAGAATCCAAATTAGGCCAGACCTGTGGTATTGGAAAGAATATTTATAGGGCTACTAAAGGACCGAAGATAAAATCTTGAGGATCCAAAATTCTAGAGATACATTAGTTTCAATATTGAGCTCATCAAAAGGAAGAAAAATGTGTGTAGTTTTTTTCAAATTGCATAAGTCTTGTTTGAAAAATTAGTTTGAAGTGATTCCAAGGGCATATTGAAGCATATATATTAGTATTGGGTTCTAAAATGGCCCCTAAGAAGAATTCAACACCTATTAAGCACTCAAAAGGCTCTACTATGACTCATGAAGAGGAAGAAGTGCAACATGATATATCAAAATTACAAGAACAAGTGCACCAAATTTCACTCTCGCAAAGAGAAAAAAAAATTAAAAATGGAAGTTTTGAAGAAAGGGATGGAAGCTAAGATGGATGGTTTGAAGAAATACGTGGAAGCTAATATGGATGGTTTGAATAAAGTCGTGGAAGTTAAGATGGATGGTTTAAAGAATTGCATGGAGGCTAAGATGGATGGCATGGAAGTTAAGATGAATGAAATGGAAGCTCACTTGGCAGACATTAAGAATGATCTAAAAGCAGACATGGAAGGTTTGAAAGAAGGTTTGACAAATTTGATACAATAAATTATTCCTAATGGCGAAAAGTTAGTACAGGAAATTCATGATGAGAACAAAATAAATGTTAATCGCGATTTCATAAAATATAATGTTGGATTGAAGACCCACCATATTCTAAATATGGATATGAGGAAGTTTGATGGCAAGGATCCTGTAACATGGATACTACATATAGATAAATATTTTGATCTCCATAATGTGAAAAACACACAAAAGGTACGCTTTGAAACTTTACCTTTAGAAAAAAATACATTTGTGTGGTATCGATGGCTTTTCTCTTGTAAAAAAATTGTCACTTGGTCAATTTTTACGGAGGAAATGATAACACATTATGAGGATACAAAGAGAAATACCTTCTTTATCCAATTGATAAATCTCAAACAAAAGGGTTCAATGGTGGAGCACATTGAGGACTTCCAAAAATTGAATATAAGGGTAGCTGATATTCCATAGGAACACATGATTGATGTCTTCATAGGGACTTTAAAGGATAACATCCAACATGGAGTTCACCTTAGGGAACCTGATTCACTGGAGAAGGCATTCTGATTGGAAAGAAAAATGAAACTAAAATTATGGCGACAAGGAAGCCTACTACTCACATCTATATAGATGGAAGTGTTTCTACTCCTAGACTTCCAAAACCTACAAGGTTGAAACCACAACAATTGGAAGAAAACATATCTAGAGGGCTTTCCTACAATTGTGATAAAAAATGCACTAAAGGTCATAAGTGTGTTGAGAATAAATTATTTTACATAGATTGTGAAGAGGAGGAAGAAAATGAACATGAAACTTCAAAAGAAGAGGATATACACCAGGAACCAACCCTAGAGAAAGAAGAAATGAGTCCGACCATATCTTGTAATGCATTGACAGGAATTACCACTCAAATGCTCATGATATAATGACATATCAAGAAGAAAAATGTAATAGTGTTTATTGATTTAGGTAGTACCCATAATTTTATTCATTATAAGGTAGCCAAGGAGTTGAATTGCTTCCTATACCCATCACCAGAGTGTCAAGTGATGGTTGCAAATGGAGGGACTATAAATTTCTCTAGAAAATGACATAATATCAAGATAACCATGGGGGAATATGTATTGAATAGTCCAATGCTTTTTATTCCAATGGGAGGTGTTGATGTTGTACTAGGAGTACAATGGTTACAATCTTTGGGGACGGTAGCTTTTAATTTTCAAGAAATTTTCTTAAATTTTATTTTTGGAAGGAAAGGAAGTTGAATTACGGGGTATCACAGTGAAGTCGGGAAAGGTAATAAGATATAATGTCATGAAAAATATTCTTAAGAATGAAAAATGAGGCATAATTGCACAATTATGCTCATTAGAAGTTTTAACATAAAAATCATCTATTTCTCCAGATCATCAAAAAGTCTTGGAAAATCATTCCAAGGTGTTTGAAACTTCGAAAAGACTACCACCTATTCATGATCATGATCATGCTATTCATTTGATTCCAGGAAGTGTTCCTCCAAACATTAGGCCTTATAGATATCCTTATGTCCAAAAGAGAAAATTGAATAGATGATTGCATAAATGTTAGAGGTTGGTATAAATAAAACTAGTCAAAGTTATTTCTCTGCTCCAGAAGTATTGGTGCACAAGAAGGATGGATCATGGTGCATGTGTCTGGATTAGAGGGAGCTCAATAAGCTCACTGTTAAAGATAAATTTCCCATTCCTGTTATTGATGAATTTGTGGATGAATTACATGGAGAAATTTATTTTACCAAGTTGGATGTTCGTTCAGGATATCATCAAATGAGAATGAAGACTGAAGATATTCCAAAAACAACATTTCAAACTCATGAGGGTCATTATGAATTTTTGGTCATGCCTTTTGGCCTTACCAATGCACCTTCTACATTTCAAGGGTTGATGAATTCCATTTTTAAACCTTCCTTAGAAAATTTATGTTAATATTTTTTGATGATATACTAATCTACAACAGGTCTTGGAAGGATCATATTCAACATGTTGACAAGGTGCTCAAACTATTGGAGGAGAAACAATTATATGCAAAAACCTCCAAATTTTTCTTTGGAGTACAAGAGGTGGAATATATGGGTCATATTGTATCTCAGGATGGTGTTAAGCTAGATCCTAACAAAATTAAATCCATTAAGGAATGGAAAGTACCCACAACCATAAAGAAGTTGCGAGGATTTCTCGGGTTAATAGGGTATTATCACAATTTTTTTAAGAATTATGGGAGAATAGCATCACCTCTAACAACATTATTGAAGAAATATGCATTTTCATGGAATCCCGAAGAAACTAAGGCCTTTGAACATCGTAAAGAGGAAATGTGCCTAGCATCTGTCTTAGCTATGCCAGAATTCACAAAAACCTTTATTGTGGAATGTGATGCCTCAAGAAATGGTATTGGTGTTGTTTTAATGCAAGAAGGAAGATCCATTACTTTTTAAAGTCGTCTAATCAAAGGAAAGTATTTACATAAAGCTATTTATGAGAAGGAAATGTTGGAAATACTACATGCACTAAAGAAATGGCGACCTTACCTAATGGGAAGACACTTCAAGGTAGTCTTTGGGAGTTGATAGCTTCACTCCTAAGGTTGTATTAAGCCATATATTGATTTATACATGTATTTTACATATGTAGCATGCAGTTTCTCTCTAAAAATGTGCTGTCATAGCTTGAGTTTACTTGTATAGCAGTGTTTTCATCATGATTTATGTACTTGTTCTTTGAGGCTGAGCATTGCTCATCTTAAGTATCATTTTCCTCAAGATCGTGTATTCTATTGTTGCTGCTATTACTTAATAAGAAAGCTATGGATTTATCTCATGTTTTTATGAGTTGAGTGTTGATGCTGCACCATTATTGTGCTTGCTTATTATTGGAGCTCCAACTTTTTAGATATTCTTATTGTTGTAGCAATTTCCTGAAAAAGGAATATTACAGTGGTATCAGAGCATTCATGAAGAATTTGAGAAGCTAATGAGGGAGATTGGTACAGGATCTCCAAGAGGGTTTGAAACTGATTCAAACTCTAGATTTTCTTGTAGGGGATGTGGGCATGTAGCTACACCCTATGATATACAACACAGTCACATGGCCAGTTTTTCCATGAGAGGAGAAGGATAAGAAGGAATGCCAAAGAAAGGAACTCTTAGAGGTTTCTTACATGAATATGAATCTCAAACTCAGAAGTTTAGATATCATATTACTTTTCTGGAGTTTTGAAAGATCATGGTGAGGAGGAGCAAGAAAAATGATGAGGATATATTTCTTCTATCTATCTTTGATGGTTCCCCTACTTGTTCAGCCAGGTCTTGGATAGAAGAGCTAGACACCTTTTTGCATCAGCATCAGATTTCTGAAGATGAAGCCATCAGAGTAGTAGCGCTGCACTTGGGAGGTAAGGTATATGCATGGTGTTTGTTTGAGTCATTTACTTTGAAAAATGAAAATACCTCTTCATGTTCAATGTTCATTAGAACTTTGATGAAGAGATTTGGAAGGAGGAATTCTGAAATACATGTAGAGGAAACAAACACATTCAAACAAACAAAACCCTTGCATGTCATGAATAAAACCATAGACTCAAAATCACTGCAGAAAGCTATGAAGGAGGCTGATATATTGCATGATGCCTTATTGGAGGCAAGATCTTAATTTTTGGCACAAGGAGGCAAAGTGATCCTTTTTCCAAAAGAGGATCCAACCATTGGAGGGTTGCCCACTCTGGCTAAGGAGGTTGAGGGCAACAACACTGTCACTTCTAGAGTTAATCTAGTACTTCATGTAGAGGGAAGAGAAGCACTTGCTCTAGCTAGAGGGATTCTTGCAGTTTTGTGAGGAAGTACCCAGGATCTCATACATGGAGGTCCAAACACAATTAGTGAGTAGCATGAAGCATTATAGCTGGAAGGAGGAGGAAGGGAGGAAGAGAAACATCTTGTGATGAGGAGCACACACCCTTCTCTATCTCAGAGAGCTAGTGCAAAGAGGAGGGAGACTGTATTGCGCTGTGAGAACAAGGGCAAGATTGCCCAAACATATGTGCAGTCCACTCTTGACATCGATTTCTCACTGCATAGAGGCATTCCACCAGGGAGGCCACCTGATCTATCATTGATGAGAGACATTTTTTCTTTTGATTCATCACTCTTGTATTTTGGAGAGGTGAAGAGTTTGGAGGAGAAATTTGGCATGGGGGATTTCAAAGCAGTAGACAATGACATGAGGAGAGCTACACATGCCAGATCACCAACGTTGTCTCTAAGGAGGATTGATCCTTATTGGAGATCTCATCTCTTAGTTGAGTACTCCAAGGATCTTGGTGCATGCATGACCCTTGATGACCCAGGGAGAGATGACAGATACATTATGGATGATATGGTCATCTATTCACATGACAGAGTCTTCTTGAATAGATATTCTAGCCTCAAGGAGAAGTTGTTGCATGCAGCACAGGAGGACTTCTTTTCCATGCATTTTAATGCACATCTTGCTTGGCAGAGGAGTTCATTTGGGAGGGCATCCAGCAAGACACACATCAAAACATGGAGAGATGCAAAGCCTAGATGATGATGGAGAGGATGTCACAACCACCTTCCTACTCATTGGGAGTAAGGGAGCAACTTCAGTTGAGCCATTTCAGCTCAAATCTTCGAGTGCATGATGGAGAATGCACAATTTCACCTTATGTTTTGTACTTCTTGTCTTTTTATGAGCATCATATTGTACCAAGGAGGATTATTCCTTCTTGCATATTGTATCATTATGTATTTGAAGCCATTTTTAGCATTGAGATTGGCTATCTCATTGGTGGTTTGTGGGAGAGGCCACATGATTCTTGGTGTGCACCATTGGCACCAAATTGTACTTTCATGTTTATGTTTTGTAAAATTATTGTGGTATCATACAAGTGGTTGGAAGAGTACTTGTTTTCATTTGATTTGAAGTAAGCAAGGGATGCATTGCGCTGGTTCCTTGTGTGGGACCTTGATCCACTTTCTGGTTGTCATATGACAACTTGTTTCTTTTGGTTTTTGCTTCCATGTATTGCTGATATGTATATGTTCATGGGGAGCTTTTATTGGAGAGTGGGATTGAGATGTAGGATTCCCATTTGGAGCATATTTTCCTTACTATACATGTTGTAAATTTCAGGAGGAACCATGGGCCAACCATGATTGCCACATTACATTTCTTTCCTTCTTGTGGGAGAAACCACTTTAAGAGCTTGGGGAGGCATTCCATGGATTATGAGAAGATGGAGGAGTTAGCACAACCAAATCTTTCCCCTTTGAGGATGAGGGGAAATACAGTTATGAGCCACTCCATTTTTATGAGAAAATTATATGGCAAGAGTATTTTTTATTTTCATGATGATTTTTCTATATATATGCATCTCTTAACCATACATGTGCAAGGATTTTCTCAAAGAAGGATTATTCTTCCTTCTATATTTGATGGTCTACATAAGGCCATTATGGATGACCACTCCCCAGGAGGATGTGGGGAGGAGAATTCTCATGGAGAACATATTTACATTGCAAACTATATCATTCACCTTCTCCAGGTTTGGGAAGATATTGGGGCAGTAAGAGAATGGTGGGGAGGCCACCCATCATTTTATTTTCTATGGCAGTGGAGAGGCAAACTGTGTTGGCTTCATTTGAGGGACCATTTTCTTTCTCATTTACTGCACATGGTAGCCATAATGATTCTCCTTATGGTTCCCTTGGTTGATATTGCTGGAGCTTTCCTTGGGAGCATGATTGGAGGAGAGACACATTGGGTGGATGTGTCCTTGGAGGGAGAAAACTCCCACACACTTTGCACTACATGTTCTAAAGGGAGCATGGGAGATAGTATGGCCACTACAACAGATCATTTGTTTCATTATGAGGTGAGCCATATGAGGAATGATATGCCATATTATGATGACTTCCAACTCATCACATATGGAGAGACTTGGGCCAGCATGATTTACAGTGTTGGAGGAGAGGTCCTTGGGGATCTAGTCTTAATCTTGCCACTTGAGGGCAAGTATTTTGCAGCCCAGGATCAACACTTTCTCTACACTTATCATGAGTGGAGAGAAGGAAAACATGGGGTAGGCTACATTTTCTACCATGAGCATAATTTCATCCCACCTACTTTGCCGGAGCCAAAGGTGGAGGACAGTTTCCAAGAGTTGCCTAGTTGGGAGGTAGCTCATTTTGTATGGATGATTGTTTGGGGATGGAGGATCCACATGAGGAAGATGTTCCTCAACACTTCATAGAATCCATGCCTTGAGATAAGGCTTTTCAATTCTATCCTTACAGTTTCTTGAGGATAAGCAACATTTGGGAGGGGAGGACTGTAATGTTCCAAAATTTTCCGACAATAATTTGGAACATTAAATTTTGCTGATTTCACTTAGGAGGAGAATAAATGGGTAAGGATGCCCATGCATAATGATATTCTCAATAAAATCCCTCATAGTATGAAAGGGGATCATATTTGGAGCTGGTTTTCACACCCTCATGTGTGAACAGGGTTATTTGCAAATAGGCTTGGTTAAGTTTGACCAAGTCAACAATGTTGGGCCAAGAGGTGGAGCACACTTAGAAGAAGCAGTGAAGTATGAATGAGGAAAGGGTTATTTGGTGGAGGAAACCCTAATAAAAGTGGGACCCATGGAGAAGGGCTTTCATTTGTTTAAAAGGAGGACAAGGTAACCATTGTTTCTCATGCTTATGTTTATTCATCTCAATTTTCCATTAGACAATTGTGCATTCTTTGCTGCTTAGCAAGAATTGCCGGAGGAATTCCTGTTTAGGATTCTTTCTCCTTATTGAAAGGTCTCTTGAGGGATTTTTCTTCATTTTCCTCACATCCAGGCTTGGGGCCAAGAATCTTCCATCAAGACAACGTTATTTTTGCAGCAGAGTAATGTTGTGTTGCTGGGTGTTGCAGTGAGGGTTCACTACACCATCTCCTTTAGCTATTTTTCAGAGGAGGAGTCTCTCTTCTCTTTGAGATATCAGATTGGAGGCATCCCAGAGCTCATTTGCAGACTTTCGAATCAATTCCAACTCATTCCATTTCCCTACAACGAAGTTTCATTCAGTGACTGCGTTATTCTAGAGGAGCATTTGTAGTAGGGCTTTGTAGATACTTTTGGAGGGGAATATATTTGGTGAAGGGATCAGCCTTTCACTTGAAATATCCATTGGAGGAGGAATATTCAGTTTGAGCATCAGATTCATCCATATCCATCCAGTTCTATTTCTGAGGTGCTACAGCTACCCAGCAACTCCGGCATTTTGCAGTTTTTGTATTTGATTGCCAATCCTTCTAGGATTGACATGAGGTAGTATTTGGGAGTTGATAGCTTCACTCCTAAGGTTGTATTGAGCCATATATTGATTTATCCATGTATTTTACATATGTATCATGCATTTTCTCTCTAAAAATGTGCTATCATAGCTTGATTTCACTTATATAGCAGTGTTTTCATCATGATTTATGTACTTGTTCTTTGAGGCTGAGCATTGCTCATCTTGAGTATAATTTTACTCAATATATTGTATTCTATTGCTGATGATATTAATTAATAAGAAAGATATGGATTTCTCTCATGTTTTTATGAGTTGAGTGTTGCTGTTGCACCATTATTGTGCTTGCTTATTGTTGGAGCTCCAACTTTTGAGATATTCTCATTGTTGTAGCAATATCCTGAAAAAGGAATATTACAGATGAGGAGCTAGAAGCATTGCTTTGTGCCATTTCTATTATCCAATCAAATTGGATAATAGAAGCAAGGGAGGAATGAACGAATGACGAAGAAATATGGACACTAATTCAAAAGTTGCAGCAAGATCCCACTACATCTGATACATTTAGTTGGAAAAATGATTCCTTATGGTACAAAGATCACTTATATCTTTGTAAGGATTCCCATCTAAAACAAATTATTCTTTTGGAATTTCACACCTCTCCCGTAGGAGGATACTCAGGATTTTTATAAACTTACCACAGGATGAAGAAAGAATTTTTTTGGAATGGCCTTAAATCTAATATTCAAAATTTTGTGGCAGAATGTTTGGTTTTCTAGCAAAATAAATTTGAGACAATTAAGACCAAGGGTCTGATATAACCTTTACCCATTCCAAGTCAACATTGGGAGGAGGTTTCAATGAATTTTATTACATGTTTACCTAAGTCTCAAGGAAAGAGTGTCATCATGGTGGTAGTTGATAGACTTACCAAGTATGCACACTTTTGTGCCTTATCTCATCAATTTAAAGCAAGTATAGTTGCTATTGCATTTACGGAAACAATTAAAAAGCTACATGGAAACCCAAAGATTATTGTAAGCGACAGAGATCCCATTTTCACTAGAAATTTTTGGACGGAATTATTTTCTTGTTTGGGTACTCAACTAGCCCATAACTCATCTTATCATCCTCAATTCAATGGGTAAACTGAGATAGTGAACAAATGTTTGGAAGGATATCTTTGTTTATTTTGTATCTGATAAACAAACACAATGGTTCAAGGGGTTACCTTTGGATGAATGGTGGTATAACACTTCCTTCCATATTGCAACAAAAATGACCCCATTTATGATAATTTATGGATATCATCCATCGTCCATTTTAAAGTTCAAGTAGTGGAAGATCACATCGAGCATCAATGAAAAGTTCTCCAACTCTTAAAGGATAACCTAAATTTGGAACAAAATTGAATGAAACAACAGGCATATCAACATCACAATGAGAGAAATTTTGATGTAGGAGGATGGGTATTTTTACGGCTACAACCATACAAAAAAATATACTAAAGCAAGCTAAGAAGGGTAATAAATTATCACCAAAGTACTTTGGTCCTTACAATGTGTCGCAAAAGATTGGTACTTTGGCATACAGATTGGAGCTTCATGCTTCTTCTCAAGTGCACCCAGTTTTCCATGTTTCATGCTTAAATAAGGTTATAGGTGACAAACTTCTAGTTCAAGCAATATTGCCAGAACTTGATGGGGAAGGAAAAATCATATTGGAACCTGAGGCAGTCACGGAAACAAGAACTCAACAACTATGAAATCGATCAATTTTGGAGTATCTCATCAAGTGGAAGAACTTACCCACTGAAGATTCCACATGCGAGGATGATAATTTTATACAGAAGCATCCAAAGCTACTCAAGTGTTGAGGACAACACTTTTTTGAAGGAGAGGAGCATTTTAAGTCCCTATATTACTAGTGTAGTCCCTTATTGTTGTTAGTGTATCCCTCTTATTTTTATTTTTGTACCCCTGTAGTCCCATATTGTTATTATTGTGCCCCTTAAAGCCCCACTTTTTATATTGCTGAGCACTTTATTATTTTTAGGTCGGCTAGGATTATATTATGACCCCGTGGACTCCTATATATATAAAGGAGGTATTTTTGTTTGAACATCCAAGAATTTTTCATTTATATAATGTAAAGGAGATTTCCCCCTCGAAGTGGCTGATTTCTAAGGAGTTGATCTCGCTTTTCTTCTATTTTTCTGAGTTGAAAGGTATTGCAGGGGATCTAGGTGTAATGAATATCACACTGAAATCAGACGCACGACCTGTCAGGCAACATCCTTATAGGTTAAATCCTAAATAAAAGCAGAAGTTCAAAGAAGCGCTAGAGAATATATTTTCTATAGGGATCATCGAACCAATCGAAGAATCAGATTAGGTCAGCCCTATGGTGGTCCAATAAAAGAAGACCAAAGGTGAAATTAGGATTTGTGTGGACTTGCGCAAGTTAAATGATGCCTATGTGCATGACCCTTTTCCAACTCCATTTTCTGATGAAATCTCAGACAATGTTGGAGGGTAGGAGGCCTACTCGTTCACTGATGGTTTTTCGGGATACCACCAAATAAGAATCACGCCTGAAGACAAAAGTAAAACAACTTTTGCAATAGAATGGGGATCATTCCAATACAAAGTCATGCCATTCAGTCTGAAGAATGGGCCATCAATATTCTCATGTGTGGTGGTAGCCGCATTTACAAAATATAAACATAAATTCTTAGAAGTGAATTTTGATGATTGGAATGTATTTGGCCTAATGAAGAAGCATGTTTCAAATCTGCCCTTAATTTTGGATACTTGTCGGAGGCATCAGATCTCACTGAATCTAAAGAATATCATATTTTGTGTCCCCTTTGGGATTTTGCTGGGTCATATTATGTGTTAGCAGGGATTGATGGTGGATCTAGCTAAGATTGTTGTTATTTTTAACCTTGAGGTTCCGACAAACGTAAAACAACTGCGCTCAATATTGGGGCATACTAGGTACTACAAGAAGTTTATTAAAGGCTATGTGCTGATTACTGTGCCAGTGGAGAAGCTACTAAAGAAATATTCCTCTTTTTGCTGGGATGAATATTGTCTAAAGAGTTTTGAACTACTTAAGGAGAAAATGGTAACTACGCCTATATTTGTATTCCCAAACTGGACAAAGGAATTCCATGTACATGTGGACGCTTAGGGAAGTTCAAAATGCATTGGCGCCTATATTAATATCACCCAAGTGCATTTGCGAGCAGTAAATTGTCAAGTGTTGAAAACAACTAATCAAAAACAGAAAGGGAAGTATTAGCTATGGTATATGCACTGCAAAATTTTCATCACTATCTGCTGGGAGGTCATTTTAAGATGTTTACAGATCACTCTTCTTTGAATTACCTGGTCAATAAGCTCGTGTTGGGGGGGGGGGAGATCTAAAGACAAATTTTATTATTTCAGGATTATGACTTTGAAGTAATTGTGAAACCAGGGAGGTTGGAATCTGGTCCAGACCACCTCTCACGCATCAAAAGTGGAGAGGAGCCAATGAGTTTGGAGGACTGATTACTAGATGCACAACTATTTGCCATCAAAGACGTTGATGACCACTTCATAGATATTATCCAGTTTCTAACCACTAATAGTGTGGAAGAAAGAATTGGTCTTACACACAGCTAACTTTACCTTGATTGTTGGCCAGTTGTATAAGATAGGCGCTGATGATATTTTGAGATGCCATGTTCCGGAGTTTGAAAGAAAAAGCATCCTGGTTGAAGCACATGCAGGGGTTTCAAGAGGTCACTATGCAGGAAAATGAATTGTGCATAAAATTTTGAGGGCTGGGTTGTGGTGGCTTATGGTACATGATGATGCAAAGGAGTATTGTTGCGCTTATGACGTGTGTCAGAGGATAGGGAAGCCATCGCGTAGATATGAAATTTCACTGCAACCACAAGTGACTTTGTAGGCTTTTGATTAGTGGGCCATTGAATTTGTAGGACCGATCAACCCTCCCGAAAATAAGATCGACGTGCTATATAATCACTGCAACATGGTGGGAAAAATGTAAGCCTGTGAAGGATTGCAACACTGAGACAACTGCACAATTCGTGAGCATATATTGACAAGGTTTAGGTGTCCTAAAATCTTAATGAGTGACTAGGGTACACAATTTGTGAATGAGACTATCCAAGCATTGACAATGGATTTTAAGATGCACCATCAGAAGAGTATGCCATATCATCCACAAGAAAATGGATTGGTAGAGGCATTTACTAATATTTTGGAGAATGTACTCACAAAGGTCCTTAATTCTAATCATAATGATTTGGATGTGCATGTAAATATGGTTCTATGAGCATATCAAAATACATGCAAGAAATTGGCCGGGCAGACCCCATTCAGGTTGGTGTTTGGACAAGAAGTTGTTATGCCAATGGAGTACATCGTCCCTAGTCTGTGCATTGCAGTAGTCACTAACATGGTTGATCAATATAGTATGGAAGAGAGATTATCACAGCTAGTTGCAATGGAGGAAGATAGATTGATTGTTGGTTTTCACCAGTAGGTACAAAAGGCACATGAAAAATATTGGAATGACAAGCACATCAGAAAAAGGGTTTTCAAGGAGGATGATCTTGTTTTTCTATATGAAAACAAGTTTGCGCGCCACCTAGGGAAGTTCAAAATGCATTGGCTCATACCTTATGTTGTCAAGGAGATTATAGAGGGAGGTGCAGTATGAATGGTTACCTTAAGAGGTGAAATCCTTCTTGGATATGTGAATGGAAGTCATTTGAAGCCATACAGGGATGACCCTATCCATGTGCATGCCAAAAGACAAAATGCAGGCAACTAGACCAAAGTGACTTCGGACGAATCGCTAGATTGTGTTGGGGGCATGTTGGAGTAGGGTCCTTTGGGTTAAAGCAATTTTGAGTATTATTGGGTTAATTTTTGTTTATACATGCTGTGCGTAGATGTAAAAGGGGCTTTGGGGCGGGTCAAAGTCTCTTAACGATTGTAACAGGTAAAAGGGAAAACTATGAGTCTCAAAGCATGGTTTGAGACTATGGTATATGCGCACTTGGAAATATAGAAATATGTAAGAGTTGAGAAGGATATATAATCAATCAATAAATAGATATATGTTTATGTTTATGAATGTTTTGAGGTAAGTTTTGGGTCGGTCTAGGTAGGAAGGCTCTTGCTGGCTGTGTGCGCAGAGACCTAGTCCTGAGTTGTGTGCACACACTCTGATATTTTGTGTTCAGAAGGGAAATATTGTACTAAATCGAAGATCTCTTAATAAAGAAGGAAATTTTGGTGAACTCAAAATTTTATGTGATATTTGTGGTTAACTGTCTTAGATTTGTTATGTGTTTCTTACTGTGATTCTAGATCTGGGCCTATGTTGTTGAATGCATATTTATCTTAGTGAATGATAAGTTTAATTAGATGCATCTGTGAGCAAGTATTATTCCAATTTAACTGTTATATATGAATTGATAAATTCTATATTGAAGTAAGGATTAATTCTGATTGCGTAAGGGTCAAGTCTGTTTATTTAGTGCGCGACACTACTTTTTTGTTTAAGGGTTTATCTACAAGTATATCTAGTTTCTACGAAGTGTTAGATTTGTTTGAAATATAATCTATGACACATATTTGTTAATGCATATTTGTTAAGGGTTTTATCTGCGCTTAGACTTGGTTTCTTGGGAAGTTTCGCGTAGACAAAAAGAAATTGGTAAAGGTAAACACACATCAAACACTCCCTTGGGGTGCGGAAACCTATTTCCAACACTCCCCCATACTGCTTCGGATGAGACTTTGGTATGCACAAGCAGATCATTGCCGAAAGGGCCAATAGTTGGAGGTTTTTGTTGGTTGCACAGAATACTTCGAACCTGGGTTAGGACCACTTAAGCCAACATGTTGTAATGGAATAAATCCCATGGCTTGGTATATTCCTTATCTATGAGAAACTTGACCTCAACACTTATCAATTTCAAACCTTACATGGATAGATAGAGTCCCTCCCTGTAAATGGAAAGGTTTTGAAATCTTATTTTAGATGAAAAATCTTTGGGTTGTTTACCTTGTACATATTCCAGGTCATACATTTTCTTTCCTATTCTCTTCTTTTGCCATAATTTTCCTTTGTTTTTCATTCATTCTAAAAACATTGCACATAAATAAATCACCCATATAAATGTATAAATATCTTGTATGCATGAATGTATCAACCCATTCGTTAGAGAGGAGATGGTGAGAAAAGTAAAATTGTGAGCAAAACTATTTCAAAAAATCTTAAAATTCTATGAATAGCAAGGAACAACCTATCCATCTGATAAAATTAATTTGAGATCCCCCATCCACTTTGGCACAAAATTCCCAAAATAATAATGCAAAATTTACATACAAACAAAATAAATAAAATGGTAAATGCATGAGAAAGGCTTCTTATATAGAAGGGTGATGCAAGTAAATTTGTTTAGGCTATGGAAACTCACTGGTTGTAAAACAATGATTATATTCCTTGAAGTGACTCCATTAGAACTAAGAAAACTCATTAGAAGTAGAGAAACACCAAAGATTCATCTTAATTCTAAGAATTTTTAACTCATGTGAATAATATCTCAATTTGTCATCAAATATTTTGGTGTTCAAATTTTGTTGAAATAAATGCGTTATGAACCAAGACTAAGATAGCTAATGAAGAGACTAAATCCTCTAACTAGGATCAAATATATAGACAAGTGGTACCCATAGAATCAATAAAATACTTCCCAAAATTCTAAGCTCTATCATAACTAAAGGCTAAACCAGAGATGCTAAGGTTCTACTAGTGATTCGCCAAATGTTGTAGCAACTACAACAACCCTAAATTTTTTTTTGATAAGAGGAAAAATGTTAGGGTCATGTATTTCAAAATATTAAACATTTATATGGTCTAGCCATTAAAGTTATTATTCATACCTTTAAGTTGCATGGATAATAAGCATTAACTTAGAAAATTTAAAATTTAATGGTGTATCACATCTCTGCAAGGAAACTCATCACATTTGACAATGCATCACAACCTTTTAGTGGTGCATCACAATTATTTAGTACATCATGCCACACCTCTTCCAATTTTCCATTCAAGATCCACTTGCGAAAACACATTAAATGTAAATTAATTTCATCCATTAATGAAATATATATATTATCCTCTCTAATACCATTCATTTTCACCATGATTGTTTATTGCAAGTCCCTCTTTCCCTTGCACACATAATTTAATAGCTCTTCCCTGCCATCTAAAGTTGTGTAACGGTGTCGAGATTCATAATGCTCGCTCTACCTTTAAGCTATGTATTGCACACTTGAACATTGTGATCATTTCTTTGTCATTCAACTTATTTTTACGCTTTTTTATCATGCATGTTTATTTGCTTAACCCTTCACCTTACTATATACATATAAACACCACATTACTCACCCCTTACAACACTTAGTTGTTTTTAATCGCTTTTTACCTCTCATCACATTTTAGTTAGTTATCACACTACAAATATATTCTATAGTCTACTTTCCATATTTCTCCAAAGCACAACTTCCTTGCACATCATGCACTAGAGTTTTATGACATACCAGATCACCACACTGCTACCCTTCCATGTTGCATCATATATCTCTTATATAGATCGACTTCCATTACAACATAGTGGCACATTTACCCTACTTAGCCTGCTATGATATAACATGACATTCCATACAATGCTGTAACACATTTCCACATCACATCACAACCCCTCTTCCTACCTAAATTTCTTTCCTTGGGCTATAACACAATTCACATCCTCAAACTACACTAATTCATTGTGCTTCACACCAAAATATTTTTTTTCTAGCTTAGCTATCATGATCAATATATTTGATATTTCAGGTCCATTTAATCTATAGTATTTGTGCATATCTTCATCTGATCCCCATAAAAGAATACCTAGGCGATAAATTGCAGAGGAAGGATTGGAGGATAGCTTCATTTCCTTTGTGCCTATTTATATTGACACAAGGCGATTCATTGAAAATTCTATTTCCATTACTTATTTTAAGATATATCACCTATTCACAAGAAAATAATACCCGATGAAGAAGAAAATATCAAAGGAATAACCCATATGGTCAGGCTTAATATTAATACTATCACCGACCTTCAATCATCATGTTCAGGTCAATTCGATTTCCAAGCATAAAATACATAGTTGGAAATCAAATAAACATTAATACAGGCCCACATCCATCACAATGAGCATCCAATGCTTATAGCACACAAAATGGTGTTATTTAGTGCATGCAAAAACCACAACAATGGTGATATATGTATGTTTCCTGCGTAAAGAACATTAGTACAACCCACGATAACATGGCATACATTCATCATAATTGCACCATTCCAATCATTATGAACCTTAAACCATTCATACAATGCATAAACCACTAATTTAATGGTTCAAAATGAACTCAATAACCTAGAATGCATTTACAAACACTTATATGAAATCAACACTAGAGTTGGAAATTGAGATCGGGACTACAACTCTCCACCCAACCATAGACAACTGCATCCAAGCCTTATTTGCAACTGTTAACCTGAGCTATATTCTAGAGCTTGAGGTGGGGTGCCTCTGAGTGTGTTCAACTAATAAACACAACTAAAACATGATTTCATTAAGCCATGCTACCTTCATCCAACAACTGAAATCATTACAAATCACACTGTTCAGGAATATTCCTAGCTATGCCAACATTTCACAACACAGAGAACTCCATCTAACTTTCAAGAGAAGGGAGTCCACTATAATGAAGGTTCTTCATTGGTTAAGATGTTTATGGGTAAATAAATAACTACTGTAGGTGTTTCTTCAGTGATTCAAGTACTAGACCTTCAACCCCAAGGCAACTCCTAGTGGTTCATCAAGCCTCACAGGCATCTGAGTGATTCTTCCTAGTCTAACAGGATCATTTAACCACAATATTCTAGTCAGTTCCTTAACCTTAAAAGTAAACCATGCTCTTTGAAAACCAATCACCCAACAAGCCTCCCTTAGATGGCTCCTTAGCTAGTGTTTTGTTTATAGGATTTGATTCAATGTTGGAAATCACCCCCTCTCCCTTCCACCTCTACGTTCTCACATTAATTCTAAATGTTGCATTCTCTGCATAAAACTTTCTTCCCCCACGTGTAAGTGAGTGAGAGGAAGCATGTACCCCCCATTGATTAATTACTTTCCTCTCAAAACAACTAATTTCTTTCGCTTTTTCCACAACTTGCACAATAGTCCATGAATTGACAAAGCAACTGATGTTGCTCTTAATTTTTTTTCCTTTTATTTAATTATTTTTTGAGATGAAGGACACTTGGAATAATCCTCCTGATTTCAGTTACACTCAATTCATATTTAAAAAATTTAATTCTTTCATCTAACTAGGACTGATATTTAAAAACAACCATTTCCTCAAGCAACCTCCTTCCTCAAACAATAAAATGTGTCCCTTTCTCAACCATTTTAAAATAGTTACAATTATTTACGAGAGAGAAAATGTTAACTAGGGGATTGTTGAGATTCAACATGCATTTTTTTTAGCACCCATGATCCTAGTGAAAATTAAGCACCTACACTAGGGTGGGGCCCACAAGTTATTTTTAGGTGCATGTCTATTTTTATTATCCCTTAATTTAGATGGACATTAAACTGTAATCTAATCTCAATGTGGACTTGAAAATAGTTAATTGAAGTGGAAAATAAGTTAGCTAAGTGAATTTCGAGTTAGAGTTTGGTTGGTGGGACATGCATAGCAATTCTAGTTGTAACTGAGTGATTCTAGTTGTAACAGAGTTGGAAGTGAAATGGTGCATGAGTTTGTGCAAGTTGTAAATATTTTAACTCAATTAAGTGAGTTAAACTCATTTGTGCTAGTTGTAACTAAAGATACACTAGTGAGAGATCAATTGAATAAAATATTAATTAATTCACATGTAGTGATCTCACATGCAACTGAAGATTTACTAATATTAAATGCATGCATGTCAGATCCAGTGGAGACCCAATTGAGTTCTAGGTGAAAGGGAATATAAATATCAGTTGTGACATTATCCACTTGCACACATGAAAGCACACACACATTGGATGTGCCCATGATACTTGCGCAATCAAGGCAAGAAGGATTACATCAATTTAGGGATTGCATTTAGCAGGGATCACACAGTGAAGGCAGGTTGTCTGGAGGCAGTGGATTGGCTAAGGGATTTTCCAATTTTTGTATGACAATGTGAGACAATTAGCTGAGGTACTGAGAGATCTTGTGAGAATATTTTTGTATGTAATTGTTTCATGATCCATGATATAATATAAACTATAATATAGTGGGGTTTTTAGCTGTAAGCTTTCCCTGGGAAATTATATGTGTTGTGTGTGATTGATCTTTCTTCATGCTTATGTAATTGGAGATTATGTTTTTAATTCTGCAAATATTTGTAGAAGTGATTCAGTATTTAATTTTGGAAAATTTTTAGATCGGGTGAATCTAAGATATACATGCATATTTTATAATTTCTACATGGTATCAGAGGACATGAAATTTCAGAAGTGAAGCAGGAGTTGAGTTTGTGACAGGATAGAATTCGAATTTGCAAAAAGACTTTCTTGGTGCTACAACTAATTCTTGATGACAATGGATTTCAATGGCTTGAGGTTAGAGTATGCACTGAAGAGAAGCTCGAAATACATTTCCTGGAAGGACAGGATGGAGGCAGTACTCGAAGACAATGGCTTGAAGGGATTCATTGAAAAATATGTTCCTAAGCTAGATGTAAAAGATGCTGCCAATATTGATGCATGGAAAAATAAAGTGGCAAAGGCGAGGAGGATCCTGTTGGAGGGAGTATGAGAACAAATTGTATCAAGCCTCCATGGGAAAGCCACATCATATGCTATGTGGAAGGCTCTAATGGATCTATTCCAAAGCAGTAGTGACCATAGGAAATTGGCGCTCAAATAAAAACTCAAGAAGATCAAGATAGAAAAGGGCGACACTATTCCAAAGTATCTCACAAATTTTTTCCAATGTCAGGATGAGCTGGGGAGTGTGGGAATAAAAGTCGCTGATGATTATTTGGTGAGTTTCACTATCTTAGGACTTCCTAATAGTTGGCACAGTTATGAAGTCTCTATCAATGGACGGGAAAAATTTCCAGATTAGGAATGACTCTGGTCAGGTCTGATGCAGGAGGAGTTCAGGCGGAACACCAAAGATGGCTCTTCATCAAGCATGATGATGAAGAGGATTTTTCTTTGGCTGCCAAAGTGAAGAAGGGGAAGGGGAAGAAATTCCATTCTAAATCCGAGTCTAAAGGCAATAAGTAGGACATGTCAAAGGTGAAGTGTTTTCATTGTCACGAACATGGGAATTTTGATACTAACTGTCCACAAAAGAAGAAAAACAAGGAGGGTGCTGGAACTGCAGCTGGTGAGGTCCTTGCCTTGCAATTTGAGCTTGAATTCTCCTTGATTTCATGCATGGTGTCAAGTGCATTGGGATCAGTGTGGTATTTGGATAGTGGCGCTTCCTTTCACATGACGAGAGACAAGGAACTTTTCAGTAACTTGGAGGAGAAAGGCATCCAAATGTATATTGAGATGGGCAACGACGGATGGTATAGTGATACCGGGATTGGTACCATTACCTTTCAGAGGGAGTCAAGTAAACCATTTCAATTAAAATATGTAATTCATGTTCCAGGTCTGAAGAAAAATTTGGTATTAGTCGCAATGTTGGAGGACAGAGGCTACGACATTGTTTTTAGTGATGCAAAAGGTTTCTTGCGACATAAAACAATGGGTCAAGCCAAGAGGATAGGGATTTGAGTTAAGAATATCTACAAGCTAGAGGCATATGGCTACACTTCCATGGTTGGCAAGGTGGAGAAAGTGATGAGCCGAGATGAAGGCGAATTATGGCACAGGAAATTGGGCCATCTTCAACATGGAGCCTTGAAAGTCATGCAACAAATATCTATTAGAATTCCAATGGGAACACTTGATTAATTAGATCAGTGCAAGGTTTGCACCATGGGGAAGTATGTAAAGTACACCTTTCTTGAGAAGGAGAACCATGCTTCAAGGATCCTTGAGAGAGTTCACATAGACATGTGTGGACCATTATCGGTTGCTTCAACAAAAAAACATAAGTACTATGTAATATTCGTTGATGAATTTTCTCGTAAATGATGGACCTTCTTCATGCAGAAGAAATATCAAACATTCTCTAAGTTCTGTGAGTATAAGGCATTGGTGGAGAAAGAGTCAGGGAAGCAAGTGAAAGCTCTTAGGAGCGATAATGGTGGAGAATACATCTCTAACGAATTCAAGAACTTTTGTAACAAAGAAGGAATTCAAAGAGAACTCATAGTGCCTCATAAACCACAACAGAATCGGGTTGCGGAGAGGAAGAATAGAATGATCATGGGTGCAACACAAGTGATGTTTCATGATCAGGGCCTACCAATGCATTTGTGGGTGGAAGCATGCAATGCTACGGTTTATGTGCAAAACTGTTGTCCTCATAGAGTACTTGGCATGAGTACACCTGAAGAAGCTTTCACTGGTAAGAAATTGGATGTTTCACACTTTAATATTTTGGCTCATCTATTTATGTGCCTATGACCAAGCACCAGGAAGAAGCTGGAACCGACTACTGAAGTTGGGATTTTTGTGGGGTACACAGAAACACCCCATAATTATCGCGTGTATTTTCCAAACAACAGAATGACTGTTTTTCGATAGGATATAAAATTTGATTATGGGAAAGCCATGCAGTTGTCCCTTGAGAGGGAGTTGGACTTGCATGCGGAGGAGGAATTGTTGGTTCCCAAAGATGAGTCTCAAGATGTGGATCAACCACATGAGGAGGTTCATGGAGTGGAGGAAATCACTCATGTAGAGCCATCCATCAGAAATGGTAGAAAGCACACCATGGAAGCTGATAGGCTGAGACTTGATGTTGTAGAGAACGTAAGATCCCCTACTTCACGGCGCAGACAGAGACAGTCTCCTGACTGATTTACCAGATACATGGCTCTTACGAGAAAATGTATTATGACTGAACCATCTTCCTTTCAGGAACTAGTGCAACAACCTACTTGGGTTTATGCACTGGTAGAGGAGTATGACTCCATTGTCAAAAACAGTGCATGGGAAATTTTCCCAAGACCGGTTGACAAATCAGTGGTAGGATCGAGATGGATCTACAAGGTAAAGCAAAATACTGATGGGAGTGTAGAGAAATACAAGGACATATTTGTGGTACGGGGTTTCTCATATATCAAGGGGATAGATTATGATGAGAATTTTGTGCCTATCACAAGGTACTCTTCCATAAGTACCATCCTTGCACTCTCAGTGCAGGTGGGATGACGCATTCATCAGATGGGTGTGAAAACTGTGTTTCTCAGTGGGATCATTGAGGAAGAGGTGTACATAGAGAATCCTAAAGGTTTTGAGATATTCAACAGTGAGTCGCATGTGTCCAGGCTCAAAAGAGCGTTGTATGGGCTGAAGCAAGCACCCCGTGCTTGGTACACTCAGATAGACAACTATTTCACCAGACCGGGCTTCATCAAAAGTGAAGCAGATGCAAACCTGTACCAGATTGTGGTTGAGGGTAAGATATTGATCATTGTTCTTTATGTTGATGATATAATTTTAATTGTTGATGAGCAGCTGATACTCTCATGCAAGGAGGATTTTTCAAGGGAGTTTGAAATGAAGGATATGGTCCTCCTTCATTGTTTCCTTGGATTGGAAATATGGCAGCGAGATGGTGAACATTTTGTGTCTCAAGGAAAGTATGAAAAAGAGATACTAGGTAAGTTTAACATGGAGAGATGCAAACCCATGGATACGCCTCTTTCAGGAAATTGGAGGAAAGAGGATGCTACTTCTGGAGAGGTAGTGAATGCTACTTTCTATCAACAATTAGTGGGTTCACTAATGTATCAAGTGAACACAAGACCCGACATTTTCTATGCGGTTAACCAGCTGAGTCAAGATATGGTTATGCCTACCAAGAACTTTTGGAAGGCAGGTAAGCATGTCCTGAGATACCCGAGGGACACATCAGAGTATGGTCTATGGTACATAAGAACGGATGGAGTGGAGTTGCATGGCTTCACAGATGCATATTGGGCTGGTAGTCCATCAGACATAAAGAGCACATCAGGGGGGATCTTTAGCATTGTATCTACAATTATTTCTTGGTATAGCAGGAAGCAGAGATCTGTGGCACTCATTTCGTCAGAAGCATAATACATGGCAGCAAGTCAAGCTACATGTGAGGCTATCTGGATGAGAAAGATATTTGTTGGTTTGTTTGGTTCTCATATGGATCCAACAATGATTCATTGTGATAATCAAATTTTCATTAAACTCTCTGATAGGTCCAATCATATAGATATTTTGTACCATCATCATAGAGATTGTGTGCAAAGGAGAATCATGTTTCTTCAGTACATTCCCATGGACGATCAAGATGTAGATATTCTGACGAAGGCGCTCACCAAGGGAAAATTCGAATATCATAGAGACAGGATCGGGGTGAAGGATAATCCCTTTCTTGTTGAGAGGGAGTGTTGAGATTCAATAAGAATTTTTATTGGCACCAATGATCTTAGTGAAAATTAAGCACCTACACTAGGGTGGGGCCCACATGCTATTTTTAGTTGCATGTATATTTTTATTATCCCTTAATTTAGATAGACATTAAACTATAATATAGTATCTTTTTTTCCACGGAAAAAAATCGGACTTTCTATATATATTAGAGAGTCTCATAGCATATGCATTGCATTACAAAACAACTCCCGATCTCCTTCAAGTGAGGGAGAAAAGCAGTCACGGCTTCCTTGGGTACCCATAAGTATCCCTAAGGCTGCCAAAGCAGAAAAACTTCTTCTCAAAAAGAGGGCACTTCCAATCTTTCATATCTCCTGGCATATCACCGAAACAGAGATAAGAGAAGAGACAGAAGCATGCCTTCATCATCTGAAGAAACAACAGACATATCAAAAATATATACCTGTAGAGACCGGCAGTAGGCACTATTCCGGTCTCAATGTTACTTGTAAAAACAAGACATAAAATGTTTTTTTGTGAAAACTGTGTCAACAGGCCTCCTCATATGAGGAAAATAGCCCACAGAAAAGTAAAAATAAATGGGATGGTCCATAGTTTTTGTAGAGAGACATAACAGCTTATATGTAGTTCAAAATAAAATTAAGATAACAGCAGCAGCATGATATTAAGTAGAACAACAAAGCAGAACAATGTCATCCAAAGACTGGCTGGTCAATAGGATTGATCACCCCCTTGTCCATCTTTGTTACTGACCAGGTCCCCAAATCTTGTTGTACACCTGTTTTAGATAAGTTATCTGCCTCCTGGTTTCTTTCCCTGTAAATGTGGCAAACAGTGATTTCATTAAAAAAACTTTTGATATGCAAAATCTCATTAAGCAAAGGAAGCAAAATATAATTTCTGCAATGTTGAGTCCTGTTGAAACAATTCACAACATTCTTTGAGTCACCGAATATCTGAACCTGTCTCAACTGTTTCAAGGATAGCCAGCAAAGAAGGTGATGTAAGGCCTTGAGCTCAGCAAAATTATTAGTCCCCTGCCCAAGGCCAATTGAGGCTCGAAAAGATTTTTTAGGAGTAACATGAATGACCAAACCTGCTCCGCACCGTCCATTTAATTCTGCAGCCCATCAAAGTAGGCCCACGGAACAGATTCCCTAATAAATTCAGTCTAAATAGAACGGTGGATGGAATGTCCAGATGAGGATGGAATGCTGTCGTATATTGCTGCCCCTTCCACAGCCAATTTTCCAATAGGGAAGGGAAGATCTTTGAAAATTACTTGGTTCCTTGCTAGCCAAGTGCCCCAGGCTATCAGGAGAGGGATGGAGCGGACTTTGTCATCAGAGGCCTCCTGCCACCACCGGAACCATGCTTGCTGGATACTATCTCCTTCCCACCTGAGAGGAGAATTAATGAGTCTCAAGGATTCAGCCCAAAGGCTGACATTGAAAGGGCATGTGAGAAATAAATGCATTGTTGATTCCTCATTTGCTTTGCAAAAAGAGCACCATCCTGGGCCTATTTTCCCCCTTTTCTGCAAGAAATCCCATGTTGGCACTTTTTTCTGAAGGATGCACCAGAAGAAAAGTCTGGTTTTTGCAGGGAATTTCAACTTCCAGAGAAGTTTTGACCACCATGCAGGGTCTTCCCAACCTTGTTGGGACATCAACCATTTGTAGCCCATCTTAGGTGAGTAGCTTACTGTCTGTGCATGGACCCAAACTAGCTCATCCCTTGCTTCTGAAATCTGGACAGAGGAGTTTTGGAGGTCCAACACAAAGAGGCTCCATTCCTCCCTCCATCTCTCCTCCAAATGAAGGCCAGCTTCTGTCAACCACCCTTGTCTCCAGATGGTAGTAGTCCTAGGATTGGCCACCTGATTCAGAAAAAGATATCCCCGTTCAGTTAAAAATAATTTCAGATCATGTGATAAGGCATATCTTTCTGAGCACCCAGCCCAGGGATCACATCCAACCCTCACCCGAGTACCATCCCCCACTTTCCATGCAAGTCCTTGATCAATAGTGTGAGCCGAAGCAACTACTGCCTTCCAGACCACCGAGGCGTTTTTGGAGGACTTTACAGGATTGTGGACCCATTCAATAGCAGTGGCCAGAGCTATGTACTTTCTTTTTGTAACAGTAGACCATAGAGAATCGGTCGATATAAATCTCCATGCCAGCTTGGCTGCTAAGGATTTTGAAAAAAAAGACAAATGCTTAATTCCCCATCCTCCCCATTCTTTCGGTCTCGAAATCTTATCCCATGCAACCCAAGGAGTCACATGTTCTACTTTAGATCTGGCCCATAAGAATCTGCTACACAGTTTGTCTATGGAGGCTAATATACCTTTAGGTACCCACATGAGACTGGCCCAGTAAACAGGAATTGCCATCAGAACTGACTTTATTAGGACTAGCCTCCCTGCTCGAGACAACCATTTATGACTCCACAAATTGAGTTTCTTTTCTATTTTTATCAGGAGCCATTTCCAATCCTGTACCCGGTAAGTATCAGGTTTCAACAGGAAGCCCAAGTATTTAAAGCTTTCCTGCAGAGTTTTGATTTCAAATGGAAGAAGAGCCCCTACTCTGCCACTCTCCTCCAAAGACATACCCGATATTGTAAGGGTCGATTTCTGCTCATTGATTTTAAGACCTGTAGCTTTAAGAAAAAGGTCCAGAATGCTCTTTAGAGCTCTACAGTCCTCCACACTTCCATTGCTGAATAAAATGATGTCATCTACAAAGAGCAGATGGGTTACCCACAGATTAACAACCACTTCAATTCCTCGGAGCTCTCCTTGTCTTTTTGCCCTACTAATCATCAGACTAATCCCCTCTGCAGCCAACAAGAAAAGAAGGGGGGACAAAGGGCATCCTTGTCTCAGCCCTCTCTCCGGATTGAAAAAATTTGAAGCTGCTCCGTTGATTAATAAGGAGATAGAGGATGAAGTAATGCAGCTCATAATCCATCTTACAAAATCGAATCTGAAACCAAGGTGAGTCAACAGAAGGCGCAAGTACATCCAACTTATTCTGTCGTAGGCCTTTGATAAATCAATTTTAACAATTGCCCCTTTCTTACCATTCCTCTTTAAGCTATGCAGGGTTTCTTGAGCAATTCCCACTGCTTCATGAATATGTCTTCCATCCAAGAAACCAAATTGCTCTGGAGAGATGTGCCTAGATAAGAAGGGTTTCAACCTGGAAGCAATGATTTTAGCAATAATTTTATAGACACAAGTGCATAGGGAAATAGGCCGAAAGTCATCGAAAGAGGCTGGCTGATCAGATTTGGGGATTAGAGCCAGAAAAGTTGAATTGAAGGGTTGATAGATAGATCCAGAGGATCTCGATTCATCCACAACCTCAACTAGATCATCCCCCAGGAATTCAAAGAAGTGAAGGAAAAATTCCACTGTCCACCCATTTGGCCCAGGACTTTTGTCCTTCTGCATATCCTTGAGGATGTCCTCCACTTCCTGTTTAGAGACAACTTCCATGATAGAGTCATTGTCTTCTTCCACAACATATCTTGGAAAGAATTGAGCAACTCTGATGACCTCCGCTATGGATACTTCCTGCGGGGCTTTGAAAATATTCTTGAAGTGGGTTACACCTAGAGAAGCCAATTCTTCAAAGGATTTTTCCATTTCCCTGTCCTCTTTTTTCAATTCCCAAATTGTATTAGCAATCTTTCGGCCCTTTGCATAATTTTGGAAAAACTTTGAGTTTTCGTCTCCCGCTTGCAGCCAAATGGCTCTACTTTTCAATCTCCAGCTTTCTTCCCTTAACTGGAGAAGTTTTTGCCGAGATGCTTCCAATCCTTTAATTCTGTTTCTTGAATCCAAGGACTCATAACCAGTTCCATCCGAGTTTTCCAACAGATCTAATTCAAAGTTTATACTTTTGAGCTCCTCTTCTTCCTTCAATTTCTTCTGATGCGCCCATTCTTTTGTCGCTTGCTTCATTCTCTTAAGATTGTTCAAAAAGTGTGTGCTTCTACTTCCCTCTTCATTATGATTGTCCTTTCTCCATGTATCATGGAAAAGAGCTTCAAAGGATTCATCCTTCAGCCAGGATGAGTTGAATTTAAACGGGGTTCCTGGTTTTTTTGCATCTCCTTTCAATTCCAGGAGGACCGGGAAATTATCAGAGTGACCCCCTTCCCCGACCCAGTGTCTGAAAACTGATAGAAAATCCACCAGAGGCTCACAGAGAAGGAAGCGGTCTAGTCTTTTTCCCACCCAATCGACTCTGAGGCGTCTGTTTCTCACGGTAGGCATCCACCAGGTGGGAGGAAGCAATTTTATTCCTGAAAAAAACAGAGAGGGGGTCCGAATGGGCATTAGCACCCCAAGATTCCGAATCCCCCAAAGAGAAGTTCAGGTCACCTCCAATGATGAGGTAAGGATGGGAGAGGCAAGAGAGGCTGAAGAAAGAAATCCAGAAACGTTCCCTCTCCAAACAGGGCCCATAGATATTCAGGATAAGGAAGAATATACACAACTCTCCATAATAGAGTTCCATTGCCAAACAGTTTTCAGAACCCCAAGATGAGACTTCCTTGAGCTTCCTCATATTGTAACCAGTAACTACACCCCCCAACCTGCCTGCAGCGTCGAGAGCTGAGAAGGCCCACCTAGGCAAAAACTTTTGAAGAGTACAGATAACATCGTCCCTTTTCCCCAGTGTTTCTTGGAGGAGAATAACATCAGGGTTATAGGAGTGCACAAGGTTTTTGAAGGCTAGATTTTTCAGCTGGCTAGCTAAGCCTCTGCAGTTGAAAGAAAGAAGAATCATCAGGGAACAGGGGGGGTGGTGGCTCCGCTCTAAGCACCCCAGGAAAAGTTTTCTGCTTCCCGTCGGCGATGTCAATGACAGCTTTAAACTGGGCTTTTGAGAGTAAAGATTTTCTTCCCCTTAACTTCCTTGGCCCAATTACCACTGGGTCCAAGGCAATGCCTCCTACAGCCTGTCCCTTACCCTTTCTATTGGCCAAAGGGTGAATATTATAAGGTGGGTTATCCAAGGTATGAACACAGGATTCAGCAGAAGTAGTAGCAATCTCAGAGGGAGGTAAAGCATCATCAGAAGGAAGAGAGACCGAGATAATAATACTATCAGAGGAGGCTTTAGATAAATTCAGCGCAGAGAGATCATTTAAAATCTTCCTGGAAGGACCAGGCCTTTCTGAGAGAGACTGTAAAAAGTTTGTAGAAGAACAATCGCAAAAAGGAGGAAAAGAAGACGTACCCGCCATGGACGCCCCAGCAAGCTCATCAGGTAAGGGAGCCACGGTGGCCGGCGGATTAATCTGAGCGGCAAATGCATTTTTACCATCTAAGAGATGATCCTGCTCCATTAGATCGATTATTTCTGGAGTCCTCGACTTGTCTACAGATTGAACTGAAACCTTCTACTGAGCCCCCCCAGCTTCCTGTGCAGGAACCCCCTGAGGTCGAAAGGGTTTCATCTGACGGCGACGACGACGATGTCCCAATGGACATTCCTTCGCAAGATCACCATACTTATGACACCGAAGACAACGGAAAGGGAGGTTTACATAGTCCAGGGTTTGAAGGAATTCAAGGTCCCTGTATTTTAACGTCATCGCATCCGCCAATCCCTCTTTTGGATTTAGGCTTACGAGCACTCGAGCCATACTCCTGTCCTTGGTTATGATGTAAGAGTTATCATAATCCAGAAATTTACCCAGGGTATTACCAATAGAGACAAAAATAGATTCCGTCCAGAATTGTAAGGGGAGTCCAGGGAGCTTTACCCAGACAGGGGACTCCGCCAATTTCTCCTTCTGCGCATCAAATAATAGAGTCCATCTGCGAAAAATAATGGGACGCTTCCCAAAACACCAGTTCCGTTCAAAGACCCAGTCCGCATGTGATTTGCTGTCAAAATGAATACCAACCCCTTTCCAAAACAATAATCTCTGATGGCTTGCCTGGAGCTTCTTTCCACTCAGATTGGACCCAGTCCACTATGTATTCGGTCGAGTACTTCCTTCCTCTTACACGGCCAACCATAATAGTCTCAGATGCGTCCATTGTTTGTTCTATGCTGATATCTACCCCCAACAGACAGCTCGGATGAAGCTCTTTCTTCTTGACGGACTTCGGTTTCTTTCTCTTTGCCCCCATGAATTCCTTGAAGTCCCCGTCCGTTCCCGCAGCATTTGGAATAGGAGCATCCGGCGCAGCTGAAACGGGCGGCCCTTGACCCCCTCCTTCAGGCACAGAAGGGACTTCTGCTTCGTCCGGCCTCCTCTGTTGGTTTCCTTCAGCGGTCCCAACCTCCTTTGAGCAAGCAACAACCTGAGGGATCAAGTTATAAGTCGAGGCCCTAGGGTTTCTGTCAACCCCCCCACAAGATGTGGCCCAGGGCAGTTGATTTATACAAGCAGTAGCCTGAGGGGAGCTTAAAGAAGGTCCTCTGCCACCTTGTGAGGCTTCTTGACCCTGGGGTGTGAAAAGCAGGGGAAAACCTTGCCAGGGGCAAGCTTGACCTTGCGAGACTCCACCAACAAGAGCCACTTCTCCTATAGATTTAGAACCTGAAAAGCCTTGCAAACCATAGCTTCCTACGATATCTTCCAAGCCACTAGAAAGCTTAGGTCGGAAAGTGTTACCTTGGTCCTCGTTCGAAGAGATAATGCGAGAGAAATGCTTCAAAAATTCCGCCCGATCTTTGACTACCCGCAGCTGCTCTTGGTTCTCCACAGGAGTAGCGCCCGCCCGCCAAACACCATTCCAGAAACTCAGGAGGTTCTCGTCTCGTCGGCTTACCCCATACTGTGAGCCTTCCGCAATCGCCTCTTTACTGGGACCCTGGATATTTACATTCTTTGGGAAGAACAAGTCAAGGTTCTTGGAAGAGACCTCATGGCCCCAGCACTTCAAAAGATCCTCTGGCGCAGGCTCAAGCTGAAGAAATTCGCTATCAAACCGCATCTCTGCTGCGCCCAAACAAACTTAAACCGACACAGTGAGAAAACCGCGACCGTCTCAAAACCCTAGTCGTCAAAACCCTTTGCAGTAAACAATGTCGGTTAAAAAGAATTAACCCCATCCTGTGGTTGTAAAACTATTGGCCCGAGTACCAACCTCGCCACAGATACCTTGGGGCCAAAGAAACGTATGACATTTTTGGGTGCCGAGTACAGATACTGACATTGATCTGTCACCGTAATCAATGATGTGCCAGGGTCCTGAGACCTAGGGCCGAGGCCTGAAACCCTTGGTCTCCATTCCAATATCCAGGCTATCCTCCACCGTGATTAAGTCCTCCTTGTTTATTACTCAAACTATAATATATTATCAATGTGGACTTGAAAATATTTAACTGAAGTGGCAAATCAGTTAGCTAAGTGAATTTCGAGTTAGATTTTGGTTGGTGGGACATGAATAATAATTCTAGTTGTAACTGAGTGATTCTAGTTGTAACAGAGTTGGAAGTGCAATGGTGCATGAGTTTGTGCAAGTTGTAAATAGTTTAACTCAGTTAAGTGAGTTAAACTTAGTTGTGCTAGTTGTAATTGGAGATACACTAGTGAGAGATCAAGTGAACTAAATATTAATCAATTCACATGTAGTTATCTCACATGCAACTGAAGATTTACTAATATTAACTGCATGCATGTTAGATCCAATGGAGACCCAGTTGAGTTCTAGGTGAAATGGAATATAAATATCAGTTGTGACATTATCTGCTTGCACACATGAAAGTACACACACATTGGAAGTGCCCATGATACTTTCGTATTCAATTTAAGAAGGATTGCATCAATTTAGGGATTGCATTCAACAGGGATTGCGCAGTGAAGGCAAGCTATCTGGACGCAGTAAATTGGCTAAGAGATTTTCCAATTTTTGTACGAAAATGTGAGACAATTAACTGATGTGCTGAGAGATCTTGTGAGAAGAGTTTTGTATGTAATTGTTTCATGGTACATGATATAATATACAACATAATATAGTGGGTTTTTTAGCTGTAATCTTTCCCCGATAAATTATCTGTGTTGTGTGTGATTGATATTTATTCATGTTTATGTAATTGGAGATTGTGTTTTTAATTCTGCAAAGATTTGTAGAAGAGATTCAGTATTTAACTTTAGAAATTTTTTAGATCAGGTGAATCCAAGATATACATGCATATTGTTTAATTTTTATAGAGATATCATATAAATATAACCTCTAGGTTAGAGATTAGTGAATTTTAGATTTTGGACTCTTGGAGTACTCTTGAAGGGGAGAAGCTTGTAACTACCTCAAGGATTAAGTTCCAACTTATGCACTCCCAATATTGGGTTACTTGAAGATATTTTGTGAATTGGCATTGCATGATTCAACAATAACACTTAGAAGTCTTAAGGGCCAGAAAAATAATTTTCTATCATGTTTTATCAATTGTTGTAAGATTTTTATTTATTTTTGTTTGGTAGTATATTACTGTTGCTCACTTGTTTCAAGTTACTGAACTATTTTATTAACTAAAAAATTCCATCTTTCTAGGAATTACTTCTTGATTTTTAAATGCTTTCATGCTAGTTGTTGATTGAAAACTAATTTACAATTAATATCTAATATACTTTTATCTCCATGTATCTTAATTAAATATTGTTACCATTATTTCTTTAATGCTTATGCTCATTTATAATTATTTTGTAACATTCAGTTGCATTCCATCAAGCACCTTATTTGGGTATCCATTTAATATCTTGTTTTTCCAAAATATAACTTTCAAACAACATAATATGGCAGCTGAGTAAAAAACCAACATGGAATCTCATCCCATATGATATGAAGTCGAATTGTGGAATCATACCTGAGAGATCCCCTTAAGACTTTAAGTAGTGCATTCATTCCCATCAACAAGTTACTAACTACCCTACCTATGACAACAAGATATATGTCTTGGTGCAGGCTTTGAAGAAGTGGAAGCACTATCTAATGGGGAGAAATTAATCCACATAGTTCAGCAACCACTACAGCACCTAAAAGCATAGATTAATCTATAAAAAAAAATAGGAATTACAAGCAGATGGGGTTTCGATAACAATTTCATTTAGTGATCAAGTATAAGAAGGGAAAAAAAAGTTGATAGACAAGCTTTCAAGGCCACCCACATCAAAGATAATAGATTTTGTAAATTTGCTGCATATGGATCCATTTAGACATGATGCATATGAAGAGACATATCCAAAGGATGAGGAATTTAAGGAGGTGTTTCAACAGTTGCAGAGCTAGGGTCATGTGCACGATGGTGACAAAATTGTTGACTACCATCTCTAGGATGGGTTAATCTACAGGATGGATAAGTTATGTGTTCCTAAAGGTGAGCGATTGCAATTGATTAGAGATGTTCACACCTCTAAGGTTGCAATGCACTTTGGTGTAGGGAAGATAGTGGCCAACTTATAGAGGTATGTGTATTTTCCAAGGATGCAAAAACAAGTATCTAGGTTCATAAGAGGATGTGTGATTTTTTGTAACAAAAAGCCTAGTCACACTAAACATGTTATATATCATCCCTTACCTGTACCCACTCATCCTTGGGAAAAAATTTCCATGGAATTTGTGGGAGGTTTACCAACAACTGGGAAGGGACTTGACTACCTATTTGTGGTAATTTATAGGTTCAATAACATGGATGTTATGATGCTCTATAAAAAGAACATTAGCAAGCAAGAAACAAAAAAATTGTTGTTTGGATAGGTATAGGTGCACTTTGGGATACCAAGGAGTGTCATTTCAGACATGAGAATAACATTTCTCAATGCATTTTGAACTACATTGTGGGTGAATATGGACACAAGTTTGAATATGTCTACAACATTCCATCCTTAGTCAAATGGAAATACAAAAGTGTTGAAGTTTGCAACAAGAAACAATGAAATTGGCATCCAAAAGCAACATGACAACACCTACACTAGTGTGGGACCATAGGTCGTGTAATGATGGGTCCTAGCGATACATTAGTGTGACATTCAATTTATTTAATAAATTGGAAATGCGTCAAATCTATTTATCCCTTAATTAAATTGGACAATAAAATGTGATCTTATCTCATAATCACTTGTAATAGTTAAATAAGTGTGATAAACTAAGTTAGCTCATGAATTTCAAGTTGAGGGTAGTTGGTGAGGCACACAGAGTGATTCTATGTATTTTAGAGTTCAAGTTGCAGTTAAGTGCATGATTTTAATGCATGAGTAATCAGTTAACTCAATTAGGTGAGTTAGAGTCAGTTGAACTAGTTGTAATTGTTTGTTGCAATAGTGAGAGATCAAGTGAATTAAATATTATTTAATTCACACTTAGTGTTCTTCCATGCAACTAATGATTTACTATTAATAGCTGCATGCATTTTAGTTCCAATGGAGACCTAGTTGAGACAAAGGTTAAAGGGAAGTTAACTGTCAATTGTGATATTAGCAGGTTGCCTAGATGTAGTTAAAACACCACAGGATCCCATGATACACAACATTTGAGGAAGGCTGAAATTACTACAGAATAGGGATTGCATTCATAAGGAATTGCATGACCGAGGTAGGCTGAAGACAAGCTGAGAATTGGCAAAGTGTTGGCCCGATTTTGTCAAGATCAGTGTGAGATGATAGGCAAATTGCATGAGACTCTTGAGAGAAGAGTGCATTGTAATTGTTTCATGATACATTGTGGAATATAAAATAGAATATAGAGGGGTTTTGAGCAGAAATATTTCCTCAAGAATTTATATATGTTGTGGTTTGATTTGATTCTTTCTTTTCTTAATGTGATTAGTAATTGTGTTTAATTTCTGCAATTTATTTGTAGAAGCGATTCAATATCTAGCTTTAGTACATTGTTAGATCGGATTGAATCCATTTAAATAAATATGTTTGTATAATTTCTACATGGTATCAGAGCACAGGAAATCATTACAATGGAGGAGAAGCTAAGTTTGTGACTGAATATAATTTGAATTTGCAAAAGTATTCTTGGTGCGACAGGCAAATCAAGATTGAAATGGCTTTGAATGGCTTGAGATTGGAGTATGTACTTGAGGGTAGTTCTAACTATATTTCATGGAAAGACGGGATGGAGGTAGTACTGGAGGACAATGGGTTGAAAGAATTCATTGATAATGATGTTCCTAAACCCGCTGTAGCAGATGCTGCAAATATTGATGCTTGGTAAAAGAAGGTTGCAAGGGTGAGGAGGATCTCATTGGAGAGTATGAGACAAAATTGTCTCAAGTATCGATCAAAAAGAAACAACATATGAAATGTGGAAAGCTTTGAAAAATATGTTTCAGATTAGCAGTGATCATAGAAAATTTTCACTGAAGGACAAGCTCAGGAAAATCAAAATGGAGAAAGATGACTCTATTCCGAAATATTTAACAAAGTTTGTCCAATGTAGAGATGAGCTTGGGAGCGTCGAAATTACTATCGCGTATGATGACTTGGTGAGCCTAGATCTTCTAGGCCTTCCCAAGAGTTGGCATAGTTATCAGGACTCTGTCAATGGAAGGGAAAAACTACCAGATTGGGAATGACTTTGGTCGGATTTGGTACAAGAAGAATTTAGGCGGAATACCAGGGATGGATCTTCATCTAAGGAATATGATGAAGAAAATTTCACCTTGGCTAGTAAGGCAAAGAAGGGGAAGGGGAAGGGAAAGAGATCCTATTTCAAATCTGAGACTGACAAAGAAGGCAAGGAGCATGACATGTCTAGAGTGAAGTGTTTTCACTGTCACGAGCATGGACATTATGCCACTAATTGTCCACAAAAGGAGAAGAACAAGAAGACTTCAAGATCTGAAATTGGTGAGGCTTTGGCCTCGCAATTTTAGTTGGACTTCTCGTTGATCGCATGCATGGTGTCAAGTGCGATGGGATCAGTTTGGTACTTGGATAGTGGTGCATCTTTCCACATGAAGAGAGACAAAGAACTTTTCAGTAGCTTGGAGGAGAAGGACCTCCCTATGCACATCGTAATGGGTGACAAAGGAAGGTATAAAGCTACTAGGATTGGTACAAATACTTTGCAGAGGTAGTAAGGTAAACCATTTTTATTAAAAGATGTAATGCATGTACTAGGATTGAAGAAAAAATTAGTTTCAGTCGCAATGTTGGAGGATAGAGGCTATGCTATTATTTTCAGTGAAGGAAAAGCTTTCCTTCGACACAAATCAACATGAAAATCCAAGAAGATTAGGATCCATGTGAAGAATCTATATAAAATTGATGTAGATGGATGCACAACATTGATGGGTAAAGCAAACAAAGTGGTGAGCCAGGATGAGGGTGAGTTACACCATGGATCTTTGAAGGTCATGCAACAGATTTCTATGGTGCTTCCAAAAGGTACTCTTGCATAGATAGACACATGCAAGGGAAGTACCATGGGGAAGAGTGAGAAATCCATGAAATTGTCCCTTGAGAGGGAGATGGATTTGAATGTAGATGAGGAATGTTTGGTTGCAAAGAATGAAAATCAAGATGTGGAGAAACCACATTTGGAGGATCATGGAGTGGAAAAAACAACTCACACAGAGAAATTTTGAGCCAGATGGGTAGAGGGAGTACATGCAGTTATACCTCCAAGTGTGAGGTGGGGTGATGTGCAGAATTAATCCCAAGAAGAAATTTGGGCAAGATTCATTGAGATGGTGTGTCTCATGGATTGAACCTAGCTATGAGGATACCACAGTACAACAATAGTAGGATTAGTTAGATTGATGCAGTCAAATGTCAGGAGGACAAAAATCAGAGTGACAGGTGTCTGATACTGGAGCGTAGATCAGAGTTTGCAGCAGTGCAGAGTGCATGGATGCAGATGTCAACATCACAAAGAGTACATTAGACATGTGCAGTAGGTACCAACAATTAGAAGACTCTGATGACAGATGCATTATACTAATTCAGTTGTTTGGAGGCTAGTCAGTTTCATAAGTGTTGCATGAAAAAGTTGCATGTGCGGGAAACATTAGAGAAGTGTTGAATGTGCGAGAAACACAAGAGAAGTGTCGCATGCAAGAGTTGCATGTTGCATGCAAGAGGTGCATGTGTGCATGCAAGGACATTCCTTTCTTATTGAGAGGAAGTGTTGAATTTTGCAACAAGAAACTTTGAAATTGGAATACAGAAGCAACATGATAGCTCCTACACTAGTGTGGGACCACAGGTAGTGTCATGATGGGTCCTAGCAATACATTAGTTTGAAATTCAATTTATTTAATAAATTGGAAATGTGTCAAATTTATTTATCCCTTAATTAAATTGGACAATAAAACGTAATCGTATCTCATAATCACTTGTAATAGTTAATTGGGTGTGATAAACTTAGTTAGCTCATGAATTTCGAGTTAAGGGTAGTTAGTGAGGCATGCAAAGTGATTCTATGTGTTTTAGAGTTCAAATTGCAGTTAAGTGCATGAGTTTAATGCATGAGCAATCAGTTAACTCAGTTAGGTGAGTTAGAGTCAATTGAACTAGTTGTAATTGTTTTTTGCACTAGTGAGAGATCAAGTGAATTAAATATTATTTAATTCACAATCAGTGATATGCCATGCAACTGATGATGCAATATTAATAGCTGCATGCATGTTATTTCCAATGGAGACCCAATTGAGACAAAGGTTTAAGGGAAGAAACTATCAGTAGTGATATTAGCAGGCTGCCTAGATTCAGTTAAAACACCACAAGATGCCCATGATACGCAACACAGTTGAGGAATGCTGAAATTCCTAAATAATATGGATTGCATTCATCAGGAATTGCAAGAGCAAGGTAGGCTGAAGACAGGCTGAGAATTGGCTAATTTTTGGCCTAATTTTGTTTGGATCGGTGTGAGGCGATAGGAAGATTGTAGGAGACTCTTGTGAGAAGAGTGCATTGTAATTGTTTCAAGATTCATTGTGGAATATACAATAGAAGATAGAGGGGTTTTGAGCAGCAAGCTTTCCTCGTGAAATGATCTGTGTTGTGGTTTTATTTGATTCTTTCTTTGCTTAATGTGACTAGCAATTATGTTTAATTTCTGCAATTGATTTGTAGAAGTGATTCAGTATCTAGCTTTAGTACATTGTTAGATCGGATTGAATCCATTTATATACATATGTTTGTATAATTTCTTCAAAAATTAGTAATCAATACTTTGCTACAACTTTTCAGGGTGTTAGATGGACAAATCCCTCTTGTGGACAAGAGCGATCTCCTTAGTATCCTAAGGATATCTACAAACAAACAGAAAAATGTAGACCATTTTCTCTAGACCATTATGCTTAAGAATTATTAATTAACTATGGAAAGATGCTCCTACCTGAAGTCCAACGCTTTACTCGGTCTTCAATCCAGTCGCTCCAGAAGATATTGATCCAGTGTGTAAGATTTGCAATAAAAGACAAGAAAACAAGATCAAAAGCATCCACAAGATATGATAATTCAAAAGCAATAATCTATCTTAGTGATCAAGGAATCTAAGAATTAAATTATTCAAAAGATAGATGAACAACTCAATGAGAAAATAGAATCCACTTGTATTAACTTTGAATAAAAGAAGAAACCTTACAACCTTGACGCCTTGATGTTTGTATAGGTTCTTCCGGGGTCCTGAACAACCGTTTTCCTTAGTTTGACAGGACTACAACTCTCTGAATCAGCATAAGACTATGGCCATGAGTATGTAATATCTCTCATGACAATGATGCCAAATTTGGAGAGTATAATTCCTTTAAAAATTCACCTCGAAAATACCAAGTTCTAAGTACCCTTGAGACTGAAACATGGTCTCAATTAATAGCAGAAGGGAGGTAGTTTTAGCTCCAATAAAGAAGGGATAAAGCCCTCTCATAATGGGATTTCAACTCCAAAAACCAAGGGATAGCTCCATTTATGAAGGGATAAAGGTTCATGAATGGAAGGTGTGAAGCTCGACCAAATAGCGCTTCTAGAAGGCCCCAGCTGGGAGAATATTTGACCAGTGGGGCTTCTAGAACTTACTTTTCTCTTTATTTTACCTTTTACGGGGGTCCGCAATTTTAATGAGCAGAACGTGTGGGACGTGCCACAGGTTTTATAGCAATAAACCGTGGTACCATAGGAAAGGACTAGGAAATGTGCGGAATTAGGCTTTTTAGGGTTTAATAAGTTTTTTTCCCAATTCCAAGACTTGATTTAGGAAATTTATGATTTTGGACCTCTAAGGGAGAAATAAATAGGTAATTATGAACCCATATAGATAGCTTCAATGTCATGGTGACAAATTTTAGTGTAACAAATTCCCCCCTAAAGTGCGAAGTCTGAGGAGTTCTGAAAAGTTCTTAAGAGTGAAGTGCTTTATCATTCCAAGGATCGGGCTGCAAGCAAACCAGTTGAAACCTAGAAAAAACATTCAATGCAAGCATATATATGTATATATCATCACTAATGTAGGCATTCCCATAATCAGATCAAAACTAACTACATGTTTTGATACAAAAATGATTTTAGACTTATATTAATAGTAGACATAGCATGGATGCAGCCATCTATCATAAGTAGTCTACTGCATAACATTAGGGGAATTTTGAGGTCTAAAATGGGCCTCCTAAGGAAATAGTAAAATAACAGCTAAACCAATAAAATAATATTTATGAATTTGCAATTCACTTTTTGCACCAAAATCAATGTAACCATGGTTAAATTCAATTCAAAAGTTGTACCAAAATAAAAATAGTAATAAAATTGTATTGATGTGACTATAAATAAGAATGAGATTTTCCATAAAAAGTCATTATCATTGCACAAATAATGCATTTTTCCTTTGTACTTAACTAACTTAAAATAAATATAAATATAAATTCATAAATTCTTAATTATAGAATATACTATTAATTAAAATTTATAATATTTAAATTATATAATAACATGTAATTAATATACTATATAAAAATAATATAATATATTATATTGTTTTATGTATGAATTTTAGATTACATATTGAATTGATTTGATTTATAAATAAATATTTGAAAATATACAAATATAATATTTATTAAAAAGTGTGTAATACATGAAGATTGTGTAGGGATATGCATTGTTTCTTTCAAAAAATATGAAATGACAATAATAACATTTTATTCAAAAAATGTGAAATGACATTTATTATGAGTAATTTATTTTATAACTTTAAAAGTACTTAGAGCACTACCATGGTTAACCATGAGTTTTTATCCACCACTGAGAAGGTGACAAGTAAGTACCTTTAACTCAAGCAATGCCACCTCAACCATTAGGGATAATGTCATCCCATAAAATGTGATTCGTTCTCATAAAGTGAATTTTGATTGTACATTTTCCTTAGGAGCCCATTTTAGACCTCAAAATTCCACTAATGTGAATAATAAAACTCCTCATATCCTGGATGGTGGAAAATAGATCTAGGGTCTTAATTTTCGTTACCCGAACTAGTACGATTCTATCCATGCGATTGATTGTGTCGAAGTCGAACATAGTAGAAACCACTTGATTACCAGTCAATGCTGTGAACTGTTAAAAAGTGTGAGAGAAACCACCAATAATGACAATGGCTCTCAAAGTACTCAGTACAATCTATGAAATGTGAATTTTTGTTCTGAAGTCGAACATTTCAGAGAGTCATTCGATCGAAGGTCAATGATGAAACCTATCGTCGAAGGTGAGAAACCTGCCATTAGGGCATGCAAATCCCAAGGTACTGATATGATTCTAGATCAACTTTCTAGATGATGAGCTGTCGTCGATAGAAAGTGACCCATCGTAGGAAATCCCACGACACGAAACCATTAGATCAAGTTTTGAAGAAATATATAGCGAGGACTGACTCAGGGATGGTCAACGTAAATGGAGACAAATGTTTGTAATGAATGGTTTATTAAACTAATTCCTTGAACACATAACAACATTGCAGATGGTGATTATTGACCTAAAGCTAATACCCAGAAATCGGTTGAAGACTTTCAATGTGGTTCGATTAACTGTTTGGCCAAAGGATTTTCCAAACCCAAATATGAATGTGACAAAAGTGTCGTGTTCAAGAGTGGTATACAAATTTTTGAAATGAAGTGTGACAACTGGATTCATTTTCTCTCTTTTTCCCCCACCATTTCTGGCAAGTACCTCTTTATTTTTGACAAGCTTGAGGAGGATAACATTTGCTTGTTATATAAGCTCATCCTTTGGATGAGTCCAACTTAGTGTTAAAATTGAACCCTAAGAATGAGTGGTTCATTCCTATTTTTAATTTACAGGTCCTTTCCTCTTAAGTTTTAACAAGTCCAGTATAGGTGAAACTTGGTGTTTTTCAATTTTAGGGAGTCAGAAGAAAAACTTTAGAAAACTCCGTGGGTGTAATTTTTCATAAATTTAGTCTCTCAAGCCTGAAAAAGGATAAAATAATGCAAGAAAGAACTCTATTGAACATGATTAGCCAACGTATACCTTTTTTGTAAATAATGCATTTCAGTCTGGAAAAGGGGTAAACTTATATTGAAGGGACAACTGTTCATTTCCTTTAACGAGTTCAAATAGTCAAATACTCGATAATATTTTCATATTTAGAGAGTATGAAAAGGGCTTAAAAGGGATCTCCAGGGTTTCGCTTTTTCATAATTTTCAAGAGCCCAAAAAGTGATAAAAGTATACTCTCATCAAAATAATCCTTTTCACATGACAATCCTGTTTTCTGCACATAAACTCAAAAAGTTGAACATATTTGTTTCCAATAAGTAAAAAATTTCGAAAAAATAACATTTAAAAGTGGAAAATAAATAAAATAATATTTTATTTATTCAAAAAATCTTATAAAAACTAATTTAACAAAGTCTTTTTCACCTTTTGTGTTCAGAATTGAAACTTGACAGCTCTAGGCAAAAAACATTCCGGAGGTGATAATGGGAGAACCGACCACTCAATTTGAAATCTATCGAATCCAGGTAATCCACAACACTCTTCTCTTCATTTTCATCCATTTGAATTCTCTTTTTAGTTTTTAAATTAATTTTTTGAGAGGAAAAAGGGTTCAAAATTTCACTCAAGGGGTCCGTGGGTTAGCCATTGCTTACTTGTGGACCCCGATAATTTTCCTAAAGGAAAATTATCGGGCTACCAAATTTTTTATGAAGGATGCATGTGGGGGTCCGCACTATATTTATATAAAAACTGTGGGGGCGTCATAAGAAAATGAAATTGAAGAATTCTCTCAAAAATGAAGAATTTTTTTTACTCTAGTAGCTTCTAACCATTAAATGCATCCATTTTCAGGTTATTACACAATGTTGGAGTGGCAAGAATGAAAAAATGAAGAGGTAGATGATATGGTCATGAATAATTTGGCCATAATTCGTAATTTGAGAGATTACAGTTTATACAAATTTTGGGCCATTCAGGGGATGAGAGCATGGGTAGAGCTAATGACCTGGCTAGTGAATAAATGGGACATTCAGGAACAATGCTTTATCATTAGAGATCACAAGCTAGAAATTGAGCTTGAAGATATCTACTTCCTCACTGGTTTACCCAAAAGAGGTGAACCATTCTCTTTGTTCGGGGCTAGGCAAGGTGTTCAGCCTATCGCTATCTACAAACAAGAGTTCTGTAATGAGGAAAATAATCCCAAAGACAACCAGATAGACATAAAAATTATCATACATCTTGATTTGAAAGTCATTGCATTTACTGTTACCAGATTATGTGGAAGTGCAGCTCTACACGTGGCTACCAATTCATAGATGTAGACAACTGTTGAATGCTTTAGAGGCACTATCTTCAATTGGTGTGAAGGGGTGCTGGCCAACATGAAGGGTCAACTGACCAGAGCTAAGAACTCAAAGTTGAAAAACTTTGGGTATGGAGTGATCTTAGTACCTTTCGCTTTGGAGAGAATCCATTCTCTCACCCCTCTATTGATCTCTGTTGATCCTCGTGAACTCAAAGAGCCTCTCATGGTGCGCTGGGTGGCATTGATGGTTGACCATGGTGGCAATGGTTGTACAATAGTCTCGTTCACTCCATCATATTTTCGTTGGTTAGAGAACCAAATCTTTGCTATCGAGGATTTCCCATATACAGGCATAGACTTTCGAGGAGACCCCGAGATGTCCTTACCTCCAAGGACACAATGGGATGAGTCAAGTAATTGAATTATTTTGTGTGTTTTAATTCTAATGTTTATTTGTTTTTTAATCATCCAATACTGATAACAAAAATTCAAATGCAGATGTTGGTCCACGAAGACCAGCCAATCTCCGCCACTTTGAGAGGAAGCGAACAGATCCTATTGCACCGCTAGAGAACCAGGCAGCATAGATTCTCACTAATTTAGAGCAGAATCTGGAGAGGTTGACTAGAGAAATCCCAGAGACTACGATGGATGATATTCCTCTTCGTCTCCAGAGGCATGTCGCTGGAGTTCTCGGCCAGTTTCAGAGATACCTGCGTAGAGTGGCACGGGCTATAGTATATTATCATGATCATCACCACGGATAGTGGATGATCATCGCAGACTATTGTATTTTTTTTTTTGTATCACTATCTTTCAGATCATAAGGTGGTTTAAACCTATGGTCCTAGACAATGTAATATTTTTTGAAACACAACTCTATCTATGATATGACTAATTTTGCCGGTTATCTTGTTCAACACATATCGAATGTTGTTTTAATTTTCAGTTAATGTTGCAAATGTCTATTTATAATATTATTAGCTAATGCATCAGCTAATGTATTTAATATTCTTGGAATGTGTTGATATTTGATGTAATCAAATTGCCTTTCCAAGAGATGAACCTTCAAAAATAATCTCAGTAACGCTAGATTTTTAATTGCATATACTTTGATTAAATGCAATACAATGAGTTCTAAATCTAACCCAATGATCAAACACCGAATACCAAATGAAATGGCATCAGATAATAACTCAATCACTATGCTATATTCTGCTACATTATTCGTTGTTTAACCAAGGCTTACCCCATGCATAGAAACTAACTCATCGATGGGTGAATAGATAACCCAGGCTGCGGAAGAGATATTCCATGTACTATGATAGGCACCATCAACAAAACCAATGTACACTTCAAGGGATGTCGACATCTGCAATATCAAGAGTAATCAAGATAAGTAGGAATAGTAGTCAACACAAACTTAAACTAGACACACTCATCTAATCTAAAGCAACTAATCTTAGAAAAATAACTTATGTACAGGTATGATCTTCACACAAAAAATCAAGCATAATATCTCTTAATATAAATTCCATTTCTGGGTTTATCTAAAGAGACCTCGTCATAATCAAGCAATTCATAAGCCCCTTTTGCAAGCACTCGCTTGACAATATAAGGACCATGCCACATGGGTTTGAATTTTCCATCTCCTATTTTATCGTTAGCATGGTCATATACCAATACTAGGTCACCTTCTGAAAAAGCATGAGGTGTAACACTTCGGTTGTACTGAGCTTTAATGCGTTTTTTATGAGCTTCAGCTGCTAATGCAGCGGTGCGCCGAGTCTCATCTAATTGTCCTTACCTCCAAGGACACAATGGGATGATTCAAGTAATTGAATTATTTTGATGTGTTTTATTTCTAATATTTATTTGTTTTTTAATCGTCCAATACTGATAACAAAAATTCAAATGCAGATGTTGGTCCATGAAGACCAGCCAATCTCCGTCGCTTTGAGAGGAAGCGAATAGATCCTATTGCACCACTAGAGAACCAGGCAGCAGAATTCTCACTGATTTAGAGCATAATCTGGAGAGTTTGACTAGAGACATCCCAGAGACTACGATGGATGATATTCTTCTTCATCTCCAGAGGCATGTTGCTGGAGTTCCTGGCCAGTTCCAGAGATACCTGCGTAGAGTGGCACGAGCTATAGTATATTATCATGATCATCCCCATAGATAATGGATGATCATCGCAGACTATTGTATTTTTGTTTTTTGTATCACTATATTTTAGATCATAAGGTGGTTTAAACCTATGGTCCTAGACGATGTAATATTTTTTGAAACACAACTCTATCTATGATATGACTACTTTTGTTGGTTATCTTGTTCAACACATATCAAATGTTGTTTTAATTTTATTTTAATGTTGAAAATGTCTATTTATAACATTATTAGCTAATGCATCACCCAATGTATTTAATATTCTTGGAATGTGTTGATATTCGATGTAATCAAATTACCTTTCCAAGAGATGAACCTTCAAAATAATCTCAGTAACACTGGATTTTTAATTGCGTATACTTTGTTTAAATGTAATACAACGAGTTCTGAATCTAACCTAATGATCAAACACCGAATTCCAAATGAAATGGCATCCAATTATAACTCAATCACTACGCTATATTATGCTACATTATTCGTTGTTTAACCAAGGCTTACCCCATGCATAGAAACTAACTCATCGATGGGTGAATAGATAACCCAGGCTGCGGAAGAGATATTCCATGTACTACGATAGGCACCATCAGAAAAAATAATGTATGCTTGAAGGGACGTCGACATCTGCAATATCACGAGTAATCAAGATAAGCAGGAATAGTAGTCAATGCAAACTTAAACTAGACACACTCATCTAATCTAAAGCAACTAATCTTAGAAATATAAATAATGTACAGGTATGGTCTTCATACAAAAAATCAAGCATAATATATCTTAAGATAAATTCCATTTTTGGGTTTATCTAAAGAGACCCCGTCGTAATCAATAAATTCATAAGTCCCTTTTGCAAGCAATTGCTTGAAAATATAAAGACCATGCCACATGGGTTCGAATTTCCCAGCTCCTAGTTTATCATTAGCCTAGTCATATACTAATACTAGGTCACCTTCTGAAAAAACACGAGGCATAACATTTCATTCGTACTAAGCTTTAACGCATTTTTTATGAGCTTTGGCTGCTAATGCAGTGGTGCGCCGAGTCTCATCTAATTGTGCTAAGTACAAAAAGTTTTTTTCCTCTTCAGAAGTATCTAGTAGTAACTCTATGGATAATTGGAGTGACGGTATTTTGCATTCAATCGGTAACACAAATTCTAAACTGTAGACCAGTTGAAAAGGAGTGAACCCTGTTGTTGTTTTTGCTGAGGTTCGGTATGCCCAAAGTGTTGAGAAAAACATAGTATGTCAATTTGATTTATGAATTCCGATTATCCTTTTAATCATAGTGGTTAAAACTTTATTGACGGCTTCAACCTGACCATTAGCATGTGGGTGATATGGAGTAGAGCTATCATGGCGTAGGCCAAGTTGGTCGGAAAGTTCAGCCATCATGATGTTTCGAAAATGACTCCCATGATCAGTAATGATAGCTTGGGGTACACCCAATCGAGCAATCACGTGATTGAATACAAATGTAGCTGTAGTTTTTCCATCTGCTGCAAATGTAGGTATCGCCTCGACCCATTTGGTAAAATAATCTACTGCGAGAATAATATACCCATTCCCCCCGACCGAGTGAGGGTTACATGTAATGAAACCAATGCCCCGTTTTGTAAAAGAACCGACAACAATTATGAGGTGAAGAGGAGTTGGTGGTGCACGCATCTTTCGTTAAAAAATCTGACAGTTGTGGCATTTTTGGACTACAAGAATGCAATCTTTGAATAATGAAGGCCAAAAATAACCAGCGTGCAATATATTTTGGGCTGTGGCATACCCAGACATATGACCTCCACATGCTCCAGAATGGCAGTCATTCAAAACTCGTTCAGCCTCTTCATGAATCAAACATCGTCAAAATACAGAATCTGCACCACAACGATAAAGCGTGTCCCCAAAAATATTGTATTGCTGGGATTGGTAATGGATATTTTGTCAATGTAAACGTGAAATTTCAGGCTGAAAATTTTGGGTTTCAAGATAAATGATTATATCTCCATACCAAGGATCTAATGTACTGATAAGAAACAGAGATTCATCAGCGATCAGATGCTCTACCATAGTTTCTGTCTCAGTATTCGGGAAGTCACACATAAGTTCGACAAACACCAATGATTTCTTTGATTTGGATTTTTCAAATTATAAATCAAAGTCTTGAAGGATAACTATTCATTTAGAGTATTTTACCCCGAGAAATTACATCATTGGGTTACAATTCGAAATCACAGTTGTTTTTCATAACAAAATGTAATGAAGAAAATGTTGGGAAACTTGAACTGCTACCAAGGCCAATTTCTCCACATGTGAGTATTTAATATTTGTTGGATTGAGATTTTGACTGAGATAGTAAATCACACACTTGTTGTGGAATTCATCCTCCTGGACTAATACCATTCCAATGGTGGAATTAGAGGCTGCTAAGTATAAAAAGTAATCCTGGTTGTGATTTGGTAGATGAAATAACGGTGCATGGATCAACACGTGTTTTAAAGCATCAAAATATTGATTAGCGATCTCATCCCAAATAAAAGGAACATTCTGTCTCAATAGCCTGGTAAAACCTTTGGTTAACTCAACATAGTTCTGGATAAATCTACGCAGAGAGTTTGCTTTCCCTTGCAAACTTTGGAGTTGGTGGAGTGTGGAAGGAGGAGGTAAATTGATAATGGCCTCAACCTTCGAAGGGTCGACATGAATGCCTTCTTTCGAAACAACAAATCCCAATAATCGACCAGATTGTACACAGAAAACACACTTGTGCGGATTCAAGAAAATCTTATAATACTTACATCTCATAAAAATCGCTCGTAAGTGAGTAGGATGATCTTGCCTGTGTAATGAATGAGCAAGTAAATCATCAAGATAAGGTTGCACAATGTGTTTAATGTCATGAAAAGCATAGGACATTGCCCTTTGAAAATTTGCCCCAGCATTCTTCAATCCAAAAGGTAATTTACAGTAAGAAAATGTTCCCCAAAGACAAATGAGTGTTGTTTTTGGTTGATCGGTAAGGAGTATGTTGATCTGATTGTATGCGGAAAATCCATCCATAAATGAATAATTTTCATTTCAAGCACAATTGTCAATAATTTGGTCGATATAAGGAGTTGGATAATTGTCTTTAGGACAAGCTTTGTTAATATCCCTATAGTCGACACATACTCGTATTTTTCCTTGTTTTTTCGTAACAAGAACGATATTAGATACCCAATATGTTAAAGGAATTGGATAAATAAAGCCTTCTCTCAGTATTTTCTCAACTTCGGCTTTAATAGCAGCAGCTTTTCATGGATGTATTAGACTCGCTGTCTGACAGGTTTAGCATCCGGGTAAGTCTTTATTTCATGAATGACAATGTTGGGATCGATTCCTGGCATTTCTTCATGAGACGAGGCAAATATGTCACGAAATTATTGAAATAGGGCTTTATATGTAGAAATTTCATCTAACGTACACGAAGCACCTACATGAATGTTTTCAATAATTCATGGTTTAATGGATATGTCAATGGGAACTGTAGAAGAAATATTTCCCAAATTAATTTCAGAATCTGAATGTGAAATCGATATTGGACTCTGAGGTTCGTTGACATAATCTATTGGAAAAATAGATGAAAATTTATTTTCAAATCGATCAAGTTCAGGTAAAAATGATGACCTATGATGGAGATCATCCCATGGTAATTCATCTATGGACAAGAATTCACGAATAATTTCATCAGTAAGAAACACTTGTTGGAAAGGATCATGAATTGATGTTATAGCTGGGCTTGATGGTGAAAATGATTCTTCGTTGATCACATTCATTGGATCATCATCAGTTGATAAAAGATTGGAAAATGATTGTACTGCTTGATATGCTATCTCAAAAGGACTCATAGGCATCATGCCATTGAATGAATCCAGTTATGATTCTAAAGGCACTATCCAAGGATCAACAAATGGAATAGTGCTTGATGTAATCATATTGATATTAGCTATATGATGCGGTACGTTAGGTGGAGGCATAGAAAAATTTCCCATTAAAGCGGAATATTTGATTAAAACTACTCCTACATCCTCATTAGGGATAATCGATTTTCCAGCGTGCTGAATACTATCTGTAGAAGCTAGGTCAGACGAATAATATGAGAGTTGATTGATTTTCACAATTTCATTAATGAGGAAACATGATTAATCGAAAGACGGATGAAAGGATAGAAGTCATAGCATAAGACCAACTTTGATCCAAAAGAAGGTTGTAATCTAGAGGGACATCAACTACTTCCACATCTAAATTAACGGTTTTACCTTTGACCTCTATAGGTAGATCCTATAAAATTCTGAATGGATGGAATCCTCTTCCATCAAAAGCTTTGAGGATTGTTGGTGATTGGTTAGGGGTTGGAGAACCAAGTGATTTCCAATAGTTTAATGACATGATACACATAGATGCTCCTTCATCAATAACAATACAAAAGCAACGTCTGTTTTTGACTAGTATTGAGATTTGAAAAGCCATTTGATGAGGGAGACGAGGTGTAAAATTTTCTAAATCGAAGACCATGAGGTTTTAATCCTAAAGATCTACAGCTCCAATTATTGATAAGAGTAATTTCCTTTGTGTTGGGCATGATTTCATCACTACCAGGGCCGACATTGCTGAAGGAGATATTGCTAAATCCTCCACAATGTTGTAATTCTGAGCTGCTCTCGCATGTGGATTGAAAGCTGATTTATGAAGTACACCTTTAGCAGGCGATTTGATTACTAAATCAGGATTCGGTTTCTCGATATGCAGTGGATTAGAAACCGAAGGAGATGTAACTGGTGCAGAATTAGAATTTTCTACTTCTTTGCCAGTAACGAGATTTATACTACCATAATCTTGCGATCGAGTTGCAACCATTACTTGAGACATCATCAAAATGTCTGCTGATGTATTAGAAGAAGATCCAATCATTTTACTATCTTGAATAGGAAAAGGATCCTTCAAAATAGCAGGGGTGGATGAACCTATTATCACTCAAAAATTATCAAAACATCTTTGTGTCTACACTATTTTTGGTCATGTTTTCAAGTAGTTCTAAAGGTCATTTTAAGTCTTGGTAAAGGGTATGTCATAGTTTTATAAGTTTTAAAGGTCATATTTCAAGTTCAAATAAAGTCCTTTAGGTTCATTTCATGATAAAGAAAAGTCATATTTTTTGTTTAGGGGTCATGCCATGAAGTTTCTAATTGAATTCTGCATTTAGCCAGGAATCCGCAGTTTTGTAGTGCAGCCAGTTCAAAATTCAGGAAATGCGCTATGAAAGAGTGCTACTTTCGTAGCGCAAAATGAAAATTTTACACTAAGTGCACTATGAAAACGCGGTTTCTTAGCTGTCATGTCAAATAAGCCAAAAAACTGTCAGATTCGTTTGGGAATGATAGGATAGGAGTATGGTGAGTCAGTTAGTCATCAAATCCATTATACCCACTTGTCCTAAACTCATCATAATCATGATAGGAATTCAAGAAAGCATCATTTGGTTATTAAGGAATATCTCAAATTCAAATTCTTTGCTTAATTGAGCCATCCTCAGTTCATTTATCTCTAAAGCAACTACATGAGCTCTGAAACAGTGACAATTAGTCGTTGGTTGCTATATACATAGAAAAATTTCACTATAATCAAGAGAGGCTACTATATTAAATAAAGCAAGGCTATAATCAAGAGAGGATGTTTGCAAGCGAGGCTGTTTTGCAGATTTCTAAAGAAACTAACCGGGTTTTTTCTTAAAGAAACATGGCTGAGGAGAAAAAGATCCATAGAGGGGGTCATTGTCTGAGATATGAACCTGAAAATAGAAGGTTAAAAAGACAGGTGGAGGATATGGAGATACAGTTGAAAAATTCTCAAGAAAGGTTAAAAGGGCAGTGAAACAGAATGATAAATCCACAAGACAATCTCTGATCAAAATCAAGTTAAAATTTGATGAAGATTGTATTTTCAGGGTCATATTGTTGTGTTTTTGAAATGGTACTAATACCCTTAAAGTTTAAGTATCTCCAAATTACAAATTTTGAAGAATTTTTCAACAAAACTGCCCACACAATAGTTTCGTAGTGCAACTAGTGAAAACTTGATCAAATGCGCTACGAAACTGCTGAAGCAGCTTTTTCACCATGAAGAGAAAAACTCTGTTTTCTGGTTTTAGTAGTAAAATTACAAGGGGGTGTCTGGGAAACTGAAAACGAATGTTTGAAAAATAAAAGAGGTTTGTATTTTTAACTACCTAAATATAAAAACCTCTCTCAGTTTCTTCACAAATGTTATCAGTTGGGAGATACAAGGCTTTCTTTAAAGCCCTATTTTCAGAAAATAGAGTTTTCCTGTTTTACACATGTTCTTCAAAGACAGGTTCTGGATAGTAGGAGAGGAATTTCAAAAATAAAACAGAGGTTTTTATTCAAGACATAATGGAATACAAAGACCTCCTTCAGTTTCTCAAAATAAATCATGGATGAGAATAAATAGTCTCTGTTCCAAGACCTAATGTTCAGGAAAGAAATAGGAATAATTTGTTGGAGCAGTGTTTTCATTATTTTTCATAGCAAATTTTGAAGGAATTTTTGTGAGTTTGGTTTTGAAAATTATTTTTGAAGTGTCTCAAGTGAAGATAAAGGCTATCATGAAAGAAAAATATTGAAACATTTTGAAGAAATGAGTGAAAACACTGCGCTACGAAACTGTGCTACTTTCGTAGCGCAGATCTGTTTTCACTGTTTTGAGAAGTTCAAAGTGGATTTTGCATAGAGAGCATGAAGGGATGACTTGAGAATTATGATAATCATGTTCATAAAATATATCAGCCTTACATTTATCAGTTAGAAGTGGTCAGAATATCTCAAGAAACTAAAAGGATCCTAAGCCTAAAAATAGGAAAACATGTTTCCTAGATTCTAGGAGAACATTATCATCAACAACATGGTTACATCAAGTTAAAGATCATCATCTAAATTCAACTTCATGGGATTTTAGGTGGAAAAATATGTAATGAAGACTAGATAAGGTTGTTAGGAAGGAAATTAAAGAGTTTTAGTCCTATTTGAAATAGGACTGCTCATTAGGGTTATAACTGTCAATTTGTAATAAATATCATGTTTCATGATTAGGAAAGGTGTCAAACACTATGAATTTAAATTATATAGTGGAGGATAAGGGAATCCTATATTTTAAATGTTCTATAAAGAGCATGAGGTCGAAATATACAAGGTTTGGGCATTTTTATTAGCAAAGACTGTGTGTTATTGCATGTCACTGGTTTTTTCAGCTTAATACAGAGATTTGTTTTGACAACTCAAGATTCATGAGGAGTTTATGTTCATCATTTTTCTAATGGCCTTCTTCAATATCTTTTTTTGCAGTGGTGTTTGTGTATGATACTTAGAATTCATTCATAATGCTCTAAATTCATTCATGTACAAATTGACTGTGTGTTTCATTGTGTTATTGTTTTACTTATTGATTTAAACTCCAAGTGCCTTGTCTTCCATGCTAAATAGACTGTGATGTTTTTGTTGAAGTTATCTTGACTCCATGGCCCAATGAATGTTTGCTAATCTATGATAAAACTAGTTATATTATTTTATCTTTTTACCTTAGAGTTAGCCATCTACCCATTAATCAAAATCATAAACCCTTGAGAGAGCCCTCTCAGGTTGAGGAGGCTAAGCCTCAGCCAAAAGATTGGTCTGAAACAGTTACACAAAGTCCACTTGATGAGCAGCCTATCAAGTCAGATTTTTTGATAACATTTTGGTGCGTCTGCCAGGAGCCCGAAGATTACTCATTCCGGAAATCAATAAGCTGAACTTCTGAAGGTAGCAAGAGGTCAGGAAGTTTTTCGAGGCTGCATCTACCTTGGCGAATCCACACATCAAATAATCAAATTGGAAGGTGACTCCACTACTTAAAGATTAGTAGCTTGATGAAGTTTCAAGATGAGTTCCATTGAAAGAATGAATGCCAGGTATGCCCCTATGAATCGGTCTCATATCCCTAGTTTTCCAAATCCTATGCTAAAGATTGAATGGTTAGATGATCTTCCAATATTTAAAGATGAAAAGAAAGACAATGCTTCTCTTCATTTTGTTAGGTTCCATATGAATGTACACAGTCTTAAGGTTTAGTTCCCTGAGGATTGTCTCATGAACATGTTTATGGCCACTTTAGAAGGAAAAGCATGGTCTTGGTATGAAAGCTTGCCAAATGGTTCATTATATTCTCTTGCTTATTTGCATGTTGCATTTTATGAGATGTATAAAGAGTTTCATCCCTTCTTATTGCTGGTAAAAGACTGTTGTAAACACTCTGAGAGTTTTATTGAATATCTGGAGAATTGTTATGAAGATGATGAGTTCATGGATGAGGAAATTTTAGAAGCCCTTCATGACAATACCTTTCATCAACAAGAATAACACCAAGAAGAAAGGATAATATCTCCCTTAGATGAAAATGAAACCCAACAGGAGTTTACTTATGAAAATCATGTCACATCCTCTGATTTTGAGGAAAATTTGAGGCAGGTTTGTCAATCCTTTGATCATCAGGAGTATGCGAATCATTTCAAACAACAAAAGGAAATATTGGAAAATTCTTGCTACAATCCTAAGTTTGAACAACAGTTGGATAGCATACAAAAGAAATCTTGTGTGGCTAAGAATTAGTTGTTTGAAGTTACATAATGTTATGAGGATCATCAAACTGATAATGTCTTCTTGAACCCTATAGATGAATACATGGAAGAGCTTTACTCTCCAATGTTTTAGTTTCATTTTTATTATGAATATCAAATACATTTTTAGTGGCATTGGTCATCTCAATATCATGGTTACTTTGAGCTCGAGTGCAGTCAAGAGCCTCAAATATCAGATAAGACAAATGATTGTCTTCATTGGAAATTTCATGTTGCCTGAGTTAAAGTGGAGATTGTAGCTGCTAGGGTAGGTAGGAGTATGTGAATAAGCTCAAAGTTGGCTGAGAATTTTTTAGTAGGTACAATTTGGGTGCTTCTTGCAGAGATCATCGAACTGGAGCACGAGGTGAGGGCCATAAAAGTTTGAAGCAACCTTGGTAAAATTTCAAAGTTTTTATTTACAAGAATATTGATGGCACTGGAACTACTGGTTCTTAGTGTACCACAGGGGCACACTATCCCAAGTGGAGCCACTGTTATCACTCAAAAATTCTCAAAACATCATTTTGTCTACACTGTTTTTGGTCATTTTTTCAAGTAGGTCTAAAGGTCATTTTAAATCTTGGTAAAGGGTAGCTCATATTTTTATAAGCTTTAAAGGGCATCTTTCAAGTTCAAATAAAGTCCTTTAGGTTCATTTCATGATCAAAAAAGTCATATTTTTCATTTAGGGGTCATGCCATGAAGTTTCGAGTTGAATTATGCATTTAGCCAGGAATCCGCAGTTTTGTAGCGCAGCTAGTTCAAAAATCAAGAAATGTGCTATGAAAGCACTGCTACTTTCGTAACACAAAATGAAAATTTTACACTAAGTGCACTACGAAAGCACGGTTTCTTAGTTGTCATGTCAAATAAGCCAAAAAACTGTCAGATTCGTTTGGGAATGATAGGATAGGAGTATGGTGAGTCAGCTAGTCATCAAATCCATTTTACTTGTCCTACACTCATCATAATCATGATATGAATTCAAGAAAGCATCATTTGGTTATGAAGGAATATCTCAAATTCAAATTCTTTATGTAATTGAGCCATCCTCGGTTCATTTATCTCCAAAGCAACTGCATGAGCTCTGAAACAGTGACAATTAGTCATTGGTTGCTATATACATAGACAATTTTCACTATAGTCAAGCGAGGCTTCTATATTAAATCATGCAAGGCTGTATTAAAGAGAGGTTGTTTGCAAGAGAGGCTGTTTTGCAGATTTCTAAAGAAACTATCAGGGTTTTTTCTGAAAGAAACATGGTTGAGGAGAAAAATATCCATAGAGGGCGTCATTGTCTGAGATATGAACATGAAAAAAGAAGGTTAAAAAGACAGGTGGAAGATCTAGAGATACATTTGACAAACGCTCAAGAAAGGTTAAAAGGGTAGTGAAACAAAATGATAAATCCACAAGACAATCTCTGATCAAAATCAAGGTAAAATTTGATGAAGATTGTATTTTCAGGGTCATGTTGTTGTGTTTTTGAAATGGTACTAATACCCTTAAAGTTTAAGTATCTCCAAATTAAAAATTTTGAAGAAATTTTCAAAAAAATGCCCACACAGTAGTTTCATAGCACAACTAGTGCAAATTTGATCAAATGCGCTACGAAACTGCTGAAGCAGCTTTTTCACCATGAAGAGAAAAACTCTGTTTTCTGGTTTTAGTAGTTAACTTCCAAGGGGGTTTCTGGGCAACTGAAAATGAATTTTTGAAAATTGAAAGATATTTGTATTCCTAAAATACCTTTCTATAAAAACCTCTCTCCGTTTCTTCACAAGTGTTATCAGTTTGGAGATACAAGGCTTTCTTTGAAGCCATATTTTTAGAAAACAAAGTTTTCCTATTTTACACATGTTCTTCAAAGACAGTTTCTAGACAACAGGAAAGGTATTTCAAAAAAACAAGAGGTTTTTATTAAATACGGAATGGAATACAAAAACCTCCTTTATTTTCTCAAAATAAATCATTGATGAGAAGATATAGTCTCTATTCCAAGACCTAATTTTCAGGAAAGAAACATGAATAATTTGCTGAAGCAGTCTTTTCATCATTTTTCACAGCAAATTTTGAAGGAATTTTTGTGAGTTTGGTTTTGAAAATTCTTGTGGGAGTGATTAAAGTGAATATAAAGGCTATCATGAAATAAAAATAGTGAAATATGTTGAAGAAAGGACTGAAAAAACTGCGCTACGAAAAGTGCCACTAAACTGTGCTACTTTCGTAGATCAGATTTTTTTTCACTGTTTTGAGAAGTTCAAAGTGGATTTTTCACAGCTAGCATGAAGGGATGACTTGGGAATTATGATAATCATGTTCCTAACATGAATCAACCTCGAATTTATCAGTTAGAAGTGGTCAGAATATCTCAAGAAACTAAAAGGATCCTAAGCCTAAAAACATGAAAACATGTTTCCTAGATTCTAGGAGAACATTATCATCAACAACATGGTTACATCAAGTTAATGATCATCATCAAAATTAAACTTCATGGGATTTCAGGTGGAAAAATATGTAATGAAGACTAGATAAGGTTGTTAGGAAGGAAATTAAAGAGTTTTAGTCCTATTTGTAATAGGACTGCTCATTAGGGTTCTAGCTATCAATTTGTAATAAATATCATGTTTCATGATTAGGAAAGGTGTCAAACACTATGAATTCGAATTCTCTAGTGGAGGATAAGGGAATCCTATCTTGTAAATGTTCTATAAAGAGCATGAGGTCAAAATCTACAAGGGTTGGGCATTTTTATTAGCAAATACCATGTGTTATTGTATGTCATTGGTTTTTTCAGCTTAATACAGAGATTTGTTTTGACAAATCAAGATTCATGAGGAGTTTATGTTCATTAGTGTTCTAATGGACTTCTTCAATATCTCTATTTGCAGTGGTGTTTGTGTATGATACTTATAATTCATTCATAATGCTCTAACTTCCTTCATATACAAACTGGCTGTGTGTTTCACTGTGTTACTATTTTACTCATTGATTTAAACTCCAAGTGCCTTGACTTCAATGCTAAATAGACTGTGATGTTTTTGTTGAAGCTATATTGAATCCATGGCCCAATGAATGTTTGCTAATCTGTGATAAAAACAGTTATATTATTTTATCTTTTTACCTTAGAGTTAGCCATCTACCCATTAATCAAAATCATAAACCCTTGAGAGAGCCCTCTTAGGTTGAGGAGGCTAAGCCTTAGCCAAAATATTGGTCTAAAACAGTTACACAAATTCCACTTGATGAGTAGCCTATCAGGTCAGATTTTGTGATAACATAACATTTGACGAACTTAGATACCTCAGCCCTATGTGGGCATGCCTTGGTGAAATGATCCTCGTCACAGATAAGACAAGGATAACGACGTTTCCATTTATCATCAGTAGATTCATTTTTATCAGTTTTTTCCTTGGGAGATGAAGTATGTTTACTTTTATTCTTCCCTTTCTTCTTCCTACTGGATTTTGAATTTGTAGTAGATGAATCTACAATGTGAATATTGGCAAAAGTTTCCAGTGAAGATTCTCCTTTTGGTGAATCAGGTAAATTTATTATGGGAGAAGTAACCTTGGAAGATTTCTTCTTACTCTTAGTCGTACTAACTGAACCGATTACATCGTCAACAACATGAGACCCTGAAGGAGTTTCTGTTATTTGACCAGGACGCGGTAAATTGGGAATTTTCTCGTACAAAGTACCTGATTGGGTATATACCAAGTCAAGATACTGAGCTTGAGCGATGAATTGTTCTTTTGTAACAACTCCTCCTTTAGCTACATCTTCAGTGATTTTTGGTAGCAATGATTTGATAAACCATTCTGCCAATATTTGATCAGGGATAAAAACTTTTACCAAACGTCTTCTACGTCTCTATTCATGTATATGATCTAATATGTATGTAGACGTAGATTTTTTTTGTGAAGTTAATAATTCCGTGTCGTTGTCATTGTTACACCATTTTTTTGGTCATCTAACCCATTATCGTTAGATGAACCCAAGTACACCATGTAAGACCAATTTTACCCCAAGTAAAATCACTTTCACCACATTTGTTTACACTTCTTAGTCATATTTAACCCAAAGCAAGGTAATTAATTAAATAAATCATTATTTATTTAATAATTTCCTAAGAATAGGTTATTTAAATCATTATTTAAATATTATTCCTAGTTAAATTTGACTAAGTCATTTTTAAATAATTAAATAAACCATTATTTATTTAATTATATTCCCCTCATTTCCCTTAAATAATAAATAAATCATTTATTTATTTGTTATTTATAAATAAAGGAATTGACCCAAGTCAAAAACCCTTTTCCCTCTAACAAATATAATAAAATATTCCTAAAGGGTGATTCTAGAAGATGTTTAATAATATTTTATTCATGCACCAGGTTCTAGAACACCCCAATATTTTGTTATAAATAGGGGGGGTTTTCCCATTCATTAGTCACCTTCATTGCATTGGATCACACTAGATCTGCTTTTGGTCACCATTTTGCATTTCTATTTTATGAACTCCCATTGAGTTCCATGTTTTGTTTTCCACAATAGTTAGAGAGAGAGACCATTAATCTGAAACACTGAGGATTCCAAGAACCCAGCCCACTGAGGAGAACTGGAAAAAGCCTTTCTTGTTTTCCTCTCAGGTGCCCCATTCTTTGATATAATAAAAAATATTATTTTAAACATATGTGTTTTTGTCTTGTCCATTGGTGCTTGTACTTTATTTTACCTGCTTAATATCTTCCATATATAGATCTAGATGTATGCAGCCTATTACAGATCTTAAGATGTTTTGCGGCCATAACTTATGTTAGGGCTACTTGATATGTGTAGCTAAAGTGAGTTTTTATGACGAAAAATTCATACTAACAATTGGCGACTCAAGATGTTTTTCCCTCACAATGGAAAGATAGTCACCATCAACCAGTTGACGTATCCTGAGCCAAAATCTCATACCTCCCCTGAGTCAACCCTCTCTTCTGTAACCAATAACCAAATCATTGATTCTTCGACCAGTATTTCCCCCGGCGTCTATAAATACTCCTCCTTGCTTGGAACCTTCCTTGGTCTTCCTCCTCCTCCTGTCTCTGAACCCAGCTTAGCGAATTTTTGCATGATGCAATCGTCTCGGGCTGACCTTAAGCAGCCCGCCTTGGCTAGTCAGCAACCTCAACCTCACCTGCCACAACTCACTCCTAGCCCTTTACCTCAGCCAGCCGAACCTCTCCCTTCTGACCCTTCTCCTACTGCCGATACCCATGCGCCTCTCTACCCTCCTGGGTCGGTTCCACCAAATCTCAACCATCTTGGCGCTATCCCTCCTGGCCATTACCCCGCTGGTCAGCTACCATTTCTAGCTCCCCCACCAGGAGTGTACATGGTACCTGTCATGGCCACCCTCTCTCTTTATAACCTGACCCTTGGGATTCTAGTCTGGTACCTTGATCCTCCAACCGCTACCCCACCTGGTCAACCCAAACCTTATCTTGCTTTGACCCCAATCCAACCGGTCCCCATAACTTCTCCCGCTGCAACAGTGCCTCCGTCACCTCAACAGGACCCACCTCCTGTTGTGACCGCTTCGGGTAAGAATGACAAAGCTCGCAGGGGGGCATCAAAGGACAAGGCAGCCCCGACAAACCCCGCCCCTCCTCGGCCTCAAAAGCATACCATCTAGTGTGTTTTGTGTGATGTTGTTGGTCATGCCACCCATACCTGCCCTGAATTGACTCATCTCAAACCCATGGTTAATGTCGCGTCCCCTGAGTCCACGGTCCCATAAGCCTTTGTTCCTTTAGTGGCCGCGGCCAAGAACCCCAAGACTATTCACACTAACCACCCCTGTGCCTTGTGTGATCTCCATGGCCATTACACCCACCTTTGTCCTCGCCTCAAAGATTTCCGCACCTCTCTAGCCGTAGTCCACCAATTCGAGGTCAAGCGTAATGCGTCCACCTCTCCCCTATTTGTGCGTTTTGCTTCACCAGAATTACTAGACAGGATGGCTCCCATTGACATTCCCCCTCTTGATATCAATATGACGGAGCCTTCGTCCACCATATTCTACCTATCATCATCCATGTGATCCTCAGGGAAAATTTCCTCTGAATCCTCCCCTGTTGTTTCGCTTGACCTTCCTTCAGCGATCACCCTGGGCTCAACATTGATAGATCCCTTATCTACTTACTCTTTTGTCACCCCTTGTGACGATACGCATGTGAACCCCTCTTCTCATGATGATGAGTCAAGTAGCTTCGCCGCATCAGGTGGTATTTCTTCCACCAGTCACCCTATCTTCTATCACGATGACGAAATTATGGAATAAATCCCCACCCCTGACTTTATCTATTACCCCTTACATCGAACCCATGCATTCACACCACATACACCTTGTGGCCATTACATTGAAACCCAATGTTTGAGTAAGGGGGCATCCATATTTGAGAGACTAAGAGAAGCAATTCTCTACAACTCTCCTAGTATATATGGTCGTGCCGACTCTAGTACCATTATTCTTCCACATTTAGAAGAACCTCTAGAGTCCCATATCACTTCAGATCACTCTCGGGATGAAACCCCTTATCGTTCCTTCATTTTCCATCCGCAACCCAGTCTCTTAGACATTGTTGTTGACCAACCTATAGGTTTTCCAAAAGAGCATCAGTTCATTATCTCCAAATCCTCTCTTTGGGATAGTGACACCAGGTATGCCAACCCAAAAACTTAAAGTCCATTTTATTCATATATGCAGTACTAAAAGAGATTGGTAATCCTCCATTTCCTTTCTCATACTGCATAACCATAACACAAAAAAATGGCGCATCACATCATTAAAATGTGTTTAGATCCCCCTTAATACATTTTGGCATGACCACAACATGCTTGGGGGCACCTAGGCCCCTCAACCATACAAATCCCAGATCTCAGCCAAAAACAGCACTGAAACCCCCTTTCTCTAACAGGTTGCACTTTTCAGGTCATTTCTTGGGATAGGTCGCAGTTTTTTGCCCAGTACCTGCTACCCAGGCCACAACACAAACCCCACAAAATGCGACCTAGCCTATTCATGAGCTTTTGATACCTGTTAATTTTTAGTCCCTTGATACTTCACCAGGACCCATTGCGTCCACGAAGTGTCTATTCACCTCTCTTCAAAACCGAATTTCTTCACTTACAACAATTGTAATGGGGGCACCACTTTGCCTCCTTACTTGTCCTTGACTGTGATGATTTTCGTCATAAGTTACCCCATTGTACTCATGCTTTCACCAGTCCCCATTGGACCTTTCATTCACGGAAACACCCCTGAGTCGCCCTTGTTTAGAGCATATGCATCGAATCCACCCCCCTCCATACAGTGTGTGTCTGTTCTCTCCACATCCCTACATTATGTTTATCATCCTTCGCCCTCCTTACCATTACGACAGCTGCCACCCACAACATCCATACCCCCTATGCTCTAACAAGGGAAGTCACCCATCCACTCCTTCGTATTCCCCCTTCCATCATAATCATCCTCTATGATCGTTGCTCTAGACCTCCTTCTGTCGACATCAAATTATCTTCTTTGGCAGCCAGGTCCAAGGGGCAGTCGCTCTTAGTTCGTGCTCTTTATTCAACCTGATCGTGATTTCTACGCTCGATGATTCAGTGATGCCGCTACAATCCGTCCTGATTCCCGGGTGTGTGTGAGATGTCCCAACCCTCATGAGGGGGTGGCCCTCTAGGTAGCCCCCCACACGCCCGGATGACTTCATCACTTCAGTCCTTGATGCAGCTCCTCTCATTTGATGCTCTCGGCCTCCGTCGCTTGCAGCACATTGTCGACTTCCTTGTATCTGTCAGATTTTGTGAGCCCTTCCCCGCGTGTAGGGGGCATCTGGGTCTATTTGTATCTCCTGTATTACATTATTATTTCAGGCATAACATGTATATGGGAGTCATTATTCTATCATTTCTGGCTCATGTTATGGCCAGCACCTCTATCCATATTGCGTTTCGTGGTTTTCCGGGCGCTTTTTTCTTCTGTACTATTGTTTCGGCGGGCATAGGTATGCCTCCCCTGCCGCCTTTCGCATTAGTACCACCTCATACATTTGAGACTTGTTGCACCTGTAAGTCTCATCTCCTCAGGGTCTAGTCCTTCACACGCTTTAGATTACCATACAGTCCTCTCTCTCACTTCCATTTTACCACCTAGTGATTGAGTTCTTACAACGTACTTCGGTCATATGATTTGCTCCTAACACTCGTACGTTGGGGGGCAATTTGTTACACCATTTTTTTGGTCATCTAACCCATTATTGTTAGATGAACCCAAGTACACCATGTAAGACCAATTTTACCCCAAGTAAAATCACTTTCACCACATTTGTTTACACTTCTTGGTCATATTTAACCCAAAGCAAGGTAATTAATTAAATAAATCATTATTTATTTAATAATTTCCTAAGAATAAGTTATTTAAATCATTATTTAAATACTATTCCTAGTTAAATTTGACTAAGTCATTTTTAAATAATTAAATAAACCATTATTTATCTAATTATATTCCCCTCATTTCCCTTAAATAATAAATAAATCATTTATTTATTTGTTATTCATAAATAAAGGAATTGACCCAAGTCAAAAACCCTTTTCCCTCCAACAAATATAATAAAATATTCCTAAAGGGTGATTCTAGAATATGTTTAATAATATTTTATTCATGCACCAGGTTCTAGAACACCCCAATATTTTGTTATAAATAGGAGGGTTTTTCCCATTCATTAGTCACCTTCATTGCATTGGATCACACTAGATCTGCTTTTGGTCACCATTTTTCATTTCTATTTTATGAACTCCCATTGAGTTCCATGTTTTGTTTTCCACAATAGTTAGAGAGAGAGACCATTAATCTGAAACACTAAGGACTTCCAAGAACCCAGCCCACTGAGGAGAACCGGAAAACACCTTTCTTGTTTTCCTCTCAGGTGCCCCATTCTTTGATATAATAAAAAATATTCTTTTAAACATATGTGTTTTTGTCTTGTCCATTGGTGCTTGTACTTTATTTTACTTTCTTAATATCTTCCATATATAGATCTAGATGTATGCAGCCTATTACAGATCTTAAGATGTTTTGCAGCCATAACTTATGTTAGGGCTACTTGATATGCGTAGCTAAAGTGAGTTTTTACGACGAAAAATTCATACTAACAGTCATATCTAACTGGAAACTGAAAATGAGTTAAGAAAACAATTCTAGAGCATTGAAATTGGTAAATGAGCCTCATAGTAATTCAATGTACCACTTGGCAACTAATCCTATTAACATTCTCTGAAAAAGTATAAGTCGAGTGGAATCGTTGATTAATGAGTTGGATGCACACCAAAGGTGGTAAGTCATGACATGGGTAGAAGGATCCTCCCCTGATTTTCCTTCAAACTTAGGGATATCACTGGGAAACTTATGCGGCATGGGCGCCCAATACGGATGATAATAGATAGGATCATTCATAAGGCGAGATAAATAAGGTAAATCTAAAGTTGCTATGAATGGCAATCGATGGGTAGGGTCTTGTTGATAACCTTGTGAGACTAAACCAGTCCCAGGAGGAGGATAACCATGATATCCAGGAATAGCCTGTGCATTGAGAATCAGAATGCCTCCTAGATAACCAGGAATAATTGGACCATACTGGGGTTGAACAGGTGTCTGATATGTATAACCAAGATATGGTTGTTGTGGGTAAGCTGGATTTTTTGGAACAGGTCCATATTGGTACGACCCCTGATACAGTTGATAAGTAAACTAAGGTTGACTTGTTATAACTGTAGTTGTACCAGGTTTTCCTTTAGGCATCTGAACAGTAGTATGAATTGTAGGTCCAGACTGCGGAATAGAAACCCGAGTAATATGTACCGATGTTGGAGGGGCAGAAGGAATAGGAGCTGTAGACACTCCAGGAATAGGTGTGGTAGGTTGAACAGAAGTCTAAGCAGCAGTTTTTGGCAGAGTCCTGGGTGTACTCGGACCAGGCTGTTGAACAGGACCAGTTGCAGGTATTTGTACGGTAGGATGAACTGGTTGTTGAGGTTGATTATAACCAACTTGTTGTCTAGCTTGATAATAAGGTACTTGCACATTTGGTTGTAAATTCTTTTGGACTTGGGATGGATCCCACACCATTCCAGGATATGAGGGTCCCAACGAAGGTTGTGCATAGGACAAACCGTAACTAAGTTGAACATATGGCTGATAATTGGCTGGATAATTCCCACCTCCTTGTAACATTTGTTGTTCTGGATAGAACTGTTATGCTAAAGGAGGTTGCAATCCTTGAGCTGGGTACTGCCCTTGAGGTTGATATTAACCTTGAGGAATGTACTAACCTTGAGGCATATATTTTCCCTGAGGTTGACCCCCAGGCTGATTTTGACTACTTTGAGGTTGCCCCCCATGTGATAAATTACTAGCTTGAGGTCTGGGCTTTGGAATATTTCCAGACATCATATAAATTTTCTCATTGTTCAAAGTTACAGTATTTGATTCATTCGGGCCAGATGATGACATTGATTTGTTGGGAAGAGGAGATGCTCCTGAGAATGTACCAGAGAGCGACTAATAACCTACAAGAACATATGGACCACCATACAAAAATGTTTCTGGTGATTCAGTAAACATAGATGACTCACTAGACATGTTTAACGGAGGTCTTTAACCTATTGTGTAGGGTAAAAAGGAATTAGGGGTGGTGAATACTCTAGACCTACGTTTTGTAGAAAATCTGTTAGTGAAGAATACCAAGCGTCTTTTCTAAAAGGACTGTAAAAAATTGATTCACGTTCTCTAAGATTTAAAGATTCCCGAGCTAAAGGAAGAACAACTTCTTCTTCAGTGTCAGTCACTTCTTCAATACTATTGAGATCAGGAGGAAGATATTCTGTGATTTGATTTCTTACTCTGGGTGAATCAGGATGGCCAGAAGTTGGAGTAGCGAACTCTAAAGTAGGTTTAGACGTGGCAGATTCAGTTTCTGATTTAGAAATTTCAGGTTTTTCAGCTGATAACTCACTTGTTGCAGAAGAAACTTTAGTTAATTCGGAAATTTAAATTTTCTGTGGAGTATATTCTGCTATTTGCAGTTGATCTACTTCAGAATCAGGATGAATAATTATGGATGATTCTCTGTGTTCTTTTAATCTAGTTCTACTGATAACGTTTGGTATCGGATATTTAAGTTTTTCTAATTGGCTTGGTGTATATGAAGGGGGTTTCCCCTGAGTTCTACGCAACTGTCTTGGTAATTCTGCCATGATTAAAAATTTTAACACACGCAAACAAAGAAAATTTCAATCAAATGATCCTAATGTCGCTAAGGAAACAATCAAATGAATCACATGCCTATAAAAATCTAAGAGATCAATCCACACAAAAACACTAGATCCTCGCACTAAAAACTCTAGTTGGTGATGAAATCCAACATCGTAGAATTTTAATTCAGAAATGGAGGTTGGAATAGTTACCCTGACAACCTGCTTAATGAAATAGACCAGTGCAATTTTATCCACTTAAACCATCTCAATTGAAGATAACCCTCTGGAGAGTCTAAGTGAGTCTAGCCGACGTCTGCTCCAGGTACAGTGGGACCTCCCATCCACCGTCACCTTGGGAAAGAATCCTAAAGTTTATGGCCACTAAGGTCACCAACGGGAACACATATACCTGTGGGAACAGTCTACGATCTGATATACACGCAAGGGCAGAGTAACAAGCTCAATCCCCTTGAAGGCTCCTTGACATAATCCAAGGTTTACCGACAAGTGACCCCAGGCTCCTCAACAATGGTCTATTCGAGGTTTATCGCTTTTAATATGTGCACATCTTCTATTGTTCCCAATTAGATAGGTATGATTACCTCACTAGTTCGGATATGATCTCGTGCTTGACTCCTTTAGGAGGAGCTTCCCAGAGCATACATGCTACAATTGGATTTTCCTACCACAAGATCAACTACTTGTTTGTTTTTACTGTATTGGAGAGTTAACTAAAACCTATTCCAAGACATTAGCCTAAGCTATATCGGTGGAAAAGAGCCCTAGAAAATATAAAATTTCTAGATTGATTTTACTTAAGCGTTACTTTTAATTAGTAGTTTCTTAGGACAATGGGTACAAAAATGAAATTTTGATGATGTTTTAATGACCCGACTCAAAATACATTACAATGAATCTATATGATAAACAACTCATTTATTTTCAATGAAATCTAACTAGAGGAAAGAGTTGAGAGATTTCAATAACTTTCAAAATATCAATCTTTCTTTCCTACATGAGAAACTTTGAAAAGAAGACAATTTAGAGAACTCAATTTCAAAAAAGATCTTTGCTCAAAATGAAATTCTATATATCATTTAGATCAGAAACAAAAACAAACTTCTTCCAAAATAAAATAAAAATTCTTAAAACTAAAAAATTCAAAACTAAAAGAAATCTCTAATCTTGAACTCTATCTAAAAGTTGAAGGATGTTTTAGCTCAGTTTGTAATCTAACCAAGATCTTTTTGCTTATTTCAACAAGAAGATAAAGCATCCGATAACAGTTTTAAAATGAAATTCAGACCTTATCTATCCAAAAGTTTTTCTAAGTTTGCTAATGAAAACAAAATCAAATTTTCATAATACTAATAATTTTATCAAGTTCAATGGCTCAAGAGTAAAAAAAATGACATACCAAGTAGCTAAGGTATAAAGAAGTTTATGATTCAGAGAAATGGGAGGACAAGGCAACATTTACTCATAAAAGAAAACTAACTAAAAAGATCACTTTAAACATTGAATTTCTGAAAGAAAATTTTCACAGAAGTCTTTGAAAGTCAAGACAAATTGGGTAAAGAACAAAGAAGAAAGTAATGGGATTCCAGAAAACATAATTTCTACTTTTTCTAAAATTTTCCAAAGGTCCGTGATTTTTAATGGAATAGGATGCGGTACCACACTATATTTCACTAAAAGCTGTGAGCTCTACCGCTTTTTTAAAAAAAAAAAGTGCGGAAGGCAAGAAAAGTAAAGAAAAAATAAAAATATAGATTTACAGTCAGGGATCCTATTGAGTTTTCTACCCGATCTAGTTTTGAGCTAATCTATGTCAAAGAAATATCAAAAATTAAACTAAAAATAAAAATAAAACTAAGTTCATATTTTCCCCTGTGGAGTCGCCATTTTGTCAGACGGACAAATCCCTCTTGTGAACAAGAGAAATCTCCCTAGTATCCTAAGGATATCTAGAAACAAACAGAAAAATGTAGACCATTTTATCTAGACCATTATGCTTAAGAATAATTAATTAACTATGGAGAGATGCTCCTACTTGAAGTCCAATGCTTTACTCAGTCTTCAATCCAGTCGCTCTAGAAGATATTGATCCATCGTGTAAGATCTGCAATCAAAGACAAGCAAACAATATCAAAAGCATCTGCAAGATATGATAATTCAAAAGCAATAATCTATCTTAGTGATCAAGGAATCCAAGAATTAAATTATTCAAAAGATAGATGAAAAAATCAATGAGAAAATAGAATCCATTTGTATTAACTTTGAATAAAATAAGAAACCTTACAACCTTGACGCCTTGATGTTTGTACAGGTTCTTCCGAGGTCCCGAACATCCATTTTCCTCAGTTTGACAAGACTCCAATTCTCTAAATCAGCATAAGACTATCACCATGAGTGTGTAATCTCTCTCATGCCAATGATTCCAAATGTGGAGAGTATAATTTCTTCAGCAATTCACCTCAAAAATACCAAGTTCTAAGTACCCTTGAGACTGAAACATGGTCTCAATTTATAGCAGAAGGGAGGTAGTTTCAAATCCAATAAGGAAGGGATAAAGCCCTCTCATCATGGGATTTCAGCTCCAAAAACCAAGGGATAGCTCCATTTATGAAGGGATAAAGGTTCATGAATGGAAGGGGCGAAGCTCAACCAAATAGCGCTTCTAGAAGGCCCCAGGTGGGATAATATTCGACCAGCTATGCTTCTAAAACTTACTTTTCTCTTTATTTTACCTTTTATGGGGGTCCGCAGTTTTAATGAGCAGAAAGTACGTGATGTGCCATAGGTTTTATACCAATAAACCGTGGTACTACAGGAAGTTACTAGGAAAAGTGCGGAGTTAGGATTTTTAGGGTTTTAATAAGCTTTTTTCCCAATTCCAAGACTTGATTTAGGAACTTTATGATTTTTGACCTCTAAGGGAGCAATAAATAGGTAATGATGAACCCATATAGACAACTTCAATGTCATGGTGACAAATTTTAGTGTAACAAAGGGGTTATAATTAGAAGCATCTAAAGACCTAGGATGAAACTCTGATATATATGTAACACTACTATAATAGAGTAGTATAGACTTCTACTGCTACGTCTCCATTTAAATTTTTTTTTAGATATTTTCCACCTTCACCTTTGGATATTTAATATGGGAAGCAAGGAGGAGTAAGGGAGGATATTACATGAGATGCCTTGACAATTGAAAAATTTGTAGAAAATATTAGGAAAATTCATATATAGGTACATGATACATTATAGAAGTCATGTGAAAAGTACAAGCCATGAATGATCAATAGAAAGTAGATAAATTATTGAAGTTAGGAACATAGTATGGTTACAATTGAATAAGGAGAGGACATATGGTTTTGATAAGAAAACCGAGGTTCTGCAATTGGTAACTTTGAGATATTGGAAAAGGTGCGATATAATGCCTATAGACTTAGTATACCCCCATACATGTGCATTTACTCAATTGTGAATATATATAATCGAAAACTATATGATCCTTCCATGTTAAATAAAAAGGATGAATAGGTTCTACTATTGAAAAATGAAGCAACAAATTCTCAATTTGATTTTGCCTTGATTCAATTAAAAAAAAAATGAATTTCCACATCAACATACAACTTGGATGTTGTTAAATGAGGTGACATGACTCTTGTCACTTAGTTCTCTCAGTAAATTCGAGTTAGAGGAGTTATATTTTAGTTAAGAATGCATGATTTCTAATTTGTAGCAATCAAGGTCTGTTATTTCAAGTTGTTTTCAGTTAAACTAGTTCTAACTATTGGAGGAACTAGTGGAAGGTTTGTTAAGCAGCAGGACTTCAGTCAAACTAAATGATCATCTAGTTAATTAATCAATCAACCCAAAATAGCTAGTGCATGCTGAGAATTCAATTTCCCCAACTGTGGTGGAGATTCTAAGGTAGTGTAACAACAGTTGTAGAATAGTCTTAAGTGTATAGGTGTTGTATTCATTCAGATGATCAACCCAAAGAATTTCACAATCCATTTTTGAGAAATTCCTAAATAATAGGGGCCTAATTTATCAAGGAATTATGAAAGGAAATAGGGGATCAAGCAAAGGCAGAAATTGACTAAGTCCGAGTCATAGCTTTTTGGTGAGAAGAGAGATAGGTTATTCACTTGCAGGTTGTGATTAGTTGAGAAAATAAATTGTAATACATCTCTATTCATCAAATTAATGCAAGAAGACATTGTGGTTTTTAAGATTGCTTTCATTGGAAAAATTATTTTGTGCATCTGTGTTATTTCTCATTGCATGTTTGTGATTGATGTTCTAAATTGTGAATTGATTTCCACAGAGTAGTAAAGTAGGTTTGTGCCTTGGGATTTTGATAAAACTTAATGAGAAGTTAAAAATGTACATCATAATTTCTACATGGTTTCAGAGCAGGATTCACATTAAATTATGAATTTTGAAGTTTTTTCTTAGGAGGATCCAATTTGAAGTTAAATGCAATAGGATCTCTTCAGAGCTGAGAAGATGACCTTCAATGGACTGAGGCTAGAGTATGCCTTGGAAGGAAACTCTAATTTTATTGCATTGAAGGATCACACGGAGGCGGTATTGGATGACAATGGATTTCTAGAATACATCAAGACAAATGTTGCAAAACCAATGAAATTTGATGCCCATAACATTTCTTAGTGGAAGAAAGATGTAGCCAAGGCGAGGAGAATAATATTGGAGGGAGTGCATTACCACATTATCACCAATATCCATGGGAAGGAAACTCCTTCTGAAATGTGCAAGGCACTAAAATATATGTTCTAGAATAGTAGTGACCATAGGAAATTGGCGCCAAAGGATAAACTTTGAAATATCAAGATGCAGAAGAATGACACTATTCAATAGTATCTAAGCAGGTTCACACAAGTTCATGATGAGCTTGTAGGAGTTGGTGTTACCATTTCAGATGATCATTTGGCAAGCCTAACCCTTTTAGGCCTTCCAAAGAGCTGGCATATCTACCAAGATTCAGTGAATATGAGAGAGAAAATACCAAATTGGGAACATTTATGGTATGATTTGGTACAAGAGGAAATAAGGCATAATACCAGACATGGGACTTCATCTAAGGGTGAGGATGAAGAAAAAATTGCATTGGTTAGAGATGGAAATAAATGAAAAGGGATGAAATCTCAATCCAAACCAGAATCTAGCTAAGGGGAAAAGAAGAAACATTTTTACAAAATTAAATGTTTCCATTGTCATGAATTTAGGTACTATGCCACGAAGTGTCCACACAAAAATTCAAGTAAGAATACCTCAGGAGGAGCAATAGGTGAAGCCTTGGATTCAAAGTTCAAGTTTGAATTTAACCTTATTGCATGCATGGCCAAAACAGTGACGAGGAGTGTGTGGTACTTGGAATTAGGTTCATCGTTCCACATGACAAGGTGTAGAGGGTTTTTCAGTGACACAGAGGAGAAAGATTTGCATATGAACATTGAGATGGGTATGACAGAAGTTACAATGCGAGTGGGGTTGGTATAGTCACCTTTCATAGGGAGTCAAGATTCCCTCTTAGACTCAAGGATGCCATGTTCATTTTGGGCCTAAAGAAAAATATCATCTCTGTTGCAGTTTTACAACACATTGGTTATGATGTGATCTTAAAAAAAGGAAAGGCATTCCTAAGACACATAGCCACAGGACATGTGAATTAGATCAAGGTTAATGTGAAGAACCTATATAAGATATATGTGGAATAATGTGTTGCATTAAGCACTGAGGCTGAGAAGGTGCAGAGCCATGATTTCAGTGAACTTTGGCATACAAGACCTGGTCATTTTCATCATGGCGCCCTGAATATTATGCGATAAATAACCACAAGCCTCCTCAAAGGGGCACTAAATTAGAGGGATGTATGAAAAGGATGTACTTTGGGTAAGTACAAAAAATTCACATTCCATGATTGGGACAACAAAGCACCTGCAGTCCTTGAAAGGATCTTCTCTAATGTCTGTGGACCTTTCTCGACAACCTCCACTACCACACACAAATATTTTGTCATTTTTATTGATGAATTCTCACGAAAGTGCTGGATATTCTTCATGCGGAAGAAATATGAGACATTCTCCAAGTTCATAGAATTGAAGGCACTAGTTGAGAAATAAATAGACAAGAAGGTGAAGGCTCCCAAGAATGATAATGGAGGTGAGTATGTGTCGAATGAATTCAAAAATTTCTATGCAAAAGAAGGCATTCAATGAGAGATGAAAACACCCCACAAACCACAACAAAAATGGGGTGGCTGAGAGAAATAACCATATCATTGTGGGAACAGTGAGGGCGATGTTGCATGTCCAAGGCCTACCATTGAACTTGTGGGTAGAGGCATGCAAAAAAAAATTCTACTTGTAGAACTAGAGTCCTCATAAGATTCCAGGCATGTTTACACCAGATGAGGCTTTCTTGGGGAGAAAGCAAGAAGTGTCATAATTTAGGGTTTTTTGAGCCTCCGTTTATTGCCATGTCTCCAAAGAATCAAGGAATAAGCTTGAGCCAACAACAAAATTGGGGGTATTTTTTGGTTACACGGAACATCCTCATAATTACCATGTGTAATTTCCATCCCTCAGAATGACAGTTGTGTGAAGGGATGTAAATTTTGATGAGGAGAAAGTGATGCGGTGCTCTCTTGAAGGGGAGCTTCAAATCCCACTAGAACAAGAGAGTTTAGCTCCAAAGGAAGACCGTCAAGAAGTTGTGGAGCAACTACAAATTGAGGAGCAGAGAGTGGAGACAACCACTCAGTAGAACCATCCAAAGAAGGTAGAAAAATAAACAGGAAAGCTAAGAGACTTGTACAATATGATAGGGATAATATGGGTTCTCCGTCAAATTTGCGCAGGAAGAGAAGGTCACCTGATCAGTACACTGGCTACATAGCTATAATGATTGAGTTTGTAGAGACCGAGACATCCTCTTTTGAGGAAGAAGTAGAAAAAATTGTATGGGTTGATGCAATGGTGGAGGAATATGAGTCTATTATAAATAAAAATGTTTGGGAAGTGGTCCCAAGACCAACAAATAAATTATTTGTGGGTTCGAGATTGATCTTCAAGGTTGAGCATGCAACATATGGAAGCATAGAGATGTATTAGGTTAGATTTGTGGCCAAGGGGTACCCTTAAGTTGAGGGGATTGACTATGAGGATACCTTTTCTCCTGTAGCAAGGTAATAATTCATTAGATCAATTATTTCTCTCCCTGTACAAATGGGGTGGAAGATCCACTAGATGGATGTAGAGAAAACATTTCTCATTTATCTTATTGAGGACGATGTGTACATCGAGAAAACATAAGGTATTGAGACATTTGATTAAGAGTATCATGTGTGCAGACTCAAGCGAGTGTTGTACAGTCTTTAAAAATCACCTCATGCTTGCTACACCATGATTGATAGCTATAACACTAGTTTGGGCTTCATCAAAAGTGAAGCAGATGAAAACCTCTATCATATCTTGGTAGAAGGTAAATTTCTCATTATTGTCTTATATGTTGATTATTTAATTTTAACTTGTGATGAGAATTTGATCAGATATTTCAAGGATGAAATTGTAAGAGAATTTGAAATGAAGGACATGGCTTTCATGCAATACCGAAAGAGTACATCAGGTGGAATTTTCAGTGTTGGGTCCATAGCGGTTTCCTGGTACAACATGAAGAAAATATATGTGGTGCTCAACTCAGCATAAGAAGAATACATGGCTACAAGTCAAGCAACATGTGAGGCGATATGGATGAGAAAGATACTTGTGGGACTATTTGGTTAGATGATGGATCTAATAATGATCTACTGTGATAATTAGAGTTGCATCAAACTTTATGAGAATATTGTATTTCACGATTAATTCAAGAATATAAATATCCAGTATCACCATTTATGGGACTATGTGTAGAGGTAGATAATATTTCTTTAGTACATTCTGACAGAGGAACAAGATATTGACATTTTGACAAAGGATTTTTCAGGAGGGAAGTTTGAGTTCCACAAGTGAAGGATAGGGGTTGTTGATAATCCCTTTCTTGCCGAGAGGGAGTGTTAAATAATGCAACAATAAATTTTCAATTTGATTTTGCCTTGATTTAATTGAGAAAATTTGAATTTCCACATCATAATATAACTTAGATGCACTTAAATAAGGCGGCATCGCTCTTGTCACTCAGTTAGCTTAGTAAATTCGAGTTAGAGTTATAGTTCGGTTAAGCATGTGTGATTTCTAATTTGTAGCAATCAAGGTCAGTTATTTCAAGTTGTTTTCAGTTAAACTAGTTCGAACGATTGGAGGAACTAGTGGAAGGTAAGTTAAGAAGTGGGACTTCAGTCAAACTCAGTTATCATCCAATTAACTACCTAAAATAGCTAGTGCATGTAGAAAATTCGAGTTCCCTAGCTATGGTGGAGATTCCAAGGAAGTGTAACATCAGTGGTAGACTAGTCTTGAGTGTATATGTGTTTCATGCAATAATATGATCAACCCGGGGAATTGCACAACCAATTTTGGAGAAATCCCTAAATAATAGGGGCCTAATTTCTCAAGGAATTGTGCAAAGAAACATGGGCTCAAGTAGAGGCTGAAATTGACGAAGTTCGAGTCGGATCTTATCAGTGAGCAAAGAGATAGGTTATTCACTTGTAGGTTGTGCTCAATTGAGAAAATAAATTGTAATACATCTCTATTCATCAGATTAATGTAAGCATGCATTGGGTTCTTAGAAGATTTATTTCCCTGAAAAAAATATTGTGCACATGTGTTATTTCTCATTGCATGTTTGTGTTTGATGTTCTAAATTATGAATTGATTTTTGCAGAGCAATAGAGTAGATTTGTGTCTTGTGATTTTGATTAAAACTTCATGAGTAGTTGAAAATATACATCATAATTTATACACTTACCTTTTGTACAAGGTTTGGCACCAAATTCTCAGGAAGAGTTGAAATAAGATATATTTTTTTAGAATAGGTATAGAACTATGAGACAGGTGTAACATGCACTTTAGAATATTTGGTTGAAAGGAAAACTTCCAAGAAAGGTGAAATGGTACACCCAAGAGAAGGTGGAGGAAAAATTTCCTCACTCCATTCAATAGAAGATTTTGGGGACAAAAAACCTCCCAAAATGGAGACGCGTGATATGGATTGGATCATTGCATTTTTTTTATCCTTCTTGATTCTTTTAAAGTGGAAAAAGTGGTGGAATTATCTCACAAGACCATTTTTACTAGCAAGATCTAGTTTTGAAAACTAGAGTCTAAAACCTTCTTGGAGAATTTTGAGGCATAAAATGATGTTTATTGGGGAAAAACATTTCATATTAAGAGTGTACATTTTTTTCCTATTCTATGGACATAGAACTTTACAACGATGTAAGAATTACCTCAATTTGAGTCCATATGAAAAAGTTATGCCACCTTAATTCAAGAGGATGCCACATTAGCCCCCATTACTCATGGAAAAGGGAATATCCACATGACCATGATGAATAATACTCTATAATAATCAGTACTGTAACTCTGGCTAAGAGTCGAGGGTGTCAAACCTAACCACTAGTAGGCTATTGGGTTGTGTTATAACCAGTCCACTAGGAGGAAAAGGGGTTCCATTATTTTCGAGAGAATTTGTTCCATATATGAGTAGTGTTGAATTCAACAAGAAAATGCAACACACACACAGATCACAGGTCACATAGTGATGGCTCCTAGCGATACATTAGTGTGCAACCAATTTATTAAATAAATTGGAAAATTAATTGTAATATTATCTCATAACAACTTGTAATAGTTAAATACGTGTGATATACTTAGTTAGCTCAAGAATTTCGAGTTGAGGGTATAAGGGTAGGCATGTAGAGTGATTCTATTATTAACATGGTCCAATTTTAGTTTTAGCACTAGTTTAGTGTGGGTGGGATCAATTAACTCACAATAATTGAGTTAAAATCAGTTTAACTAGTTCTAACTGTTTGATGAGCTAGTGGAAGATCAAGTGAATTAAAATAGATTTAATTCACTAGTAGTGATCTACCAAGTAAGTGATGATTCACTATTTATAGTTGCATGCATGATAATTCTGGTGGATACCCAGTTGAGACAAAGGTTCAAAGCAAGTAAACTATCAGTTGTATTTTTAGCAAACTTCCCAGATGCAGTTATAAAACCACAGGAAGCCCATGATGAATTGCACAATCAAGGAAGGTTGAATTTCATATTTAATAGGGGTTTAATTCTCTAGGGATTGCGTAAGTAGGGTAGGTTGATAATTGGCTATGTGTTTATCCAATTTTTCCTAGATCAGTCTTAAGAAATTGGTAGAGTGTATGAGGTTGTGGTGATCACAAATACGTTGTATTGTTTCATGATTCCTTGGTTGATTATAAAATAAAGATGGAGGGGTTTTGATCATTTTATTTCCCCAGGAATATCTGGTGTTGTGTATTGTTTTACTTCTTTCTCTTTCTTGCATGTGATTGAGCGATCATGATTTATATTCCCCAAATATTGTAGAAGGATTCAATATCTTGTTTTGGTGCATTACATGATCGGATTGAATCCATTGGTGTAATTTCTACATGATATTATAGTTGTGTTAGAGATTTTATACATGGTATCAAAGTGTCAGGAATCACAATATTTGAGAAGCAATTGAGTTTGTGTTGAAAATTATTCAAATTTGTAGGGACTTTCTTTGGAGACATAAGCGGATCAAGATGTCTTTCAATGGCTTGAGACTCGAATATGCACTCGAAGGTAGTTCAAATTATATTGCATCAAAGGATAGGATGGAGGAAGTGTTGGAGGACAATGGGTTGAAGGAATTCATAGATAATGATATTCCCAAGCCCGCAGCAACAGATGCCCAAATTCTTGATGCATGGCATAAGAAGGTAGCAAAGGCGAGGAGGATCTTGTTAAAGGGAGTTTGAGATAATATTGCCTCGAGTATCCATGGAAAGGAAACTCCATGTGCTATGTGGAAGGCCTTGATAGACCTGTTTCAAAGTAACAGTGACCACATAAAATTGGCACTCAAGGACAAGCTCAAGAAAATCAAAATGGAGAAGGGCGACAGAATCCAAATATACTTGACCAAGTTTACTCAATGTTGAGATGAGCTTGGAAGTGTTGGGATTATTGTAGCTGATGATGACTTGGTGAGCCTAACACTTCTAGGCCTTCCCAAGAGCTTGCATAGTTACTAGGACTCTATGAATGGGAGGGAGAAGTTACCAGATCGGGAGCGACTTTGGTCATATTTGGTACAAGAAGAGTTTCGGCGGAATACCAGGGATGGATCCTCATCCAAGACTGATGATGAGGAAAATTGTGCCTTGGCTGGTAAGGCAAATAATGGGAAGGGGAGGAAGTCCCATTCCAAATCTGTGATTGGAAAATAAGGCAAGAAACATGACATGTCAAAGGTGAAATGTTTTCACTATCATGATCATGGAAACTATGCCACAAATTGTCCACAAAATAAGAAGAACAATAAGAAGGCTCTAGGAGTTGCACAGGGTGAAGATTTGGCCTCACAGTTTGAGTTGGAATTCTCTCTCATCGTATGCATGGCATCAACTGTGATGGGATCTATGTGGTACTTGGATAGTGGATCATCTTTCCACATGAAGGGAAACAAATAACTCTTTAGTATCTTGGAGGAGAAGGATCTTCAGATGCACATCGAGATGGGTGATGACAGGAGGTATAACACAACCGAGATTGGTACAGTTAATTTCCAGAGACAGTCACGTAAAAATTTCATATTAAATGATGTCATGAATGTAACATGCTTGAAAAATAATTTAGTTTCAGTTGATATGTTGGAGGATTTTGGATATGATGTGGTTTTCAGTGAAGGAAAGGCATTCCTTCATCACAAAACCACAAGACATGTAAAGAAGATTAGGGTTCGTGTGAAGCACCTCTACAAACTTGATGTAGATGACTATGCAACATTGAGTAGTAAATAAGGTAAGAGCTAGGATACAAGTGAGTTATGGCATAGGATATTGGTCCATCTACACCACAGTGCTTTGAGGATCATGTAACATATTTCTATAGGTCTTCCGAAGGGTACTCTTGCGCAGATTGACACATGCAAGGGATGTACCATGGGGGAGTATACGAAGGCCACCTTTCATGAGGAGAACCAAGCAGTGGAAATCCTTGAGATATTTCAGTCAAATGTGTGTGGACCATTATCTACACCTTCCACAGAAAATCACAAGTATTATGTGATTTTTGTTGATGATTTTTATAGAAAGTGTTGGATCTTCTTTCTGTAGAAGAAATGTCGAGTGTTCTTCAAGTTTTGTGAGTTCAAAGCACTGGTAGAGAAATATAAATGGAAGAAGGTGAAGGATCTAAGGAGCGAAAATGGTGGTGAGTATATATTTAATGAATTCAAGAAATTCTGTGCCAAAGAAGGAATTCAGAGAGAATTAATTGCACCTCATAACCCACAACAGAATGGGGTTGCAAAAAGAAAGAACAAATCAGTTGTGGGAGAAACACGAGATATGTTACATGATCAGGGCCTACCATTGCATATATGGTTAGAGGCATGCAACACAATGGTATTTGTGTAGAACCGAAGTCCTCATCGGATACTTGGCATGAGTACACCAGAGGATGATTTTTCAGGTAAGAAACCAGATGTTGCGTATTTTAAAAAATTTGGCTCATCTGTCTATTGCCATGTGACCAAAGATATCAGGAAGAAGCTAGAACCAACGACAAAGGTTGGGATATTTTTGGGGTACATATATACTCCCCAAAACTATCTAGTGTATTTGTTGGCTAACAGGATGACAATTTTCAAGAGAGATGTTAGATTTGATGAAGAGAAATCCATGAAATTTTCTCTTGAGAGGGAGCTTGACTTGCATGCAGATGAGGAACTCTTAGCTCCAAAGGATGAACCTCAAGATGTGGAGCAACCACAAGTAGAGGATCATGGAGTGGAAGAAAACACTCATGCAGATCCATACACCATAAATGGTAGGAAACGCAACAAAGAGGCTGACAGATTAATGCTAGATGCGACAGAGCATGTAGGAGCACCTACATCATAATGTAGGAAGAGAAGGTTATGAAGAGAAGGTCCCTAGAAAGCTATAATGGATACATGGCTCTTATGAGTGAGTGTATTGTGACAGAACCATCCTCTTTTGAGGAAGCAGTGCAGCAGCCAACATGGTTTGATGCCATGGTTGAGGAGTATAACTCCATTACCAGAAATAGTGCATCGGAATTGGTCCCAAGACTAATGGGGAAGTTAGTGGTTGGATCCTGGTGGATCTACAAGGCAAAGTAGACATAAAATGGGAGTGTGGAGAAATAAAAGGCTAGATTTTTGGCCTAGGGATTCTCACAGGTAGAGGGGATTGACTATGAGGAGACTATTGCACCGGTTGCAAGGTACTCATCGATTAGATCTATCCTTGCACTCTCAACGTATATGGGATGTTAGATACATCATATGGATGTAATTACAACCTTTCTCAGTGGAGTTATTGAGGAAGAAGTGTACATTGAGCAGCCAGAAGGTTTTGAGAGCTTTGACAAGGAGTCACATTTGTGAAGACTCAAGAGAGCACTGTATGGGCTAAATTAGGCACCTCATTCTTGTTACACCAGGATCGACAACTATTTCACTAGGTTGGGCTTCACAAAGAGTGAAGCGGATGTGAACCTATCCTATTGTGGTTGATGGTAAGCTTTTCATTATTGTACTTCATGTAAATGGTCTTATACTGACATGTGATGAGCAGCTCATAACTTCTTGCAAAGAGGATCTTGCAAGAGAGTTTGAGATGAAGGACATGGGGCTCTTGCATTATTTCCTAGGCTTGGAAATATGTCAAAGAGATGGGGAGCTATTTGTATCTCAGGGCAAGTATGCCAAGGAGATTCTGAGGAAGTTCCAAATGGAGGGCAGCAAACCCATGGAGACTCATATTGCAGTTAACTGGAGGAAGGAGGGTGCTACTTCAGGTGAGGTAGTGGATGCTACTGTTTACAGGCAGCTTGTGGGTTCACTTATGTATTTTGTGAACACAAGGCTAGACATATGCTATGCAGTTAAGCAACTTAGTCAAGCTATGGTTAAGCCTACCAAGTTCTTTTGGAAGGTGGGGAAGCATGTGTTGAGATATCTCAGGGGCACTACAAAGTATGGATTATAGTACAGACAGATAGAGGGAGTGAAGCTTCAAGGCTTCACCGATGCAGATTGGGTAAGTAGTCCATTAGACAGGAAGAGCACATCAGAGGGCATCTTCAACATAGGATCAAAAACAGTTTCTTGGTACAACAGGAAGTAGAGATCAGTTACACTCAGTTCATCTAAGGCATAGTACATGGCATCTAGTCAGGCTGCATGTGAGGCCATCTGGATGAGGAAGATACTTGTTGGTTTCTTTGGTCATCAGATGGATCCGACATCGATACATTGTGATAACCAGAGTTGCATAAAACTAATGGTTAATCCAGTATTCCATGACAAGTCTAAGCATATTGACATCTGGTACCACCGTATCAGATATTGTGTTTAGAGGCGCATTATGTTGTTGCAGTACATTCCCACGGAGGATCAGGATGTAGATATCTTGATAAAGGCACTTGCGAATAGAAAATTCGAATACCACAGAGGCGAGATCGGGGTAGTAGATAATCCCTTTCTTGTTGAGCGGGAGAGTTTAAATCCAACAAGAAAATTCAACACACACACTAGTGTGGGATCACAGGTCACACAATGATGGGTCCTAGCGATACATTAGTGTGCAACCAATTTATTAAATAAATCGTAGAATTAATTGTAATCTTATCTCATAACAACTTGTAATAGTTAACTAAGTGTGATAGACTTGGTTAGCTCAAGAATTTCGAGTTGAGGGTCTAAGGATAGGCATGTAGAGTGATTATATTATTAACAAGGTCCAGTTGCAGCTGTACCACTAGTGTAGTGTGGGTGGGATCAGTTAACTCACAATAATTGAGTTAAAATCAGTTTAACTAGTTCTAACTGTCTGATGAGCTAGTGGAAGATCAACTGAATTAAAATAGATTTAATTCACCAGTAGTGATCTACCAAGTAACTGATGATTCAATGTTTATAGTTGCATGGATGCTAATTCTTGTGGATACCCAGTTGAGACAAAGGTTCAAGACATGTAAACTATTAGGTATTTTTAACAAACTGCCCAGATGCAGTTACAAAACCACAGGAAGCCCATGATGAATTGCGCAATCAAGGAAAGCTGAATTTACTATTTAATAGGGATTTAATTCTCTAGAGATTGCATAATAAGGGTAGGCTGATAATTGGCTATGTTTTTTCCCAATTTTGCATATATTAGTATGAATCAATTGGTAGAGTGTATGAGGTTGTGGTGATCACAAATACATTGTATTATTTCATGATTCCTTGGTTGATTATACAATAAAGATGGAGGAGTTTTGAGCAATTACTTTCCCTAGGAATATCTGGTGTTGTGTATTGATTTACTTCTTTCTCTTACTTGCATGTGATTAAGCAATCATGATTTATATTCCGCAAATATTGTATAAGGATTTAGTATTTTGTTTTAGTACATTACATGATCGGATTGAATCCATTGGTGTAATTTATACATGGTATTATAGTTGTGTTAGAGATTTTGTACAAGTAGAGTAGCCAATAGGGATTGGAATAGAGAAAACAAAGAGGATTTGTGCATTGTAGGAGCCCATAGGCCACAAACCTTACTTCTTTGTACTTGCAGACATTTTCTATTCAAAGAAAGAGAGCAGAATGACGTTACCTTCAAGATAGGTTTTCTCCCGAAATAATATCTCGGGTTATATCATGTGCCAATCATGATTTGTGAGTTCTTATTTTGTTGTTTTATATTTTTTTCATAATTAAAATTCACATGCATACACAATAAACAATAATTTACATATCCATAAATCTAAAGAGAAATAAACTCTCATAGTTTAAATTTCAGATTTTTAAATATAATTTTATGAGATATATTGTGACGAACTATCTAGTAAAATATCCATGATAATTATCATTTCCATGTCAAAATAAAAAATATATATTACAAAAACTAAAGCAAATTCTCATAAATTTTATAATTGGATATAACCTATAACTACTAAAAAAACAAATACAATACATAAGCCAAAGAGAGGCCAAGAGCGTAGAGGATGACAAATATTTTCTCTTCAAATTACTTATGGTACAAATACAATAAATCTAATATTAAAAACATGTGTAAAAAAACTAAAATCCATAAATTATTAACAAACTTAAAAAAACAAAGCAACTAACTTAATTTTTATTCATCATTTATTCAATCATTTAAAAATAAACTTGATAACTTAATTTAATTTTGTAGTGTAATATAAAAATAAATCTACAATAAATAATAACAATCTTCATTAATAATTTAGAAAAAAACATTAAAAGAAATTAATTTAATATTAATAATTTGAATTTAATATTATGATTAAAATTTTATTACGTCTTAAACTAAAAAAATCAAAAATATCATATTAAAGTGTTCATAACACATATTTCCACATGAGAAATATTATATATTTTTATTAAAGGAAAAATAAATTATAAATTAATTTTAAATTTAAATTTAAATAAGTAATTATGTTGATAGGCATATTTATTTTGGAATAACGTTCTCAAAATTTTAATTTAATTGTCTATAATTATTAGATGGATTGTAAAGATTTAATTTCCATGAGATATTCTAAAATATTCTTAGTAATATAAACAAATCAAAGATTGAGATTTATTTCCAAAGTAGTCCTGCAATTTTTTCTCTTTAAATTAAATTGATTAATTAAAAAAAAATGTTATATGAACAAGTATCATATGAAGTGAGTTATGGGTTTTTTGGACATATGATATTGATAAGTCATGATATAGTAACAAAGCCTATTTAAATATTAAAAATCTCATTTAAACTTAGTAAATCTCAGTAATTAAGAATTTTGTTCTATCTTAGATGTACATATGTTTAACTTATATATTGATTTTTTTATAATTAACAATAATAATGATAATGTCCTTGAGGCCTTGGATAGACGGTGATTGGGTGTTCAGACACTCCTTGATGTGAAGTCAAAGGTTCAAAGATGTAGTCGTGTCAAGCTTGCAATAATAATAATAATAAAATTTTAGTAATTTGAGATGTGTTTTGATGTCTATTATAGATTGATGTTTATTGGTATTTACCTGCCATTGAGTTGAGAGTCACTCTCAACCCAGTATGGTAGAGATGTGTAACCAAATGTAATGTAATGTAACATAATGTATTATAATATAGACATTTTGACTTTTTTAGAATAAAATAAAAATAAATAATTATAGATGGTAGAGATGTGTAATGTAATGTAAAATTTAAATTAATTAACTAATTAAAAATAAATAATTATTTATAACAGAGATATGTTAAGTAAAGAGAAGTTTTTAAGTGCGAGTTTTTGAAAAATAATGCTTCTTAAAGTAATGTAATGTAAAATAGATTATTATTTTTATTATTTTTATTTTTATTAATTTTTCTTGGGTAGTTAACTTAAAATTTCAAGTTAGCTCTAGGGTTATGAGAATCTAGAGCATTTAACCATGGTATATATATATATATATATATATATATATATATATATATATATATATATATTAAAATAAAATTTAGGTAATTGTAAATTAGTCAATTTATCATTTTGCGTTAGGTAAACGTTTTGACTCTAGGTGAAAACTCATATTTTTTCCATGGTATTCTTCTTTAATGTAGCCCAAATGAATTTTCCACAGATAAAACTAACCACATTTATGGTGTCAAATTTGAAATTTGAATGTTTTTGTGTGAGAATTATATATTGAAAAAGAGGATTCACAAAGCAACTTTGTCGCAAAGATTAGGACTTTCACTTGTGAATATTGGTAAAGGTAAGTTTTCTCTACACAACACCAAAAACATAGGTGATACATTACCAGATTTCATGTTAATCTTATTTTTCCAAATGCATTTATAATCTTACATTTAATTTAATATAAATAGTTATGGATGACACAATTGGATATCAATTGCTAAAACATGTGAGGTTTATAACTTTTTATTTTTTCCACACAAAAAAAACATAATTTTTATTAATGGAAATAAAAAAATACATTTTGTAGGCACACATAGTGTATATGAGGATAGTAATCAGGAAGTAACAAGACAAAACAAAAGGAAACATATAGGTTCATGTAATGTCCAAGAACCATCAAATCACATGCCAAGAAATAAATAGAAAAATAAGAGGAAAATTATGATTGGAAACTAGACTTGATATTTTCTCTTTTGCTTTTCCTTTTTTGAACTTTCTTCCAACAATCAGTATTTGGATGAACAAGAACCAAAGCCAATTATTTCTCCACATGAGGGAATTATTTTCCTGAGTTCGAGCTCTCAGAGACATGAGCTCTTTTTTTGCTCGCAATTCTGTCCAATGTCAAAGTATCCTTAGGGTCCATTTTTTTCTGTTGAATGGTGATCGATCCTGGCAAGACCATTGCATCCTCATTCATATTACCTCCTTGTTAGGCCATATCATTCATATCCTCTATTTTTGAATTGAATTTCCTTATTTTCTTCTTCTTCATCGTCATCATGATGATGCTCTATGAAATCCCATCCTTTTCGATGAATGAGTTGTCTCTTCTTCTTCTTGGGATTCTTCCTTCCCTATGGACATGGATTTTATAAATGTCTTGTTTGAAAACACACATGACATCGAAATGTCATGTTCTCGTAATCAAGAAATTGTGACCAGTGGAAGTTATTATGTTTCAGATTTATATGATCTTGGAGCCCTTTTCCAAGAACAATATCCACACATATTTTGACATATGTAAAAATACTTTTTGTTCTTTTGAAGTCTATTTTTTTTGTTTTTCCAAACATGTTTCCTATGTATTCAAGGAAATTATGATGCCAAAATGGGAGGGAGAGGTTTGGAAGTCTCACCTAGATCGACATGATGGAGACCACCATAGTGGTGGCATGGAACTCAGGGAACCATGAAATGATGAATAGTCTATCTCTACCCCAGAACCAAGGTATTTCATTAAGAGCATAATCTAGATCCTTCTATGTCTCAAATTAAACTATGAAAAAGCCCTTTGAGCATAGGAATATGTCGATGTTAAAAGTCCATGTGGATAAAATCCATTGTATTAAAGCTTCAGGTTTAGGCCAAAATCCATTAAATATGAAAATATCTGTTGTGTATTGCAGAACAAAGAAAATAAAAGAAACCTCAGCAATTTTTACTTCCATATAAGGGGCATTCTCCATCTCTTCTATAATATAGGGGCATGAAATATTTTGAATATGTTCTGTTGATGCTAGAACCTTCCCTTGATCTACTGCCTTAAAAGAGACAAGAGTCCCATTAATAGTCTTTGTACCAGAAGACCCCCAAATACCTTGTGTTCAAAATGATGTTTGAATATTTTGTACTATTGAAGTCTTTGAGAAAAGCATAATCATATAAAACCTTCCTTCATATTGAAGGCATTGAAAACATAGATGTATATGTAATGTTCTACTCCTCTCACACCTACCCAAGTAACCGACAAACTGGGGAAAACATGAGATGAGGGGTAGTTAAGACATAATCAACCTCCTTGGTCAATTTAAGGAAGTGGAATCAAAGCAGAAAACCATAACACAAAACTATATCACCTAATACAGGACCCCAAGAGGCTTTCCCAGTCAGCCACCTGACCTATTCCTGGGTCCCACTGATATTTCGTGAAGAAAACCCCCTGGACGCATGCACAGGCCTGCATCCACACGTCTGGGAGGATTTGGACGCATGCATAACCCTGCATGAGTGCATCCATGGACTAAATTTCCTAGAACTGGCCCACGTCCATGGGATTTAAGGAAATTTTTAAGCCCATAATCCTAGATACTGCCCATAACTTCCTATAGATTTCAAACATGCTGACCATGTCAAATGACCAAAAATTGATTCCAGGACTAGGCCTGGCCATCCCCAACCGAGAGTGGCATTCTTTCAAACACTTGGCATGAATGAAATATATAGGTATAGGATACAAGACATAGCATGAACGATTGAAAACAATTATGAAAACTTACAAGAAGGATCATCACCCTCTTCCTTAACAAAATATGACATCAATTAGGTCTTGTGTCCATGATTTTAACAATTACAAGTAAATACATGAAATAAGAATGACACAAACCAATCATTTAAACATGCTTATAACCAACATAAAACCATGGAAATAACAATGTGATAAAAAAAATTAAATCCACATATTAATAAGTACAAAATCAAGAGAAATTAGCTTCCATTAAACATAGGCAAATATCGACCAGGTTTAGGACTTCCATGTTCCACCCGACCATAGACATGGCTGAGCCAAGTCTCTCTTCAGCCAGTCACCCCCATGCCATATTCCAAGCCTGAATGTGGTATCTCATTTATAAACTCATCCAAAACTGACAACCAAGGGAATCCATAGGTTAAACTACCTCCACCCTCACAATACCATGATTACACCAAATTGGTTCTTATAGAAATTATATGCACTAAGCATGAATATGTCCTATATTCACTTGATCTCACAATATTTAACTTCTTTCAAAATATTGAATCATTCCACTGTTAATATTTTGCAGAAAATTAATTTCACACACATGTAAAGCATAAATAAAAACAATCGCACATAACAAAATTGTTTTTAACTGGGAAATATGAAGCTAAAAACCCCAAATATATATTATGTATCATGGAATCATATGAAAATCCTCATACAAATATTATCAAGCTCTCATTACAATACAATCGTCATACACTAATCAGGAACAATCTTGCAAATCCATGCACCGATCTCTGCCCCCTGCTAGCCTGCCTCCACTGCGCAATCCCTGCTGAAGAATAGCTCTGAATGAATTCGAATTACTCTTTCCTTGACTGCGCAATCCTAATTGGAAACTCCAATGTGTGTGTGATGCAATCAATGCATCACTATAGTCACAACAGATAGTCCATCTTGCCCTTTCACCTATCTCTCCACCGGGTCTCCACTAAAAATACCATGCACTATAGTTAACCTCTGTATTGTTCAGTTGATTAATGAGTTATTATTTGTGAATTAATTAAATAATTAATTCACTCCACTCTCACTAGTGTATCATTCAGTTAGACTAGATAGAACTAGCTCAACTGAGTCTAACTAAGTTAAACTAAATACAAATCCATAACTACTCTTCCAACTGTGTCATAACTCTGCCACTTGAGTTCTAACTGAGTCCTCCATGCATTAGCTCCAGTAAACCCTTGGGAATTGCGTAATTCCCTCAGTCCACTGATGTGCCACATCTGTGCATTGAAAAAATGCTCTAAGAGAATAAGTTGTTGTTTAGAGTCTAATTATTATTAAGAGCTAATAATAATCGACATGCATCTATTTTTATATCGACGATCTATAAATAGACTTCACCCAATATTCTAAAAATAGAATTTCATCTATTTTTCCAACTTGATCAACCATCCACAAATAGCATCCGACAACTTCTGAAATATGATCACCATGTCTAAAAATAGACTTGTGCCAAAAATAGCCTACGGGCCCACTTAGTGAAGGCGACTCTTTTCACTAAGCTCATCATCTTGTTGAATCTCAACACTCCCTCTCAACAAGATAGGAATTATCCTTCACCCGATCCTGCCTCTATGGTATTCGAATTTGATCCTGGTGAGAGCCATCGTCAGAATATTTGCATCCTGATCTTCCGTAGGAATGTATTGAAGCAACATGATCTTCCCCTGCACACAATCTCTGATATGATGATACCAGATATCAATATGTTTAGATCTATCATGAAACATAGGATTAACTGAGATTTTAATGCAACTCTGATTATCACAATGTATCACTGTGGGATCTAAATGTGAACCGAACAAACCAACCAGGATCTTGCTCATCCAGATAGCCTCACATGCAGCTTGACTTGCTGTCATGTATTCCGCTTCGGTTGAACTGAGTGCCACAGATATTTGTTTCCTGCTGTACCAAGAAACTGTCGTAGATTCGATACTGAAAATACCTCCTAATGTGCTCTTTCTGTCTGTTGGGCTTCCTGCCTAATCTTCATCTGTGAAGCCATGCAACTTCACCTCATCCATCTGTCTGTACCATAAACCATACTCAGATGTGCCCCTAAGATATCTTAGGACATGCTTTCCTACCTTCAAAAAGAGCTTGGTAGGCTTAACCATCGCTTGTGAAAGTCGGTTCACTGCATAACATATTTCCGGTCTTGTATTGACTAAATACATGAGCGAACCAACCAAATGTCAATAAACAGTGGCATCCACTACCTCTGCTGATGTAGCATCCTCTTTCTTCCAATTTCCTGGAAGAGGAGTGTTGATAGGCTTGTAGCCTTGCATGTGAAACTTCTCCAATATCTACCGGGCATACTTGCCTTGAGACACAAACAGATCACCTTCCCGCTACCATATTTCCAATCCAAGGAAATAATGAAGGAGGTCCAAATCCTTCATCTCAAACTCCTTTACAAGATCTGCCGTGCATGAGTATATCAACTGCTCATCACCTGTTAGAATTAAATCATCAACATAAAGAACAATGATTAAAAGCTTACCCTCCACCACAATCTGGTACAGGTTTGCATCCACCTCACTCTTGGTGAAGCCAAGTCTAGTGAAATAGTTTTCGATCCAAGTGTACCAAGCACAAGGTGCTTGTTTTAGCCCATACAATGCTCTTTTGAGCCTGCACACATGCGACTCGCTGTTGAAGATCTCAAATCCTTCAGGTTGCTCAATGTACACCTCTTCCTCAATGATCCCATTAAGGAACGCAGTCTTCACATCCATCTGATGAATGTGCCAACTCATCTGTGCTGAGAGAGAAAGGATGGTCCGTATGGAAGAATACTGTGTGATAGGTGCAAAGGTTTCTTCATAGTCAATCCCCTCGATCTGTGATAAGCCCAGGGCAACAAATCTTGCCTTATACTTCTCGATGCTCCCATCAACAGCATGCTTTACCTTGTAGATCCATCTTGATCCTACAACTAATTTTCCCACCGGCCTTGGAACAATCTCCCAAGCATTGTTTCTGACAATGGAGTCATACTCCTCCACCATGGCATCTACCCATGTGGGCTCCTGTACTGCTTCTTCAAAATAAGATGGCTCTGTCATGATACACTTGCTCATAAGAGCCATGTATCCAGTAAATCAGCCAGGTGACTGTCTCTGTCTGCGCTATGATGTAGGGACTCCTACATTCTGTGCCGCATCAAGCTTTAGTCTCTCAGCTTCTGCGGTACGCTTTCTACCTTGTCTGATGTTTGGTTCTGCATGAGTGGACTCCTCCACTCCATGAATCTCCTCTTGTGGTTAATCCACATCTAGAGGCTCATCTTTGGGAACAATAAGTTCCTCCTCTGCATGCAAGTGTAGCTCCCTCTCAAGAGACAACTTCATGGCTTTCACCTCATTGAATTTTATATCTCGTCGCACAACAGTCATCCAACTGTCTGGAAAATACACAAGATAATTATGGGGTGTTTCTGTGTACCCCACAAAGATCCCAACTTCTGCAGTCGGCTTCAACTTCTTCTTGGTGTCCTTTGTCACATGAATGTAAATAGGTGAGCCAAAAATCTTCAAATGAGAAATATCAGGCTTCTTACCAGTAAAATATTCTTCAGGTGTAGTCATGCCAAGTACTCTATGAGGACAACAGTTTTGCACATAAAGTTGCATGCTTCCGCCCACAAGTGCATCGGTAGGCCCTGGTCATGCAGCATCACTCATGCAACACCCATGATCATTCTGTTCTTCCTCTCTATGACCCCATTCTGCTGTGGGTTATGAGGTGCTATGAGTTCTCTTCGAATTCCTTCTTTGCTACAGAAGTCTTTGAATTCGCTTGAGATGTATTCACCACCATTATCGCTTCGTAGAGCTTTCACTTGCTTCCCCGACTCCTCCACCAATGCCTTGAACTCATAGAAATTTGAGAACGTTTCACTCTTCTTTTGCATGAAGAAGATCCATCATCTACGAGAAGCAACCGAGAAAAGTCCACACACGTCTGTGATAATTCTCTCCAGGATCAACGAAGCACGATTCTCCTTCTCATGAAAGGTGGTCTTCACAAACTTACCCATAGTACATCCCTTGCACTGATATGACTACGCAAGAGTACCCTTGGGAAGTCCAGTATAAATCTACTGCAAAATCTTCAAAGCGCTATGGTGAAGATGGCCCAATCTCCTATGCCATAATTCGCCCTCATCCCAGCTCACCACTTCTTCTGCTTTGCCCACCATTGCAGCGTAGCCATCTACCTAGATCTTGTAGAGATTCCTAATTAAAACCCCTATCTTCTTGGTTTGACCCTTTGTTTTATGTCGAAGGAAGGCTTTTCCCTCACTAAAAGCAACATCATAACCTTTGTCTTCCAGCATTGCGACCGAGACCAAGCTCTTCTTCAAACCTAGAACATGCATAACATTATTCAACAAGAATGGATTACAAGACTCCCTCTCAAATGTAATGGTCCCAATGCCAGTCACACTGTACCGACCATCGTCACCCATCTCTATATTCATCTAGAGGTCCTTCTCCTCCAAGTCACTAAACAACTTTTTGTCTCCCGTCATATGGAAAGATGCACCACTATCAAGATACCACACCGATCCCATACAACTTGAAACCAAGCATGTGATCAAAGAGAAATAAAGTTCAAATTGTGAGGCTAAGGCCTCTCCAGCTGCAGATCCAACAACCTTCTTATTCTTCTTCTTCTATGGACAGTTAGTGGTGAAATGTCCATGTTCGTGATAGTGAAAACACTTCACTTTGGACAAATCCTGCGTCTTGCCTTTAGCATCAGATTTTGAAGGATGTTTATTCCCCTTCCCTTTCCTTGCTTTGGAAGCCAAAGCACAATTCCCTTCATATTCATTCTTCGATGAAGATCCATCCTTGGTACCTCGCCTTATCTCCTCCTGCACAAGATCCGACCAAAGTCGCTCCCATCCCGACAGTTTCTCCCGTCCATTGACAGAGTCTTCGTAGCTATGCCAACTCTTTGGAAGCTCAAGGAGAGCCAATATCACCAAGTCTTCATCATCAACAATAACCCCCACAATTCCTAGTTCATCCTTGCAGTGGACAAACTTTTTGAAGTATTTTGGAATACTATCGTCCTTCTCCATTTTTATTTTTCTGAGCTTGTCTTTAAGCACCAACTTCCTCTGGTCACTTCTGCTTTGGAACAAGTCTGTCAAAGCCTTCCACATTAAGAATGGAGTGGCTTTCCCATGAAGTCTGGACACAATATGGTCCTTCACACCTTCCAACAGAATCCTTCTCGTCTTTGCTGTCTTCTTTTTCCATGCGTCAAGTAATGCATCATCGCTAGATCCCGACTTAGGAACATCGCTATCGATGAACTCCTTTAGTCCATTATCCTCCAGCACTGCCTCCATCCTTTCCTTCCAGGATATTTAATTCAAGCTCCCATCAAGGGCATACTCCAATCGCAACCCATTGAAAGCCATTTCAATGTATACTCAACTTCTGCACTAAGAATCTTCTGCAAATTTGAATTGTCCACCAGCACAAACTCACTTCACAATTACAATATTCAATTAACAATGCTTCGATACCATGTAGAAATTATATGCACTAAGCATGAATATGTCCTCTATTCACTTGATCTCACAATATTTAACTTCTTTCAAAATACTGAATCATTCCACTGTTAATCTTTTGCAGAAAATTAATTGCACACACATGTAAAGCATAAATAAAAACAATCGCACATAACAAAATTGTTTTTAACCGAGAAATATGAAGCTAAAAACCCCAACTATATATTATGTATCATGGAATCATATGACAATCCTCATATAAATATTATCAAGCTCTCATTACAGTATAATCGTCATACACTAATCAGGAACAATCTTGCAAATCCATGCACCGATCTCTGCCCCCTGCTAGCCTGCCTCCACTGCACAATCCATGCTGAAGAATAGCTCTGAATGAATTGACCATTTTTGCCTTGACTAAAATCGCATTGAATCCATCGTGTGTGTGATGCAATCAATGCATCACTATAGTCAGCGATAATGATCTTTCCTTTCACCTATTCTGGATCAAGTCTCCACCTAAATTTCCACAAACGAAAGAATCGTATTTTTTCAACATTAATGAGTTATTATTTGTGAATTAATTAACTAATTAATTCACTCCACCCTCACTAGTGTATCATTCAGTTAGACTAGATACAACTAGCTCAACTGAGTCTAACTGAGTTAAACTAAATACAACTTCATAACTACTTCTTCCAACTATGTCATAACTCTGCCACTTGAGTTCTAACTGAGTCCTCCATGCATTAGCTCTAGTAAACCCTTGGGAATTGCGTAATTCCCTCAGTCCACTGATGTGCCACATCTGTGCACTGAAACAAAGTGCTCCAAGAGAATAAGTTGATGTTTAGAGTCTGATTATTATTAAGAGCTAATAATAATCGACATGCATCTATTTTTAGATCAACGATCTATAAATAGACTTCGCCCAATATTCTAAAAATAGAATTTCATATATTTTTCCAACTTGATCAACCATCCAAAAATAGCATCCTGCAACTTCTGAAATGTGATCACCATGTCTAAAAATAGACATAGTCTAAAAATATAATTGCACCAAAAATACCCTGCGGGCCCACTTAGTGAAGGCAACTCTTTTCACTAAGCTCATCATGTTGTTGAATATAAACAATTCTCCGATCACAAAACCAAGCAGAATTTTGAAATTCCATCCAGAATCCTTTACTATCCTTGAGGAATTTTGTATCTCCCCGTATCTCAGACTTTACCGCAATTAAATCTCGGATCACTAGGCCCTAAACCAAGACACCTCCTTAGGCTTTATTTTGGCTTGTTTGGGCTGACCTAGGTTCGATCAATATTGCGCACCAACAAAACCCTCAATCACTGACCCTTTCAACAATGACTTGCAAGCAGATCATAGTCTCCCCCGAAGTGATTATGGGAGGATGCAGAACCAGGTTTCTGCAGCCTTTAGGGACTAGGGGATGTGGTATTATTATGTTTTTTATCCTTAACATTCATAAATTACTTTGCTACATTAGATTAATCACTTAAAAATTCCATATAAAAACCATAAACCCTTATTGTGCTCAATTAAAATGTATATGTAATAACTGCTACTTCTACAACAGATAATAAGCAAATATACACATAAAGACACCAAATCACTGTGGTTCATGCCAATGTGGGGCTACATCCACAAGAAATTTTGATTATAATAATGAATCTTCATACAAAAAATAGTTCTTAGCCTGCACACTAAGTTGCAGGTAGTCTGTGCACTAAGCTGTAGACTCAAACCTTTGCACATTCAACTGCAGAGCCTCACTTCACTACAAGTCACAATAATACAACCATAACACTGATCCAGATCCCAGAACTGATCAAGGATGATTATCTTCTTATTAATTTACCCTATTTGTTCTATTACATAGTAGGGCTACATCATTACAATACTATGGTCCAAATACGATGGAATCCTCAAAACAAACAACTATGGCCCAAAAACCATTACAAAATTGTGCGATTTAAAAAAATGGGGGCTTCGACACACCCTAAAGAACTTACAATATCACGCAGTATATTCAAAGTGATACACTATGCAGTCCACTTCATGCTCTACTGCATGCTCCACTACATGCTCCGCCCTAGAAAATGCAGAGTCTTTGCCAAAATCTAGGCCAAGTTGGGATGCGCCCAACAAGCCCCCAACAATCACATGTGACTTGTCTCGAGTCACTCAACTGGTTTGCCTCTGATCTTCACTACAATTTTGTTATAGGAACTTTTGAACTGCTACAGAATGTATGTGATCTATTTTTCTTCACTACACACTTCTTCCAGTTGTTATTTTGTCACTAGCCCTGTAATCTTCTGCAACATTGCCTCTTCTCTCTGCTGAAGCTCTTGAAGCTTCCCATCCACTTCTTGAGACAGTTGGAGAACCACATCCTGCCATGGTTGAGTTCTCTCTGTCAGAACCTACTCTTCCCTTCTCAGCTCCTCTAGCTTCTTCTGGAGGGCATTTCCTTCACAGATATTGGTGAGTTTTTGCGAGACTAGTAAGGTCTTTGCAGTTGCTCAAATCTCTTCCAGCTGCCGCTTCTTCTACTAAATGTCTTCTTGTAGCTTCTATACATTAGGATCCTCCTGCAATGAAGTCCAAATATGTAAAGTCTCATCCAACAACTTCCCACAATCTTCCACTGTTGTGGAGATTTCGACCACTGCAGTCTTCAGGTTAGTCATTCTCTTCTCCCACACTTACTTTGGTGTGGTTGGTTGTAGCTTCATCTGTAGCTCACTGATCTATATCTCATATGAAAATTTCACTTCTACAATTTTCTCCTTGTATCCTTTTACCACAAGGTCGAGACTCATGACCTTTTCCTCCATTGGTTCCTCTTCTCGGATGTCAAGGTACGAAACTTCTCAGCATGTGGATTCGACTACTTCCTTAAGATTTTGCTACTATTGAATTGCATGATCCTTTTCCTGGGTCACCTAGTCGATTCTCTGCTACAATGAAGCTCACTCTCTTTCCACTTGAATGTTCAGCTGTGAGGTTTATTGTTCACACAACTTCAACTCATCTATTATCTCCAGATGCAACTCATATAATTTATGAAGTGGTATTTCTACAATGTTTATGTTCACATACCCCCATTCTTCCACATGGTGCTTTACCTTGGTGAAGTCAAAATTGTAGGGCTCCAGTAGGTATATTTTCTATCTACGCTGCAATTTTAGGCTCTACTAGTATTTTCTCTCCAATATTCTCCACTACCTGCACTCGTTATCTAATTGTTTGTGCCAATATCTTAAGTTATGTGATGCACTCTTCGACACCTATTGGAATTGCATCGTAGTGATCTTCTAAATTTTTCCATGATTCCACCATTTCCTCCTGAATTATATCCCCAATCTCATCGAAGTCCCCATCAGTGAGGAACGAAATTATGTCCTTTTTCTTGTCTACCTTCTGCTTCTTTTTAGTTCTTTTGTTAGCTTCGGTGTGTGCTTTCCTCTTCTTTGCAACAAATGGGTCTGTATCTGTATTCTTAGATTCTTTGTACTACTCATCACCTCCAAGATGATCCTAGTGATCCTCGTCATGTTGTACCTCTTGCTCATCCTTATTTTTATCCTTCCCACTCGCTTCCCTATGTTGTGATGTGTCCTCCTCTGTCGCACTATCTTCTGCCTCTATCTCCAGTGTAGTCATCCATTCTGTGTGCCACTATTGTACTAGTGCAAAGAGATCATCTTCTATTACTAAATATGGAAAGGGATGCCATTTCTTCCTTGTATCTCTGTGAGCCTCTATGTAAGCTTTGTGGAAATTAGCCTTAAACTTTGCAACAAAGCTATACTGATCATATAGGCTTGGCGAAAGGCAAGGGTGTTGGTTCACCAACATATGTAAGTCCATATGATATAACACAAAAATACCACAATGAGGCATACCACGCAGATTCAAAAAAAATCTGAAGTTATCAAAGGAATTTTTGAATCCTCCGGTTCTCTCCATGCCAACATCGCTATTATCAAAACTAACCATGCATAATGAAATGTGGTACCTTTCTCTTGAACCTCGCATCAGTTGTCCAAAAATTATTTGCAAAGGTATGTAGCCCAGTCGTACTGAACCCCATTAGCACACTACGTAGCTAATGAAACTGCCCCTGCAGGGACTTCATTAGCCTGACACTTTCTCATGATATTTCCAGCTAATATGTGTGTTTTGAAGTGAACTCCCTAGTCATTGATTGAGTTAATATCGTACCCTCGATTCCCTTTTATTAGTCTAAACCTCTTCTTTAGGTTTTCAGATATTGCTCAGCCCTGGTCTTTCCCAACAACTTATTCTGTGGGGTTTCATCCTTGATATGACAAACTCATGATTCTCCATATCAACATTGGGTCGATAGGGATCCTCTTCCCCATCCACATGCATCCATCATGCACCCGCACAAAAGTTGTATAACAAAAGTTGTGCTTCCTGGACTTCTGTCAAATTCTGACACATTCAACATGTTTAATAACCCTGACTGCGCTAATCCAGTCGCCCATTGTTGCAGTTCCAACCTTGTCACACCATTCTCAGGATAGTGTACCTTCTTTAGATATCTGTCTGGTGCAAACTATGGGTGTTTCTTCCTGTCATTAGAATCGTAGTCCGCAAAATTTAGCTATGGAATTTTCCCAAGGATTTCTCCAAAAATTGGTACTAACTCTGGAAATATGGATGTGAAGGTGCCATAATTTGCATCCTTCGATTATTTTACCAGTTTTGTGGTTGGTTTTCTAGGTAGAATATGTTAGCTCCCTGTAATTTGTAATATTGGAAAGAACAAGTAGCAGGGAACAACATCAAACCACTTTGGAGTCCAGGACCTAGCCTTCCTGGGCTCAGAGAGGGCTCTCTCTATATTTATGATTAATTGATTTGGCTTTATGATTATATTTTCCGATTTTAGGCTAGTTATAAAGATTGGGATTGTTTTTGTGGTTGTCTATTTGTTTGGTTAGATAGATAGAATGTGGGAAACTTAATCCATTGGGCTCTGGAGTCATAAAAGGGTTGATTTGTACATCAAATTTTCAAGGGTTTTCACAGGGCAAGCTAACTATATCAAATGGATCTCTGTGGCAAGATGAATATGAGATGGTAGTGATTTCAGTAAAGATAAAGAGTAGTTAAGAATTCTTTAACTATACCTCAATATAAATTCAGAGCAAACGATCTATGAATTATGCATTCAGGTCTTTAGAGGAAAACGTTTAAGATAATAGTTCAGTGGGTGTAAAGAGTAGTTAAGAATTCTTTAACTCAACTTCATAAGAAAGACCTCAAGATGCCAGTTTCAACTAAACTAAAGAGAAATTAAGAATTATTTAGTTAAAATTCAAAAGAAAACCTTAATATATCAGCTAGGTAAAACAAAAGAGCAGCTAAGAATTTTTTAGTTATAGTTTCAAAGGAAAACAATGAGATAACAGTCATAGACAGAATTAAGGTGCTCATGTAGCATATCTTAATCTAAAATTCATGTTCTGCTATTAGGGAGATTGATGTACAATATGGAAAAACAAAGGAAAAAAATTAACATAAGAGGGATAACATCACCATTAACATAGCTCAAGGATCCTGTGACCGTCCTTGTATTACTGATGTCCAGCTCAAAAACAGTTACAGTGCTCTAATACAATATTCTTTGCAACTCAAATTCTAAACAATGTCCCACCAACCAGCCAACACTGATAATGAAAATACATGCAGTATTTAACTACAACTGAAGTGGTTTCCATAATCTAGGGTGACAAACTGCATTTACTACAGAGTAAATGAAGTTTTGACAATTGCAACCATGCAAGGCCCAAGCCAAATATCTCTGACAACCCTATTGTAACAATAACTTTCACATTAACTCCTAAGCTAACTTTAAAATATCTTTGACTAACTACCTGCAAATTAACTTTTACAATAACTTATGAACTAATGCTAAAATATCTCTAACTGGAATATTAATTGTGGTAGCTTTCATTAAATCAAAATTAAGCTACAGGTGGCCAACATGATTGTGAAGAGGCAAATGCTGAGTGGCCTTGACATCTGGCTTTGTCTTCTTCATTGATTTGTTCTTTGATTTTTCTTTAAGCTTCAACCTGTCATTATCTGTATATATCTTTACTGCCCTTGCTATCACTTTTAATTTCTTTTACCTATTTATCTACCTTTTATCTTTACCCTTGACTGCTCTGTTTACTTCTTTTACCTTATATTGTCTTCTCCTTAACTCTGTTCTTTGACTGAGTCTTATATCCCTTTTTATCTTTACCCTGAATGCTCCGTTTCTGATTTTGTCTGTTTTTCTGCTCATAATCCTCTGTTGCGGAAAAAAATTCTAATCCATACCCTATGAGTCTTGACAGGAGGTAATTAGGTGGGGAATACGAAAATTCATGTACGTTGTTGGACCAGTTGAGGAATATCAGACGACTCTTGGAGTTTCGAATGGACGGTAAGAGGTGGGACTGGGCGGTCTAATGGAAAAGTGGTTTTGGTTTTTTTGTGGTGATAAGCGGCTAGGCAGTTTTAGTTGGAGGGTATACGATGAAGTGTGGGGATGACGTGTGGCAGATGGGAGGGGTTGATAAACCACCCATTTCACAACCCCATGATGGTTCTAAACAATGGGCAGTTGTGGGTGAAAAAAGGGTTGGGGGTTGTCGGATCAAACGATGGAGATCGGACGGTGGTTGGGCGGCGGATTGAGTAGGGTTGTTTTGAAAGGTGGGGTCGGGTGATTTAATGAAACAGGGGTTTAAATGAAATGAAGAGCTGGAGGGAAAATTTTAAAGTGGAAGCGTTAAACATAAGGTGGGGCCAGGGTTAAACGTAGTGAGGGGGGTTAATATTAACATGGGGTTTTAATGTATTTGGTGAGTAGTAACGTAAAGTGGGGCCCGAGGGTATATTAGAGCGGAGGGGTAAATGAAATGTAAAGCGGGATGGGGGGGGGGGAGGTTTAAAGAGAAGGCTTTTAATATGAATATGAGTCGAGATTTTAACATAACAAGGGTCAGTTTAAATAAACAAGGTTTATTTAAAGTGGGACCCGATAGTCTAAATTTATTTAAAAACAATGTAAAAGTGGGTTTTACATTGTTTTTAATGAAAGAAGGGGAATGAGTGAAAGGGAAGGTATATAATCAATGGGAATGGGGTTTTAGCTAGGGAAAGGGGTTTAAGAAGGGGAAAAGGTTATATATATGGGGTTTTAGGGGTTAAATGGGATTTCAGAGCATGGGAGTGTCAGAAATAGGTAAAATGAAAGGTAATGGAGAGGGTAAATGAAAAATAATTAAGTCAGTGAGATTTGGCTTTCCATCACCCTTAATTAGAAAAAAATCCTTCTTTTAACTACATCAAATGTTAGATGGACTTATTTGACCCCTTTTTCACCCAAGATCTCCTTTCCTTTCTAAAAATAAATGATAGCCATGGAATATTATTTTCAGCATGAAAAATATAAGGAATAAACAGTCACCTTGTGATACTGTAAAAATACAGGTTTCTAACAGTGGCTCCAACTAGGGAGGGTAGTTCCTTTAGGAGGTGTCAAGAAATTTGTAGACTAGTAGCCTGATTTATTTGCCTGATTTTCTCTCTGTAATCCTGATCTGCTGCAACTTTTGTGACTGTGACCTTAAAAAACTGAAATCCATACTTATTGCAAATTTAGGTCTAAAACACACTTGATCTTGAGCCTGAATAAACAACCTGAAATTGAAAAATTTGAACAATGATCAAGTATTTAAGAGCTCTTTTGCATACCTACCTAACCTAATCTAACTTGGAGGTATATATTCACTAAGTGAATTCCCTTCTCCAATGCAACCAATCAAGTAAATGAATACATGATTGATTCTTGTTCAACCTTTTGAGTATGCTTAAAAAACAAAAAGGGCACTCCCATTTTACTTGCTTTTGAACAGCAGTGCTCAAAATTTTCTTTGAACTCTGAAACAAACCATTCCTGGCATAACATACTCCCTTTTTAGATGTTTCTAAGAAACCAGCAAAAGGATCTTGGAACAATACCTAGCCCTAATGATTTAAATAATAAGCTTCATCCAGGACTATTCCTTGTTCCACTTTGTTGTGCTTGGGATTATTTTGAGAGAGAACCTCTACCCTTTCTTCATGATCATCTGACATGGCATCCTCATAATATACTACTATGTTGTCCTCAAGCAAACCTGATATGCCTTGATTGATTTGGCTGAATTCTGTTTGAAGGCCATCATTTTGATGAGTAGTAACACTCTCTCGCAATAGGCCTTCTTGAGAAGGTAGTACAACATCAGTATCAACCTGTTCTTTTATTTCTTTATGATAAAATGTTTTAGTACATAAATCAGTAGTAGAACAAATAGAAATATTTGCTTCATGATATAAAAATTTAGAGGTTGGTTGCATGCTTAGAATCTGATTGATTTCTTCTTCAGTTAAAGGAGGAGGCATTCTTTCTTTTCTTTGGATAGAACCACATTTGTTCTCTTTCTCTTGTGAATATTGATCATAAGGCTGAATGTCTTCTTGAGCCTCACACAAAAGAGAATATGAACCATCATTTGTCCCTTCAGAGAGATCTTGTGGATATTATTTCATTTCTTTATTGCTTTCATTCTCAACCAACTTCTCTTAGTTGTCATGACAGGTAAATTGAGCATGAAATTCATGAATTTCTTCAAAGAAATCCTTAGGATGCCAATTTCCCAAATCTTCATCAATATTTACAAGGTATTGTATGAGATCTTCAGACTGATCACAACAATTTTCAACTAATGATAAAGATGGAGAATTGTCTTTATAATGCTCATAAAACACCTTGTGGAAATCTTTTAAAGATAACAAACTACCAGGGTTCAGACCTTCATACCATTCCCTTGCTTTCCCTTGTAATGTCACCATGAAAATATTCATGAGGAAATCCTCGTGCCATTCAACTTTCAACCTCCAACAGTGTATATGAAATTTAATGAGATGTAACAAAGCATCATCGACTTTCTCATCTTGAAAAACAGGAAGATTTATGTCCCAATTTACCTGAGGCATTTTGTGTGGGAATCCAGGAATGTGATCTCTGTTCATTGGAGCATACCTTCGTTTTATCCTTGAATCCATCTTGTCAATCAATCAAAGAAAAGGGTCACTGTATATTCACAACCAATATGGATTCTTCTACCAGTGGAGTCTTTAGGCCAACTAAAAACTATGGAGTCGCCAGGTGGATGATTTCAACTTTCTTAAGGCTGGCTTTTGTCCATCATTAGCAACCAGACACCAAACATGGCTAATAATTGAATCATCTAAATTTTAGTGGGGTTTCTGAGTTCTGAAGAAATATTAAGCCTTTTCAATAACTCAGTTCCTCAGTATGGTTGCCATTATGTTAGCTCCCTGTAATTTGTAAGATTGTCAAGAACAAGTAGCAGAGAGCAACATCAAACCATTTTGGAGTCCAGGACCTAGCCTTCCTGGGCTCAAAGAGGGCTCTCTCTATATTTATGATTAATTGATTTGGATTTATGATTATATTTTCTGATTTTAGGCTAGTTATAAAGATTGGGATTGTTTGTGTGGTTGTTTGTTGGTTTGGTTGGATATATAGAATGTGGGAAGCTTAATCCATTGGGATATAGAGTCATAAAAGGGTTGAGTTGTACATCAAAATTTCAAGGGTTTTCACAGGGCAAGATAACTATATCAAATGGATCTCTGTGGCAAGATGAATATGAGATGGTAGCGAGTTCAGTAAAGCTAAAGAGAAGTTAATAGTTCTTTAACTATACCTCAATATAAATGCAGAGCAGACAGTATCTGAATTCTGCATTCAGGTCTTTAGAGGAAAACATTTAAGGTAACAATTCAGTGGGGGTAAAGAGCAGTTGAGAATTTTTTAACTCAACTTCACAAGAAAGACCTCAAGATAACATTTTCAACTAAAATAAAGAGCAATTAACAATTATTTAGTTAAACTTCAAAAGAAAACCTTAAGATAACAACTAGGTAAAATGAAAGAGCAGTTAAGAATTATTTAGTTATACTTTTAGAGGAAAAAATTGAGATAACAGTAATAGACAGAATTAAGGTGCTCATGTAGCATATCTTAATCTAAAACTTATGCTCTGCTATTAGGGAGATTGATGTATAGTATGGAAAAACAAAGGAAAAACATTAACATAAGAGGGATAACATCACCATAACATAGCTCAAGGATATTGTGAATGTGCTTGTATTACTGATGTCCAGCTCAAAAATAGTTACAGTGCTCCAATACAATAATATTTTCAACTCAAAGTATAAACAGTGTCCATTCAACCAACCAACACTGATAATGAAAATACATGCAGTATTTAACTGCAACTGAAGTGGTTGCCCTAATCTAGGGTGATAGACTACATTTACTACAGAGTAAATGAAGTTTTGACAATTGCGACCATGCAAGGCCCAAGCCAAAAATATCTATGAAAAACTTACTGTAATAATAACTTTCAAATTAACTCCTGAGCTAACTTTAAAATATCTTTGACTAACTTCCTGCAAAATTAACTTTTACAATAACTTATGAACATATGCTAAAATATCTCTGATTTTAATATTATCTGCGGTAGTTTTCATTATATCAAAATTAAGCTAGAGATGGCCAACATGGTTGTGAAGAGGCAAATGTTGAGTGGCCTTGACATCTGGCTTTGTCTTCTTCATTGATTTGTTCTTTGATTTGTCTTTAAACTTCAACCTGTCATTATTTGTATATCTCTTTACTGCCCTTGCTATCACTTGTAATTTCTTCTTTTACCTATTTATCTGCCTTTTATATTTACCCTTGATTGCTTTGTTTACTTCTTTTACCTTTCACTGTATTTTACTTAACTCCGTTCTTTAACTGCGTCTTTTATCCCTTTTTATCTTTAACTTGACTGCTCCTTTCCTGCTTTTGTCTGTTTTTCTGCTCATAATCCTCTGTTGCGGAAAACTTTTAGGTCCCTATATTACTATTATAGTCCCTTATTTTTGTTAGTTTAACCCCCTTATTTTTATTATTGTACCCCTATAACCCCCATATTGTTATTATTGTGCCCTTAAATTATTATTTTTAGGTCGATTAGTATTACATTATGGCCCCACCAGGATTACATTGTGGCCCCATGGACTCCTATATATAGAAACGAGGTTTTGTCATTTGTATCATCCAAGAATTGTTCATTTATGTAATGTATTGGAGGTTTCCCCCTCGAAATTCCTTATTTCTAAGGCATTTATATCTCTTTTCTTCTATTTTTGGAGCTGGTTTCACAATATTTGGTATCAGAGCTTTGGATTCTAGGGTTTTCGGTCCTCCAAACCTATCATTGTGGAATTTTCGCTATAATTTTTTTTATACGAAGGTTCAGAAGCTGAAATTTTTATAGTGCGAATCAGAAACCCTGAGGAACATCTTCACAAAATTTCAGAGCTTGGTTCGCAATATTTTTGGATATATGATCTATGGAAGTTAAGGCTTTTTGCAGGCTCCTGAATTTAACCTAAACAGGTCATCGCAAAATTTTCGCTATAATTTTTGTTCTATGAAGATTCAGGAGCTTAAATTTTTAGAGAGTGAAGCCAAAATCCCGAGGAACATAGTCAAAAAATTTTAGAGCTGGGTTTGCAATATGTTCGGAGATATGATCTGTGGAAGTTAGGTCTTTTTCAGGCTCCCAAATTTTCATCTCAAAGAGGTTATCGTGGGAAAATATTCATAAATCTCTCTCTGAGCATCGGATTTGAATGTTGAATAGTGGTCGTAAGTACACGGACTGTACAAGTTCACTCTACTAAACCAGTCCATAATTAGGTCATTGTGGGAGATTGGACATAACTATGTCTTGAAGAATCCAAATCAGGTCAGACCTGTGACATTTGAAAGAAGCTTTAGAGGGAAACTACAAGGCAAAATTTCAGATATTGAGGATCCGAAATTATAGAGATAATTCAATTTCAATAAAGAGCTCCTCAAAAGCAAGTAAAAGGTGTGTGTTTTTTTCCCAAATTGCATAAGTCTTGTTTGAAGAATCAAGTTGAATTGATTCCAAGGGCATATTGTAGAATAGATATCGGTATTAGATTCTAAAATGGCCCCTAAAAAGAATTCAACACCCATTAAGCCTTTAGAAGGCTCTACTATGACTCATGAAGACGAAGACTGGCAACATGACATATCAAAATTACAAGAGCAAGTGCAACAAATTTCGCTCTCGCAAAGAGAAACAAAAAAATGACATGGAAGTTTTGAAAGGAGTGGAAACTTAGATGGATGGTTTGAAGAAAGGCATGTAATATAAGATGGATGGTTTGAAGAATGGCATGGAAGCTAAGATAGATGGCATGGAAGTTGGCATGGAATCTAATATGGATGACATGGAAGGTAAGATCAATGAAAAAATGGAAAACATGAAGAATGATCTAAAAGCAAACATGGAAGGTTTGAAAAAGTTGATACAAGAAATGTTTCCTAATGGTGGAAAGATAGTAGAGGAAACTCATGATGAGAACAAAATAAATCTTAATCATGATTTCATAAACTCTAATGTTGGCGGGAAGAACCACCATATTCCAAAAATGGATATGATAAAGTTTGATGGAAAGGATCATGTAAGATGGATACTATAGATGGAGCAATATTTTGATCTCAATAATGTGCAAAACACACAAAAGGTACGCGTTGAAACTTTACATTTAGAACAATATACATTTGTATGGTATCAATGGCTTTGCTCCCGTAAAAATTTTTTCACTTGATCAATTTTTACGGAGGGAATGATAGCACATTATGAGGATACAAAGAGGAACACCTTCTTTAGCCAATTGATAAATCTCAAAAAAAGGGGATTAGTGGGGGAGAACATTGAGGACTTCCAAAAATTGAATATAAGGGTAACTAGTATTCTAGAAGAACACAGGATTGATCTATTCATAGGTACTTTAAAGGATAACATCCAACATGAAGTTTTGGTTTTGGAACCTGATTCATTGGAGAAGGCATTCAGGTTGGCAAGAAAAATTGAATGTAAAATTATGGCAACAAGGAAACCTACTACTCACTTCTATAAAGAGGGAAGCGTTGCTATTCCTAGATTTCCACAACCTACAAGGCTAACACCACAACAATTGGAAGAAAAAATATCAAAAGGGCTTGATACAGTTGTGATAGAAAATACACTAAAGGTAATAAGTGTGCTGAGAATAAATTATTTTACATATATTGTGAAGAGGAAGAAGAAAATGAACAAGAAGAGGATATACACCAGGAACCAGCCCTAGAAGAGGAAGAAATGAGTCCAACCATATCGTGTAATGGATTGGTAGAAATTACCACTCCTAAAACTCTCAAGATAGAAGGACATATCAAGAAGAAAAAGGTAATATTGTTGATTAATTCAGGTAGTACCCATAATTTTATTCATTGGAAGGTAGCCAAGGAATTGAATTGTTTCCTATACCCAGCACCACAATGTCAAGTGATGGTTGCAAATGGAGGAACTATAAATTGCTCTGGAAAATGCCATAATATCAAGCTAACTATGGGGGAATATGTATTGACTAGTCCAATGCTTTCCATTCCTATGGGAGGTGCTGATGTTGTACTAGGAGTACAATGGTTACAATCTTTGGGGATGGTAGCTTTTAATTTTCAAGAACTTTTCTTGAAATTTTTTTCAGAAGGAAAGGAAGTAGAATTACGGGGTATTGAAGGGAAGCCAGGAAGGATAATAAGCTCTAATGTCATGACAAAGCTTCTAAAGAAAGAACAACGAGGCGTAATTGCACAATTATGCTCACTACAAGTTCCAACATCAAAATCATCTATTTCTGCAGATCTCCAACAAGTCTTGGACAATCATTCCAAGGTGTTTGAAACTCCCAAAGGACTCCCACCTATTCATGACCATGATCATGCTATTCATTTGATTCCAGGAAGTGTTCCTCCAAACATCAGGCCTTATAGATATCCTTACTTCCAAAAGAGCGAAATTGAACGTATGATTGCAGAAATGTTAGAGGCGGGTATAATTCAACCTAGTCAAAGTTCTTCCTCTGCTCCTGTAGTATTGGTACACAAGAAGGATGGATCATGGCGAATGTGTCCGGATTATAGGGAGCTCAATAAGCTCACCATTAAAGATAAATTTCCATTCCTGTGATTGATGAATTATTGGATGAATTACATGGAGCAATTTATTTTACCAAGTTGGATCTTCATTCAGGATATCATCAAATTAGAATGAAGATAGAAGATCTTCCGAAAACAACATTTCAAACCCATGAGGGTCATTATGAATTTTTGGTCATGCCTTTTGGCCTTACCAATGCACCTTCTACATTTCAAGGGTTGATGAATTCCATTTTCAAACCCTTCCTTAGAAAATTTGTGCTAGTATTTTTTGATGATATACTAATCTGCAACAAGTCTTGGAAGGATCATGTTCAACATGTTGACAGGGTGCTCAAACTATTGGAGGAGAAACAATTATATGCAAAAACATCCAAATGTTTCTTTGGAGTACAAGAGGTGGAATATCTGGGTTATATTGTATCTCACGAGGGTGTTAAGGTAGACCCTAACAAAATTAAAGCCATTAAGAAATGGAAAGTCCCCACAACCATAAAGCAGTTGCGAGGATTTCTCGGGTTAACAGGGTATTATCGAAAGTTTGTTAAGAATTATGGGAGAATAGCAGCACCTCTAACAACATTATTTAAGAAAGATGCATTTTCATGGACTCCTGAAGCAACTAAGGCCTTTGAACATCTTAAAGAGGCAATGTGCCTAGCACCGGTCTTAGCTACGCCAGACTTCACAAAAACCTTTATTGTGGAATGTGATGCCTCAGGAAATGGAATTGGTGCAGTTTTAATGCAGGAAGGAAGACCCATTGCTTTTGAAAGTCGTCAAATCAAAGGAAAGTATTTACAGAAACCTATTTATGAGAAGGAAATGTTAGCAATACTACATGCACTAAAGAAATGGCGAACTTACCTAATGGGAAGACACTTCAAGGTAAAATTGATCATGATAGTCTTAAACACTTTTTGGAACAAAGAATATCTTCAGAAGAGCAGCAAAAATGGGTCACAAAGATGTTGGGTTATGACTTTGAAATAATCTACAAAAAAGGAAAGCTTAATGTTGTTGCAGATGCACTCTCAAGAAAGAATGAAGAGGTGAAGCATTGCTTTGTGCCATTTCTATTATCCAACCAGATTGGATAACCGAAGCAAGAGATGAATGGAAGAAGGACAAAGATGTATGGACACTCATTCAAAAGTTGCAGCAAGATCCTAGTACATCTGATACATTTAGTTTGAAAAATGATTCCTTATGGTACAAAGATCGCTTATATCTTTGTAAGAATTCCCAACTAAAACAAAAGATTCTTCTGGAATTGCACACTTCTCCTTTAGGATGACACTCAGGATTTTTAAAAACTTACCACAGGGTGAAGAAAGAATTTTTTTGGGATGGCCTTAAATCTGATATTCGAAAGTTTGTGGCGGAATGTTTGGTTTGCCAGCAGAATAAAGTGGAAACAATTAAGACCCCAGGACTTCTACAACCTTTATCCATTGCAAGTCAACGTTGGGAGGAGATTTCAATGGATTTTATCACAGGTTTACCTAAGTCCGAAGGAAAGAGTGTCATCATGGTGGTAGTTGATAGACTTACCAAGTATGCACACTTTTGTGCATTATCTCATCCATTTAAAGCAAGTACAGTTGCTACTAAATTTATGGATACAATTCAAAAGCTACATGGAAACCCAAGGGTTATTGTGAGCGACAGAGATCCCATTTTTACTTGAAATTTTTGGATAGAGTTATTTTCTTGTTTGGGTACTCAATTAGCTTATAACTCATCTTATCATCCTCAATCTGATGGTCAATCTGAGATAGTAAATAAATGTTAGGAAGGATATCTTTGTTTTTTTGTATCTGATAAACAAACACAATGGGTCAAGTAGTTACCTCTCGCTGAATGTTGGTATAACACTTCCTTCCATACTGCAGCAAAAATGACCCCATTTATGGCACTTTATGGATATCATCCATCGTCCATCACATCATCTTTAAGAGAAAATTTGAATGTTCAAGCAGTGGAAGATCACATCGAGCATCACCAAGAAGTTCTCCAACTCTTAAAGGATAACCTGAATTTGGCGCAAAATCGAATGAAACAACAGGTAGATCAACATCGCAGCGAGAGAAGTTTTGATGTAGGATACTGAGTATTTTTATGGCTACAACCATACAAACAAATGTCCCTCAAGCAAGCTAAGAAGGATAATAAATTATCGCCAAAGCACTATGGTCCTTACAAGGTGTTGCAAAAGATTGGTACTATGGCATACCAATTGGAGCTTCTTGCTTCTTCACGAGTGCATCTAGTTTTCCATGTTTCATGCTTAAAAAAGGTTATAGGTGAAAATATTCCAGTTCAAACAATATTTCCAGAACTTGATGAGGAAGGAAAAATCATATTGGAACCTGAAGAGGTCACAAAAACAAGAACTCGACAGCTACGAAATCGATCAATTTCAGAGTATCTCATCAGGTGGAAGAACTTACCCACTGAAGATTCTACATGGGAGGTTGAGAATTTTATACAGAAGCACCCAGAGCTACTCAAGCATTGAGGACAACACTTTTTTGAAGGGGAGGGGCATGTTAGGTCCCTATATTATTAGTATAGTCCCTTATTATTGTTAGTGTAACCCCCTTATTGTTATTATTGTACCCCTGTAACCCCCATATTTTTATTATTGTGCCCTTAAATTATTATTATTAGGTCGACTAGTATTACATTGTGGCCCCATGGACTCCTATATATAGAAAGAAGGTTTTGTCATTTGTATTATCCAAGAATTGTTCATTCATGTAATGTATTGGAGGTTGGCCCCTCGAAGTGGATTATTTCTAAGGCATTGATATCTCTTTTCTTCTATTTTTGGAGCTGGTTTCACGACAAAAAAATTCGAATCCATACCCTGTGAGTCTTAGCAGGAGGTGAATAGGCACGGAATACGAAAAGGAATGTAGGTCATTGGATCAGATGAGGGAGATCGGACAACTGTCGGAGTTTCAGATGGATGGTAAGAGGTGGGACTAGGCGATCTAATGGAAAGGAGGTTTGTGGTTTATTACTCGGTGATAATTAGTTAGGCAGTCTTAGTCAGAGGGTATGCAATGCAGCATGGGGATGATGCGTGGAAGATGGGAGGGGTTGCAAAAATTCCCATTTCACAACCCCCCGACAATTCTAAAAATCGGGTAGTTGTGGGTGCGAAAAGGGTTGGGGGCCATCGAATCAGACGATGGAGATCAGACGGTGGTCGAGCGATAGATTGAGTACGAGTTGGTTTGAAAGGTAGGGTCGGTTGATTTAATGAAACGAGGGTTTAAATGAACTGAAGAGCGAGAGGGAAAATTTTAAAGCGAAAGCATTAAACATAAGGTGGGGTCAGGGTTAAACATAGCGAGGGCGGTTAATACTAATGTGGGGTTTTAATATATTTTATGGGTAGTAATGTAAAGTGGGGCCCATGGGTATATTAGAGCAGAGGGGTAAATTAAATGTAAAGTGAGGGGAAAGGTTTAAAGTGAAGGATTTTAATATGAATATGAGTTGGGATTTTAACATAACAGGGGTTGGGTTAAATAAACAGAGTTTATTTAAAGTGTGACCTGATAGTCTAAATTTATTTAAAAATAATGTAAAAGTGGGTTTTACATTGTTTTTAATGAAATAAGGAGAATGGGTGAAGGGGAAGGGATATTAGCAATGGGATTGGGGTTTTAGTTAGGGAAGGGGGTTTAAGTATGGGAAAAGGTTATATATATGGGAGGTTAGGGGTTAAATGGGATTTCAAAGCATGGGAGTGTTAGAAATAGGTAAAATGAAAGGTAATGGAGAGGGTGAATTAAAAATAATGAATTTAGTGAGATTTGGCTTTCCATCACCCTTAATTAGAAAAATTTCCTTCTTTTAATTGCATCAAATGGTAGATGGACTTATTTGACCCCTTTTCCACCTAGGATATCCTTTCCTTTCTGAAAATAAATGATAGTCATGGAATATTATTTTCAACATGAAGAATATAAGGAATAGGCAGTCATCTTGTGTTACTAAAAAATACAGGAGTCTAACAGAATAAATGGTGGGAGAGGTGACAGAAACACTACGCCATCCATTTCCATTTGCACCTTCTCTGCTTCTTCCTCATTGTCTCCGACTTTTTTGGGTTCTTGCTGATGCTCTACAAGTCTCTTGTCTTATTTCTCCTTCGTTCTATGTTCTCTGGTTAATTTCTTTTATGGAGATCTCCTCTGCGTGTGTGATGATGCTACTATAGGTGTACCAATGACTGCTTCCACGATTATGGCTAAGTCCTTCTCTTTGAATATATGAATAAAGTCCTCAGGGTTTAATTAGGAGTTCATGTGTTATGCTCAAAATTTAAAGTGCTCGAAATTGTACCAAACCTAAGCGACCGGAAAGGTCTCGTCATTGTGATTCTGACACCGTGAATGGTTCGAAAAATCGATGTCATATGAGGAAGATCTAGCATTCTGATCGTTTTCCTAAACAATTAAAATTTTTATGACAAGGATGACTAGATGCCCAGTAAGCAACTAGGTATAGTCAGCTGGTGGCATATTCCGAGAATACTCCATTTTTCTAGGCTAATGGGATTTCTACACGTGGCATTATGTGGATCGTTGATATGGGATGTATGTTGTATTTTTATAGCCAATTGGAGGGTGACATGTGGCCAACCCTGAGGCTACCATGCGTCCCCTAGACGATGTGAAAATTTTTTGTTGGAGGCCACATGATTCGACCCCTGGACCTCCTGCAGGCACACACAAGTCTCCACCAACTAGCTATCACATGGATCTTACCCTCTAAGGACGCCGACAATATTTAAAATTTATTGAAATGTCAAATGGGGGGGGGGGAATCATCGACGGCCCCAATGAGTTATCACATGATATAATGTAATGGTTAACAAACCGAAAGTCCGACGGTATCGCCACAACCATAAAAATTAACTCATTAATAATTCCCACCAAGAATCACGTTCACATGTCACAGTTTCGGCGGAGTTCCTCCCTGCGGTCGGGCATAACCGCCGACCTAAACTCCAAGTTAATCCACTCAACCACAGCTGCAATAGATTTCCACTCTAATTACGGTGACCGCGGGGTTTTCGGGGGTTGGCATGTGGCCACCCCATCCCCCTTAACACTAAAATTTAATGCTACGGTTTTTTCCAGTGGAATTTGTGGAGGCGCCCTAAAATTTGGGGATTTTGCTATTTTTAGTGGCAGTTAAGTGTAGTCTCCACTTTTGGTAGAGCTTTTCTAGTTGATAATGGAAAAAATGCTTTAGGAGGTCAATTTTAGACCAATTTGGGTGAAACAAGAGTCTACTTAGACTAATTGGAGAATTCTAGAGCCACTGGTGTAGAGAAAACAACCATTAGATGCCTGTAAACACATGTATTTACAATTTTGAGCATAATGACAAAGAGGGACATGCCATTGGGAGTTGGACCAGCAGATGTGGCCCAGGAAGGGTGAACTACCTCATCATGCCTGCTATGTAAAACTTATGTTTGATGCTATTTCTCTGTTATACACTTTTGTTTCGTGTTATTTAGGCTTATGTACATGCTTAAAACTCACAAATTCATTTATGATTCATGGTTAAATTACTCATTCCTTAAGCAAAGAAATGGAGACAAATTGTACATGTTTATATAACTAAAAATAGACTTAGAACAAAAAAATAACACAGTCCTTTTAGATCAGGTTGGTATTAGATCTAGAGTTTAATCTCTAGTGTTTTTGTGTGCAAAGATTTGTTTAACTATTTGCAAGGGTTTTCATGCTTACTAGGCTCAAGCTTAAGAGAGGAGAAGGAAAATTGGTGGAAGCAAGAGGTTCTCAAAGTGAGAAACAACAAAGGAGGGCAAGATTTCCACATTCTCCACCACCTAGTTCACCTCCAAAAGAAGCAAAAGAAGCTATAAGCATGCCTCCAGGAGAAGAAGAAATCCATGAAGAGGTGGATTCCAAAAAAGAAGAAAGGGTGTTCAGGAAAGAATTCCTTGACATGACTGAAATGGTGAGAGACCTTTATCAAGAAAGGAATGAGAGACTAGAAGGATAAGGATCCAAAATTCACAAGGAAGGTCAGGGATCATCAGGAGGTCGAAAAGATGAAGATAAATCAAAGAAGGGAAATTTAGGAAATGGAGACAGTGGAAAGTCACGATCATCACCCTCATCTTCATCCTCATCATCCTCTACTTCATCTTTAGTACATCAACCATCTAAGTCAAAGAACACTGGTAAAATTCCTTTTCTAAAACTTGATGTTAATTTTGAATTGGCAATTTTTAATGGTGAAGTCAATGCAGAAAATATTGATAATTGGATTAGGAAATTGGAGGTCTTTTTGAGAATTTAAAACCTTCATGATGATGATACCGAAATCCAACTAACTTTATTGAGGATGGAAGGTGCAACTCTTGTTTGGTGGAAAGCCAAGAAAGAGGAGGATATCAAAAAGCATGGTAAGATTATTCCATCATGGACTGATTTCATTACTACAATAAAACAACAATTTTATCCATTAGCTCACATGCAGAAAGCCATATTGATATGGAAAAAATTTAGACAATTGAAAGGAAAAAATGTATAAGACTACACCCAAGAATTTAGGAGAAAAGCTCTCTTATTAGGGGTAGATTTGCAGTGCCAAGATACTTTTATCAAATACATAGGAGGCTTACATAACTACCTTAAACATACTATCCTCATGTTTAATCTTACAAGTCTAGGGGAAGTATGTGTTCAAGTCACACATCTAGAACCTAGAGGGAAAAATAATTTTGAAGAGGGTAGAAACAAACCTTTTAAGGGAAAAAACAAAGAGAAGACCTCAAAAGGTAAGGGAAAAAAGAATGCATCTGTCAAGAAAGAGGGAGAGAAAGTAGTTTGTAAACATTGTTCAAGAGAAGGTCATGAAGAGAAAAATTGTTGGAAATTATATCCTGCAAAGAGACCCAAGTATAATGATAACAAAGGGAAGCAGAAAACTGCAGCTACAACTCAACATGACTTAGGAGAGGATTTAGGTGATGAAAATAAAATTACAGCCATAGGCTTGAAGAACATGAAAGGGAAAGAAATTGAAACAAAACCCAGTACTAGTACTTCAAACTGTCACATACAAGCTCCAAATGAAGAAGAGAGAATTGAATTGTTTCATGTGAAGGTCATATCCAAACATACCAATATTGAAACACTATTTGAAAGTGGGTCACAAGAAAACTTAATCTCTGAAGACTTGGTCAAGAAACTTAATCTTGAGACCATTCCACATCCAAAACCATATCCACTTGGTTGGATTTGTAAGGATGTAAATTTATAGGTTTCAAAGAAGTGCATATTGCGCTTTGCAATAACTGCACATTGTGTTGACATTGTTGAATTATATGTGGTTCCACTTATTATTACAGAAAATATATCTTCCATTGCCATGAGAATAAATACCATTTATTCAAAGATGGCAAGCAGTACATTGTTAGAGCACATCGCAAGAAGACAAATATTGCAATGGTAAATGTTGTACATGTAAATAGGCTGGTAAATTCAAGTAAGAATTTTGTTCTTCTAATGATTAAGCCTAAAGCTGATGTGAATCATGAGTCACTTGAGGATTGTGATCCTAAGTTGAAATCATATTTATATGATGTAGTTGATGCACATCATGAGATGTTTCAGGAGCCAATAGGATTGCCTCCTAAAAGGGAGATTCAACATGAGATTCAGTTGCAACAAGATTGTCTTCTTCCAAACATCATCGCATGTCGATAATGGAGAATGTTGAAATAAAGAGGAAAATAAAGGACATGTTGGACAAGGGACTCATAAGTCCAATCAATTTTCCATGCGGTTCACCCATAGTCTTGATTCCAAAGAAATATGGGACTTGGCGCATGTGCGTCGACTTTAGAGCTTTGAACAAGATAACGGTAAAGAATCGATACCCACTCCCAAGGATAGATGATTTGCTAGATAATATGAAAGAAGAATTTATTTTCACTAAGTTAGATTTAAGAAGTGGATACCATCAAGTAATAATTGTAGAAAGTAATATATGGAAGACTGCATTCAAAACCAAACAAGGACTCTTTGAGTGGTTGGTTATGAAGTTTGGTTTGTGTAATGCACCGATGAATTTCATGCGTGTTATGGATAATGTTTTGCATCCATTTCTTTATGAATTTGTGATTGTGTATTTAGATGATATACTCATTTTCAGAAAAACAAGAGAAGAAAATGTCTTGCACGTAAAAAGGGTACTTGATGTTTTGAAGAAAGAGCAATTATTTCTTAAGATGTCAAAGTGTGAATTTGGAAAGACTTCTCTAGTTTATTTGGGACACATTGTAGGAGGAGGCAAGTTGAGAATTGATCCTTATAAAGTGGAAGCCATTGTGAATTGGCCCATTCCCAAATTAGTAGCCGAGGTAAGAAGTTTTTTAAGTGCAACTCAGTATTGGAGAAAGTTTATTGCTAACTTTTATGCCATAGCAACTCCTATGCATGTAGTGACAAGTGTGAAGAAATGATTCCAATGGGGAGGAAAACGACAACAAGCTTTTGAATCTTTAAAATACAAGATCAATTCAGCTACAGTCCTTGAATTACTGAATTTGAGATAGCCATTCGAGATACAAAATGATGCTAGTGATTATGCCATGGGCACAGTACATTTGTAGCATGGTAAGCCTATCGCTTTTCATTCTGAAACATTCAATGGTGTTGTAACTAATTATCCTACATATTACAAAGAGTTGTGTGTGTTGGTACAAAGCATCAAGAAGTGGAAACACTACTTGATGGGTAAAGAGATGATTATACATATCGATCACCAACCATTACAGTACTTGCAGTCGCAAACAAAATTGCAACAATCACGACATTTCAGGTGGATGGGATTTATTCAACAGTTTCACTTGGTTATAGGGTAAAAGAAAGGTATTTTCAATAAATTTGTTGATATGCTTTCAAGGCCAATTATAAGTTCTTCTACTTTACTTAAAAATGATTCTATTGTACATGAGAGTTACATAGAACAGTATGCATCTGATACTGATTTTCAAGATGTGTATACTAGTTTGAGTGAGGGAATCAAGTTGAGGAAAATGATTATCACATGCATAATAATTTTATGTTTCATTTGGGAAAGTTGTGTACACTGCAAGGAGAGAGACTTAGTTTCATGATAGAGGCTCATTCGTCTCTTATTGTTGGAAAATTTGGGGTAAGGAAAATAGTGGCGCATCTACAGAGATATTGCTATTGGCCTCGCATGAGAGATAGTGTTTCACATTTTATAAGAGGTTTTTATATGTGTACAACAAGAAAGCCTAGCAATAGGAGGCTTGGGTTTTACATGCCACTACCGGTACCATCAAGGCCATGGGAGAGTGTCTCCATGTACTTTGTTGGAGGTCTACCGATGTCAAGAAAACAACATGATTATCTTTATGTAGTTGTGGATAGATTCAGTAAATGTGTATACTTATGCCATGTAAGAAAACCATTACTGTTGAACAAACTACTGAACTTTATTTTCAACATGTATGGGTTCATTATGGTTTGCCAAATTCTATTGTTAGTGACAGGGATTCCATGTTCGTTGGGAATTTTTGGTCCAATCTATGGAAGATGATGGAAACAAAGTTGAAAAAGGGTATTGCTTTTCATCCGCAAACTGATGGCCAAACAGAGGTGGTGAATAGAACCGTTGTGAATCTATTGAGAGGATATTGCAGCAAACATCCCAAGTTGTGGGCATTACATTTAGCATGCTTACAACTGGGCCAAGCACTCTTCTACGAATACTTCACCTTTTGAAGCATGCTTTGGGTATTTTCCGAAATCGCCATTAGACTTCATCTTCGAGAAGGATGTTTCAATTGATGGGCATAGTGATATTGACAAGGCTTGAAATTTCATTGAGAAAATCCAAATTGTTCATCAACAAGTTCAAGAACAACTTGAGAAGAGTCAAAGCAAATACAAGGAGAGGCATGACAAACATAGATTTGATCACAAGTTTCGAGAAGGAGATGAAGTATGGTTGCATATAAGCAAAGAAGGATGCAAGGAGAAGGTACAAAGCTCAAGCCCATTCTCTATGGTCCATTCAAGATCATTAAACAAGTTGGTAATAATGCATTTCAACTTGGCTTTCCTTCATATATGCAAATGTATCCTGTTGTCAATGTGGAAAATTTACGTTTGTATAAGCCTCCTTTGATTGATGATCAAGGGAGTGATATTCAGCTACCATCTATTGAATATTTCTTGCCAAAATTTTTGGATGAGCTCAAGGAGGATTCCATCCTTGGCAGGAGGGCACACACTTCTAAGAGGGGAAGTGTCGATTATCTTCAAATTGGGCTCAAGGGAAGCAAACCAATGAAGGTAAGGTGGATGGAAGTGTAAAAGGTGAGGGAGTTGTACCCTCATCTTCTGAATAGGTAATTAAAGTCTTTTGGGGTCCAAAAGCTTCCCAATGGGGAGGTGTGATCAAGAGATCATGTGTTATGCTCAAAATTGAAAGTTCTCAAAACTGTACCAAACCTGAGAAACCATAAAGGTCTCGTCATTATGATTCTGACGTCGTGAACAGTTTGAAAAATTGATGTCGTATGAGGAAGATATCGCATTTTGATCATTTTCGTAAACAGCTAAAATTTTTATGACAGGGATGACTGGGATGCCCAGTTAGTAGGTGGCATATTCTGGGAATATTATGTTTTTCTAAGCTAACAGGATTTATCCACATGGCATTATGTGGATTGTTGATTTGGGATGCACGTTGTGTTTTTATAGCCAATTGGAGGGTGACATGTGGCCAACCCCGAGGCCGCCACGTGTCCCCTAGACGATGTGACAAAATTTTGTTGAAGGCTACAGGATTTGACCCCTGGACCTCCCGCGGGCATGCACAAGTCTTCACCAACCGGGCTATCACATGGATCTTACCCTCTAAGAGCATCGACAACATTTAAATTTATTAAAATGTCAAATGGGGGGGGAAACCTCCGGCAATCCCAACTCGCTAGCAGCCCCAATGGAGTTATCACATGATATAACACAACGGTTAACAAACCAAAAGTCTGGCGGTATCTCCACAACCATAAACATTAACTCGTTAATAACTCTTGCTGGGAATCACATTCACATGTCATAGTTTGGGTGGAGTTCCTCCACGTGGTCGAGCATAACCGTTGACCTAAACTCTAAGTTAATCCACTCAACCACAGTTCCAACGGAGTTCCGCTCCAGTTATTGTGACCGCGGGGTTTTTGGGGGTTGGCATGTGGCCATCCCCTCCCCCATAACACTAAAATTTAATGCTATGGTCTTTTCTGGCGGAATTTGGGGAGACACCCTAAAATTTAGGTATTTTGCTATTTTTAGTGGCATTTAAGTGCAGTCCCCACTTTTGGTGGAGCCTTTCTAGCTGATATTGGGGAAAATGATTTGGGAGGTCAATTTTCAACCAATTTGGGTGAAACACGAGTCTACCTAGACTAATTGGAGCATTATGGAGCCACTGGTACAGATAAAAAAACCATTAGAGGCATGTAAACACATGTATTTACAATTTTTAGCATAATGAAAAAGAGGGACATGCCATTGGGAGCTGGACTAGCAGATGTAGCCTAGGAGGGGTGAACTGCTTCATCATGCCTTCTGTGTAAAACTTATGTGTGATGTTATTTCTCTGTTATACATTGTTGTTCATTGTTATTTAGGCTTATTTACATGCTTAAAACTCACAAATTCATCTATGTTTCATGGTTAAATTACACATTACTTAAGCAAACAAATGGAGACAAATTGTACATGTTTATATAACTGAAAATATACTTAGCACAACAAACTAATATATTCCTTTTAGATTAGGGTTCAATGGAAACAAAATTTTCTGTAAGTTCTTCGCAATATCAAAAGTTGATTTCTCAATCAGAAAAGTGCCAAATCTGGGCAAGAAGTGGCTTTTTATAACAATTATGAACTTCTAACCTCATCATTAGCTCAGATCATGTTAAAATTATCATTAGCTCATATCCTGTTCAGATTGTGTTCATTAATTTCATATCTATCCCTAGATCCTGTCAATATGTCCTCATAAATGCAACTTTCTTTGTGTTTTAAAGTTAACTTTCCCTTTTAACGGCCATATTTTTTCGCCGAACTTTGACACATCCCATATTGTAGCAAAAAACTCCTCTTACGTTGCAGATCCTACGAACTTCAACATAATCCAAGCTATAGAAAAGTAACGTCCTACGTTGAAGCTCTATCTGCAACATAGTTTATAGTCTAGTGCCCACTTTCGACTGTAGGTGGCACTAAGAATTTTCTCATTTCTTCTTCAGAGCAAAGTTATAGGGGAAAGGTTGTCCCTGTACAACTTCAATATACTGCCATTTAGTTTTCCCTAAATCAATTCTCCATTTAAATTTTCTAGTTGAATTTTTCCTCCATTAGTAATATGCTTGATAATTTATGGGCCCAACCAATGCATTTTGAAGTTTCCTAGAAATTTTACAAATTTACTGTCATAAAGGAGAACAAGGGCTCCTACTTTGAACTTCTTCTTCTTCTTAATAAATCTGTCATGCTAGAACTTTTCTCTTGCTTTCTATACATGTTTATGGAATCCTCGTATAAATCTATCTTGTTCCAAAGAAAGAAACTATGACATTCTTTCCTCCATTATGTCAGGGTCTGCCATATTTGTAAAAGCTACAATCCTCAAGCTAGGCAAAATGTACTCCATGGGTATCACAACTTCTTTCCCATAAACTAACCTGAAGGGTGTGTGACTTGTAAAATTATTACATGTGGTCCTATAAGCCCATAACACAACTGGAATTCTAAGGTCCCAGTCATCTCTATTCAAATTTCATACCTTAGTAAGTGCATTTTCCAAAATATTATTAAATTCTTCTATTGTTCCATTAGCATGAGGATGATAAGGGGTACTCTTTTGATGATAAACTTGGAACTCCTTAGTCAATGCTTCAATAGTCTTATTCGAGAAGTGTGAGCCTTAGACACTCATCAAAATCTTTAGACATCCAAATCTAGACAATATGTACTAAAAAATAAAGTTGACAACAATATCTACGATGTAGCCCCTTACTGGTTGTGCTCCGGCCCATCTTCATAAGTAATCAGTTGCTGTAATTATATACCTCACACTAGTCCTCTTTCCAGGTGGGTTGATGGGTCCAAAAACATCAATGTCCCACTTATCAAAACCCTGCAATGCAACTTGTGGTACCAATGGAATCTCATATCTTCTGGAAGACTTCCCTGTTCTTTGACACACATCACATGCTTTACAATACTCCTTCACATATTTATGTAGTGAAAAATGCCATAACCCTACTCTCAAAATATTTTGTGTAGTAGCTTTTTCTGCATAATGTCCACCAGCTATGCCCTCACGAGCCTCTCTTGGAATCATATATCTTTCATATTCAAAAACATATCTACGCAGTATCTCATATGGTCCCATATTATATAATTCTCCTTCCATTAGTGAAAAGTTGTAATAATCCAAAATGGAAATAGCAGCAATACAAGACATAATAATGTAAAACACAACAATTCTAAACATTTCATAAGAGGGATCAATATGCAGCCATCATTTTATTCATATATCATCAACAATATACAAAATATCTTAAGGTTCAAGCCACTCAAGCAATAAGAACAAGCCTCCAATGATCATAATAATAAGCACATGAGTTGTTGCTACTGTATATAATACTGGAAAGAAGTGACAGGGATGTCGATATCAGTGTAGCTATTGTTGTAAACATACATTAACAGAATATGGATGATAGATACAAAATAAATCCCCAGAAAAGAAGATGTGGGCTCTAATACATGATTTCTAGCCAACCTAGGAAAGATTGCTAGAAATACCAAGAAATATACAATGTGAGAAATAACCCTGGGGTTAATATTTCATTGCAAACTAGAATTGAAAAGAATGAGGCTATGAAATATCTGAAATGATAATGTCCTCCTCCAATATTATTCCTCAATAGAAGGCTGATCCCTCCATTCAAAAATAGACCCTCCTGATGAGCTCAATGAACCCTCCCAGCAACTGCCACTAAAAAAAACACAGATCTGTACTAAAATTGAACTATGAGGGATGGTATAAGGTTGGAATCATGCAAGAAATATATAAATATACCCGGGAGCCCTCGTTTTTGATCCTCCAATTGATAGGCTACCTCTCCACTGAAAAACAAGCCTAGAATTGGCTCTATGTGATCCTCCTTTGCTGCACCCTGCAACACAACCCAACTCTAAACAGAAACTGCATTGTAGTTGAAGGAGGTAGCTTGGATAGAATTCTGGAATGAGGAAATGAAGCCTAATGAATCTCTCCTTCCTTGAGGATGAGGTAGGGATTCCCGATTAGGAACACCCTTGTGCTAAACAACACAACAAACCCTGCTAAACAACTAAAGGATGCAAAGTCTAAATAGACAAATATCAAATAATAATCTCAAAGATGAATAACAATGGATGCCATCCCATCCATATATAGTGTGTGAGCCTTCTCACATTGGGTCCCATCCACAAATGCCACCAAGTTCATGCAAGTTGTCCTCCACTAAAACTGTGTTATCTTATCATAAATGCCACTCCTCCATGACAACGTTGCTGATTTGGTCAAAGTTGACCTATTCAACATGTATCCCCTCCAATTCACACCCAAAGGTGCTTAATCCAACTTCTTATTCTTCATCCTTTCACATTAGGTGTGTTATTATTCCTACTAAGGAGATTTATGGGCCTCCCGACCCACTTATTCACCTACCTAGTGATAAAACACTATAATATTCCATTTAGTTGAAGGCTAAATTTTGGAATATTACTGTCCTCCCCTCTAAAATGTTGCTTGTCCTCAAGCAACTGTAAAGGTAGAGAAAAATTCCTCCCCTCCTCCTCTTTTTGCCTCCTCATCAATAGTCCTCACCACTGCTCAAAATTATTTGCAATAAATTTGCCCTCCAATGGTTCCTCCCAAGTATGCAACCCCACATGGCTCACATCATGAGAAAGTGGAAGGTGTAAGTGGAAACCTTCTTGCTGTCCAATGGCCTCCTCAAGGTAGGAGTGATGAAAAACATATGGGATCTCATTCCCAATGAGAGACTCCCATAGCCATGCTATCATCCAAATGAAATGAGCCATTCTATGTAGCTCATCAAAGAAATCCTCAACCCCCAGTTCATGCAATGTATTGCGGCTACATAGAGAGATTATATTTTTCTACCCATGTTGTTTCTCTCTCCATTTACGATATGTATGGGGCTGTTGTTGATCTTGGGCTGAAATATTATGGTCTCCAAGTATGTTCCAAGTTACCCCACCAATCAAAACATCCATGAAGTGCCTCTCCCAAGAACTCAAGTTCTCCAAATGGCTCCTCCCACATGAAGACAAGAGATGTAGTGTAGAAATCATGGTCTTCCCATTGTTTCTCCTGAAACATGCAACATATGAAGTATGGAGAATCATACTCCCAATGGGCACCTCCAACTCTTGTGCCATCATCCAAACAAAGCTTTCCATGAGAACCAGAACATCATCAATATATGGAAGCAAAAGCAAATAAAAACAAGTTACCATATGACAACCGAGAGGTGGATCATAGTCCCACTTGTGGAACCAGCGCAGTGCATCCCTTGCCTGCCTCAGAACAAAGTATAACAATTGTCTTTCCAGCCACTTGTTTGCTACCATAATCATCCTACAAGATGAGATCATAGAAGTAAATTTTGGTGCCAATGGTGCACACCAAGAATCATGTGGCCTCTCCCACAAACCACCAATAGAATGGCCAACGTAAAAACTGTAAATGGCCTCAAGTACATCAAAATACAATATTCAAGAAGGAATGATCCTCCTTGGCACAATATGTTGCTCACAAAAAGTAAAAGAGTACAAATCATAATGCATAAATGTACATCATCTACTATGTAACTTGGTCATTAAGCTGAAATGGCTCAACTGATAGTTTTTGCTCACTCTTAATGAGTACGGAAGTGGTTGTGACAACCTCTCCATCATCATCTGAGATATTCATCTCTCCATATGTTGATATACATCTTGTTGGATGCCCTCCCAAGTGAACTCCTCCATCAAGGAATGATATGCATCAAAGTGCATGGAAAGAAAGTCCACATGTGTTGCAAGTAACAGCTTCTCCTTGAGCTCAGAAGCTCTAGTCAAGAAGATTCTGCCATACGAATAGATGATCCTATCATCCACCATGTATCTATCATCTCCCTCTGGTTCATCAAGAATCATGCAAGCACCAAGATCCTTGGAGTACTCTACCAAAAGCTGAGACCTCCAATATGGATCAATCCTCCTAAGAGACATCGTTGAAGATCCGAAATGTGAAGCTCCCCACATGTTTTTTTCCTTTCCTTTGACATCCCTCATGCCAAAGTCATCCTCCAAAGTGATTCTATTCCCATCATGCAGCTTCCTGTGCTCAAGTAAAAGTGGTGACCTTTGGAAGTTGGCCTCCCATGAGAAGCTATCATCCAAAAAGAACCTCTTGATCTTGGCTAATGTAAGCATAAGTGGCCTCCATCTACTCCAATATGTGGATGATTCCTTCCTCAAGGGAAGTACCCTCTGTTTCTCCAAATCCATGGAGTGGTCTCCTTGCACCATGGTGATGCCATCCTCCATCACTGCATCAACTTCTGTCAGCGCAAAATATGTAGTGAGAGTGGGTAGTGCTGAAAATGGGAGAGTGTATCCCTCCTCCTTAGGTATACCCCAGACTCTCTGCATTGTACTAGACCCATCCAAGGTATTCACCCCTCTGGGATCTAAGAGTGGTGAACCAAATCGTAAGATGCCCCTCACCAACTCCAGATCTAGTGGCCTCCCAGGTGAAATGCCCCAATGTAGTGAGACATCAAGATCTAAAGCAGACTGTATATGTGAGTGGATTAATTTTCCCCTCCTTTCACTACACAATATAGTCTCCTTCTTCTATGCAAAAACCTCCTGAAAGAGATAAGGGTGAATGCTCTTCATCCCCTGATGCTGATCCTTCTTTCATTCTTCTTCTTCCATCTCACAATCCACAAAAATTGTTACATGCTGCTCTGGAATTGTGCTTTGGTCCCCACAAGTTAGATCATTTGGAACTCCTTACAAAGACACAAGGGCTCTTCTAATGGAAGCAATGGCTACCTTTCCACCTCCATGTGGTGATGAACCTTCTCCTGATGGTACAACGTTGTTAGCTCTTCTTTGCTCATCCTCTTTGTTAGGGTCCTATAATAATAGGGTTCATAATTTTTTAATTGACTTTGATAGTCTTGTAAATATGTACATACCTTGCTTTCTGCAAGTTGTTTTCCCATATTTTGAAAAAATGAAAAAATAATAAAAAATAAAAATAGGTAAGAGTCCTAAAAAAATGATCAAAGGACTTAGAAAAAGAATAGACCCCAAAAGAAAAAAGAGATAAAAATAAGACCTGAAAGTGGGCAAGTCAAAATGCCACTACTATTTACTTTACTGCAAGAATAATGATTATGTGCAGATTGTCAATAAATTCCATAATCCATGATTAGTTAAACAGTTTAATCTTAACTTTTCATGTTTTGAATTTCATGTTTAAGATAGATAATAAAGATATGTCAAACCATATAAAATTGACAAATCAGTATATTAAATGGAGAATAAATGAGGAGCTCAACAGTTTAATCTGAGCCCTCGGATGAAATAAGGTTAGACTTAGATAGTTTTTATGCTCTGAAAGAAAATTAATTTAGGGTTGCAAGCCTAAATGCACCCAGGAAAATGAAGTAAAAAATGTTAGAAATAAATATGGGTAGGTAGAAAGCAGTTGTGCAAGCATGTAATAAAGCATCATCAGGCAAAAATTGTTAATTTCCCCTCCCCTGCAATTATTCAGTGTTTTAAACTATCAGTTAAAGAGGCTCAAAGCATTTCTATGACTTTTGTTGGGACCGAACCCAAGGCTTGATGAATAATTGGTTAAAAATATTGAATCCTTACATAAAACCCATATTCATCTACATTTACCCTTCATTCATAATCATAATACCTTTTTCCTAAGTAAAAACCCATTTTTACTTAGTAAAATTAAACCCTAAATAACTAATTTCATTTCCTAAAGAGAGAATCCATACAGGTGAAATAGATTATAGAGGAGAGGAATAACCTGTTTTTGAGTTTTTTTAATAACCCAATGTTTCAGACTATCTATGTGAGTCCATCATCAGGGGTAGACGTCAAAAGTTCTTTGAAAATTTGAGGGAATAGGGCAAATGAATGTATAAATAAATAGTGGATAAAGAGTATCTCAAGAAAGTTGGCTTATGATGGGAGAGAATTTAGGAAAATATCTAATTAATTTATTAGTTTTATGGATAATTAAAATTAAGTTGTAATAAGGAATATTTTGATAAATAGAAGCCATATTATTTTCTTTTTGGAATGAAATAATTTAGATAATGTATTTAAATAACATATATAATTAAATAATCTATTAAGTTATTATGATTGTTAATATAATGTTATTTCTTTTGATTTTTTAGAAAGTTAAAAAAAAAATATTTATTTAATTAATTAATTTGTTTAATTTATTAATCTAAATTGTTTTTAAAGGTTGACATACTATCTACATAAGGTCTTTTCTTTTCTTTTTCTTTTTCTTTTTTTTTAAGATGACTTATGTAACTAAATAATCTAATATATTATTTATTTAAATAGTTTATTATTAAATTATAATGATATTTATTTGGTTAGACAATTCCATAATATATTTATTAATTAACTAATTTATTTACTTATGTTATTAGTCCATTTATCTAATTATTTACAATTATATATATATATATATATATATATATATTCATTTTTTGGTCATGATGTATGTATACCAAATCTTTAATAGTTTTTAATGTCTAGATAGGTTTTGATGTATTAAGGGTTTCCATGTGTTACTGATAATAAGACCATCATCACGATTTAAGTTATTCCCTCTTTTCTCAATTTCGATAGCTTCTTTGATTTTCCTCTTTAGGTAATGGTCCTCTTTATAGACAAGTTTGGCTTCCTCCATTTGTATGTAATGTGAGGATGAGACTGCATGCTCTGCTAAGGCAGATTTATCTGTTCGGTTATGAGCTAAATCAGCAGCATTTTCTTTTAGTCTAATGTTAAGGGATCTACCTGTTTCGCCAATGTATTCTTTGCCACAAGAGAAAGGTATGACATAAACTCCTTTATGTAGCCTAGGGTTTATAGGGTCTTTAGCAGAGTCTACCCTATTTAAAATAGTATTAGGAGGATTGAAGGCAATCTTAATGTCATTTCCTTTCAAATTTCATTCAAAAACCCATAAAATGCATTTATCCTAAGTTAAAGTGTGAAAAAATACAACAAAGACAAGCTATGCTTATTTTTACTTTACTTAGAGTTAAACATGTATTTTTATTTTATACATTATCCCTTTTTTCATATTAATTTCTAATTTATTTATTAACTCCCTAAATTACTCCTTCCCATATATATTAAAACCTTTATAAATAAATAACCCACAAATCCTCTACTTTAACATTTAAAACCAATGTTTAAATATTCCACGTGATGAATTAATCCCTGCCCAAATCCCATTGGTTTAAACTTATGGATAAAACAAAATACCCGCCCCCATGGTTTTAAACGAATATCAAATGTTTGAAAACTATATAAGAAACCCACTCATATGTATTGATCATAACATTGTGAAATGTTTTGATTTTAACATATAAACCTTACCTCCTGCTTATCATATAAACATAAGGTTTTAAACTTTATTAAACGCTTATTCATTAAGGTTTAAAACTTATCCCCATCGCGTTAATACACCCCGGCCCCAATCCATCTCGATGCAACTTCCGCAAGACATTTGTGTCATTCGCAATTGAACCCCACGATCCGACGATGGAAACTTCTAATTGCAAATAAACTTGCGTGATCACCACCATTTCATTTCTACATGAAATGGGTGGTATTGTGATTTTCTCCCTCCTCCACGTGGTCAATTCTCACTGGATCACGTCCATTACAAACAAAACAACTTACCACCTAAAATGAACACAATAACCACTCATTGTTTTGACTCTTTGAGCCCAAATACCACCATTTTGATATGACCACCATTTATTGCAGTCGCCTGTTAGCCCTAATTTGCTTAAATAAACTTTGTAAATGCACATTTTTCCTTTCTTTCTACGCGTAACCCCTACATAAGCTATTCCAACTGTAAAACAAGACATTTTCACCATTTTCATACCAAAAGCCTGCGAACTTCAGCCTGTTACCATTGAATATTGCTGAGGAGCTTTGCATCGCTCCAGAAATCTGAAAGATACCATTGAAACTACTCAAAAACCTCAGAGACTTCTTCAAAAACCCAGTGCCTGCGTATAACAGGTATTCTTCCAGAAATTAAACCTATTTCAATTTGAAAGGACCTTTTAAAAGAAAATTTTCATTCACAACTCAAATCTATCCAAAGAAACCTGTTAAAAACATCCAAAAAGAAGGCCAAACTATGTCAAAATTTCTAAAAAAACCCTGTATCTGCTGTGCATTGTTTTAAACCCCAAATTGAGCCCAGAAATCCTCTGAAGGTATCCTAAGCCTCTTTGCCTAAAATTTAAAAGACATTTTTACCCAATTATTCATTGAAAAGGGCCCAAGAAACCCATGTTTCTTGTTTAATACCAGTAAAAGTCTGTGAATCAAGTTGAAGAGCATAAAATTGAAAGGAAAAGCCTAAATAAAGACTATATTTTTCCTATTTTATCCAAGAAATCCCTGTTAAAGTGGAAAATACTTCTGCAAACTATTTAATCTTGCAGAAGTAGCCAAAAAATTCAAAAAAGCAGAGGTTTTTAATCCAAAAAGCTTCAAAAATGCTTAAACCTACTCCAGCTGCATATTTTAAGACTGCCATAGTTATAAATCCTCTACAACCCCTGTTGTAGACATTGAGCATATCCCACTAGCAGATATTGATTATAAGATAGCAGATCCTATAGTAGAATTTAATTTGCTGGAACTTCATAACTGGAGCTATGAAAAATATTTGGATAATGTTGAAGAAGTTAAATTTGGGAATCACACTTACCCAAATATGTGGTTCCGGTTACCCATTCATGCCCAAAAGTCATTAGGTTATGCCATCATCATTATATGGCTAAGAAAAGAGCAATAGTCAATGCCAATAAAGAAGTACTTTTCACTACTACTGAATCAATTAATCAATGTTATAGCTTAAGCCTGATCCTCAAGCAGTTGCTTTGTCCATTAAAGCACTTACCAAGCTTTATATTGGCCTTGAATTTCCTATAAGATTCCAAAGTTTCCAAATATTCATGCCTTTACATGTAGAAGTTCCTCAAATTAATCCTCCATACTCCACTTCAAAATTTCCAGAGGTTTCTAGGCATGTAATTTCCATGTTATCTTTCATCCTAGGGTACTTTACTGATGAACATACAAATGAATCCGTTTTAGGCTTCCTATCCAGTTTCACACCAGGACAACTCCCATCTGTTATCTTTGAGTATGCTGGATATATTTATGATAATATTCATGAACAATTGGTTAAATTTTCAATTGAAGGAGTGTTTAGATACACATCCTTCCTTTTCCACATGTTCTTATATTTTCAAGAAGATAATTTTCCATTAACCCTTCAAATGCTTTATGTAAAAGGGAATCCTCTTTCAATTATTTTCTGGACCCCTTTGATCAAGAAAGATTCCACAGAGTTCACATATACAAAGTTTTCAGATTTCTTCATCCATCCAATGATAAAAATATTTACAAATGTTGAACAACCAATGATAAATGATTATATGAAGAAGATTTTACAATTTTCAGAGCAGACCAAGACTGGTGATTGGTACTTGTATGAAAACCACACTGAGATAAGAGTGTTTGGATCTAATTTATTACCCTACAAGCTACCCAAATTTGTGTCAATGAGGGTTTTTTCCTTGGAGTATATTAGGAAAATATTAAACTTTGATTCTATCAATTTCCTAACAGCAAAGAAGAAAACACAGTTTAAATTGAACAATCAAGTAAGACCATTCATTTGCAATCATAGAGATGTAGATGTAGAAGAAGCTAAGCAGTTATTAAAATACAGGTTTGAAGAAATATTTTCTTGGAATTATGATCCACAAGGGATATTAAGTAAAATTAGGGTTAAGTATAAATTTACACCCTTCATTCATGAGACAAAACCAAAGATAGAGAAATATGCCAACCAGATTGAGTGGACAAAAAATACTTTAGTTGATGTAGTGAAGAAAAGTGATACTAGTCACACTTTACAAGCTGCAGATCAAATAGAAAAAGCCACCAAGAGGGAAAGAGAAGAAGAAGCTTATGTTGTTGAAACCACTACTGAAACATGGTTCAAGATAAGATATAATAAAAGGCCTAAAACAGATTCAGTAGGTAAAGAGAAGGTAACCATTGGTTTTGAAGAAATAGATCTCCTAGACACCAACACAGATGTTTCCACTATTATCAACAATGAGCAGAATACAGAGAATAGAAATGAAGAACAACTTTACAATGGAAATACATAGTTAATAGAGAAACAGCAGAACATGGAAGCTCCATCCTCACAAACAGCTGAGAAGAGAGATTTAGATATCAAGGATAAGTACAAACAGATCAAGTTAAAGAATGAAGAAATAAAAAATGATATCTACTCTCAATATCTGAAACAAACACCAAGTGTTCAAAGTAGGCTTTTGTCTGCCTTTGATTATTCAAAAAAAAGATAATCATGTCAGTATTGCAGCCAACAGTAAAAACTCCAAAGACAGTGGCAAATTATAAGAAAATTGATTTAGAAGTTAAAACAGAAAAAATTCATGCTCTTGATCAGATAGAATTTCATAGACAAAGTTCAGAGATGTTGTACTCTATTGTTACAACCAAAGCCATGAGTGTTCAGAAACTTCAGAACACTATCATAAACATGAAATATCAAATGAAATTGGATAAATCATCCTTATATGATAAAGATCTTAGAATTAAATCCTTGGAAGAATTAGTCTTGCAAGTTGGATATGACCCTGCAAATTTCAAAGAAGCAGAGCAGTTAGTGAAGAAGAAAAATGAGGACATTGCAACATTGAGGAAACAACTTAAATTTCCATCAAGTGAACATCCTCAAGCCAAGGAAAAAATAGAAGGAAAAAATGAGAAGGATGACATGATGAATTTGATTTTTCAGTTGACGACACAAATCAAAGAAATGGAGGTTCAAATGGATAAACTTGTTCTGGAAAAAGAAACTCCAAAAGTACCAGAAATTCCTACAATTATTCCTATAATCACTACAAATGTGTCATCAACTCTATCAGAAGAGTTGGCACCCAAAGTGCCACTGGCTACTGCAGTTCCAGTGACATCATCCACAACATCATCTACAAAGTCATCCACTATAGCAATTCACCCTATAAATGAGGCCAACAAACTAGTGAAAGCTATGGAAGAAATGTCACTTCAGACAAATGAAATCAACAGATTGAAAAATATGGTTGATAACCTTGAAAATACAAACAATTTGGCTAAAATAAATGCCAAAACACATGAGCAAAAGGCCATTAGACTGAATGAAGAATTGAAGAAATTACAGAAGGAATTAACCTTAAAGGAACAAATTTCATATGTGAAAAATCATTTATGGAACAAGATCATAGAAGCCATAAATGATGTGTGGCCTTCAATTCAAGTGATTTTTGAACAAAGAGATTTTCTCAAAGCAACATTAGAAGAGATTCAGAAGACTAAGGAGGAACTTGATAACAAACCAGAACAAGCTATAGAATTGATCAAGTTTCTTGATAGCAAAATCAAGCAAGAGTTAGAAGAATTTGAAATTACTGACAGGACTGAAACTATCCTTGAGATAAGGAAATTCAACACCAAAAAGAACTTGATGAAGCAGCTTGAGGAAAAATGTGAGAATATTAACATCACCATAACCAGGTTTATGGTCAAATTTGAGAATTTGAGGAAAATAATTTTACCTAATATTTTGGTTATTAATGAAAAATTAATGCCTCAGGAGGATTATAATAAAAATATCAGAGAATATGCAAAGGAGAAAGTTGAGAAATTAGGTGGCCAAGGCACTCCAATAGGAAAAGTCTTACTCAGGAGTTTCGAGGATTTGTTTTACTTCCAACATGAGATAAGACACTTGTTTGTTATTAAACCAACTTTTTCCAGGTACACAGAAGCAGATGAGAACTTCAGGAAGTTGAAGAAAATCCAAATTCCAAGTGATGAAGATTGGGAGTCATTAATATATTTACTATGAAAGATAAAAATGCAAAAAGATAAAATAGAAAAACAGTTTGTTGAAATTACAGTCAAAACAGATTTTTTACAGCAGTAAACATATTTTACAGAGGCTAAAGAGTATCTGAGTTTAAAAGAGTATCAATGATTAAAGAGAATTAGTGAAAGAGTGTAAGATAAGCAGATCAGATTTCAAAACCAACTTGAAATATCTAAAGCCAGTAAGAAGGACACCAAGGCAGCCAGCTGCACCTCATCCATAATCAGTTACTATTTCTTTTGGATAAGATAGGACAACTTGCTGATTTGTTAAGCAATTGTCTCTATTTTTTTGTAAAGATATTTTTATTTTCCTTAGATTATTCCTAGAAGCATTCTAGGATATTTTGTAAACAATTATGTATAAATACTTCATCTTTAGAAGTATTATTGTGGAATAAATTGCTGAAGATTTCTATAGTCATTTTTTATTGGACTTGAAGGCTTTCGTGTTTCAAATCTTGAGTAGCATACTAGATTGGATCAAGTATCATCATATTTCAGGATTCATGTGATGAGCTATTGAAGTGAATTATTTCCTTCTTGTCATTGTTTATCTTTCTTTGTTACATGCATCCATAATGTTTTCCAAATTTGAATGCATAAACAGGAATATTACTTCAGGATTTGTTAAAAGAACCCTGTCTTTACTGTTTATCATTTCCATGTTTTCTGCTGATTTCTAGAGTAGGGAAACCTTAATTTCTCCCTCTTTCTTTTGACCTATGCCTGCTACTTCTTTTTTCCGGATCAAAGAACCCTTCATTGCTCTTTATCCCAATCATATCACCTCACCAAACAACCTTCCAAGATCTTCATGGGTTTTCTATCTTGCCCTGAAAACATTTGACTTCTTGACTTTGATCCCAGCTCTGTCTACTTGATATTTTACTCCTCAGCCCAATGGACAAACATATTTCCCATTATCCATCTCATTAGTTAATTTTTCCCACCAAATCAATCAAACCAAAACCAAATTGCACAATCATAACTAGCCTAATATTCTATAAATCAAAACAAAGTTAAATCTTATAGAGAGAGCCCTCTCTGAACCCTAGGAAGGCTAGATCCTAGAGTTTAAAAGTTTTTTTGTGGTTACCTCTAGTGTTCTTAGACTTGAAACCAAAATATCACAAATTTGAAATTACTAGAGTGATAACATATTGGCGACCATACTGGGGAACTAACCAATATTCAGTCATAAAATAAGTCTTAAAAGGATATTTTTCATTATATTTTTTCCTTTAAGACTATTTTATAAGTTGTGAGTATCATTTTATCAAAAATTTGTAATTTTGGCTTCTAGGGAAGTTTATTATACCAGGTCTAACCTGGATCCTAAACCTGCTATTATAGTGGACAACCCAGACATAATTGGAAAAAAGAAAAAACAAATAGAAGATTTAGGTAATAAAATTTCCTTATTTAGATCAAATTCTCTTCCAAAAAATTTGAAAAGCATACAAGACATAGATTTTGACTTAAATTTTGAACATTCTTTATTCAAAAATAAATCAGAAAGTGATTTAAACAACATTGTTATAGATCCCAATTTTATTTCATCTCTTGAAATTAAAAAGGAAACTGTTTCAGTAGATTCTAAATCTAAATTTTTTGAGATTTATGATAAACTTGATGAATTGAATGCTACTATACTTAAGGAAATAGATGAAGCTCTCTTTCATCATTCAGTTGAACTAGATGCCTTATCAGCATATACACCTAAGCCTTCTACTTCTCAGTTAGATGCCAACCTTTTAGAATCTGTAGGTTCATCTTTTTATGCCACTACATCAAGTAAAGATTCTACTACCATACATTCTACACATCCATTTATCTCTAGACTACCTTTACAGCCTAGAATATTATTTCCTTCATCCCCTACATCCATTATATCCACTAGTTTACCTTCTACTTTTTCAAACACTTCCTAGTACCTCCACCTCATCTTTAGTTCTTCCACTACTTTTTCTCGCTCAGCATTTTATAATCCAGTTTCATCAGCTTCTTCCTCTAGTTCAGCCCCAAGTACTTCCACTTTACCTCCTAGCCAAGCTAGAATTCAAGCTATGGCTGCTAGATATGCTCCCCTAGTTCTTCCAAGACAACTTCATGACATGCCCCAATATTATCAAAGTAAAATACCACATTTTGATGCTACTACACATTATACTACACAGCAGCACATAAGCAAAATGATAGATTACTTTGAACTCCATGAGATAGATGAATCATATGTAAAAATGAGTTTGTTTGCACAAACATTAACAGGAGAAGTAAAGAAATGGTTTAAATGTCTTACTACAGGTAGTATTTTTTATTTAGCTGTTTTCCATAGATTATTTTTAAATAAATGGGAAAAGAAGAAAACCCCCTACAAATATTGTCTGAATTTGATGCAATGAAGAGAGATCCCAATGAATCAGTACAAGACTACTACATTAGATATAACAATGTTTACAATTCAATTCCTGCAAATATAAAACCTACTCCTGACTCTGTCTTGCTCAAATTCCCAGATGGATTTGACACTGACATGGCATATCAGTTAAGAGAAAGAAATGTAGAAACCTTGGAAAGAATGCAAACAGATGATGTAGGTGTAGAGGTAAACATTTTAGCTAAGAAAGCTAGATTGAGAAATGAAAGGAGAGTAACCATGAATGAAGAAGCCTCTAGTTCAGACACAAAAATAGATATGTTAGCTAAGAATTTAGAGAGAATGATGGATAGATTAGATAACACAGAAAGAAGACCTCAATGGGATAATCAACAGCAAATCAGAAATCCCAATTTTAGGAAAAACATAAATTCAGGAAAATCAAAAGAATCAGCCCCAGACTAAACAATAAGACCTCCATTTCAGGAGAACTATGCTGAAAGTTATCAAAACAATGTTGAGGATGAGGATACCATAAATTTAATGGGAATAGATGATAATAACACTATTTTTCTGACACAAAAAGATCAATAATTATTTGAACTCCAACAACTCCAATTAGATTCAGGGAAATCCTTCGATTATAAACAAGGTTATGATTTTTCCATAAACGAAGTTCACAAGCAATATAACCTTAGGAGTAAGAAAAATACGAAAACTTCTACTAAGAAAATAACACATATTGAAAATAAGAAAAAAGTAGAAGCCCCAACAACAAAAGTTATGCAAATTTTCCCTAGGGAAAATAGGCAAAACTCTAGTTCTTCCCAAAGAGTTTCTGATCCTAAAATTTCACCAAGCCCTAATATTGTTGGCATAACAGATGAAGTTGCTAAAGGTACAAAAGATTCACAAAAATTTGTTGCTGCAAAATTATCTGATTCTGCTAAAACAACAAAATTAGATCCTAAAACACCCATTGTTGATCCAAAATTAGCAGATCCAAAAGTTGCCACTGCAAAAACAACTTCTGACAATTCTAAATCTAAAAAAACATCTACTGCTTCACAAACCATTTCTGAAAAGAAAACAAAGAGCAGTAAAACACAAGAAACTCAAACTGAAAATGAAAACATAACTATAGAAAAATAAGGTAAACCAACAAAAACTACAATTACCAAAGAAGAGTTAATTCAAATAAGTAAATCTCAACCTTCTTTCAACATACAAACTGAGTTTGCAAAGTTAAAAATACCAATTCCTTTAACAGAATTGGTAAAACATGATTTGTGCAAATCAACCATCACTGAAACATTAAACATAAATGATGGAGAAGACTCCATAAACTTGAATTATGATCAACCATAGTTGATTTTTGGCCCAGATGTAAATGGAAAGCATCAAGATGGATCAGTTCCTCCATTTTACATCAATTTAACCATTCATGATCAAATTTTACACAACATAATGTTATATTCAAGAGCTTCACATAATTTAATGCCCAAAGCTATAATGGAAACCATGAACTTAGACATTAAAAGGCCTTACAAGGATTTATTTTCATTTGACTCAAGCAAAGTAAAATCCCTAGGATTAATCAAAGATTTATGTGTAACACTAGTTCAATATCCTGGTAAGAGCATACTTATGGACATTGTAGTAACTGATATCCCACCCAAATATAGAATGTTATTATCTCGCTCATGGGGAGCAAAGTTACATGGATATCTACAATTGGATATGTCTTATGCTACTATATCAGTTTTTGGTCAACCTAAAAAGTTATATAGGGAAACATTAATGAAATACATGGTAAGTAATGCAACAAGATCAATAAATTACCCAATTTATGCTACACATACTGACCTAGATTCATTCATCCTATGTAATGTTGAAACTGATAATGAAATCAAGACTGAACTAAAGGAAGAAAACAAAACAAAAAATAATGATAACATCTTTCTTGAATCTTTATGGCATTTAGATTTTGATGGCTTAGTAAACAAGTTAGGAGCAGGAGCAGGAGTATGGATAACCAATATAGAGAAAAATCATGCAGAAGGCCATGCTTTTAAATTGAATTTCAAATGCACAAACAATATGGCTGAATATGAAGCCCTCATTTTAGGACTCCAAATAATTAGAAATTTAGGAGGTAAAAGAATAGCAATAATGGGAGACTCAGAGTTGATTTTAAAACAAATTAAAGGTGAATATTCAGTTTACAATCCTAGATTAGGCTGATATAGAGAGATTGTATTAGATTTGATTGATGATTTATTGGAATGTAATTTCTCTGCAATACCAAGAAGGAAAAATCTACAAGCACACTCATTGGCAACCTTTGCTAGCACTTGTAATTTACCTTTTCAGCCTAATCATATGTATACTGTAGAAGTAAAACACAGACCAATAATCCCAGACAACCTCGAATATGGGCAGATTTTTTCACAAGATCAACAAATTTATAATTTTATGAGTACTGAAGGTGAATTTCAGAACTGTAAAATTGATACTGATTGTACCATAGATCAATATTTAGATAGTGAAATATATTTATATAATGTAGATGTAAATAAATTAAAGTTTTATAGACCAACTGATGAATCTGAAATATTAAATCTCAAAGATAATTTCTTGCCAAAAGTTTTAACTCCATTAGAAGATTTATTTGACTCAAATGATGTTTCTAGAAAAATCAAAATCGAGCCACTTAGATCTGGCATTGAGGAATGCAACATAGGCACAAAAATGAAACCCAAAATGTCAAAACTTTCCAAAGCCTTACCTCAATAGGAAAAGGAAAAATATATTGCTCTTTTTAAGGAATTCCAAGATGTTTTTGCTTGGAGTTATGAGGACTTTAAATCCTATGACACCAATATAATTCAACATAAAATTCCTGTAAAGGAAGATCAGAAAGCCCTTTAGACAAAAATTAAGGAGAATCAACCGTATTTTGATGCCCTTAATAGAAAAAGAAGTTAAAAGAATGTATGATGCACAGATAATTTCACTAATCAGATATTCTGATTGGATTTATAACCTAGTTCCAACCCGAAAGAAAACATGAGAGATTATATTATGTTTTGACTTTAGGAATCTAAACAAAGTATCCTTAAAATATAATTATACTTTACCAAAAATGGATCATATTTTAAAAAGGGTAGTTGGATCTTCTAGGCTTTCTCTTTTAGATGGATTTTCAGGATAAAACCAGATTTTAGTTCAACTAGAGGATCAAGCCAAAACAACTTTTACTACTCCTTGGGGCACTTTTATGTATGTAAAAATTCCCTTTGGTTTAATGAATGCATGGGCAACCTTTCAAAGAGCTATGGATATAGCCTTTTCAAAGTAAATTCATGAATTCTTGATAATTTACTTAGATGACAGAATTGTATTTCTAAGACTGATTATGAACACTTAGATCATCTTAGACAAGTCTTTATAAAATGCAGAAAGTTTGTCATCTCATTAAATCCTAAGAAAACCTTATTTGGATTAGAAGAAGGAAAGTTACTAGGACACATAATTTATAATGAAGGAATTAGAATAGATCCTGCAAGAATAGAAGAAATTCTTAACATCAATCCACCAAGAAACATAAAAGAGTTACAAGCCTTTCTAAGTAAGATAAATTTTTTAAGACGATTTATATCCAATTTAGCTGAGATAATTAGAGAATTAAATAACATGATTAAAAAGGACTCAGTTCTTAAATGGACTTTTGAGGCCAAAAAATCTTTTGAATCCATCAAATGTGCCTTAACCAAAACCCCAGTCCTTATAAGTCCATATTTCAAAAAAGATTTCATCATTTTTTCATTTGCTTCAGAACACACCATTGATGTAGTTTTATTGCAGAAAAATGACCAGGGTTATGAACAGCCCATAGCTTTCTTTAGCAGAACACTTAGAGATGCATCTTTGAAGTACAATATTATGGAAAAACAAGCCTTAGCTTTGGTAAAGGCCATTAAAGACTTCAGAGTTTACATTCTCTATTCTCACATCATTGCCTATGTCCCAAATGTTGTAGTAAAAGACATTCTTACTCAGGATGGTCCTGATCGAAGAAGAGGTAAGTGGATTGCCACTATCTTAGACTATGACATAGAGATAAAACTCACAAAGTTGATAAAAGGTCAAGGTTTAGCCAGACTTATGGCTGAATCAAATTTTCATGCCCTAGACATAAATTTTATTGCTCAAATAGATGATCAGGAAGAGATGACAACTCCAGAGACCAGTGAAGTCTTTTCAAAATCACCATGGTATGCAGATATTATATTTTTATTACTAAAATTACAAGCTCCTCTTGTTTTATCAAGAACAAAAGATAGATTTCTAAAGCTTAAGGCAGTAAGATTTTGTATTTTAGACAATGTACTTTTTTGGAAAGATCAAAGTGGAATTTTATTAAATTGTTTATTAAAAGAAGAAGCTGATAAAATACTATAATAATTTCATGTAGGTGACTGTGGAGGACATATATACTAGAAAACTACTGTAGAAAAGATCCTGAGAGTTGGTTTTTACTGGCCTACCTTGCTTGTAGATGTCACAAAATATGTGACCTCCTATCATAAGTGCAAAATATTTTAGGGTAAGAAAAAGCTGTTACCTCTGCCCTTAAAGCCCATCTCTACAAAAATTCCATTTCAACAATGGGGTCTTGACTTCATTGGAGAAATTCACCTCCCATCTTCAGCCCAACATAGGTGGATTCTGATAGCCACTGACTATTTTACCATGTGGATTGAAGCCATACCCTCTAGGTAAGCCACAGATACTGTCATTATCTCCTTCCTAGAAAGTAACATTCTTTCAAGATTTGGATGTCCCCAAAAGATAATTACTGATAATGCATAAACATTCAAATCTATGAAAATGATTGAATTTTGCCATAAATACCATATTACCCTAGGTCATTCTATTGCATATTACCCACAAGGTAATGGCCTAGCTGAATCTTCAAATAAAAGCCTTGTAAACATCATCAAAAAGTTACTGGAAGATAACAAAAAGACTTAGAATAAGAAGTTAGTCAATGCCTTATGGGAAGATAGACTTACAACTAAAAAATCCATTGGTACATCCCCTTACCAAATTTTCTATGGAATGGATGTTTTTTTTTCCATCCTCCCTAGGAGTACCAGTAATGAAGATTATCCAAGAGTTACAAGTTGAAACAAATGACATTCAAAGAAGGATCAATCAAACTATTCACTTGCAACAAACAAGGGAAGAATTTTATATCAAGTCTTAAGTTATACAGGATAAGATAAAGAAAATTTTTGATAAAAAGACTAAAGAAGATGATTTCTACATTGGAGATAAAGTGTTAAAATGGGATTCAAGAAGAGAAGACAAAGGTAAACATGGAAATTTTTATTTTCTATATAGAGGACCTTTTGTGATTTATGGATATAGAGGTAATAATGCTTTCTACCTGAAAGAAATGGATATATCAGCTATGCTAGATGGACCAGTAAATGGCAGAATGCTGAAGCACTAATTCTCTTCTGAGTTCACAAATAGTTAGTTTTGTACATATACATAGAAAATTTTAGATTGGATTGGATGTTTTCCTAACAAATTTGAAGCCCGGAGAGAAGACCCTAAGCTTTAAGAGGTAAAATATCATAAGTATGAATAATCAGAGATCAGAAAGATACATATAGGGTCACCATAGTCAAATTTCAAAGGCTGCTATTCTTAAAGTTCTTGACATTTCACCAGGAAATGCCATCCCCGTGTCGAGCCACTGTTAGAGTCCTATAACAATAGGGTTCATAATTTTTGAATTGACTTTAATAGTCTTGTAAATATGTACATACCTTGCTTTCTGCAAGTTGCTTTCCCATATTTTGAAAAATGAAAAATAATAAAAATAAAAAGAGGGTAAAAGTCCTAAAAGAAAGATCAGAGGACTTAGAAAAAGATAGACCCCAAAAATAAAAAAGAGATGAAAATAAGACATGAAAGTGAGAAAGTCAAAATGCCACTACTATTTACTTTACTACAAGAATAATGATTATGTGCAGACTGTCAATAAATTCCATAATCTATGATTAGTTAAACAACTTAATCTTAACTTTTCATGCTTTGAATTTCATGTTTTAGATAGAGAATAAAGATATGTCAAACAGTATAAACTTGAAAAATCAGTAGATTAGATAGAGAATAAATGAAGAGCTCAACAGTTTAATCTGAGCCCTCGGATGAAATAAGGTTAGACTTAGATAGTTTTTATGCTTTGAAAGAAAAATGATTTAGGGTTGCAAGCCTAAATGCACCCAGGAAAATGAAGTAAAAAATGTTATAAATAAAGATGGGTAGGTAGAAAGTAGTTATGCAAGCATGTAATAAAGCATCATTGGGAAAAAATCACTAATCTCTCCTCCCCTACAATTATTCAGTATTCTAAACTATCAGTTAAAAAGGCTCAGAGCATTTCTTTGACTTTTGTTGGGACCGGACCCAAGGCTCGATGACTGATTGGTTAAAAATATTGAATTCCTACATAAAACCCATATTCATCAGTATTTACCCTTCATCCATAATCATAATCCATTTTTCCTAAGTAAAAACCCATTTTTACTTAGTAAAAGTAAAACCCTAAATAACTAATTTCATTTCCTTTCAAAAAATAATTCAAAAACCCATAAAATGCGTTTATCCTAAGTTAAAGTGTGAAAAATACAACAAAAACAAGCTATGCTTTAAATTACACTTTACTTAGTGTTATAACATGCATTTTTTCATTATATACACTATTCCTCTTTTCATATTAACTTCTAACTTACTTATTAAATCCTTAAACTACACTCTCCCGTATAGTATTAAACCCTTATATTTTAAATAACCCACAAAAACCTCTATTTTATGTTTAAGCCAATGTTTAAATATCTCATGTGTGAAATATAAACCCCGCCCTTATCCCATTGGTTTAAACCTATCGATAAAACAAAATACCCCGCCCCTATGGTTTTAAACAAATATCAAACGTTTAAAAACTATATAATAAACCCCGCGCATATGTATTGATTAAAACATTGTGAAATGTTTTGATTTTCGCATATAATTATTACCCCCGCCTATCATATAAGCCTAAGGTATAAACTTTAGATAAATACATATTCATAAATTTTATAAAGAGATCCCTCTGCATATATAAACCTTGGGCCCCACTCCTAAAACCCAATGCAACTACCAAAAAAGATCTAGACCATTTGCAATCAAACCCCACGATCTGACGGCTAACAAACAAAATTGCAAATAAACTTACGCGATAAACACCATCTCATTTCTACGCGAAATGGGTGGTATTTTGACTCTCTCTCCTTGACGTGTTTCCTTCCTACTGGATCGCATCAATTTCAACCAAAACAGCTTACCACCCAAAGTGAACGCGATAACCACTCGTGGTTTTTGACCCTTTAAGCTCGAAAACCACCATTTTTTATATGATCGTCATTTATTGCAGGTGCCTATTAGCCCTAATTTGCCTAAAAACATTGGAAATACACTAATTTCTTATATTTTCTGCGCATAACCACTGTATAACCTATCCCGACTGTGAAACAATCATTTTCCACCATTTTTAGGCCAAAAACCTGGAAATTTCAATCTGAACCTATTGAAGTTTGCTGAGGAGCTTTGCGTTGCTCCAGAGATTGAAAAGATACCATAGAAACTGTTCAAAACCTTCAGATACATCTTCAAAAACCAGTACCTGCATATAACAAGTATTCCTCCAGTAATTAAGCCTGTTTTGATTTGAAAAGATTTTAAAAAGGAACCAATTACATTCAAAGCTCGAAACCACGCAAACAAACTCATTAAAATATGCAAAAAACAGGCCGAACCCTATCAAAATTTCTAAAAAAAAAAACCTATTTATTCTGCGCATTGATCTAAAACCCAAATTGAGCGAAGAAACCTTCTGAAGGTAGCCTAAGCCTATGTGCCTAAACCTTAATGGAATTTTAGCCCAATTACTCATTGAAAAAACTCAAGAAACCCTTGTTTCTTGTTTATAACCAATAAAGGTCTGTGAATCAAGTTAAAGAGTCCAAAATTGAAAGGAAAAGCCCAAAGAAAGACTATATATTGCCTATTTTCATCCAAGAAATCCCTGTCAGAGTGAAAAATACTTTTGCAAACTGTTTAATCTTGCAGAAGTAACCAAAAAAACCAAAAAGAAGAGTTTTGTAATCCAAAAAAACCTCAAAATTCCTAAATATACTCCAGCTGCATCTTCTAAGACTACCATAGTTATAAATCCTCTACAACCCCCTATTGTAGATATTGAACACACTCCATTAGTAGATATTGACTATAAGATAGCAGATCCTATTGTAGAATTCAATTTGTTGGAACTTCATAATTGGAGCTAAGAAAAATCTTTGGATAATGTTGAAGAAGTTAAAATTTGGAAATCACACTTGCCTAAATATGTGGTTCCAGTTACCCACTCATGCCAAGAGGTCATTAGGTTATGCCATCATCATTATATGCCTGAGAAAAGAGCAATAGTTAATGCCAATAAAGAAGTACATTTCACCATTACTACTGAATCCATTAATCAAATGTTACAGCTTAAGCCTAATCCTCAAGCAGCCTTCCGTAGAAATGAAGTACTTACTAAGCCTATGCCGTCTTGGATTTCCTAAAAGATTCCAAATCTTCCAAATATTCATGCCCTCGTACATAGAAATTACTCAAATTAATGCTCCATACTCAAATACCAAAAATAGCCTAGTGATCTAGGCATGTAATATCCATGTTATCTTTCATCCTAGGGCACTTTACCGATGAACATAAAGATGAATCCATTTTAGGTTTTCTATCCACTTTCACACCGGACAAATTCCATATGTTATCTTTGATTATGTTGGATATATTGATAATATCTATGACCAATTGGTTAAATTTCCAATTGAAGGAGTGTTTAGATACACATCCTTCCTTTTCCACATGTTCTTGTATTTTCAAGAAGATAATTTTCCATTAACCCTTCAAAAGCTTGATGTAGAAGGGAATCCTCTTTCAGCTATTTTCTGGACCTCTTTGATCAGGAAAGAGTCTACAGAGTTTACCTATGCAGAGTTTTCAGATTCCTTCACCCATCCAATGATAAAAATATTGACAAATGTTGAACAGCCAAGGATAAATGATGAGATGAAGAAGATTTTACAGTTGTCAGAGCATAACAATACTGGTGATTGGTAATTGTATGAAAATCACACTGGGATTAGAGTATTTGGATCCAATTTTTTACCCTACAAGTTACCCAAATTTGTATCAATGAGGGTTTTTTCCTTGGAGTATATCAGAAAAATATTAAGCTCTGATTCTATCAATTTCCTAGTAGCAAAGAAGAAAACATAGTTTAAATTGAAGAATCAAGTGGGACCATTCATTTTCAATCATAGAGATGCAGAGGCATAAGTAGCTAAGCAACTATTAAAATATAGGTTTGAAGAGAGCTTTTCTTGGAATTATGATCCACAAGGGATACTAAGTAAAATGAGCGTTAAATGTAAATTGACACCCTTCATTCATGAGACAAAACCAGAGATAGAGAAATATGCCAATCAGATTGAGTGGAATGAAAATACGTTAGTAGATGCAGTGAAGAAAAGTGATACTAGTCATACTTTACAAACTGCAGATGAGCCAGAAAAAGCCACCAAGAGGGTCAGAGAAGAAGAAAATTATGTTGCTGAAACCACTACTGAAACTAGGTTCAAGATAAGATATAATAAAAGGCCTAAAACTGATTCAGTAGGTAAAGAAAAGGTAACCATTGATGTTGAAGAAACAGATCTCCCAGACACCAACACAGATGTTGCCACTGTTATCAGAAAGGAGTAGAATACAGAGAATAGAAATGAAGAACATGTTGATAATGGAAATACACAGTTGATAGAGAAACAACAGAACATGGAAGCTTCATCCTCACAAACAGCTGAGGAGAAAGATCTAGATATCAAGGAAAAGTACAAACAGATCAAATTAAAGAATGAAGAGATCAAAAATGATATCTACTCTCAATATATGAAACAAACACCAAGTGTTCAAAATATACTTTTTTCGCCTTTGATTATTCAAAAAAAAAGCTAATCATGTTAGTATTGCAGCCTACAGTGAAAAATCCAAAGGTAGTCGTAGATTATAAGAAAATTGATTTAGAAGTTCAAACAGAAAAAATTCATGCTCTTGATCAGATAGAATTTCATAGACAGAGTTCAGAGATGTTGTACTCTACTGTTACAACCAAAGCCATGAGTGTTCAAAAACTTCAGAACACTATCACAAACATGAAAGATCAAATGAAAATGGACAAAGCATCCTTATATGCTAAAGATATCAGAATTAAATCCTTGGAATAATTGGTCTTGCAGGTTAGATATGACCCTGCAAATGCCAAAACAGTAGAGCAGTTAGTGAAGTAGAAAAATGAGGACATTGCAGCATTAAGGAAACAACTTAAAATTCCATCAAGTGAACATCCTCAAGCCAAGGAAATAATAGAAGGACATAAAGAGAAGGATGACATGATGAATTTTATTTTTCAGCTGACAGCACATATCAAAGAAATGGAGATTCAAATGGATAAACTTGTCCAAGAAAAAGAAACACCAAAAGTACTATAAATTCCTACAGTTATTCATGTAATCACTACAGTTGTGCCATCAACTCTAGCAGAATATTTGGCACCCAAAGAGCCATTGGCTACTACAGTGCGAGTAACATCATCCAAAACATCAGCTACAGAGTCATCCACTACAATAGTTCACCCTACAGATGAGGCCAGCAAAAAGCTATGAAAGAAATGTCACTTTAGACAAGTGAAATTAACAGATTGAAAAAGATGGTTGAAAATCCAGAAAATACAAACAAGTTGGCTCAAATAAATGCCAAAACACATGAGAAAAAGGCCATCAGACTAAATGAAGAATTGAAGAAGTTACAGAAGGAATTAACCTTAAAGGAACAGATTTCATATGTGAAAAATCATTTATGGAACAAGATCATAGAAGCCGTAAATGATGTGTGGCCTTCAATTCAAGTGATTTTTGAACAAAGAGATTTACTCAAAGCAGCATTAGAAGAGATTCAAAAGACTAAGGAGGAACTTGACAACAAACCAGAACAAGCTATAGAATTGATCAAGTTTCTTAACAACAAAAACAAGCAAGAGCTAGAAGAACTTGAAATTACTGATAGGATTGAAACTATCCTTGAGATAAGGAAAGTTATCACCAAAAAGAACCTGATGAAGCATCTTGAAGAAAAATGTGAGAATATCAACATCGTCGTAACCAGGTTTATGGTTAAATTTGAGAATTTGAGGCAAATAATTTTGCCTAATATTTTGGTCATCCATGAAAAATTAATGCCTCAGGAGGATTACAAAAAAATATCAGATAATATGCAAAGGAGCAAGTTGAGAAATCAGATGGACAAGGCACTCCAATAGGAAAAGTCTTACTCAGAAGTTTTGAGGACTTATTTTATTTGCAGGATGAGATAAGACACTTGTTTTTTATTAAACCAACTTTTTCCAGGTATACAGAAGCAGATGAGAATTTCAGAAAGCTCAAGAAGATCCGAATTCCAAATGATGAAGATTGGGAGTCATTGACAGATTTACAATGAAATATAAAAAGGTAGAAATATAAAAGAGAAAACAGTTTGTTGAATTGATGTCAAAATAGATTTTTACAGTAGTAAACATATTTTATAGTGGTTAAAGAGTATCCGAGTTTAAAAGTGTATCAGAGATTAAAGAGAATCAATGAAAGAGTATAAGATAAGTAGATCATATTTCAAAACCAACTTGAAATATATAAAAGCCAGCAAGAAATACACCAAGTCAGCCAACATCAGTTACTATTTCTTTTGGATAGATAGGACAACTTGTTGATTTGTTAAGCAACTGTCTCTATTTTTTTGTAAAGATATTTTTATTTTCCTTAGATAATTCCTATAAGCATTCTAGGATATTTTGTAAACAATTATGTATAAATACTTCATCTTTAGAAGTATTATTGTGGAATAAATTGTTGAAGATTTCTATAGTCATTTTTTATTAGACTTGAAGGCTTTTGTGCTTCAAACTTCGAGTAGCAGACTGGATTGGATCAATTGGCATCATATTTCAGGATTCATGTGATGAGCTATTGAAGTGAAGTATTTCCTTCTTGTCATTGTTTATCTTTCTTTGTTACATGCATCCATAAATGTTTTCCAAATTTGAATGAATTAATAGGAGTATTACTTCAGGATTTGTTAAAAGCACCCTGTTTTTATTGTTTATCATTTCTATGTTTTTTGCTGATTTCCAGAGTAGGGAACCCTTAATTTCTCCCTCTTTTGTTTGACCTCTGCTTACTACTTATCTTTTCCGGATCAAAAAACCCTTCATTTCTCTTTATCCTGATCATATCACCTCACCAAACAGCCTTCCAAGATCTTCATGGGTTATCTATCTTTCCCTAAAAACATTTGACCTCTTGACCTTGATCCTAGCTCTGTCTGATTGATTTTTAACTCCTCAGCCCAATGGACAAATAGATTTCTCACTATCCATCTCATTAGGTGATTTTTTCCACCAAATCAAACAAACCAAAACCAAATTGCACCATCATAACTAGCCTAATATTTTATAAAATAAACAAAGTTAAATCTTATAAAGAGAGCCCTCTCTAAACCCTAAGAAGGCTAGATCTTAGAGTTTAAAATTTGGTCTGTGGTTACCTCTAGTGTTCATAGACTTTAAACCAAAATCTCACAACTTTAGAATTCCTAGAGTGATAACAATTGTATTTCTATGTTATGCACTTTTGTTCAGTGTTTTTTAAGGTTTATTTTCATGCTTAAATTTCACTAATTCATCTATATTTAATGGTTAAAACTCTCATTCCTTAAACAAACATATGGAGAAAATTGTACATGTTTATATTACTGAAAGGACACTTATCACAACAAAACTAATACACTCCTTTCAGATCAAGTTGGTATCAAAGCTAGATTTTTATCTCTGGTGTTTTTATGTGCAAAGATTGGTTAACTGTTTGCAAGGGTTTTCATGCTTACTAGGCTCAAGCTTAAGAGAGGAAAAGGAAAATTGGTGGAACCAAAAGGTTCTCAAAGTGAGCCATAGCAAAGAAGGGCAATATTTCCACATTCTACACCACCTGGTTCACCTCCAAGAGAAGCAGAAGAAGCATCAAGCATGCCTCCAGGAGAAGAATAAATCCATGAAGAGATGGATCCCAAAGAGGAAGAAAGAGTGTACAGAAAATAATTTCTTGACTTAATTGAAATGGTTAGAGTCCTTTATCAAGAAAGGAATGATAAACTAGAAGAGGAAAGGTCCAAACTTCACAAGGAAGGATAAGGATCATCAAGGCCACAATGATGAAGATAAATCGAAGAAGGGAAATGGAGGAAATGGAGATAGTGGAAAGTCACCATCATTACCCTCATCTTCATCCTCATCATCCTCTACTTCATCCTCAGTAGATCAGCCATCTAAGTCAAAGAACACTTGTAAAAGTCCTTTTCTAAAACTTGATGTTAAGTTTGAATTGCCAATGTTTAATGGTGAAGTCAATGCAAAAAAGCTTGATAATTGGATTAGGAAATTGAAGGTCTATTTGAGAATCCAAATTTTTTATGATGAGGAAACCAAAATCCAATTAGCTTCATTGAGGATGGAAGGTGCAGCTCTTGTTTGGTGGGAAGCCAAGACAAAGGAGGAGATCAAAAAGCATGGTAAGATTATTATATCATGTACTAATGTCCTTTTTGCAATAAAACAACAGTTTTATCCATTAGCTCACATGCAGAAAGCTATAATGAACTGGAAAATTTTTAAACAATTGAAAGGACAAAATGTACAAGTGTATACTCAAGAATTTAGGAGAAGATCTCTTTTATTAGTAGTAGATTTGTAGAGCTAAGACACTTTTCTCAAGTATATAGGAGGTTTACATACCTACCTAAGACATATTATCCTCATGTTTAACCCTACAAGCCTATATGAAGTCTGTGTACAAGCCACACATTTAGAAGCAAGGGGAAAACAAAACCTAGATGAGAATGAGGAAAATTAGTTTAAAGGAAAATGGAAGAAAAAGAGAAATGAAAATATAAAAAATAGAAGGGAAAATTCTACTGCAAACACTGTTCTAAAACTAGCCATGATGAGGACCATTTTTGGAAACTTCATCCAAAGTTGAAACCAGAAAGTTTTCAAGCAAAAGAGAAAGCCAAGGAGAAAGGAAAAATTGTTACAATAGTTGAACAAGACTTAGGGTCAGATTCAAGAGATGAAACAAAAATCATACCCATGGGACTAAAGAACATGAAGGGGAAAGAGATTGAAAATAAACCCAGTTCTAGTATATCTAACTGTCACATACAAACTCCAAATGAAGAAGAGAGAATTGAATTGTTTCATGTGAGGGTTATTTCCAAACAAACCAAGGTTGACACATTGTTTGACAGTGGGTCACAAGCAAATTTAATCTCTAAATATTTGGTCAAGAAACTTAATCTTGAGACCATTCCACATCTGAAACCATATCCACTTGGTTGGATTTGTAAGGATGCAAATTTACAGGTTTCAAAGAAGTGCATGTTGTGCTTTGCAATAAATGCACATTTCATTGACACAGTTGAATTATATGTTGTTCTGCTTGATATAACAGGTATGGTGTTGGGCATTCCTTACTTGTATGACAGGAAAGCAATATTCCATCGCCATGAGAAAAAATATCATTATTCAAAGATGGCAAGGAGTATATTGTGAGAGCTCATTGTAAAAAACTAGACACTTCTTTAGTTAATGCAGGGCAGATGAAGAGGATAGTCAATGCAAGCCAAAACTTGACATTGATGATGATTAAACAAAGAGATGTTTTACATAATCCGTTTCAAACAAATTTTGATGTATGTAATGAGTTATTTTAGTTTGAGAGCAGGTTTTCTTTGAAAGAATATGACAAGCAGTTGACTTTGGTGTTGTGTTAGGCCAGAATTAAGGTATGTTTTCACCCTATGATTACTTTGAATTATGATACATTTTTAGGAATTCTTCCTCATATTAAAAATAAAGAGAAAGAAGGTTTATGAAAGTCAGGACAATTGGGTTAACGACAAAATGAACGTTTGATAACAGGAATTTGACTTATTATATCTATGTGTACAGGAAAGCAGAGCAACCAAACCAATGATTAACTAAAGACAACTGACAGACAGAGATTCACGAAATCTCAGTAACTCCCCAAAACCAACAGAAGTCAGAAAGACAAATCCAAGCTTGAGAACCCAAACGACAGCCACGAGAAGCGGGTTGTTGTTTGGAAAATACCATCCCACTGCGTAAAAACACCTTTAAAAGGTCCAAGGATGAATTAGATAGGGGAGTTGAATAGGATTTTCCTTCTATAATCAATGTATCAGGAAATAACTGTTCAATTGTATCCCTGTATTATCCTTCAATTTAATAAAGAATTTTTATGTTTTGAACAATCTTCTTTCAAGTTTTTCATTGTGTTAGAACTTCTGGTGGTTTGGGCCCAGCCCCTGGGAGTTTCCTCGCCAATTTCAATGTTGTGCGTTATTTACAGAATTGATGTTCAGTTATCTGATGCAGTTTTTGAATTACCTTTCCACTCGATAAAATAGAGATGCATGAGGTTACAGTTTCTCTTTCATCATAATAGTTTGGTATTCGTGCTTTCTAGTTTATAGTAATGATTTCTCGCTGTTATATTCTTTCATTTCACGTTATGAATCTTAGAGTAATTTTTGTTCAATTCTATCTATTTCTAAGAATTATATCGTTCCCTCAGTGCAATAAGGCATCCAATTATTGATTAATTGCAGAAATATGTCAATTAGTTAGTTTACGGAAGAGAATTCCATTGCAAAAATTATATAAGTGATTTTTTTTCAATTCATTCAGGTTGCTGTTCAATTCATTTAGATTTCTGTTCAATTCATTATTATGTTGTTCAATCATAGGTTTCTCCCCTTCTGAGGTAGACAGAGTAGTTAGCGGCGTTATACCATTTCACTTCTGTTTGAGATGATTGAACTTCGAGAATTAGATAATCCTTTTCATAAGCAATATAGAGTAAATATCGTTCGATCTCACTTGCATATATTTTGCCTACACTCTTGAAATAAGAAGACTTGCCCTGGGTTGACAAATGAATGAGGAGCTTAGAGGTTGCCTATAATAAGCCACCTTTGTGAACTAACATTTTTGGCGCCGTTGTCGGGGAGAGTGTTAAGAGTGATATTCTTTATCTATCTTTCTCCATTGCTGTGAAGAGTTGGGTATTAAAAACGAGAGGTAAGAACCTGCATACCGGTAAGAAAAGCACTTGCTCCCTAGCTTGCTTCTCAGCAGATTAAAAAAGAGAGGTAAGAACCTGCATATCGGCAAGAAAAGCGCTTGCTCCCTAGCTCGCTTCTCAGCAGATTGTACAAAAATTGGTAGAATAGGTACTCTTGTTTTATGACTAGGAAGAAAAATATAGAAACAAATCGAAATCATCAGCAGAAATCCCCAAAATCCAAGGGACCGGTGATCCTTGGAAGAACAACGTATATAGACGAAATCATTAAGAAATTTGAATCTCAGGCATCTGTAGGACCCAGAATCATTCCCACTCCAATTCCTACTACTCTCCCTCAGGCAGCAGCCTTACCGTCTGCAACCCACGCCGAGATTCACAGTAAGACAAAAGGATCTGAATTAATCCTTAGACTGTCGATCATATAGGTACTAACCCTTCAAGAGAGGGAGGTTCTTGCAACTTATAGGAAGGGGAAGGAGAAATTAGCGGTGCAATACAAATAGAAGCTTTGGAGCCTAAATACCCTAAAGGAGTGCTTGAGACATAAATACTTGGTATCCTAGACTAGGGAAGCACTGTAAAGTTTCCTCTGCACTCACCTCCCCCCAAGATTACTCCTCCAAAACAAGAAATTCCGGAAGATTACTGGCATATCTTTACTCAAATGGAAAACAATCAAAACCAAAATCAAAGGCAAACATCAAAATTGGAGTACCCCATTATTGATCATGCTGCAAATGCCCCTATGAAAGCCATTCCCTTACAAAACATCCCCACCTTCCATGGGTTGACCACAGAAGATCCTGATGCATTCTTATTTGAATTCGATGTCCTATGTAGGGGGTATGACTACACCACTGACCCTCATAAATTGAAACTATTTCCCTGTACTTTAAAAGGAATAACATTACGCTGGTTCATTGGACTAGGTGGGGGAACCATCAATAACTGGGACCAAATGAAGAACATTTTTCTTAATAAATATCAAGAATATTGCCGGACTCGAGAACTAAAAAATGAAATCTTTAATATGTCTTCAAGGGACAATGAAACATTATAAGAATCCATAGAAATATTTCAATACAATTTACAAAGGTCTCCATATACTACACTATCCAAAGACATATTAAAAGCTACAATGATTAAGGGAATGAAAGAAGAGTGGGTTGAAACACTTAACATGATGGGAAAAGGTGACATTTCCTAGGAAGAATATGATGAGATTATTTCCTTGTGTATTATGTGCTCTCGGGGTAGTATGCGTAATAAGCCATGTGAACGTGACTCAATAAAAAAAGACCTTAAGCAGTCTAGTGGCCATGTAACTAGAGCAGAGTTTGGTTTCTCTTGGAAAATTTTAAAACTAACATTTTGGGTACTTTGACAACACAGCTTGATGTCTTACAAGCCAAGCAGAAGAAATCTATTACAGAGCATAACTTGGCCATATTTTTCCCACACTGTCGGAAGAAGCACAACCAAAATGAATGCCCTTTATACATGGTTCAGACCTGTGCCATTTGCACTAAGGACCATACCACGAACCATTGCGCTTCACTCTCGGGGTGAAAGCAGTTTACAAGGAAGCAGAGGAAGAGACGGAGCCAGTCTACCTAATGAATCAGCGTCAACAATGGTAGGCACGACCAGGTATGCCTCAAGACCTGCGTCAGTTCTTTTCTTCTCTGAAATTTAACCAACAAAACCCTGCAACATCTTGGCAGAATCAAAACCCTTTTTCCACTTGGCTGACCCAGTTTTTTCCTATACCATCCTGGAAAACAAAACCTTCACCAGGGAATAATTGGCCAAGATTTCCTTGTTCTCCTCCTTATTGGCAAAACGCTCCATATCAAGCCCAATGGCCAACATCCCATTCTAAAACCACTAGTTGGCCTCAGAATTGGTAGCGACCCCTGGGAATGACCAACCTACCAATGGGAGCAGGGATCCAGAATCAACCTACACTTCCAGCTCCATATCCAGTCCAACACAACCCTCAACCTATCATACGTCCTCAATTACCAGCTCAACCCAATCCTAATCCCAATAATAGACCGGTTCAACTAATTCAGATTATAGAAGATCCAAACCCCAACACTAAGCAGAAGCAGTGCAATGAACTAAGGCTGAGATCAGGACGTATTATCTCACCAGCAGAAGTCACGACCTCACCTCAATCCAAACCTGGAACTTCAACGGAACCTAGCCAAGAAAAAATAACAGAAACAGAGGTAGGACAACGAAAGGAAATAGTTGACCAAGGAAGGCCTGAAGAGCTTAGGGTGTCTCCACCTCCATTCCCTGAAAGATTAACTCTACCTAGACCTATAGTCTCTCCAGATTTTGACATCCTGGGGGAGCTAAGAAACATTTGTATCAAAATTCCTCTTCTCCAGGCCATACATTACATTTCCATCAACGCAAAAACAATTAAAGAGTTGTGTGGGAAGAAGCAAGTAAAAAAGACAAAGGTTGTGCCCTTCGTTCATGTGGTAGGGGTGTTATCTGACTTATTACTAGGTAAGGAACCACCCATGAAATATGAAGACCCAGGAAATCCCATAGTAACTGTGCAAATCTCTAGCCACTCCTTTCCAAACACATTGGTCGACTTAGGGGTGGCCATTAACATCCTAACTATGGGAACCTGCGAAAAACTAGGCATATCAGCTTTAGAACCCACGGCTATGTTGCTGGAGCTTGCTAGCAGGTCTGTTATCAGACCTGAAGGAACAGTACAGGACATCCTGGTCTCTGTAGACTCATGGTAATACCCAGTTGATTTCTTAATTATTAATCCAAAGAACAGGATGGACGAGCACCCATTGATTCATGGGCAACCTTGGTTGGCGACTGTTGAGCCCTGAAATTGTCTTCTCTTTTGCCAAAATTTACTTCATTTCATCATTCCTTTATCCTTTCATGAACGTAAAAATCAATGAGAATGACTAATATTACTTAAAGGTTGCATACAATGATTAACTTATTGTACTTTTGTGATTTTTTTGTCTTAATGATTTTTGAACAGTTTTAGCTACAGAATGCAGTCATTATGTAGCTAGTTTAGCGTTCTGTAGTTGTTTTGGTGTTTAAATATGTTACAGGTGTCATCTGGAGGAAAGGCACACATAGGAGGATTCCAAATATTTCCTACATCATTTGTTCCCTTCCACGAAAACTGAATCGAAATCTGGAGGTGCCTATGTACATGGTCAAAGCAAAAGTCAAGCAAGTTGTCTTCTACAGGAATCAGGACTCCTGATTTGCTTCACAGCAAATCAGGAATCCTAAAAGAGTTCTATTTTGATTTTAACTTTAAAACTACACCTGGACCTACTTTTATTCAATATTAGTTATGTAATTTCATATAAATTCAGCTCGGTAAATCCGAGAGGAACAAGTTGGATACATATTTTATCATTCCTGTGATACTCTGTTTTCGAAGCATTTTGATAATAGAAGGAGTAAACTTTGATGCTGTTCTGAATACAACCTTGAAGAGTTGAAGAATTAATGTTGAATTGATAGTAGAGGGCCCCTGCTATTCAAGGAAGCCTTACATGTTTTCTAGATAAGTAGTTTTCAATTCTGTTTTTTTATATTTCTTTACTTAAACTGCTTTCTGTTTTTAGCATTATGTTTCATGTCATTTGCTTAGATAAAAGATCCTCATGATATTACAGTTAGTCTTTTTCTCAAGCTTTTCCAACATATCTCTATTAAGTGAATGGTTTTAATTGTAATATTCTGAGTTTCTAGCACTTCAGTTTCTGTCATCTAGATTAAGAAGATCCTGATTATCTTACAGCCATTCTCTTTCTCAAGCTTTTCCAATATATCACTACTATATGAATGAGATTTGGTTGTACTATGTTGAGTTATTGTTCTGCAATTAGATAGAAGATCCTCATACTATTACAAACAGTCTTCTTCTCAAGCTATTCTAATAAATCTCTAAATCAGGAATAAGACTTAGTTGTAATACTGTGAGTTACTGCTTCATTGTTTTATAGAATATCCTTACCACATTATGTCTAATCTCTTTCAATAAACTCTTACAATAAATATCTAACTGATGAACGAGATCTAGTTGTAATGTCATAAGTTATTTCAAACATTCCATAGGAGATCCTTATTAAATTATAGCAATATTTTTCTCAAGCTATTCCAAAACACCTCTATTATATGAATGAGATTTCACTATAATGTTCTAAGTTGTTGTTCCTTTTAGGAAGATCCTCATCACATTGGAGTTTAATCTCTTTCACAAAATATTCCAGAAAACCTCTAACTAAATGGATCAGATTGAATTGTAGTGTTTTGAGTTACCTCTCATTTTCATAAATGTTCATTTGCAAGCTATAACATCCATGGATTAGGATACTCTGTTTTTTTTTTACCATTTTTCTAATTAGGGACATAATTTGCAGCTAAACTCTGTTTTAATTCTAAGGTTTCCTTTTCTTTCCCTTTTGACATAGATTTAACTTCATCTCCTGAGCATAGAGTAGCATACTAAAACTCAAACATAACAAAACCCAAAAACATCAATAAAATACTGAAACAATGAAATAAGAAAAAGGATATTTAGGCACATATAGTGCAAGTACACCTCATCAATTTACTAGCCCTGGTTAATAATTTATGCTATCAATTTAGGAACACTAAATTGACTAAACAACGACAACCGATGCTTACATAGGTTGCCGAACAGGCAGCATGACCATCACTAGAGGAGATTCCATAAAAAATATCATTATTTATCCGCCTGCCAAACCAAGCTTACCCACGGTAAAGATTCACAAGCATCCATATGCATATTGGGAGAAAAAAATTTGTCCACCTCTGACATTAGTGGAAGCTCTTGAATTTAAGGATCAAACTGAAGACAATCTAATAAATAATTTTATGAGTCAGCCACCCATGTCTGGAAATTGAAAATGCCAAATGATGAAACAGTCCTTGAAGATGAAGTTCAAGAGGACCCTTTGACATACTTTGAGGATCAATATATTCCCACAACCACTATGCGTAACAACATACCCATTGAGATAGAGCCAGGAAAGATCCTAAATATCAATGGCAATTTGGATGGTGACCAAAAGTAAAGGCTCATAAAAGTTCTACAGAAGTATCAAGGGGCATTTTCTTGGGACTACCTAGACATGAAGGGTTTAGATCCTTATTTATGCACCCATCACATCTATACTGATAAGGAAATCAGACCCATTAGACAACCTCAACGAAGGCTAAACCCGCACTTAAAAGATATTGTAAAAGATGAGCTACAAAAACTGTTGGATGTGAATTTCTTTTATCCTATTTCAGACAGTAAATGGGTCTCCCCTCTGGTAGTCATCCCTACAAATAATGAGAAATGGAGAATATATGTGGATTATAGAGAACTGAATAAATCAACACAAAAAGACCACTTCCCCCTCCCTTTTATTGACCAGGTCCTTGATATGCTGGCAGGAAAACGATTATTTTTTTTTCTTGACGGGTTCAGTGGCTACAATCAAATCTAGATAGCCCTCGAAGACTAGGATAACACAACCTTTACCTACCCAAGGGGTAATTTTGCTTACATATTTTACCATTTGGGCTATGTAATGCCCTAGCAACATTTCAAAGAGCCATAATCAGCATTTTTTCTGAGTTAATAAATGAGGGACTTGAAATCTATATGGATGACTTCACCCCATATGGTGAGGACTTTGATCAAGCATTAGAAACACTAGAAGAAGTGTTGGAGTGATGTATTGCTACTAGGTTATGTTTAAGCAATGAAAAATGTCACATGATGATGACCGAGGGAGTAATCCTAGGTCACTACATCTCTGCAGCCGGAATACAGGTAGATCCAACAAAAATAGAGGTAATCCTTCTATTAGCCACACCTTGTACACAGATGGAGGTACGTATTTTTTTGGGATATGCAGGATATTATCATAGATTTATAAATAATTTCTCACAAATAGCTGCACCTTTGTATGCATTAACTGGAAATGTTGAATTCCACTGGACTGATAAATGTGACACCGCTTTTGTAGATTTAAAAAAACTAGTCTCGACAACACCAATTCTCCGAGGGCCTAACTGGAAGCTGCCTTTTCACATCTCTTCAGATGCATCCGACACAGCAATAGGGGCAGTTCTTGGCCAAGAAGAAGACAAAAAATCCTATGCTATTTATTATATCAGCAAAAACCTCACTCCTGCCGAATTAAACTATACAGTGATCGAAAAGGAGTTCCTAGCTGTCATTTATGCTATTAATAAATTTAGACATCATATAACTGGCTATCAAGTACTCCTATATACTGATCACTCCGCCAGTATATATTTAGCCAATAAACCAATTACGAATGGGATAATAACTCGTTGGTTGTTGCTATTGCATGAATTCGATATAACTATCAAAGACCATCCAGGAAAGGAAAACGTGTTCGCAGACTTCCTGTACAGGGTTCCAAAGACAGACGACATGCTAGCAGTCGATGATCAATTTCCTGATGAACATCTGTTTGTAGTGGCGGTAAAAATTCCATGGTATGCAAACGTCAAAAATTACTTGGCAGTGGGAAATATTCCTAGACATTTACCATCAAGAGAACAAAAAATGATTGTTCAATGCAGTGCAAGGTTCTCCTAGATCGGTGGATACCTCTTCCATATAGGGGCCAACATGCACATACGCAGATGCATTAGGGAGGACGAGATCTATGACATCCTACGGGCCTATCACGATGAACCTTATGGTGGCCATTTCGTAGATCACGGAATGGAGCACAAAGTGTTACAATTAGGATATTATTGACCTACGATTTTCAAAGACGCAAAAAAAATATGTCCAAGCCTGCGATAGTTGCCAAAGAATGGGTCGCCCAGGCCAAGCAGATGAAATGCCACTGCAACCACAATTGGTGATAGAACCGTTCGAACAATGGGCACTAGACTTTGTTGGACCATTCAACCCACCATGAAACCAGAAAATCTACATATTGGTTGCCACAGATTAAGTAACGAAATGGGTAGAAGCAGTGGCCTTGTCAAAAGCCACAGAAAAATCTGTGATTAATTTCCTTTTTGAGATTTTTGTGCGATATGGTTTGCCATGGGAAGTGATAATCGATGGGGGGGCATAGTTCATGGGTATTAAAATTACAACCACTCTAAAAAATCACCATATCATCCATAGAGTTACGTCTCCTTACCACCCGCAGGAAAATGGGCAGGTCGAAAGCACCAACAAAGTTCTGGAGGCAATTCTTACCAAAACAGTATCAACACATCGCCAAGACTGGGCCACTAGATTACCAGAAGCCTTGTGGGCTTATCGCACAACCTGAAAAAACATCACGGATATTCCCCATATCATCTAGTATTCGGGAGAGAGCCTATTTTCCCTATTTAGTTTGAAATCAAGACTCTAAGGATAGACTAGGAGGTAGGGCTAGACTTAACAGAAGCCTAGGTTAAAATACTACAACAAATAAATGAGCTAGATGAAATGCGTCTACTAGCTCTGCAGCGCACAACAATCATCCAACAACAAGGAGCTAAGTGGAATGACAACCTTATCAAGAAAAATATATTTCAAAAAGGAGATTGGGAACTCCTCTATGAATCTAGATTCCAATATTTTCCAGGGAAATTAAAAACAAGGTGGCTCGGTCCATACGAAATTCAAGAAGTACACAACAATGGCACACTCACCTTGAACACCATAGATGGGTCTGGTTCTACATTTCGAGTGAATGGGCACAGAGTGCACCTATATCGCAAACCTCTTACAAAGGAATCCTTTTTCCAACAGGTACGAGACGATCCCACCATCCAAGTTGTGACAACAAGGGGTGAAAACCCCACAACCTCAAGTACATGAGAGTTTGCTACCGTCATTTGTAAATAATGTATATAATTTACAATTCTAAGTCTTATTTTGTTGTACATTCATCATGCTTGAAGGTGTATTCTTTGTCTCATCCTCTTTCATTTGTTTCCTTTTTCTCTTCAAATCCTTTGAACGACTTTTTTTCAATCCAATTGAACAGTTGTGTTCAATCAGATTGAACAACCATTATTTTTGCGTTTTTTATCCTTTTTGCTATTCAAATCCTCTGAATGGTTGTTGTTCAATCCAATTGAACAGTTGTTGTTCAATTGGATTGAACAACCATGTTTTTTTTGTTTTTATTCTTGCTGTTCAAATCCTATGAATGGTTGTTGTTCAATTCAATTGAAAATTTGTTGTTCAATAGGATTGAACAACCATGATTTTTGTGTTTTTATCCTTGCTGTTCAAATCTTATGAACAACTACTATTCAATTCAATTGAATAGTTGTTGTTCAATCAGATTGAAAACCCATTATTTTTGTGTTTCTTCCTTTTTGTTGTTCAAATCCTTTGAGCGACTGTTGTTCAATCCAATTGAACAGCTGTTGTTCAATCGTATTGCACAACTGTGCTATTTGCATTTTTTTGTTGTTCAAATCCTATGAACGGCTGTTGTTTAATTCAATTGAACAGCTTTTGTTCAATCGGATTGAACAACCGTGCTTTTTATGTTTTTAACCTTGTTGTTCAAATCCTTTGAACGACTGCTGTTCAATCCAATTGAACAATTGTTGTTCAATCAGATTGAACAGTCTTGCTTTTTGTGTTTTTTCTTGCTGTTCAAATTCTTTGAACGGTTGCTGGTCAATTCAATTGAACAACTATTTTTCAATCAGATTGAACAACCGTTTTTTATTTTTCTTGTTGTTCAATCGAAGTGAACAACCTTATTTTTCCATTTTATTCCTTCCTTTGTCGATATTTTCCCCTCAATCTACACCCTAGCTATGAAAGGAATCTTTGAGGAGGAAGTAGCAGTGGAAGAAAGGAGGAAAGAAATAAAAATTACCAATATGATGATTCTTTGACACTATAATCTCTAAACTGGAAGCTGACATTGTACATATATGAAATGAAAGGCTAAGTCATTCCCATCTCAATTATGTTATCATACAATACATGATCTTATGATGTTATATATTTCTACACTTTTGAGTAGTATTTCCCTCCAATATGAAGAAATAGGAATAAGGAATATTAATTATATTTCCATTCTTTGTACTTCTCTCACCATCCCTAACTCTTAAGGAGTTAATGAGCCTCCCTTCATGTATAAAGAATAAATATTATTTTTTCATGCAAATTATTAAGAGAGGATAGGAGGTCTCATCATGAGCCAGCCTACCATGATCATAAGGGTTTAACAAGTGACATGCCCACAATGGCCATCACACTAGGGTAATGACCTTCTCATCTTCTTGAAGGATAGGAGGTCTCATCACAAGACAACTTGATCACTCCATTACAATCCTAGTGAATGGCACTGTGACTATCTGGCCATCACACTAGCATAGTGACCTCCTTATAAATCAAAATGCTTATCTTTCAAAAATAAGTACTATGCTTACATGCAAATTTTCAAGAGAGGATAGGGGGTCTCATTATGAGCCAGCCTACCATTTTCATAAGAGCTTAGCAAGTGACATGCTCAAAATGGCCACCACACCAGGGTAATGACCTTCTCAACTACTTAAAGGACAGGAGGTCTCATCACGAGCCGGCCCAATCACTTTGCTACAACTCTGGTGAATGGCACTATGGTTATTTGGCTATCATACCAGCATGGTGATCTCTCCACAAAATTGGCAAAATAACCACTTTTACATAAGGATCTTGGCTCATTTTTCGGGTTAAAATAGCAACCCTGTCAAGGCTATGAACGCCTGCTGGCAGCAGTGGCTCTGCTTATGGTATGAGAGTATTTCTCAACAATAGCCAATCACTCTTACATATACCTTATCTTCCATTTTTTTCCTCCATAAGCCACTACTCGAATGAGTGAGAATTATAATCTACCACATAAGTACCTATAAGGGAGATATGCTTACATATTTGAACCTTAGGATGACAACACCAATCATTACCTATCTTAGTATTGCTTCTGTCACACTTTATCATTAAAGAAGTACATAATATCATAATAATAGTTATATTGTTTTCTCCCCCTCTCCGGTCACTTCCGCACGAGATGCACTTATGACAAGACTTCCAAATCTGATCTTTACATTGGGTACGCTCATAATAACCCAATTACTCCTCACCCCCTGAACTTGAAATCCATGGCCACCTCTCTCACTTACAAGCTATGATTATCGAATTCTGACATCCCCCCCCCCCCCCCCCCGTTCGCATTCATGATTGGCCAAATCCCTCTTGTACTTGAGGACGTGGGCACCCTTATTTCAATGGAGGGGGCGTAATCAGACATAAATAAGCAGGCATGTGAATTTCCTGCACAAATCTCGTTGGATATGCTGACAAGACTAAAGGAGCATCGCAATTTAAGTATGAATTTGCTTGCAGGAGGTTGAAATCTCCCTTTTTCATGCATACAGTATTCATTCAAAATAATAGAGCCAAAAGATAATATAATCAGAAGGAGAAAACAGTTCAGGAAAGCACACCAGCCATGGGAGGAAATTATCTCTGGAATGAACCTTCAAACTTCCTGATTTCAAATGCACTGAGCGTTATCCTCCAGCAAGCTAGCTAGCTGGCATATTTACACCGTTTGTAAGGATTTGATACAGAAATAGAAATTGAGTTTCTGCAAAACCTACAAGAGGGACAGACCAGGCTCAGGGGAAGAGTTATACCAATTACAGAAGAAATTATTGCTTAAGTCTCTAAAATACCAGCGGAAGGAAAGAGATGGACAGAGAAACATCTTCTCTTACGAGAGGCAGTTGCGGCGTATCAGAATCCAGAAGAGTAATTAGAGCAAAAAGGAAAAGGGATTAACCCCACCTCTCGACATAAACCATGGCAGGAACTGACAACATTCATCCAAATATTCATTACATGCGGGAGATGCCAAGACGTGGTAAAACCTCGTCAAATTAAACTTTTAGTTGTTCTTAAACAAAATATTTCAGTTAACTTGCCTGCTTTCTTAAATTCTATATTTCATGACACTGTTGTTCGAATAAGAAGAGAAAAAAACCCTCAAGCAGTTTTCATTCACCACAGGCTAATCAAACTAATCACTATACATGAATTGGACAAGCAGCAGCTAGCCTGGGGCAACTTTGTTAACCCTTCCACACAGGTACCTGGGGAAAACTCTGACGAAACCAAAATTGACCTCCCCAGGATGAACATACCTAAAAGGAAAAGGAATCGTACCTCAACTTTAGAACCAAGCAGGAAAAATAGGTCCAAAATACTTCAAGGAACCTCAGACTTCGTAGAGGAGGCAGGGCCATCCAACTCACTACCCTTAAGCCCTCAAAACGCACCCCTACAAGACTATGAGGAAGAGATGGCTTGAGTCCTAGAGCAAATGAGGGCGGGCCATGAATCTAGAAGCTTATCAGAAGCCGAGGAGCAAGAAGAACCTTTAGATAAATCTTCCACTGCCAGCAGTTCTGGCCACACTGAGGTACTACCTCACCAAGAGGAATCACAAGCCTTTGGGGCTCTGTCCCCTCTCGATAATTATGAGGTAAATAGTGAAGAGCAGGAATAAGGGAGAGCGGAATCAGAAAATCAATCAGGAGACACTATCCCTTTGGAGCAAAACATAAGCATAGAAATAGTTTCGTTGACACCTGAAGGTAACATTGTCTCTCCCAGCTAGGACCCTCATATAGAGGTAAAATCTGAGGCACAAGTAGAAAACACTATCACATGAAATCTCAAGGTTGGCAGCACCGTTCCTAAAAATGAGGATGCTGCTCCTCCACCCCCTGCTGAGATCAGGTCAGGAGAGAATTCAGCTGAAAATAAGATTAAGAAACTAAGCAGGACCTACAAAATATTGACGAAAATGGTGAAACATTTAAGAAAACAATTGAAGGAGGTAAATAAGGCCCAAAAGCCTAAGAAATAATTGACCACAGCCGAAACTCAAACAGAATTGACCACAAATTTGTTAGATACTACTGAGGCTGGAATGCAGATGGACCTAGAAAATACTGTTGAGGCTAGGATACAAACGAACCTAGCAGATACTACTGAGGTTGGAATATAGACAGACCTAACAGATATTTTTGAGGCTGGGATACAGACTGACTTGGAAAGCACCGTTGAGATCGAGGTACAGACAAACATGGTGGACACTCTTGAAGCCTCTGACCGAACTAGGCAAGAATTCACCAACGTGAAGGGAACCCAAATGGAGGAAACCCTTGCCTATGCCCCTCTAGTTCAAAGAGTTTCCAAGAAAAAATGGTATAACGAATTAATTCAAACACAACATGAGTTAGCACAGTGAAAAAAAGAATTAGTACCAGTACAAGAATATCAGGCACTACTAAAGAAATTCACAAACCTTTCCACCACAGAAGATAAAACATTTTCCCAGCTCAGAGAGGAGCATGAAAAGTTAAAAATGGCACAAGACTAGGTGGATCAAGACAAGAAACAAATCACGATGATTTTTTCTCTGTATTCTGATGCACTATCATGCAGGGCACCAACCACCAAATATGCCCTATTCTTAATGGAACGATATTTGCTGCTGAAAATCAAGGCTGTTAGGGCAGGGAAGCTCACAACTTTCAAAACCATAGAAGAGTTCGTCCACTGCTGCAATGATCAAGATGAATAGGTCCAACACCTTTTATGTGAAATTTACATGCACAACTTATTTCTAGAAGAGGACAGGGACAATAATCCTAGTCCCTTTTTAGGAGATGTTAAATTTTAGGCCTTCCTCTTGTTCGCTAAGAGCCAGATTAGGTGGGCAAAAGCCTATAACATCTTCCAAAAGAGAGAACATGGCCTAGACATGTGGGTCAGAGGAGAGCCTACCAAACCCCTGCAGCTGCTCATCCAACACAAGAATTTCATGTGAAGAAAGGGTGTAAGGACCAAGCTGGGACCCATCCATAAAGACATTATAGAAAATGGGTGGGAATATTTTGGAGACATTCAGGAAGCAGCTCTGGCAGTAGCCAAAAAAAGATGGATGGCCTCCACAAAAATTATAAAGAATAGGGAGCCATTTGGCTACCGGAACTTCAAAGCAACTGCCTCTAGATTCCTCTCATATAAAAACCTGGTCTTCAGCATGGGTCCTGCATGGTTAGGATGCAGATATAGATGCCCTCTTATCTGGTACCCCCCTGAGGGCTATGATCATGACTAAGAATTACCAAAAGGACACACAAATGTTGCCTTTGCAAGAATTAGACAGAAACAGGGTTTCAGAGCATACAAAGAAGAAGTCTACCCTACCTACTCCTTAACACAGTTGCATCTCAACCATCTATTTTCACGAGGACCTAAAAATAGGCAAACGGGGGAGTATGTTCGGCCGAAATTAAGGTATGTTTTCACCCTATGATTACTTCGAATTATGATACATTTTTAGGAATTATTCCTCATATTAACAATAAAGATAAAGAAGATTTATGAAAATCAGGACAATTGGGCTAATGAAAAAAGGAACGTTTTATAATAGGAATTTGACTTATTATATCTCTGTGTACAGGAAAACAGAGCAACCGATCTGACGATTAACGAAATACGGCTGACAGACAGAGACTCACAGAATCTCATTAACTCCCAGAAACCGACAGAAGGCAGAAAGACAAATCCAAGCTCAAGAACCCAAACGACAGCCACGAGCAGCGGGTTGTTGTTTGGAAAATACCATCCCACTGTGTAAAAATTCCTTTAAAAGGACCAAGGATGAAATAGATAGGGGATTTGAATAGGATTTTCCTTCTGTAATCAACGTATCAGGACAAAACTATTCAATTGTATCCCTGTGTTATCCTTCAATTTAATAAAGAATTTTGATGTTTTGAACAATCATCTTTTGAGTTTTTTGTTGCGTTAGAACTTCTAGTGGTTTAGGCCTAGCCCCTGGGAGTTTCCTCGCCAATTTCCGTGCTATGCATTAGTTACAGAATTGATTTCTAGTTATCTGATGCAGTTTGTAAATTACCTTTCCACTCGATAAAATAGAAATGCATAAGGTTACAGTTTCTCTTTCATCATAATAGTTTGGTATTCGTGCTTTCTAGTTTATAGTAATGCTTTCTCGTTGTTATATGCTTTCATTTAACTTTATGAATCTTAGAGTAATTGATGTTCAATGTTATCTATTTCTAAGAATTAGATTGTTCCCTCAGTACAATAAGGCGTCCAATTGTTGATTAATTACAAAAAGATGTCAATTAGTTAGTTTGTGGAAGAGAATTCCATTGCAAAAATGATATAAGTGATTGATGTTCAATTCATTCAGATTGTTGTTCAATTCATTATTATGTTGTTCAATCATAGGTTTCTCCCCTTTTGAGCTAAACAGAGTAGTTAGCGGCATTATACCATTTCACTTCTGTTTGAGATGATTTAACTTCGAGAATTAGATAACCCTTTTCATAAGCAATATAGAGTAACTATCATTCGATCTCACTTGCATATATTGTGCCTACACTCTTGAAATAATAAGACTTGCCCTGGGTTGAAAAATGAATGAGGAGCTTAGAGGTTTCCTATAATAAACCTCCTTTGTGAACCGACATGTTAAACGGTGCTTAAAACAAGGTGTCAGTGCAAGAATTTGCAAAGGTCAAAGAGAGGACAAAGCAACTTGGAAAAGAAGGCACAAGATCCAGTAATGTTCATTGTTGGTTTCCAAGAGGCATGGTACAATGGTGAAGAAACTTGGTCGAGAATCAACACAAGTTCAAGGAAAATTCAGTAAAAAAATGCCATAAGGACAAAGTGAAAGGTGAGAGTAATTCCAAGTTTCCTTTTATTATAGACCAATGTAGAAACAAGATGTTTAATACAAATTTAGGTTGATGTTCTGCAAGTTCAGAAAATGTGCAGCTTGACAATGTCAAAAACAACAATGGCTGGTCAACGAAATCAAGGAAAAATTTGTCTTTTCATTAAAAGCTCCAATTACTGAAATTAGGGAAATTTCAGTGGATAAATATTGGAAGAGTGGGGACGAAATCTCCTCATCTTCATGTTCAGTAATCCAGAGAGCTTTTGGGGTCCAAAATATTCCCAGTGGGTAGGTGTGATCAGGAGATCATGTGTTAGGCTCAAAATTGAAAGTGCTTGAAACAGGTCCGAACTTGAGCGACTGGAAATGTCTCGTCCTTGTGATTCTGGCACTGCAAATGGTTCGAAAAACCGATTTCATATGAGGAAGATATCGTGTTCTTTCCATTTTCCCAAATAGAAAAAATTGTGACTGGATGCCCAGTCAGCATGCAGGTACAATCAGCAGGCATATTCCAGGAAAATTCCATTTTTCTCAACCAACCGGATCGTGCCATGTGGCATGATATGGGCCATTGATTTAGTGGTACGGAGAAGAGTTTTTGGACCATTGATGGTTTTGTATTTGAGCCATCGGATGAGAGACATGTGGCAAGCCCGGAGGCTGCCACGTGTCCTCAAGAGCATGTTGTAAAAATTTTATGGAGTTGGGGGGGGGTCGACCCCACGACCTCTTTTCTGCATGAAAATACCTTCAACCATTCCATCTACCACATGTGACTTAACAATATATCAAGTCCGCTTCATTTTATGGTTTGTAAGTTTTATGTATGGTGGGAGGGACCGCCAGCAGTCCCAACTCGCTGGCAGCCCAATACTTGTTGACATGTTCTAGACTGCAGCAACAAATGGTACCCATAATCCGCAGCATAAAACGTAACCCCGGCGGTAAATTCATGTTCACATTTCATGCGATAAAATCAGTTGTAGTTAACAGTTATGTCACCGTAACCTCCAGCGGATATTTAACGCATTCACATGCGTGCGGTGATATGGCAACAAATGCCATGGGCTTCGGAACACTGCGTTAACTACGGGTTCCACTCCTCCACTGTGCATATTTTCAAATAGTTAGAGCGAAGTTAACGGCGAGGGTCGGTATGTGACCACCCCAACTCCAAACCATTTAATGTTATTGTTAACTATCTGCCAAACTCAGAGTGTGCCCATAATTTTAGGGCATTTCACTAAATGTAATTGCAGTTAAGTGCCTGTCTTCACATTTGGTGGAGCTTTTCTAGTTGTCATTGGGAAAAATACATGGGGAGGTCAATTTTTGACCAATTTTGGTGAAACAAGAGTCTACCTAGACTAATTTGAGCATTCTGGAGCCATTTGTGCAAAGTAAACATCAATTAGAGGCCTGTAAACACATTTAATTTACAATTTTGAGCATAATGACAAAGAGGGACATGCCATTAGGAGCTAGACCAGCAGATGTAGCCCAGGAGGGGTGAACTGCTTTATCATGCCTACTGTGTAAAACTTATGTGTGATTGTATTTCTCTGTTATGCACTATTGTTCAGTGTTTTTAAGGCTTATTTTCATGCTTAAAGTTCACTAATTCATCTATATTTAATGGTTAAAACTCTCATTCCTTAAGCAAAAATATGGATACAAATTTTACATGTTTATATTATTGAAAGGACACTTAGCACAACAGAACTAATACACTCCTTTCACACCATGCATAGAGAGAGAGTCAAAAAACCGAAGGTGATTCAGGCAATGGGCATGTTTAACCAAACTGAGTTGAGGGGTGCACTCCCATGTTTCACAAGGGCAATGGGTACGGGCAGCCCATAGAAACAAGCACCTACCCGAATCGTGTAGAGCACACAGAGTTGTATCAGATGGGTGAACAGAGTGATAGCTATTGGAGAGGTAGCGTGGGGCGTGGGCCACGAGGTGCAGAAGGGAGGACCTAACTAACGACGAGCGAATGGTCTGAATGCTACAGCAAAGCGCGCTCGCCTACATAATGATAGGTTGGCCCAGGGGCGCATCCACACACCTAAGGGGTATTCAACACTTAGTGTACAAGTCGGTCGGGCGTGTAGCGAAAAGTACAAGTCGGCAACAAAACTGAAGGGATTCATCCACTCACACATTTGAAGTGGGTCAAGAAAATATATATTGGAGGAGTGGGAGTCGAACAAAGGATTCATCCAACCAATAAAACTCGCAGGTTCAGACAAAAACAAGAGTGCGAAGGGCGAAGGGTGAACAATTCTGACAATTTTAGGGAAGTGTGCAGACAGGGCGACCCAGGAAAAATAGTGAGGCCATGTGAAATAGGTAGTGGCTTAGGCCATGCACCCTCCCAGATGGGCAGGAAAGGCATGTTTTCTAAATGGCAGATCTTTAGTTGGTTCAAACTTGGGGTTCCTCCATAATGCGTAAAGTGGTTTCACGATTCCAACAGGATTATGTTCAAGAAGAATTTTGGATGAGCAGAAAGGTGAATGAATAGGAAAATTCATATTGGGTTGCACTATACGCTGCATGAGTGGGAAAAGGTTGGGTAGGCCTGCATGTTAGCTTGCATGAGCCAACAAACCAGTGGTCGAGTTGCTTGGAAACTGCCACCGTATTTTAAAATTGTAACTTTATACATTATTTGAAGAAGTTAATTTTATATATTGGGTGAAATATTGGTATTTTCCCCTCCCTTTATAATTGTGTGTACATTTATAATTTTCGCATGTTATGGTTATCGTACATAGAGGATAAAAGAAGTTAATTTCACTACATACAAAAGTAAAATAAGTAAACACTTAACCAAAAATAGATTGAGTGTTGGTAGTAGGCGTAGTCTGAAAGCTTGAGTAGTGGTGAAACAAAAAGGTTAGTCAGTGCCGCACCATGCCCACAAGTGGACTCAGGTTCGCTACTAGTGTGGGGTCACGATAGGTGATATCAGATCTTGGTTCACGCAGGACCGAGTTGACTTAAGTAATTGGTCACAGTGTGACATAGTTTGGCAGGGGCAAGGAAACAAACCAGGGTCGAGTTGAATGTGGAAAGGAAGTGAAGTTTGGTTTGGGCTGAGGCACACCAGGAGTTGATTCAAGATGATCAAACTCATGTCAAACATAAGGGTTGTTAGAAAACATGAAGAGATGGAGTATTTTTGGAAGGTAAAAGGCCAGAAACACTATGAGGAAATTGTGCAGGAGTGGGAGCAATTGAACTGCATCAAGGATGGAATAGTGGATGTGTAAAGGGCCTTGAACGCTTTCCATGGAAATTTTGTTAAACTTGAAGAACTTGATGAAGAGCTGCATCAAGAACTCATGGTTGAATGAGTTCTCTTAAGGGAATAACAATCCAAGTTGTAGGGTGAAGTAAAGGAACTTGACTAAGGGATCAAGAGGTACATTATTGATCACATTGTTAGAGAAGAAGATGAGATCAAATACATTGAAAAACTTGGAGCTTAATATCAAGAAATGAAGGATGATTTGTGAACAATGGGAGCACTCTGATTTGAAGGGGTCAATGTGTGTCATGTAGGTGATATTGGGCAGCATGCGAAGGAGGATGAGCTTGAAGTTGGACGAGGTTCGAATTGCCCAAATGTGTTGAAAAGGGAAGTAGCATACCTCAAAAGGGCAGTAAGGTCAAGACATGGGGCGAAAGATAGTTTTTCTCCTAAGGAAATGATGAAGAAGGTTGTAGAAGTAAGACGCAAGACAAATCCTTAGCAGAATGGAGATGCTTTAAGGTTTAGTTTTGTGCAGGTGACCGTGTGTGGAAAAACATTTGTTGCATTGGTTGATACAGGAGCTATGAAAAATTTCCTTAGTAACAAGGCAACAAAATATTTGAAGTTGAAGGTTGGAATGGAAAGAGAGTTGAGTGATTTCAAAGATATTAACTCGAGCATGAAAGTTGTGGCTGGTATGCTAAGGAATACACAGGTGAAGTTGAGTTTGTCATTTGGAAAGTTGGATCTAAGGGTAATCGAGATGGATGATAATCCTATTGTCTTGGGGAAGGACTTATTAGTAGCAGCACAAGACATACCAATGATGGACCGAGACATACTCTTGATTACAGCTGGAAGGAAGACTATGATCATGTCAACGACAAGTAAAATTTGCTTGGGGTATCGTCCAAGGATTGCTTCGATGATTTTTTATGATAAATACTCGAATGTGTTGCATGAACATGCGAAGCAACAAGAGTCTGGATGTTTGAATCAAACAATGAAGGAGAAGAGGATGATCAACTTTGTTGCACGATCCATGAAAGAGAAGAAAGATGGAGGTGGAGGAGTGGTTCCTCCCATTGGAAGAAATAAGGATGTATATTATAATGTGAGTCTTCACCATGGGATTGTTGAAAAAGGAGAGGGACAAAATACTTCTTCTAAGGAAAACGAAGGAGTTGAGTATGCAGGTAGAGATCCGAAAACCATAGTGGATTCAGATATGTTATGGGAATCTATGATTTTTATTTAACGAAAGAAATACTTGAGAATCTTGGATGTGCGAAGGAATAGGTTGTTGTTGTGCAGGACTACTTGAGGACGCAAAATCAATCAGACACATGGGTGGATGAGATTCAGAGAGGAAAAAACCTAGCCCTTTCCATGCATTAAACGTTTGGAGATGAGTGTGTGCAGTGCCTTGATGAGGAAGAAGTACCATGACAAAGGGGCCCTAGGAGGAGAGGCCTCACAACAATGATTCTTGGATGTATGTGGTTGTTGATTTATAACCAAGGGAAGCACATGATCAATAAAATTGATGGGAAGCATATCGCAGATGAGATGGAGTTTCCTCATGGACCTGGATATGGTATGATGAGAATTGGCTGATGAATCGATGGATAGATATGGGAAGAGTTCTAGATCGAGTTGAAGATGTGACAAAATGTTGGAGAAACAACTCATAAAGGAATAACATTCTCATGATTTGAGTGTGACAGTTGGATTAGCTACCCATGTTGGGAAAAGCACTGAGAGGGGGGGGATGAATCAATATTTATATCTCACTGTAAACTTTTAATTTTTATTTACTGATTTCTATTCGTGACTCTAATGAACCCAACTAGCATATACACGCAGCTATATTTAAGCAAACTTGCGTATGTCTAGAGATATTTTTATGCAGATAATTATTTACTTAGATCAGTGCATCATTCATTCATCATATGTTTAGTAAGCAGTAAGCATGTGTAGTAAGAACAAGATAAATCATCACACATAAGCAATACACATGAACACCAAGATTTACGGTGGAAACCCAATTCGGGAGAAAACCATCACTGTTGTCATCTCTATCTTCAATATTTATTATAAAGAAAATTTCTTACAATCTTGTATTTACACAGAATCATACCATCACGCAGGCACCCACATTTCTCTCGTTTTCCAGCTACTACTGGAAGGGAGCTCCAACCCCCTAATCTTGTTTACCATCTACCATTGGTAGGGAGCTACAACCCCTTGCTTCTCGTTTACCAGCCACTCCTGGAAGGGAGCTACTACCCCCTGATCTCGTTTACCAGCAACCATTGGAAGGGAGCTACGACCCCCTCACTGAAGGCTTCGACCCTCAGCACCACCGCAGACCATGTTTCATCAATTTTCACACTGGATCCAAATAACTTCAACACAACACAACTTGTAGGCATATTTTCATCAGATTTTCGGACTAGACCCACTCCACACATTTAAGCTCAAAGGACATACATCAAACTGAAACTCATAACCATATCAAATCATTCTCTTAATCATCAATCAACCAACCAACCACTGCACTTTAATCATAATCAACTAGCATCATAATCAGTATTCAAATAACACAGATCTGTATGAAGACATCATTGACAGACAAGAGTAATACAACAAAACAGATTAGAAATTTCCTTCTGCACGCTTCAGAAAAAACCCTAGATCCCATACGCGCTTTTGCTTAACTGAACCTGCATATATATGCTCTTTTAAAAAGATAAACCTGCATATAGATCTCCATCTGAGCAACTCTTCAGAATAAATAATCAGCTCAGATGTTATCCTTCACTTCAGTAAAAATTCGCCAGATCACAGATCTAAACATTTCATAAACATATCTAACAAATACATGGTCATCTCAGGTCTAGAGATCCTGATCCATCATTGTATTCATAGTTGCATTATTATTTTAGATCTATCAATAAACTATAGCCCGTTCCATTTAGATATACTTCAGAGTGACTAGGAGTAGATAGAGGAGTATCTAGGCCTTGCTTCTTGATGGCCATTTTGGAAATGGCACAAGAAATCCAAGATCTGATGTACTTCCCAACATCCTATCGAAGGTTCAGCCAATACAAATACTTTTGTTTCTGTTAGGACCTCACAATGTACCATTTTTACCATACATGTTGACACCACCTTACCCTTTATAACTATATTTAAAAAGGGTTTCATTATCATTTTCATCCATTTTATCCTAAGGTATATGAAATCCTTCTCTTTACTATATATTTAATCTTTTTACATATAATTCCACATTACTCTTATATTTCATCATTAATCGAAGGTATATTGTTGCTAACACAAGTCTAAAAGATCGCAGATAATTTATGATAAGGAACGTGCTGTGCTGAAACAATCGGCCGTTGCTGAAACAGTCGACTCCGTTGCTGAAACAGTCAGCGGGCACGTAAATTCTGTCACTACTCGTGATTTGCGATTTTGAAAGAGTATTTTGGGAACAATGGCAACAAGATGAAGACAAGCAAGAAAGTTGTTATACGGATTGTTCTGAAGCCAATACTTTTTCTGTATCTGTTGTAACAATATTTTTCTATGGAAGAATAGAAGGACCCTGTTTTAAGATAGAAGAACAGATTTGGATAAATATAGATTTGCTCTGATGTAACTATAATAGATGTCTCCTCTTTAAAAAGAGGAGACATCATCATTAGAAGGGAGTTAGAGACTACAGGAGAAAGATTATTTTGAACGGAAAGGAGCAAGACTCCATTGTAATGTATCATTCCTTTTTGACAGATGAATAAAGGTTTCTTTTGAGCGCTTCAATTTAACTCTTTTCCCTGGGGAATCTTGTGAGAAGGAAAGGGCCCGCATTCATCACAAGATTCACCCAATTGCTCCTGTAGTTTGTTGAATTTCTTTATGATATTTGCACCTTAATTTAACTCTGTTTACTGAATCATCATTTGCATAGTTCTGTAGTTCTTTAAGCACTCTATTTTATTTAACACTGCATGAGTTTGGTAACGTTCATTCTTAAAGAAGCCAAGAGATATTTTTCTGTTATCTATTTGAATGTATGATTGATGCCGGGAAACAGGTGCTGAAGTTCCTGTGCAAAGGAATAGGGTCCTGTTCCCCATAAGTTAACTCTCTTTTTCCTGCAGTGTGATTAGCATCAGGAGACAGGTGCTGAAGGTTCCTGTTCATGGGAATAGGGTCCTGTTTTCTTGGATTGATCTTTTCTACAATGTGGTTAGTGTCAGGCAATAGGTGCTAAAGTTCCTGTTTGGAGGAATAGGGTCCTGTTCCCTGTTATAGTTGATTGGTTTCCTTTCCTGCAGGGTGATTTCCTTTCATTATCTTTTCCTAGGATTCTTTTAATGAAAGACTGCAATAGGGGAATTGCTTCTGTTGTAACACAAGTAGACTTCAGCTTTGTTAAAGCAGGGTGTGAATAGTTAGATTTGTATGATTAATAATTGTGTGATTTTTACTACAACATTATCTTGCTTTTGGAATTGAGCATATCCAGTGCGTGATTGTCTTTGGAATAAACAGACCTTCCCGGGTTGACAATCTATGTGGAGCTTGAATTGTTAAAACAATTAAAGCGACCAACATTTTGGCACCGTTGCCGGGGAAGGCAATTATAGATTTCAAAAGCATTAATATTTTCTTACTAGATGTGCAGATTGTATGTGAGGATGCGAAACCCAGAAGAAAACTAATCCTACAGGTGGCAAGGGCAAAGGAAGGGGAGGAAGAAAGACTTTCATTGACGAGATTGTATCAAAGGCTGAATCATCATAGAGATTAAGTTCTTGAAGACCAAAACTTCAGCACTCCCCTCAATCGGATTACAAAAAAGAGGAAGTCGTGGGCCCTGAAAACATAGAGGAGCCAGTAACGGATATTAAAGGACCAGCAATCAGTGCTGAAGAGTCAGAAGAAAGTGCTAGCAAATCAGCAGAGCACGTTGAGGAACTAATAGAGAGTGTTGGACGACCAGTGGAAAACATTAAGGAGCCAATAGAAGATCTTGAGGATCGAGCAAGTGCAGTAGGAGAACAACCAATGGAAGGAAACAACGAAGAATTCTTTGGTGGAGGACATGTAGATCCTGAAAGAGAAGGAAGGGATGAAAATTCTCTCGCTACCTTGGGATTTCCTATCAGTGATCTCCCTAGAGGAACAACTCCTATGAAGAATATTCCATTGTCAGCTTTACTCAACTTCCATGGTTTATCCTCTGAAGATTCAGATGAATTTATTTTTGAATTTGATATATTATGCAGAAGTTATGATTATGTTACTAATGCTCAAAAGTTGAAACTATTTCCAGCAACCTTAAAATGAAATGCTTTAAGATGGTTCATGAGCCTTGGAAGTCAGGTAATCACAACATGGGAACAGATGAAATAGAAATTTCTGCTTAAATATCAAGACTATTATCGGACGAGAGAAAAGAGGGACGAACTATTCAACATGGCACAAAAGCCAGACGATAATCTGGAGGACTATGTGGAAAGGTTGCAGTATAATCTGCAGAGATCTGATCATCCGAATATAAGTAAAGAAATTCGCAAAACAATATTACTTAGAGGATTAAGGGATGATTGTTTAGACATGTTAAACATTCTTGGCAAGGGAGATATATCTGAAGAATCATATGATGAGATTGTTGAACTTTGTAAAATATGTTCAAGAGGAGCTGCAAAGAATAGAGTAAGTAACAGAGATCCCACCTATTCAAGAGTGCAGAAATCAGCCAGTGGGGGAGAAACAAGAGCTGAAATAGGTAATTTACTTGAAGAATTTAAAACTGAGATGTTAAGTTCTTTTTCTTCACAAATTGACACCTTGCAGGTTAAAAAGAAGCAGGCTGAAGCAGAAGTAGCTCTGGCTGTCTTTTGCCTGAAATGCAGAGACAAACATCCACTAAGGGAATCCCCATTGGACAAAATACCAATCTGCACCCTTTGTGAGAAAGATCATGAAACACAACAATGTCCCTCTCTACCAGGAATCAAGGCAGCACTGCAGCCAACGGAAGAAGAAGCTGAAGCAGTTTACCTGCTAACACAAAGAAGACAATGGCAACCAAAAGGACAAGGTATGAATTCTAGTATGCCATTTAATCGTTGGAATAATTATTCTGCTTTCAGTCAGGAAAATTACCCTCCCTTTAATCAAATGCAATACCCACCCTTTAATCAGATGAACTTCCCACCCATGCAACAATCAAACCCTCCATTTGCTGATCCTACAATGTGGACTCCTTGGCCCCCACAACAAC